>CM038669.1:586913427-587513427 GCA_021605145.1 Aegilops bicornis
GGTACATACCCTCAGCCCCGAGGGTGAACTACTCCCTCCTCGTCATGGCGATCGCCGGGATGATGAAGATGGCCACTGGTGAGGGATCCTCCCTCCGGCAGGGTGCCGGAACAGGGTCCCGATTAGTTTTTGGTGGCTACAGAGGCTTGCGGCGGTGGAACTCCCGATCTATTCTGCTCCCGATGTTTTTAGGGTATATGGATATATATAGGCGAAAGAAGTCGGTCAGGGGTGCCACGAGGAACCCACGAGGGTGGGGGGCACGCCTCCCTGCCTCGTGGCCACCTCGAAGCTTCCTTGACTTCAACTCCAAGTCTCCTGGATCACGTTCGTTCCAAAAATCATGCTCCCGAAGGTTTCATTCCGTTTGAACTCCGTTTGATATTCCTTTTCTGCGAAACACTGAAAAAAGGGAAAAACCAGAAACTGGCACTGGGCTCTGGGTTAATAGGTTAGTCCCAAAAAATAATATAAAAGTGCATAGTAAAGCCCATTAAACATCCAAGATGGAAAATATAATAGCATGAATACTTCATAAATTATAGATACGTTGGAGACGTATCAACATGCTCAAAATTTACTGACGGTTATAAGTGTGGCACTATTCGGAAGGCGTAACGTGGGCACGTATGCCTTCTCGACCGCCTACGTGGCATTTGCACCATAGGGTGCACCGCAATAGGCAATGTCAGCACATGTCTTGTCCCAACAACCGTGCGCGCTCGTTATTACCACCGCGCACGCTTCTTTTAATTAGGATGTGTGTGACCATCTAGCGAACACACGTTGATCTATCTAACTGTTTCAGTTTGTTGTGGCTAATCGCAAACAGTTCATCCATGTGAAGTGTATGCCATCAATCGCAGACACTTTGATCTGGCTGACCCATTTATGTTCTGTTGCCTAATCGCATACAGTTAATCCTTCTGAAGCGTATGCCCTCAATCACACACACCTTGATCTGGTTGACCGTTTCTTTTGTGTTGCCTAATCACAAACAGTTCATCCGAGTGAACCGTATGCTGTATATCCAACACGCCTTCATCAGGTTGCCTGTTTCTTTTGTTCCGCCTCATCGCAAATAGTTCATTGGAATGAACGGTATGCCCTGCATCGCACACGGAACTAAAATCTGAACCGTGTTTGATGAATCCTCCATCGCAAACGTTTTATACAGTTTTGACGGTTTTCATACACCACCGTTTGCGATTATTGCATCGCACACAGTTTCTCGAAGGGTCTCTGATCGTAGTGTCGCGTTAGCAGCATCCTGCAGTAGTGACTAGCCCACTGGCATGGAGCTCAGCCGATCAAACAAAGGGTCCTGGGTTCGTTCCCCAGGGCATCAATTTTTTTTGGAAAATATTTTTAGTTGACAACATCAGTATTCAGTTAACCCATGGCACATCTTTTTTTGATTTTTTTTCTTTGTTCTGATTTTAGAAACAGGCTTCAGTTAACTGAAAGCAGTCTTCAGTTAAAAGTAGCAAAATTCAGTTAACTGAAATCAGACTTCAGTTAACAACATCAATATTCAGTTAAAAGCAGCGACCATTTATTTACCATGCTAAATTGAAGCTCACTCAATTGAATTCAGTTAACAACAACATTCAGTAAGAGAAAAGTTAACATGCAGATACAGTGAACATTCAGTTAACTTGCAAATTCAGTTAACACCTAATTATAATATTTAATTACAAAAAGGGAAATGTATGCCATGGTTTGCCATCAAAAAAATAGGCAATGTATGCCACATTTTGTCATCAAAAAAGAGGCAATGTATGCCACAGTTTGACATAACAAAAAAAGGCCAGTTTATGAGCTACATCAGTATAGGCCTTACCAAAAAATGGCACTCACAGCTGCCACTAGATCAGGCAGCAGGAAAATCATCAGGAGGAGCATTGAGGTCAGGAATATGACTACCCATGTCATCTCCAAACAGCAGCCACCGTGCCCTCTCACCTGCATTTCCTCCTCTGCCTCTCCCTGCATCTGAATTTCCTCCTCTCCCTCTCCCTACATCTGTATGTCTTCCTCCTCTCCCTCTCCATGCATGCACATTTCTGCCTCCTCTCCCTCTCCCAGCTTCTGCGTTGGCTCCTCTCCCTCTCTCAGCATCTGCACTTGCTCCTCTCCATCTCCGAGCATCTGCATTTGCTCCTCTCCCTCTCCCAACATCTGCACTTGCTACTCTTCCTGTCCCTGCATCCACACTGGCACCTCTTCCTGGACCTGAGACTGCACTTCCTCCTCTCCCTCTTCTTGCATTTGGATTTCCTTCTCCTCTGCCTCTCCTTTTCTTTCCTCTTCCCCCGTCAGCTTCAGTTCTTGCCCTTGTCTGCCTACCAATAGTCATTTCTGTAGTAACCCTAGGTTGTGGTATTTCAGCCCCAGCGGCAGCAACAAATGAAGACAGCTCAGGCAGTGGGCCATGTACCCTTTGAGGAGCTCTTCTTACTCTCACTACAAAAAAAGACACATCCGTGACATTTTGGGCTGAACGAATTTTTTTCATGTCATGCTTATGACACTTCTATGACGATAATTGTGACAAAACCTGGTATCATCATATATGTGGTGGGCTCCTACTTCTATGACAAAAAATCATGACAGAAAATGGGCTTTTCATCCTGGGCGGGCCGGAGACGCAGCTGCATGACATTCTTTGGGCCGTCCATGACGGAAAAAACCATGGTAGAAGCGAGGCGAGCAAAATATCGTGGAGTTCCGATTACGGTGGGTGGTCGGGGCCGGCGATGCGTGTTTCTCTCATACATGTATGCGCTGCAGTGCGAGGCATTGGGCTCTAATCGAACTCGGCGAGGCGTTCGCCATCGAACCCGAAAGCGATCGCGACCGCAGTTACGTGTTACTGAACCCGAGCGATCGATCGATGGCTGTTAACTGAACCCGATCGAGCGGTTCCTTCACTACTGCTGCTAACTGAAGCCGATCGAACCTTGCTGCCTCCTTCCCTTGATGAACAGTGAGCGTTGTTGGGGGGTTTGGATGAACAGTTCCCGGTGGGGGGTTGGATGAACAGGAGCCCGTGGTCTTGCCGCTGGATGAACAGGACCCCGATCGAGCCGGTTGGGGGTGGATGAACAGGACCCCGTGGAGGGCAGAATGAACAGGACCCCGTGGAGGGCCGGTTGAATAGTAGCCGGTGGAGGGCTGGATGAAAAGTGGCCCGTGGAGGGGTGGTTGAACAGGACTCCGTGGAGAGGGCTGGTTGAACAGTAGCTGGTGGAGGAGCAGTGGAGGCTGGATGAACAGGAGCTCGTGGATGAACAGTCGTAGGTGGAGGCTGGAGGAGGTCGACGGTGGATGAACAGTAACCCGTGGAGGCTGGAGGAGGTCGACGGTGGAGATGAACAGTAGCCCGTGGAGTCCCGTTTTGCGGTACGCCACATCCCTCTGATGAACAGGACCCCCGTTTCGACCGTAGCGCCCCAACACAAGTCTGTTTCCTCCGTTTTGCGGTACGCCACACCCCTCTCGATCAACAGGAACCCGTTTCGACCATAGGAGGTCCAAGAGAAGCCCGTTTCCTCCGCTTTTGCGACGCTGCACCCCTCCCGATGAACATGATCCTGCTTTCGATCGTGGCGGTCGAACACAAGGTCAAGCTTCTCCGCTCGCAGACGCCAGCCTCGCTTCGATCGGGTTGTTCCGTCCAAGCCGGTTATTCTCGGCGAACACGACGTATACCGTTGCCTCCCGATGAATACGGCGCATTCTGTTGCCTCCCCATGAACACGATGATGCAGTTTCTCCATTCCGACCCAGCCATGTACACGAGCCTTGGTCGTACATATGCGCGAGTAGGCGTTAGAGACCCCGCCCGTATGTACGCCCGTGGCCGTATTTACTATGTTGTAGCGTGGCCGTACGTACGTGTACACGATATAGACGGGACTGTGTGGCATGCTACGTCGGCGCCTCTACTTCAACACGTGCCGCTCCTTACTCGGCCACGGTACGTTGCTGCAGAGACACCAATCGACCGCTATGTACGTACATGTTTGCGGCCGGACAGATAACGCTACCTTCGATTCAACCTGGTGGGTACCAGCTGTCAGGGGGTAAGAAGGCAGTTCCTTCCGTGCGAAGATAAAGTCGGTGGGTCCGAGCTGTCAGGGGGGAAACGTTTTTTTCACGAAATGCAGAGGCCCTTCCGGTAGGTCCGAGGTGTCAGGTGGAGGAATCATTATTTTGCGCGTAATAAGGAGGCGCTTCCTTGCGTGCGGCCATGGACCCAGCTGTCAGCCTCTCCACTTACAGTCCTGTTCTGATGGCTGTCGTTCATTGACCATGTTGACGATGCCGTACCGCCCAAGAGCACCAAGGTGGTGGACGACGGGGCGAGCTAGGAAGGGAATGACCCGGAGCAGGGGAATACGCAGCAGTGGATGCCCACGCGGAGGGGAGTACAAGGGTTGACTACTTCGGCTACGGTTTGAGGCTACCGTCTCCGGAGAACAACAAGGGGTGTGGGTGAGTAGAGGGAAGGCCTGGCCAGTAGTAGTATGGTCGGGCGGTGAGGTCAAGATGGTAGCACACCTACCACAGGAGGTCGGAGCAGCCTGCATAACAAAGCGAGGTTTGGGCGGCTAGAGCGAGAAGACCTAAGGTTGAAGACGCAGCTTGGCCGTTGGATTAACATCGAACAGTCAGTGCAGCTAGAATCGTTTATTGACTAAGTTGACAAATCCCTGCATACGCGTTAACTTAGTAGGCCCACAAGTCAGGCTCCAAATCTGGTGGGTCCCAGCTAGCAGGGGGAATCAATTTTTTTCGCATAATAAGGTGGCACTTCCTTGCGTGCGAAGATGTTTTCTATTTTTTTATTTCTTCTTTTTTTGAGTTAGAATAAAAAGAAAACAATTTAGGATCTTCGGTACAATCTATATTTTCATGAAAAGGATCATAATAAAGCCGGTGGGCCCCAGCTGTCACGGAGAGGAAACTTTTTATTTCCGCGTAATAAAGGAAGCACTTCCTTGCGTGCGAAGATGTAGCTCGTGGGTCAAACCTGTCAGGGGGAGAAATTATTTGTTTTCGCATAATACAGGGGCACTTTCTGCGTGTGGCCATGGGCCATGTGCGTCCCTACTGTCATCCAATCCACGTACATGCCTCACCTGAGCCCCCCTGATCCAACAGATGGCTGGCCTTGATTACACACCGTGCCTTTGTCAGGCAAGGCAATCGGATCGCCCCGATGGCTGTCATTTGTTGACAAAGTTGACCACGTCGTGCCGAGAGAACCAACGCAGTGAACAATGGCGAGTATTACGAAGGGAACGACCCGAAGCCGGCGAAGACACAGCAGTGGCTGCTCACGTGGAGGGGAGTACGAGGGTTCACTGTTTCGGCTGCGGTGTGAGGCTGCCGTCGCCGGTGAAGAACATGAGGTGTTGATGAGTAAAGGAATGGCCTGGATGGTGTTTGGGACTAGAGTGGGCCGGTGAAGCTCAAGACGGCAAGACCTGACCACGGAGGCGGTAATAAAGTGATACACGCCGGTGGTTTGGGTGAAGCAAGAATATCCGAGATTGAAGAAGCACTACAGCCGTTGGATGGACATCCAATGACCACTGCTGCTAGAATCGTGTCTTGACTATAAGTTTACAAAGCCTTCTGTATGCCTTAGTAGGCCCACAAGCCTTCCGTACATGTCACTGATACGTCTCCATCGTATCTACTTTTCCAAACACTTTTGCCCTTGTTTTGGACTCTAACTTGCATGATTTGAATGGGACTAACCCGGAGTGACACTGTTTTTAGCAGAATTGCCATGGTGTTATTTTTGTGCAGAAATAAAAGTTCTCGGAATGACCCGAAACTTCATGGAGAATATTCTTGGAATTAATAAAAAATACCGGCGAAAGAATCAAGGCCAGGGGGCCCACACCCTGTCCACGAGGGTGGGGCGCGCCCCTGCCTCGTGGGCCCCCTGGTGCTCCACCGACCTCAACTCCAACTCTATATATTCGCGTTCGAGGAGAAAAAAAATCAGAGAGGAGGATTCATCGCGTTTTACGATACGGAGCCGCCGCCAAGCCCCAATCTCTCTCGGGAGGGCTGATGTGGAGTCCGTTTGGGGCTTCGGAGAGGGGAATCCGTCGTCGTCGTCATCATCAACCTTCCTCCATCACCAATTTCATGATGCTCATCGCCGTGCGTGAGTAATTCCATCGTAGGCTTGCTGGACGGTGATGGGTTGGATGGGATTTATCATGTGATCGAGTTAGTTTTTTTAGGGTTTGATCGCTAGTATCCACTATGTTCTGAGATTGATGTTGCTATGACTTTGCTATGCTTAATGCTTGTCACTAGGGCCTGAGTGCCATGATTTCAGATCTGAACCTATTATGTTTTCATGAATATATGTGAGTTCTTGAACCTATCTTGCAAGTCTATAGTCACCTATTATGTGTTATGATACGTTAACCCCGAAGTGACAATAATCGGGATACTTAATTACCGGTGATGACCGTAGTTTGAGGAGTTCATGTACTCACTAAGTGTTAATGCTTTGGTCCGTTACTCTATTAAAAGGATGCCTTAATATCCCTTAGTTTCCAATAGGACCCCACTACCACGGGAGGGTAGGACAAAAGATGGCATGCAAGTTCTTTTCCATAATCACGTATGACTATATTCGGAATACATGCCTACATTACATTGATGAACTGGAGCTAGTTCTGTGTCATCCTATGTTATAACTATTGCATGAGGAATCGCATCCGACATAATTATCCATCACCGATCCAATGCCTACGAGCTTTTCACATATTGTTCTCCGCTTAGTTACTTTTCCGTTGCCCTTACAATTACTACAAAACTGCTATCACATTTTGTTACTGCTATTACATTTCCATACTACTTTGCTACTAAACACTTTGCTGCAGATATTAAGGTATCCCGGTGTGGTTGAATTGACAACTCAACTGCTAATACTTGAGAATATTCTTTGGCTCCCCTTGTGTCGAATCAATAAATTTGGGTTGAATACTCTACCCTCGAAAACTGTTGCGATCCCCTATACTTGTGGGTTATCAGTCACTGGCTATAATTCTCAAAACAATAGTAGGCTCACAAGTGAGCATCACATCTGTGGTAAAGAACATATAGCCCATTTGCGATTTGTAATAGTGTACATCCCATTTTTGAATTCCAATGGAATTTACTACAACCCATTTACAGTCTGTTAAAATTACAGCCCATTTTCTAGCCAGGACAATGATTAATAATTCAAAGCAACCTCTCAAAATAGAACTCAACCAAAAATCCCACATTTTGATGGGTCCAAAAAAAATATCCCAAAATTTCGAGTCAGATTAAATATAATTTTAAAATGAATTTGTATTAGGTAAAAATCTAAAAGAAATACTGCGCGGGCAATAAGTAATGAAATGAAAATTTCCAAATTCAAACAATAATATTTTTGAAACTAATTACCTGCTTGGTGCGTTTTTGTATATTTACAGTCCAGTTTTTATAATTACATCTCATTTATTATTTCTTAAAGCCCATTTTCTAGTTAGGCCTAATAGGAAAGATTTACAGCCCAGCGGGGCGAATAATAACAAGTTGACCTGGGTTGGGTATCCTGCAAAAAAGTATAGCTGGGCTAGCCATTTTCACCTTGAAAAAATAATATCTCGGCTGGCTATTTGGTCGACATAAAATAATAGCCTGGGCTAGACGGGCCACAGCCTTGATTGATAACCCGCTCCTCTGAACAACAACAAAAACATCGCCAAGAAAACTCCGCTTACACCTAAAAAACAAATACCGCCGAGATCTTTGGGTCCCAACCGCCGCCGCTCCTTGTGCAATTCTCTCATTTATTGACTATATAGGTTGACGATGGTGTGGGACCGTGATGTCAGGAAACCAGGAGGAAGCAAAAAAAATTATATAGATGTATATAATAAGGAGGAACTTGCGTACGTACGGCTATGGCCCTAGTGGGTCCCTACTGTCATCCAGTCAAAATAAAGTCATCTCCTGAATCCTCATGTTCGTTGACCATGTTGACAATGCTCGGCGCCACGACAAACGCAACATCTCGAAGGACACTGGAGAGGGCCTCCGGGCCCTACGGATGGTCTGATACAGCGCCCGCTCCTCATTCAGGAAGCCAGGATCATCGGACACCTATGAGCACCTTCGAGAGACCGAGACGACATGAAATAAAGAAGGCCGCTTGGGAGCTCTGGTTTATTTCACACATGTATTAAGATACAAGTGTAATTTACTCGTCATCGGAAACAACACGTAAAATATAGGCGTAATGAAACCGAGGGCCCGAGGTATGTAACGAAAACCGGCGTGTTACGCGTGTAATTTGAGAGACCAGTGTATATTTTACTAGTAGAAATCGACCAACCAAGCGCTTTGCCCGAGATCATCTGCTTTTATTTACGAGCGTCAGTTTTACAAGCGGTTTGGTTGGAAAATGACGATCCAATCACGACCTAAGATGATGAGTTGGTTAGAAGATCATATGGTTTCACCTCTAACCTACCCGAGTTGTCGTATAGGCTATGAATGAAACATATGGCAATGAACTTCTTAAGCACAAAAACAACAGAAGAGGATGATCTTCTTAACATACAAATCACAGGCATTAGTTCCACGTGCAACACAATATGAAGCATTATTCTCAGGAGGCACGGTGAACAGCTCATGATGCCGCATGCCACAGCATTCTAAGCTCAACTTTGCAATCAAACTCACAAGGCCTGGCATTACATAGACAACATTTAGAACAAACTCTTAAAATACCTTACATAAGTCGACATTCATGTGACTATGCATCTCAGCAGAGTAAAATTTACTTCTGAACTGAAGAAAGGAATAGGAAAAAACGATCGACGTTGATCACAGCAAAGGGCATCCCACTCAAAAATATCAAATGCATGTCTTCTGGCTAACATCAATGAGTAAAATTTGACAAGGTTTTCCAATTCCAATATATTAAACTAATGTCTTCTTGCTAACATCAATGATTAAACTTTGACAAGCTTTCCCATTCAAAATATGTAATGCCTATGATTGTGGAACAGGCGGGGTTTGTCATCAGCTTGTCATCTGATAGTCCGGTGGCTCAAGGTGACAACGAATGATTAGAGAACCATTCAATGAATTGTGCATGATGAAGTATTATGGAGGACATGAACCATCTGAACATTTTGTGCAGTTCCACTAAAATCAAGCTGAGCATCCCTGTGGATTTCGTATTTATATGCTGCAAGAAAACAAAGACACATCAACACACACATGAATATTGGCCCCAGTGTCAACCCACCAATCGGTGGACTAACAAACTGAAAGTACGGTAAATAGATTACCATACCCAGATGCCCCATCATTGTTGCATAGAATGACTTGGAGTCATGTCCTGGCTTCTTGTACTTGTTTCGGCACTTTTTGCCTAGTGCACTCCACATGTTGTAGAGTTGCCTATGCTCTCTGCAGACTAGTCATGTCACCAGCGTCTAATAATACTCGTAAAGCTTCTCGATCATTCCTTCTGTAATGTAGCGCAAACAGCGACTGCTTCTTTCTGCAAAGTGGTAAGACCAATTGGACCCACTAATGCAGCAGTTTGCCTTAGACACATTGGCTCCTTTTGTGTAGTTCAACTAAAATCAATGTCGGACTAAAATTGGGCTTTAATTTTGATATCCCTGTAAGCAACAATAGGTATAAGGAAACAATTACTGAGAAATAATGGTTGATGACTTGTACTCTCGGAAGAAAAACATCTACTGATCTACCTTACCTTAATGGGAAACAAAGCATGAGAGTAGCAATTCTCAGTCAGTGTGATTCATTCATATTAACCGAGACATTATCTTAACAATGCCTTGTTTCAACATGTATAAAAAATGACAAAGTAGAAAAGTACCATTCGTAAAATAATGCGACTGATTCATTTTAACAGAGGCATTATCTTATCAATACCTTGGTTAAACATGTAGAAAGAACTACAAAGCAGGATAGTACCATTTGTAAAACAACTGTAACTAATATATAATAACAGAGACATTATCTGAACAATACATTTCTTAAACATGTACTCCAGCCGATCCCTAATAGAACTGGTACTCCAGCCGATCCCTAACAAGTGTTGCAGTTTTGAACTAAGATTCAGTAGTTAATTCTGAGGAAAGTCGGTACTGAAAGTCAGTACTGACCTTTCAAGACCAAGATTTGAAGCAACTCGTGAGGAAAACCTGAAAGAGATCTCAACACATACATGGAAATCCGGTCTCCTTTTGTGCAGTTCCACCAAAATTAAGTGAAGCAAAATGTCACAGTAGCAACAAGTTGAATAGATACCCCTGTTTTAACAGAGGCAAAAAATGAATCAATTACTAGCCAATAAAGGAGGATGAAACATGCAGCCACAAAAATGGTAATCCCGCCAAACCCTAACAAGTGTTGCAGTTTTGAACTAAGATTCAGTAGTTAATTCTGAGGGTGGCATTGCTTAATTTTACCAGCGGCATTAGATTAAAAAAAAGCATAAACAGTTCCAGGGGAGAGTGGGGGCAACAACAGCATGTGCTTCCATCTACTTATAAAGGGGGTGATGCAGAGTTTTGTTGTAACAAAGAAACAAGCATCATGTCTGGGTTGGAACAATTTTTGCTCACTCAATGGTAAAAGACAACAGTTCAATAGCTTCAATTCAACATTTATCCAAAACAGTACCAATACAAGTAGCACAACATCTCAAAGCACACTGCAACATCAAGTGGATGAAAGTCGGTACTAACCTTTCTTGACCAAGATTTGGAACAACTCGCGAGGAGGACTGAAAACATATCCCGACACATATTTGAAAATCCGATCTCCTTTTCTGCAGTTCCACCAAATTAAGCAAAGTCGCCGGTGTGACATTCAAGTTGAACTACACAAAACACTCTTAAAACATAAGTGTTTCGCGTAGTGAAGCAAAATGTCGCAATAGCAACAAGTTGAATAGATATCCCTGTTTTAACAGAGGAAAAAAATGAATCAATTACTGGCCAATAAAGGAGGATGAAACATGCGGCCACAAAAATGGTAATCCCGCCAATCCCTAACAAGTGTTGCGCTTTGAACTAAGATTCAAGAGTTAACTCGAGAGTGGCATTGCATAAATTTACCAAAGCAACATTAGATTAACAAAAAGCATAAACAGTTCCCAGGAGAGTGGGCGCAATAACAACATGTGCTTCCATCTACTTATAAAGGGGGTGATGTAGAGTTTGTTGTAACAAAGCAACAAGCATCATGTCTGGGTTGGTCCCATTTTCGTTCACTACTTAATGGGAAAAGACACCAATACAATAGATTCAATTCAACATTTATTTAAAACAGTACCAATACAAGTAGCACAACATCTCAAAGCACCTTTGCACAATCATGTGGATGAAGGCCTGTACTGACCTTTCATGAGACGACCAAGATAAAATACGAATCTACCAACACGAATAGGAAATCCAATCTTGTTTTGTGCAGTTGCACTGAAATCAAGCAAAGTTGTCGGTGTGACATTTAAGTTCGCTATAGCAACAAGTTGAATAGATATCCCTATTTTAATAGAGGCAAAAAAGGAAACAATTACTGGCCAATAAAGGAGGATGAAACATGCGGCCACAAAAAGAAGCATCTACCCTATCTTGATGGGAAACAAAGTATAGGACAGTAGCATTTCTAAAACGGTTGCATTGATCCATATTAACAGAGAAATTTTCTTAAAACAGTTCAGTAGTTAATTCTAAGAGTGGCATTGCTTAATTTTACCAGCGACATTAGATTAAGAAAAAGCATAAACAGTTCCAGGGGAGAGTGGGCGCAACAGCACCATGTGCTTCCATCTACTTATAAAGGGGGTGATGCAGAGTTTGTTGTAACAAAGAAACAAGCATCATGTGTTGGTTGGAACAATTTTTGCTCACTTAATGGTAAAATACAACAGTTCAATAGCTTCAATTCAAAATTTATCCAAAACGGTACTAATAAAAGTAGCACAACATCTCAAACCACACTGCACCATCATGTGGATGAAAGTCGACCAAGATTTGAAACAACTCGCGAGGAGGATTTGAACGAAATCTCTCAACACATATATGGGAATCCGATCTCCTTTTTTGTAGTTCAACCAAAATTAAGCAAAGTCGCCGGTGTGACATTCATGTTGAACTGCACAAAACACTCTTAAAACAAAAGTGTTTCGCGTAGCCAAGCAAAATGACGCAATAGCAACAAATTGAATAGATATCCCTGTTTTAACAGAGGCAAAAAAGGAATCAATTACTGGCCAATAAAGGAGGGTGAAACATGCGGCCACAAAAAGAAGCATCTACCTTATCTTGATGGAAAACAAAGCATAGGACAGTAGCATTTCTAAAACGGTTGCATTGATTCACATTAACAGAGAAATTCTCTTAAAATAACATTCATTAAAAATGTAATTTACTTCTAACAATGGCATTGCTTCAATTTACCAGCGGCATTGTTAGATTAACAACAGCAAAATAGTTGTATGGGACATGGGACATGGGACATGCCAGCACCATGTGCGTCCACACGTATAAATGGGTGATGCAGAGTATGTTGCCAAGCAGCATATCTGTGTTGGTCCCATATTTGTTCTCTTTGAACCTTTTTCCTATGTGAGGGCAGCAAATCTAGTCCTACACAAACTACCCGACCCCCCAGTTTCTTTCCTTTTTCAACAAAGAGGTAGGTTCCTTACAGATGTGTGTACTGGGTTACCCCCTTTTTCCCTTTTCGACCAACAAAGCGGCTGGATAGCCAGTCTATACTACTTTCCCTCCCTCCTTTCCTTATTGAACCACGTCCTAGATTCATGCTCCACTCCACCGCACCCTTCTTACCTCTTTGAACCAAGCCCTAGATTCGACTACAGAATCAAAAAAGATCCGTATGTAGCTAGAGCAATGACGGTTTCAAAGAAACTTATACCTTAGGGTCGTCGGGATGTGCAAGGCATGCGGTGGGAGGCCGGATCTGCCCACACTACGTATGGCAGCAAGGAAGAAGGGGTCGGTGGCCCTCCCGCACAAGCGCTGGGTGAAAGAGAACAACGCAGCCGGCAGTGGATTGCCTCCCTCGCCGAAGGCGATAGAGTGAATGCTGCACCTCCTCCCCTTCCCGGTGCAACGGGATCTGGACGCCTCCTTCACCAGCTGTGAGGGGGGAGAGAGAAACAGAGGCCAACACAGTCTTGTTTAGATCTGGTGAAGAGGGTGAGAGACTGTGAATATAGCAAACCCTAGCAAAGGAACGTCGAGCCTCCAGCGTGTATATATATGTAGTGCGACGAGAGTGTGGAGAGTGCAAACCCTAGCGAACAAGCGCTGAGGCTCCAGCTTATATAGTACTACATATATAATGTAGTACGGACTGAGCTCCGGTGCCTTAACTGGACCTGCCTTTGGCTGTATGACAGGTGGGCCAGCCACATTTTGGGCCCACCTGTCATACACCCAAAGGTAGGTGCACTAAGTCAATGAAGTTGCATCCATATAGTACTCGTGTATACTACTAATATATAGTGGAGTGGTTTTCTTATTATCTCCATAACAATCGTTTTAAATTGTGTAAGTACGAAACGAAACTCTTTATTTAAGGTACCAGTGAAGAAAACTACTACTTCCGATGAACTAACGATCCACACGTCCTGGTTACACTTCCTGTCCTTCACGTGCGGTACACTACCCTCCCTTAAGTGAACAACCACACATGCGCCAAATTATCGGAAACGTGTGAGAGTGTGTACAAATAAAGAATTTTAATTTTAATTATCGGCAAGGTTTGAGAGTATGCACTGTTTTCCCTCTCTCAATAATTATGGTTTGTTGTGTTCGGCCTAAACTTGGTCAAACTTTAGAAAGTTTGACTTCAGTCAAATCTAATATGCGGAGTAAATAAAAATGGAGGGCTACTTCGTCCATCCGGGTTTTTAGACCACACCATTTTTTTAATCAAAGTTAATAGCCGGACAAATAAAATTACAGGGGAGCTAAAGGCAAAGTTGTGAGAAGGCTTAGAAATCAATACAAAACTTATGCTCTTAGTACCAACGTCGATCCTTCTTCGAGGAAACATTTGGTTCATATCCAATTGTGTGATAAAATTGCACCAACGTGAAAGACGATTGCGTCTCCAATGCAACCAAGGTGAACTGATGAAGGATATCATCTTTGTGGGTAACAAGCAAAGAGCACTGATGGAAGACAGCTTGTTTTTCATTGAAAACTGATCAGCTTCACCAGCCGATGCTACCATGAGGCGCAACCATGAGCATCGATAGGTCATCGTGGTGATGCATCATCCATTTGGCATCAAGTTTGGGTGAGGCACCTATGAAGTTCGACAAATCCTCACCGTGGTCTGTTTCTTCTTAGTAATCAAGCTCGAGGAAGGAAGAACCACGTGATGAGGATGTGAGGCGGAACAACAATGGCCATCCAATTTTGTGCAGTTCCACTAAAATTGAGGAAGACATGCCCGGGTATGGAGATACGCATCGTTGTTTGCAAAAATATAAAAAAGGGATATAGTGTTGTTACTTTGTTTTGGCAGTGGGACAAGATTAACAGCGACATCTCAATTTTCAATAAGAATTAATGAAAGGTACGCCAACAAACAGAAGCATCATGATTATCTTGATGGGAACTAAACCAGGATACCCAAGAAAAAACATTTCTTCATTTAGCCAGTGGTTGTATTAGATTAGCAGCAGCAATAGGAGCATATGGACAATGACCGCGCAACCACCATGTACTTTTTGTCGAAACAACATGTATACCTCCACCGAGGCATAAACCAGGACAACTTTTCGAGTGGCATTTCCTCTATAATAGTAGGTGATGTTGGACAAGCCGACTAACCCTAGCTACTTGTACATGGGGAGCCGGGGAGTAGTCGCATAGAAGAAAACCCGCATGCAAATGACTGGGAGCTAGACCAATACAAGAAGTTATACCTCAGCTGGGCGAGATATCGCTTAGGCGGGCGGGCGAGATCTGCCCACACGACGGCAGCGAACAAGGGCGCGGAGGACCTTCTTCCGCGCCAGCGCTGGCTCCGGGAGGATGGTGCGCATCGACTTCCTCCATCGCCGATGGCGACAACGTCAACGCTGCACCTCCTCACCTCCTGCAGCGGACGGGATTCGGCCGGATCTGTGACCACCAGTGAGGAGAGAGATAGAGTGGACACTATCATCTTGTTTTGATATGGAGAGGGTGAGAGAGCGAGACGCGAGAAACCCTATCAAACAAGAGGCTATATATACAATGGAGTAAAAAAATCTCTCCATAGTAGTGGTTTTAAATAGAATACACGCGTTCCTGGAAAAAAGAAAAGAAAACCGGCGGACAATTTTAATGTACCAAGAAATAAAACTCGATCAAAAACACGCCCCCGCTTCCAGGTCGCGAGAGTCGTCGCGCACACACACATAGACATAGACATGCATATCCGTGTTTACATAAAATTCTATCTCCATCTCCAATTATATGTGTCCAACTGGCACATTATTTACGTTGTTAATTATAGTACACAACAATATTAACGTACATCATCTCTTGTTTGCGGGCGTCCGGACCGCTGCCACGCCCGCTCCTGACCAACTCGAACCCTCTTCATCACCCGCGCGTGCTTCCCGCCCGAAACGGTCAGTGCCGCATTCATGCCCGGCCAGAGCGGATGCGACATGTCACTGGCGCTGGCATTGAAGTGGAGCGCCGACCGAGAGAGTGTTGCCCGCGCCGCTTCCCAGTGCACGTGACTGCTCTGCGTTCAAAGGTCGCAATAGCCGGCCACAACATGCATGTAAAAAGTTCTTGGGAGTCCGTGCTGCTAGCTGTCCTCCCCCAACTCGTTTATCTCTTCTAGTAGTGCAAGTACTCCATGGCGCGATCCATCGACAAGCAAGCGGGAAAGTTATCGTATACTCGGTCTACGGTGAGTGGCATGCCAAGTGACCGTGTGGGGTGGAGCCGTGGAGGAGGGTGAGACCCGAACGCGACATATGTGATTTAAACATTGCTTTTGCTCGATGGTGCGATCCAACTAAACGAAACATTGGTTTCTCTCCATTTCCATTTTTTCTCCGAAAAAACAAAAACTTTCCACTCCATTTTCATTCCTACTCCAAAGTTGCCCCGTTACAACATACCATCAAATACAAAGGAAAACCAACATGCATGCTGATGCATCTCAATGGTTCACAGATCATAGCCAATATTTACTTCACAACTAAAGACAAAAGTTGTGAGAGCATCTACAAAAGAAAAACTACTGATGGGGTCACTACGACTTAAACCCTAAACCCTAAACATGATTTAATTTCATGGCTAGGTAGAACCTGTCGAAGGAAAGATGGTTGGCACCCTCGGATCATACGATGCTTTTGTGCAGTTCCACTAAAATTGAGCTGAGCATCCCTGATGCCAAAGATATTGAAGAAGTGTGATTAGAATAATAGTACTGGCACTTGATCATGAGACATAAACTCATCACAAATAGAAGCAGGTAGAAGTAGAGAAAGATCGACATGGAGATGGAGCTACGTGGGGAGCTATGGCAGTGGAGCAACCCGGCTCCAAAAGGAAGATGTACCTGGGACGTCGGGCTGTAGCTAGAAGGGCAGTTGGGACGCGACATCAGCCCATACTGCGGGGACCCCGATTGGGATGCACCGACTGTGGGTTTTCTCCCTTGCCAATTTCGACCGCGTCTACGCAGAACATCGTTCCCTTCCCCCAACGGCGGGATCAGGCCGGATATGTGACCAGCGGTGTGGCCATCGTTGTTCTATGCTTGTGAAAAGAGCAACCCAAGCAAGCAGGCTTGTAGCTTAGGCTCCTGCTAGTGTATATATAGTGGGTTTCTTTTTCTCTCCATATCAACCATTTTATATTGCGTATGTGTCATTGAAGAGTGAACTAATGGTTGCTTCTTCCAACTAACTTACCGTGTGATTTGATTGCTCCTTAGTGGCCCCTACACGTACTCCCCTATGTGTATGACCGTTCCTGAGTCTCACTTGTACTTATCTCTATTTTCTTGCATGACACGTAGACAGGATGCGCATAGAGGAATTTCGTTACTGCACGTTGTTACGTAGTACTACTAGTACCTACTCCCTCCTTATGGTTCACTATTGGTACTCCCTCCGTCCTGGCTTATTGGTCCCCTTTGTACTCAATTCATGGACTCGTTTTCCTCAAGAAATTGTCTTTACTAACATATTAATATCGGTAATGCATGCGTGAACAACGAATGATTAAACCTTGCATGCAACGTTTTGGCAAAGCATTGACTTATGAACATGTGAATGTGAGGGACTACAACCTCGTGCAATCATGCAACAGTCACACATACACATGGACGCAAAAACACGCACGACGTCCTAATGCATGCATGTCCGAGCACACGACGAAACACACACAGTCATGCTCAAGTGCTCAACCTACACGTGCATGACACACATACTCAGCCAGGGTGAGCTAGTGACCGTATAAACATCGGAAAATGTATATATTGAGCGCAGTGAGCATATTATGAAGTCCACTGACCATATTTTTACAAATATACCACTACAAAAAAAAGACACATCCGTGACATTTTGGGCCGAATGAATTTTTTTTCTGTCATACATATGACACTTCTATGACGATAATTGTGACAAAACCCGGTATCATCATAGATGTGGTGGGCTACTACTTCTATGACAAAAAAATCATGACAGAAAATGGGCTTTTCATCCTGGGCGGGCCGGAGACGCAGCTGCATGACATTCTTTGGGCCGTCCATGACGGAAAAAACCGTGGTAGAAGCGAGGGGGAGGAAAATTTCGGGGAGTTGCGGTTACGGTGGGAGGTCGGGGCGGAGCGATGCACGCTTTCTCGTGACGACGCTGGCGTGTGCGAGGCGTTGGCTCTAATCGAACTTCGGCGATTACCGCAGTTACGTTCTACGGAACCCGAGCGATCGATCGATGATCGTTAATCGAACCCGATGGAGCGATTCTTCGCCATCGCCGCTAATCAAGCCGATCGATGCTGCCTGGGATGAACAATGAGTGTTATGGGGGGGTTGGATGAACAATGAGCGGTGGCGTTGCCTCTAGATGAACAGGAACCCATGGTGTGGAGGGCTGGATGAACGATGAGACGGTGGAGGGGTGGCTGGAGAGGGTGGTTGAACAGGACCCCGTGGTGTGGAGGGCTGGATGAACAAAGAGCGGTGGAGGGGTGCCCGTGGAGGGGTGGTTGAACAAGAGCGGTGGAGTAAGCGTGGTGGAGGTTGGATGAACAGGAGCCCGTGGAGGCCGGAGGAGGTCGACGGTAGCCCATGGAGGCCGGAGGAGGTCGACGGTGGAGATGAACAATATCCCGTGGAGTCCCGTTTATGCACGCCACACCCCTCCCCATTTCGACCGTGAAGCGCTCCAACACAAGTCCGCTTTCGTCCGTTTTGCGGTATGCCACACCCTCCCGATCAACAAGACCCGTTTCGACCGTAGGAGGTCCGCTTCCTCCGCTTTTGGCACGCCACACCCTCCCGATCAACAGGACCACCGTTTCGACCGTAGGGAGGTCTGTTTCCTCCGCTTTGATGGTACGCCAGCCCTCCCAATCAACAGGACTCCGCTTTAACGTGGTCGGTCGAACACAAGGCCGCTTCCTCCGGTGTGCGGTACACGAGCCTCGTTCCATCGCCTTGTTCCGGCCCAAGCCCTCACGATGAACACGACCACGCATTCCGTTCCGACCCAAACCGGTTGGCTCCCTATGAACACGACGACGGCGCTGTTTCTCCGTTCCGACCCAGCCATGGCGTATCGCGCGAGTAGGCGTTCGAGACCACTGCCCGTATGTAAATGCGTGGCGTATTTTCTTTCTTGCACCCTGCGGCTGACGTGCGTGTACATGCCACGTCGGCGCCTCTACTACGACGCGTGCGGCGCCTCTACATCTACGACACGCGCGCGCCTCTACATCGACCGGTATGTACGCATACGTTCGCGACCGTAATGACAATGCTACGTACACTTCGACCAGGTGGGTCCCGACTGTCAGGCACTTCCTTGTGTGCGACGATGTAGCTGGTGGGTCCTAGCAGTCAGGGGGGCGAATCGTTTTTTTTCGAACACACTTCCTTGCGTGCGAAGATGTAATTGGTGGGTCCCAGCAGACAGGGGGAAACGTTTTTTCGCTAAATACGGTGGCCCGTCCGGTGGGTCCCCGCTGTCAGGTGGATGAATAATTATTTTGCGCGTAACAAGGAGGCACTTCCTTGCTACGGTCGTGGACCCAGCTGTCAGCCTCTCCACATATAGTATGCTAAAAATGGCCCAACTATTTTATGGGCCGTCAATAGGCTGAAAGTGACACTAGGCCAGAAAATTGGCCCAACACTTAAATGGGCCGCTAAAAGGCCGAAACTCAGGTCCGACAACAAATGGCCCATCAGATTTATGGGCCGTCAAAAGGCTGAAAGACACACCGGGCCGGAAACTAGCCCAACATTTAAATGGGTCGCTAAAAGGCGAAAGATGTACATCCCGAAAATTGGCCCATCCATTGAACGGGCCGTTAACAGCCGAAATCTCATCGGGCCGATATTGAGCCCAGATATATAGCGGGCTGTTAACGGCTCGAATCGACGATGGGCTGCAATGGTGTCAAATCTTTAACGGGCCGTTGACGGGCGAATTGGCTCATGTCGTATGGGCCGTGGGCTTAAATGGACACGACACAAGTAGGCCTTTTATGGGCTGGCTTGCTAATTTTCTTGGGCCGGCCTTTTCACGTGAATGGGCCTCTGTTGGGCGTGCCACGCGGTCGACGTACCATATAGGCGGCTTCCGGCCCAATGAGTGGATGACATCTGTTCCAACGGTGAGCCGACCGTGTTTCCTCGACCAATGATGATTTTACACGTGGAAAATCCCCATTGGTCGGGCTGTTAACGGGTTATCGGATCCAAAACCCGACCGATAGCTTAACGGCGTTCCATTACGGTGGATGCCACGTGTCGGTCACCCTTGACGAAAAGCACTTACGTGGACGCGATTTATCGTCATGGAAGTGGACACTTCCGTGATGATAATTTTGGTAATGTCATGGAACACTTCTCTGACGACGGTATGACCATCTTGATTCTGACATAAATTTGTCATGGATGTACATGCATGACAAAAAACGCGACCTACTGTGACAAACACGTATCATCACGGAAGTGTATTTTTTTGTAGTCTACAGTGACAGACAGTGTATTTATCTCGTTTGAAATTAAGCCGTATTAACCGGAAAGGAGGCAGTATGGACTAGCATTACTTTGTTGTGTCCCGTCAACTTGCCGAATGAGGAGAAGCTTGCAGGACAGGAGAAGCTTGCGTGCGGTGGCTCGCAGGACAAGGAGAAACTTTTGACTAATGCAAGCTCTCCCTCGCTCAGGCGGTGGACGTGCAACAGTTAATTCGGTGTCAGATTGCCAGAAGCATACACTATACTAGAACTATTATTGTTCGACTTCCTGAAGAGGCGAACAACCAAGCGCAAAGTTTACTAGTACTACTACTACTACTATAGAGGTATGTACTACTACTAGGAACCGGATGGAGGAGCGTCTACACTCTTATTTATTTTAAAATGTGATAAAGCAATCTTCAACACATTTGATTCTCTTCCAGGGTTCTCGCATGTGATAATCAAAGTTGATTGCATGGAACACTCGCCACAATTCTCGCTTAATTCTGGCTCATATCCTATTACAAATAGGAGCACTCGGTAATATTTTCTTTTTTTTTGTTATTCGGCATGTAAATAGGTCAGCAAACCTTGCGGCGCATCTTTGTGCGAACCGTGCTTGCTGCACTTTGAATGTGGTCGAGAGCTGGCTTGATGAAACACCTCGCTTGCTTCTTTTTTTGCAGGGTAACTCGCTTCCTAGTGACCAGCCTCTTGGCTGATTGTCCTAAGAATGCTTATATATGAATAAAGCTCTCTCATTTACCCGCAAAAAAGATTAAGCCATATTAACCGGAAAGGAGGGAGTATGGACTAGCACTACTTTTTGGTGTATCCCGTCAACTCGCAGAACGAGGAGAAGCTTGCAGGACAAGGTGAAGCTCGCTTACGCCTTTTGACTAATGCAATCTACCCTTGCCCAGGCGATGGACATGCAACAGTTCATTCGGTGTCAGATTGCCAGAGGCATACACTGTAGTACCCAACATGCGGAGTACCATCATTGTTCGACTTCATGAAGAGGCGAAGAGCCAAGCACAAGGTTTAGTAGTACGACTACTACTACTACTAGAACCGCATGGTGGAGCGTCTGTACTCTTATTTTATCTTAATCTCTGATAAAGTACACATTTATTCAGGAGAAGGGCAGAAAACGGCAGCCCAATAGTAGTATTAAAAAACATCAAACATGTAATGGTGATATCGATCAACCATGCTCGAATATATCTTGGCCTCCGTGCGAGCCCGTCTATGTGTTCTAGCTCCTCGTCTCTCTCAAGGAACGGCGGGTTGGCCATTTTGCCGTCAATTGAGATCGGTTTCCTCACACTCCGGTCCCACATGTCAGTGATATGCCAAGAGGAAGTGTGTTGACCGACTGGCCATACGCGTACTTTGTTTTGCACCTTCATACTACTCCTCCTCCCCCCGTCACAGTTTACAGGGCACGCTTCATTTTGATGCATTTCCACCACTAGAGAGACTTTAGACGCGTTTGGTTTAATGCTCAATTAATTAGGGCGTGGTAACCGCAATCAAGTCCACAATTTTCTCTTGATGTACTACGGAGTGGAGTAAGTGCATGCATGTGTGTACCCGGGGTGGAAGCACTGCATGCATGTGTGTACGCATTATTTCCTCTAGTAATAGACGCCGTGCTATAACTACCAATGCTATTTTTCAGGCCGATCACTAGTCGCCTTGGCCCCAGAGACTTTTTTTGAAGTGCGCTCTATAAACAATGACAGATGGAGTAGTATGAGCGGATTCAAAGAAGAGTGTATTGATGGTTGCTTCGTCCGAGCAACTTACAGTGGGAAAGGTGGGGCTTATGATTTGACTGCTCATTACTCACTATTAGTGCGGCGGAACGACCAGGCTGAGTCTCCCATGCGGTTGTGCACTACTCCCTCCATTCTAAATATACTCCGGAGTATTTTTCTTTCTAGAGATTTCAACGAGTGACTACATACGAAGCAAAATGAGTGAATCTACACTCTAAAGTATGTCCATTTGAAATTTGTAAAAAGACAAATATTTAGGGACGGAGGAAGTATAATTTTGTTCATGGCACATGGACCCGGATGCCGAAGAGGCTTCTGGCAATGCTATCAAGCTTCCAGCATTTGTTTACATAATTGACGTACTATACAAATAATTTGCAGCGACATGAAATTGTACAATGCTCTGAGCTTTCAACTTTAGTTTCGTGTGTCTTGCCATCCATGCTCTTTCGGAAACAATAAAAAACTAACTTCCTTGCTAATACATCTCAATGATTAGCAGATCAGAGCTAATATTTACATCACAACTGAAGACAAAGTTGTGAGAAGGTGTTAAATTAAAATCGAGCCATGCTTTCATTGGCGAACGCCCCCCAGCTCTGTCTAAATCAACAAGGCATGTTGGGAAAAAGTAAATCTGGAGCATGCAACTTCCGATCATTTTGTGCAGTTCCACTAAAATAGAGCTGAGCGTCCCTGTTCCAAAGATATTAAGTGTGATTACAATAATAGGGGACTACTGATGAAACAATAAACACACAAATAGAAGCCAATAGTTGGAGAAGATTAGGCTCGGAGTTGGATGAGGAGGATAGAGCAAAACCAATCTCCCTTTGTGCGCTTACCTTTGAAATGTAGAGAGCGTTGCTGTGTGACATTTTAGTACAACTGCACAAAACACTCTTAAGAAAAAAGTGATTTGTGCAATTCACCAAAAGGTCGCAATAGCAACGGGGTGAAATGGATAGCCCTGTTTGCAAAAAAAAAGAAAGGAAACAATTACTGGCCAATAACAGTTGATGACACACACGACGACAAAAAAGAAGCATATTCCTTGTCCTAAGGGAAGATAACAACACGGTTGTGTTTGTCTAAAACGGTGTGAGGACGAGATTGCAATATGGAAAGTACGCCGGATGAGCTACGTTTTGGGCAAAGAACTATGGAAGATCCACATGCAAGATTTTCCACATGCAGCGGCGTGGGAAGACGGACAGTGGAGAAAGGCCAGAGGGGATACCTGTGGGTCGTTGGGATGTAACTAGGTGAGCGGCCGCGGGCGGGATCTACCCATACTGCGGCAGCGAGCAGGTGGCGTAGGCCCTACCGCGCCAGAGCTTGGTCAGAGAGAACGGCGGGTACCGCAGATCGGGACGTGCTGCCTCGGCGCCGTCGAACGGTGAAACGAAGCACATCGTCCCTTTCCGTTGGCGGACGGGATACGGCCAGATTAGTGACCAACGGTGAGAGAGAGAGAGAGGCCACCGCCGCCTTGTGTGAGATACTCTAAAGAGAGACAAACCCAGGCAGACAGGCTCCATTGTATATAGTGGAGCGGACTACCTTTTTCTCCATAAAAATTGTTTTATATTCTGTGTACGTGCCATTGAGCGATATAACTTTATTCAAAAATAACGCGCCAACGCATCAGGTCGAGCTTTGTTTCGTGCACGCATGGTACACGACCTCCATAGGTAAACAACCGCTACACGCGTTCAAATTAGCACGTGGGCTGCCATTCCGTACAGAAATGAGCTCCACCGTGTGCCCGCGCGGGTGTGGCTGGGCACGAAGCGTGAGTACATGCACATATTCTCTTCGTGTACATACACCACCTACGTGGGGTTGTGTGAGAGAGATACAAACATAGAGAGATATAGTGTGTGGGTTCGTGAGTGCTTTTGGGGGGGGGGTTGAGAAATAGTCAAGCAATATATGTGGATGATATTTCAATAAAAAATGTAACATATGCAATGTGTGTGAAATAGAGTCCTGGATATATCATATATATAGAGGGGGCGATCCACGAGAAGAGAGTGGAGGTATCATCGGCTTGAGGTATCCATTGAATCGAAGAGAGGGATGATGATGATGATGTGTGTGTGTGTGTGTGCACGCGTGATCGATAAAGAGTGTCATCGAATTTGTGTGTGCCCACGTCAAAGATATAGGGTGGCTGGCCTACTGGAACGTGAGAGGGGACAGGTGCAGTTTGTCTCTGTGGCATGGATACCTACCTATAGCGCTCTACTATCGGTGTGTGGTGGGGGGTGGGGAGACCTAATTAACTATAGAGGTACAATGGCTGGTATATGTGTGGAGGAGAGAGGCCTACCTTATGTATTGAGGGAGATCGGTCGGCATCCATGCATATGTGTAGGAGAGGAATAAGGTTGGGAGAGAGACAGAATTAGAGTGTTGGAGGGGGTGGTGGTGGAGTTGCTTCTAACAAATGGTGGGAGAGGCTTGCTAGACAAATGGAGGGCACGCCTGCAATATCAATAAGAGAGGGGATGGCTGCCTGTCTGTGCACGTGCGTGTGAGAGACGGGTCAGGAGGCATGCACGAATGATGAGGGGGGACGATATGGCTGTGGTAAGCAGACGTAACTACATAGGAAGATCAATCGTCCTTTGTCAGAGAAAGGAGAGACATAACTTCTGAGGTACGTCGATCGATGGGTGGGGGAAAATAGTTAAAGTCGATCTAGGTATATGTTGGGAGATCGATCGATATACATGCACGTCTGTGTTAGAAGCAAATAAGGCCCGGGGAGAAGGATAGAGAGAGAGGGGTGCATCTAGGAGGTGGTGCGAGAGGCATACTATATCGAGGGGGAAGGAGTGTGCGAATACGAGATCAATGAAAAGAGGGGTGGGAGTGAGGCATGGACGGTGAGAAGAGAAGAGGGAAAGCTTGTGTTTGTGGTAGGCACACCTGGCTACAGAGGCATATCGATCGATGTGCGCCGTAAAGAAGGAGCTAGGGGGCCTACACACACCGTTGGTGAACGACCTAAAGTGAAAAGACGAATTTGCACGATGGATCTAGAGAATGCTGAGGGAGGGTGAGAGGGATGCGGGCGTGTGCATGCACGAGAGAAAGTTAGCGCTAGCTACAAACATAAGAGGATTGTGTGGGTGTAAAAGACGAATAGAGATCATAATTCATTGTAAAAAGTGAATTCGGATATTTGAAGAATTTATCATAGTGTTCTAAACCGACGCATGTGTGAATATATATAATGATGATACACATGGTGTGGTTATGAACATATTATACTACATATAATATATTTTATCTCTACTCTTATAAAAAAATAGTGTTGTTGATGATCGTGTGCCTGCCATCCTGCAATATAGGTCGTCCGATTTATATCTGATGGATAGAAAGGAAACTATAGAAATTTTGAAAAAAGATACCCACACCTCTCTCCATATTTGCAAATAAGGCCTCCACTCGATCATCTTGATGTTCCGAACGCATGGGCATCTTGCTAGTACTACATATAATATATAGAACATTGATTATAATTTGGGCTAATGCGTGGCTTTTGCAGATCAGGGCTAAAAACTTGTCATAATGTAGGGGCGGGGCACTATACTTTGTGTGATAAACAGAGTGTACGTATGGAACATGGTTTAGATTATGAATATATAGTTAGTACATCAAATGTACTATAATTTGGAATCAACATCAAGTGTATTCAAAAAATTGAATTCGAGTTCATATACACATAGTTCATATCTATCTCTATAGTAATCATGTGGTGTGTTGTTAAGGTAATACACGAATGATGGTTGAAGTTGGCAACAATCATGATTGTAGATTCTTATTGAAATAGAGAAACGAATTTAAATTTAGCTCGAATTGCAGTGGTAGTATAGACATTTGGAATGCACTAAAATGTTGGTATGAGTAGGTTACATGCATTATACAGCCAGCAAAAAAATTTAATTGGACATAACATGGATTCATAGCTCGAATAGCATTTTTATAGTAAAACAGGACAAGACTCTCTCTTTGTGTGGTGTGAATAGTTTTATTTTTTTCGTTTTTTTCATTGAGGGAAGTGCGAATTGATTTGGAACGCACAAGTACAATATTACACGTTAGGCTTGTCTCTAAAATTCAACCCGCGCCTTGTTATATCCCGAAAATTCAGATATCGTGCTCCCAAAACTGGCGCCTTCACAACCCAGGCCTTGCTATCCTGAAGTTACAATGCGCGCGAAAACTCCCTCCAGCTGCCAAATCCCGACACGTGAAATCCCCCTTCTAACCCTGAGCCGAAAGGGCCGCTTGTTCAAATCGGTGGGGGTACTTTTATAACACACCCTATATTTTGGACAAGCGGGTCCCTAAGTCATGGTTCCCCTCCCATCGCCTCCTTTTCTCCATTCGAAATCCCATGACGCCATAACCTCTCCGCTTCAGCCGCGAAACCCCACCCTCCTTCGTCTGCCACCTCACCATTGCCTAGCCGGAGCCTCTTCCCCGACGATCTCATCCACCGCAACAGCTCGACGTCCCTCGTCCACCTCCCTGGATGAGGATCCATCATCCATCTCGTCGTCCCGCCGGTTCAGCCGCCCCGTCCTCCACCTCCAAGGAGCTGCTCCGACGATCGCCTCGTCTATCGCGGCTGCTCCATCCCCACAGCGCCGCCTTAATCTGCTCCACCGGAACCGCAACATCCTCACCGACTCCTCAGACGAAGCCGAGGCCTACTTGGCGCCACCAAAGAGGTTGTACACTCATCGCATCACACCTTCTCCTTAACTCGACCTCCCGGCGCTAACGATGCTCCATACCGCACCCCCATGGAGCGGCTACCTCAAAGCCGGCACCGCGGGCGAAATCTCCACAGCGGCTCTCCCCCAGTGCGAGGCCCCTTCGGCGGCAGCGTCCATATATACCAGCCGGATCTGCTGCTGCTGCTGCTCCGGCTCTCGCTCGCTGGCTCGCGCAGCAGCTGCTGCTCCGGCTCTCGCTTGTGCTGCTGCTCCGGCTCTCGCTCGCTCACTCGTGATGTCGTGCTACTGCTCTCCCCCTCGCTCATGCTGCTGCTCTACTCCGATTTAGCTACACTTCAGCCGACTGAATCGACTTTTGGGTCAGTCGAGTTTCAGGGGGTGGGGGGTGGGGGGCTCGCTGGAGTTAAGGAAGAACCACCCGCAGCGGGGAGGGGGCTCACCGGAGAGGTACCCCACTATCTATCTTAGGGTTTAGGTTGGGGCGGTGGGGGGCGCAGTGGTGGCTCGGTGGCGTGGGGATCGCTGGAGAAAAAGCTCGGCTGGGGGCTAGAGGGCTGGCGGGCGGCGGACGGCGGTGGGAAGTTGTTTCGGCGGGCGAGGCTGGGGCCGGGCGGTTCTATTTGGTGGTGGCTGGTGGCTCGGGGTGCAGTTGAAGATGAACTGCAGGCCCTCCCTAAACTACATGTGAAGTGCCTCTCTGCTACAATTGTGTTCAGTTTCGACAGTAACATTCAGATTCCACAGTAAATTTCAGTTTTGACAGTTAAGTTCAGAGTCAATAGTTTTTACCTCATCTATTGTAGTCACGTGGTTTTTGGTGATGTAAATTTTACAAGCAGGTGCCAAAAATAGGCATGCCAATGTTTGGCATTGTGCTAAATATTCGCTACTACTTGGTTGGTTACCGAGTGGTCTTGCCTATCTCACATAAAGTTGCCAATATTTGGCAAGTCTTGGTATTGCCAATATTTGGCAATTCCAACATTTGGCTAGCCAAATATTGGCAGCAAACAAATCATGCTCGTAAATCTATCACTTTTTGGCAATGTATTTTACATCATCTATAGGAGATGCTATTAGAATCCCACTTGAGATTAACGATGTCTATCTTGTGCTTCTTCAGCCTCGACGTTTTACGGCTCACCGGAGCTGCTCCAACGACGGAACGATCCATCACAATAGAGCAGTGCCCTGGACGACGTCTACAGATTCCTCAGATCTTCCTCCACACCTCCGACAACCACCTATGCCTCAACTTCTTCAGCGACCAACCCAATGATGCTGAGGTCGACACGGCTACGGCAAAGAGGTTGTACACTTGTCGCATCACTTATTACACTCCATTCATGTTGATCCATTAGGGCTATGTTGGTTCAACGGAAAAACATAGCAATAAGAATTTTCCTATGGCACTCTACTATTCGATTATTCATGCATTTTGTTGAAAGGAATGGAGCAAAACATCCACCTGGACCTACTTTTCAAAATTCTATGCATGAAAACAAGACCAAGTGCATTAGTGGCAGAATAACATTCTAACTGTACACACTTTCATATGGTTTCACTTTATTTTGGCCATGTTTCTTTTCATTCCTCTGCTCCTCCAATTCCTGTGAAACAAACACCCAAGGTGACAGAAATCCTGTGTTCACAAATGCTTTGTTTCCCATGTACATTCCTAACCTATTCCGTTGTTTTTCTTCCTATCCTCGTGTTTTTAGAATCATGCAAGCCAAATGAGCCCTTACAGAATTACTTCAGTTACAGGTAGGTGTCGAAGAAAACTTTGTGTGGTTTGTCCTGCTCCTGCCGCAACGTCGTCCACCTCACCTGAGCTGCTCCATCGAGAGAAGCATCCACCAAACCAGACATCACGACTCCTGACCATCTTTCGCCGCCTCAAATATCCTTCCCTGCCGCCGGCACCCACCGCAACGGCATCACCATCATCGACTCAGCAGATGAACCTGAGGAGTACATGGGTCCGCAAGAGAGGTCGCACTCTTTTGTTTCTGCTTATGTTATGCATTGCTTAATATTACCTGCTACATTATTATCCTGTTCACCTCTTAGACTCCAAGTCAGGTCCAAATTGATGTTCAAACTTGAGTTCTAAATTACCAACGCATTTGTACCAACGATATCACAGGATGTGTTGTTTATCCCACCTCCCACCTCCCGCACTTAGAGCTAACCTCCTCGTCCCTAAAAAAACCTCCCCGTACCCACACCTCATCCACCCAAATCACGCAGCCAAAATTTCTATCCGCTCTCTCCCCCCGAATCCCCTCTCTCTCACCCGCGACTTCCATGGCCAGCCGCCGCACCTTTGATTCTAGATAGATCTGGCGCTGTCCCGCACCGTCCCTCGTAGGCCAGGCTCCCCCTCAATTGTCTCTTCCTATATTCTGCTGCGGCGACGTCGTCCGTGCCACTGCACGCATCCCCGCGGTAACCCTAGCCGCCACGGATCGCCGGCGCAGCTCGCCTTCTCTGCCTTGGAGGCCACTACCTTCGTCATTCTGCTGGCTCGGACATGGGTCTGAAACAAGCTGTTGTGTAGGGTGATGCTCCCTTCTCTCGGTGGTGGCCTGCAGTGGAGACGGGCCCGAGGTAAGGGGAGCCGGGGGTGTAGCTCCGGCCGTGTTCCTCGAGACCTCGACTATCAGTTGGATCCCTCCAGTGCGGTGGTTCTTGCGGCTCGCAAAGCCTTCAGTGGCGATGGTACACTTTTGGCTTTATTTTGGTGCCCGGCGTAGTCTTGCTTTGGTGGCCTCAACGTCTGCTTTGCTTGCAGCTGCGTGCGTGCTGGGCTGTTGTGCATGTGTCTATGTGGTGTAAGCGTTCTGATAGAAAGTGCAGCCCTTGGTGACGCTGATTGTTTGCTACCGCAACAAGTTGCTATTACTGCTACCTCTGGTTGCTATTGCTACTGGTGCTGATTTTGCTGCCACTTAGTACCTATACAGTAGATAGAAGATGATATGCATTCCCAAATAAAAATATAGATAATCTGTATGTTCTAAAATTCTTGCAAACTGAACCAAGTACTTGTCATCTCTTCTCTAATCTCTTCCCTTGATCAGATTCTCTTTTATGCTCTCCATTGCAAATATTACTCAATAATTTTTTGACTAAAGTGTATTACTCAATATGTACAATGCGTACAGTAATAATCTCTGCTCTTTATTTTTCCCTTGCAATTTTTGGCTCGCCAAGATGTCGGTGATAGTCGATCAGGTCTCTAAACACTTGTAGTAACCGCGATGTTGGTTTGAAACTGTCCTCTGTGTCAGGTTTTGAATTGTTGACAATAGATGCACAACAGATAAGATTGTGTAAGGGATTAACTTGCTTTAATGGCGTGCAGCTTCAGGGGCAGATGGAAGGAAATGTACAGCTTAATTACAACAAGGTCGCAAAAAGTGGGGTAACCCATTCGCTTACTTGGTAAACCCTCTCCCAGTTCGGGCCACTATAAGGTATCCATTTCTTTATCTTCTCCTAGCATTCTTATTTATTCCATATCCTTAATTTTTACACTAACTCGTCCAATGAATCTTTGTTAGTTAATTGTGCCAATATATGTCTATTTTTTCCGGTCTTAATTTTTGTCCAGGCCCATATAGTTATCGATATTCAGTTATTAAATGACATGACAAACAATACGTGATTAGAGAGCTGAGCTATGACCAAAGATCAAATTCTCCGGGTTAAATGAAAAGTCACATTGGCAGTAAAGGCACATGGGTCGTGTTTCTTAGTTTTGAGAAAAAAAAACGTTCATCCATTACTCAGCTTTGCTTTTATTCGGATAGTTCAACCATTACATAGGTCACCCCTCGTACATTTTCATAAATATGTATTTAGCTCTAGTGCTTGGTCTGGTCCTCAAGAATTAAATAGTGCCACATTAAATTATTTTTAAATTTGTGTAAACTCCCTGGATCCTACCTTCTCTAGATATAAATTCTCAGGAGCCCAAATCTAATGATTTGTTTCTTTTCATGTTGTTTGTTCTCTCGGTTACGAGAATTTTATTTTTGAATTGAGACATTCCAATGTGACAATGTAGTTCTCAGGTATCTACAAAGTTTTCATGCGATGTAGATTAGTTAATGATTTTTGGGCTATTGGCATTCAGATTTTTCCTAATACATCATACCAAGCATGAGCTGTCGTAAGTAATGGTGACACAAAACTAACTAAGGCTGAGACGTTTATGTGGTTCCTTAGTACAATGTATAGTATGTATGTTTTAAACTTCACTTGGAATTTATGCCTAAATAGTATTATGATTTTTCTTTGTAGGTTGAGAATTTCAATACTAGATGATTAATTGGATCCTTGGAGAACGTATGATGATTCTTGGTACTTGGAGGAGAAACAAGACAGTTCTATGAATGTTTAGAAATTTCATTTTTTCTAAGAAAGTGATGTACTCGTAGTTGATGATACTTGCATTGTAATAACAGATTGTTTCGTTGAATCAATATATGACTTCCATTTCTACTCTATCGAATCTTACTAAAGTTATACCTTGTACCGCCATTCTACTAAAGTTATAATTGCATCGCCATTCGCACTAAGTACTGTTTTAAACGATCATATATGGAGGTTGTTCTATTGTGCAAGCACCAGTGCATAGAACAATAGTGTTATAAACGACTATATATGGAGGTTATTCTATTTTGCAAGCACCAACGCATAGAAGCGTTGCATGGATTTGTTGTTGCCTTGCAACACATTATTCTCCATATTACCAACGGATCTATATACGTTGTTGTAGACCCTTGCAACGCCGCCAACGACAACGCATATGAATTCATTGGTGTAGACCTTAACAACGCTTATACGAACAAACGACAACACATCTATACGTTGCTGAAGGGGGGTTCCTGTTGTAGTGGGCACATATCGAGGCAGCAGTGAATAGTATCTCTGTCTAATATCTGGTTCACCTAGGGTATGCCTATGTTGTTCATCTTGGGTGGGAAACAAATAGTAAATAAATCATCATCAGTTTTTTATTAAATTAAAGCAAACATCAACCTGCTATCATTTTTTTGGATCCATCCACTGGTTTTTACCATTACTCTAGATTTCTGCATGCACTCCTTACATAATCTCACTATATTTTTTGTATGCATGTCAGATATTGTACACAGTCGTGCTGAACATGTAGAGAAAAAGAGAAGAGTTTTGCGCGGCAATATAATGTCATGCAGACATTGCTCCATGGTGGGTTCAATGGCAAACCCCACCCTCTCCAGATTGTAATCCAGAGGAAGATATCTGTTCTGAGGCGGATTCAGACGTAGCTGACCACTCCTATTTACCCCCCAATGTGTTTGCTCTAACTTGGCATGTTGCCTTACAATGCCTACTTTCGACATCATTTATGTCATCTGCTTAGTTTAGACATGTTCTGTAATGCCACCTGTTTAGTTTCAATATCATATATGGGAATTATGCAGTCTCATGTCTTTAGCCAGCCATAATATATGTGAAATGTGCAATTCCATCCTGTTTAACCAGGCATCATATATTTGAATGATATCTTGCCCATCCTTTTCTTCATTACATTTTTGTTTGTCAACAATGTTTGTACATTAAACTACTCTTCCTGTGAATCAGCCATTTGAGTGGGTGATGGAAAAATCTGGAGTGAAAACAAGGCCTTCAGAGCGCAGCAGTGCTACCGTCAAGGCGAGATCTCTTGCTCGGTCCCGATAGCTCCTCAGAGATGGATTCAGAGACAGATGACCAATCCTATTCCCCCATCGAGGTGTATGCTCTAACTTGGCATGGTTATACTGCTTATATCATTCATATGGTGTCTTGCATTGCATAGTTTAGACATCATATACATAATATTCAACACCATGTTCTTAGTTCAGACATCATATATGTGAATGCCCTCAGTTTAGCATATAAATCACATATGTGAATTAAATCATGCGATCCTGATTACTTAGATAACATGTATGTGAATTATGTCATGCGATCCTGTTTAGTTAGTCATCATATCTTTGAATTATGTTATGCTATGCTATCCAGTTTAGATAGACATCATATATGTGAAATTATGTCGTGCTATCCGTTTTATTTAAATAATATACATGTCAACTATTTCATGCCCTCTTTTTCCACACTATCTATTGTCTCTCATACAATGTCTGTACATTCAACTATGTTTCCTGTTTATCAGCCATTTGAATTGGAGCGGGTGATGGCAGTATCTAGCGGAGTAAAAACATGGTCTTCAAATAAAACAGTGCTACCTCTTGGTGGAGATAGCACCCCGGTTGTCGGTGTCAAAACCGGCGGATCTCGGGTAGGGGGTCCCGAACTGTGCGTCTAGGCGGATGGTAACAGGAGACAAGGGACACGATGTTTTTACCTGTGTTCGGGCCCTCTCGATGGAGGTAATACCCTACCCCGCTTGATTAATATTGATGATATGGGTAGTACAAGTGTAGATCTACCACGAGATCAAGGAGGCTAAACCCTAGAAGCTAGCCTATGGTATGATTGTTGTTCGTCCTATGGACTAAAACCCTCCGGTTTATATAGACACCGGATAGGTTAGGGTTACACAGAGTCGGTTACAATGGTAGGAGATCTACATATCCAGACGCCAAGCTTGCCTTCCACGCCAAGGAAAGTCCCATCCGGACACGGACGAAGTCTTCAATCTTGTATCTTCATAGTCCAGAGTCCGCCAATGATGATAGTTCGCTATCCGGACACCCCTAATCCAGGACTCCTCAAGAGCCCTGAACCAGGCTTCAATGACGACGAGTCCGGCGCGCATATTGTTTCGGCATTGCAAGGCGGGTTCCTCCTCCGAATACTTCATAGAAGGTTTTGAACACCAGGATAGTGTCCGGCTCTGCAAAACAAGTTCCACATAACACCGTAGAGAGAATAATTTTTGCACAGATCTGCTGACGTATTCCGCGGCGTGACATCACACCGCGGCCAGGTCTTTATATGAATTGTTTTTTTACTGTTCCACCTTAGCGCGTTTAGCGAGGCGATTTCCTTGGCACTTCTTATCAAAGCATAGATCGTGCCCCCTTATTCCGGGATTCCCATCAATACGGATGTGGGTAACCCAACCGTGCCCGTTGGCACGCCTCCTCTATCAAAGGCGAGTCCTAATCGACCACGGGCGGGCTCTTGGTATTCAACCTCTTTATAATGAGACCAAGGCCCTCTTCTTTTACACCCACCATCGAAGTTCGCCTCGCCGAGTTCTAACACCCAAAGCTTCAGATTTAGGCGCTTTGACCTTCGATGATGTCCGGCCGACCAAAGACGGCCGATGGATGTCTTCCTCCATCACGTAAGAAGATGTGCTAAAGCTGCGAGACGCCAGGTACCTAACCGGCGAGATTTCGCATAGGCTGCCTGCTCCAGGGCAGGTCATTCCCACTCCTGAGTACGGCGAGCGTGTCTCACTTTCTTCGGGGTTTAGGCTTCCCGACGGATCCCTTGGTGCGGGGACTCATGTTTTATTATGGGCTGGATTTCCATGACTTGAATCTGGAGTCCATCCTCCATATCTCGTCATTCATTGTCATATGTGAGGCCTTCCTCCATATTACCCCCCACTTTGGATTGTGGCTCAAGACCTTCAAGGTGGAGCCAAAGATGACCGGGGGGCAACAAGCAGAGTGCGGAGGGGCGGTCATAAGCATATGTGTTGATGCTCCGTGGCCCAAGGGCTCTTTTCAAGAGGAGCTTGGTTTGTGGCAACAGGAGTGGTTTTATATCACCGCTCCAAGGGGCACCAAATGGGTGGCGCTCCCTGCCTTCCGCTCAGGTCCACCACAGCGGCTGGCGTCATGGGTCAACAAGGGGCTCGACTGGGGGCTGTCCAAGGACGTTCCTTTGCTGCAGGGCCGTATTCGAGACCTCCAAGAAAGAGAGATCAATCTGGTTGCGTAGCAAAGTTATGTTGATCAGCGCCTACGCCTGCAAACGCCGCCTCCTCCGCCTGTGGAATTTAATCCGGAGGGACCACGAGCTCTCCAAAATTTTATGGGCACGACGCCTGGGTGGAGATGTATAAACTGTTCTTCGGATCACAAGAGAAGTGTCCGGACTCGACCGAGGACGCAGGACTAAGCTGCAATCACCCAGATACTCAAGTAAGTAGTCCCAGAACCGGACAAGCTGTTCATTCATTTATCATATATATATGCCCTTTAAAGGAGCCGCTTTCTTGAACAGAGTGGATAGCCAAGGCAAAGTTAATAAGGTGTCGGCCCTCCCAGAGACCACGCCGGATCCCATGCTGACCAAGATGTTGAAGGCCGCGCCTTTTGAAGAAGGCGAAGGGGGGAGCGGGGAAGCAACTGCCTCTGCAAAGGAGGCTATCAAGGAAGGAGGGATTAAATGTAGCGACCCGGCCTCAGATGGTCAAGTCTCTGTGCTTCTGTGTCATCCCTGGATCGGTAATGCTGACACACACAGTACTCGAAGGATTTATAACAGAGTAGCAATCACACACTTACTACATCGAATGTCTCAAAAGAGAACTTATTACAATAATATGGCTTAAGGCCATCTAATGCGATAACAAATGAAGGCTTGGAAGATAAAGTGAGTCCATCAACTCCAACGGCATAAGCGAAGCTGCACGGCAACGACCTACAATCCTTACTCCTCGTCTGAAAAGTCTGCAACATAATACGTTGCAGCCCGAGAACGGGTCAGCACATGGAATATGCTGGCAATGTAACACATAGAGAGTAATGAAAGAATAAGCTATACTACATGCATATATGGCTGGTGGAAAGCGCTATGTTTATAGTTTTGCGAAAAGCCAATTTTACCCTACATCAAAGGAATAAATTTTACTTTAACTATCATGGTGGTTGAAACATCATTGAGAAGGTATAACCCCAACTCAATCCCAATTAAAGTGATTAACAACCCAACAATATTAATTTAGAGTGATGAGATACATGTGAATACTCAAGTACTAGATACTCAAAGATTGTCCATAACCGGGGACACGGCTAACCATGATTAGATTGTACACTCTGCAGAAGTTTGCACTTTTCCCCACAAGACTCGATCGCCTCCGTTGATTTCTCGTGACCGCATGGTGTTTGAGAAGCGGATGACCGAGACACTGATCTTCGTAAACATTAACTCTCTACTCCTGGATAGATCATACCAAACCTATAAAACCCACTACCTGCCGACCTACCTCTTCGAGAGCTTCACGTAACTTACTCAACTATGCTAGAGCCCATAATAGCTTGTGGTTGCACACGGAAGTTTCTAGCATGAATAATCTCAGTTCCCTTTGAGCCTGGTGGCGGTCCATAGGAAGATCACACGGATACCTCGGATTTCCAAAAATAAGCATAGACAACACCGGGTTCCCCAGGTGCCTCAATCCACCCAGATGTGTATTTAAGTTGCCACCTTAAAGTAAACCATTAATTAATAATCTCACATCTGTCATGAATATCTCTCAAACCCAAACCACGTCTACGAGCATAACATGGCAATATAAGCATAACGTAGAAGTAACTCCCAAGGGTTTGAAAGTAACAGGGCAATAGGTTCCTACCTCATCATCTACTTCCCAACCCACAAATTAATGCCATCCTAATCATGCAATGTTGGAGGGTTGAGCTAATGCATAAAACTGGGTATAAAAAGATATGATCAAGTGTTACTTGCCTTGCTGAAGATCCGTGAATCCTAGAGACTCGTAGTAACACGCTTCACACTCCGGGAATTCTATCGCAAGCAAACAATACATACATAAGCAACAAACAAAGATGCACAAACGAAACTTCAACTGAAAGAGGTTGACCGGAGAGTTCAACTTAAGAACTCCGATTTGCAAAAAGAATCAAACCAAACGGAACAACGAAACTCAAACGGCGAGAAAAACATGGACCGTTTACTAATCTGAACTAGAGTCAAATTTTACAAAGATAAAAACTGCTTTAAGTTGATTATTCGGAAAGAGGGTTTCGAGAAGAAACTCCAGGCGCTTGAATCGGCTGATTTCGATAAACGAGCGAAAGTTATACTAGTTTGAACATTGGTTCAGAAATCAAATTCGGAATAACCGCGGAATAATTCTGATAAAAGAAATCAACGAACGTCTAAACGAACGAACGTTCGTTAGTAAAGACTAAACGACGAACATGTTCGTAAAAATGATCGAACGGGTGAACGTTTTCAAAATAAATAAACCGAAAAAAATAAACCGATCTAATAAAAAAAATGGGCTAGGGTTTTATAAAAAAACCGAAGGAATATTTAAAAAAACCGGCAACGGGGCTACCTCCGACGGGGTCGTCCGTGGGCGGGCGGGCGACTCGTGGGTCCGCGAGGGGCGGCGAGGGCGGGCGGGCGGCTCGGCGAGGGTGACGGCGACGACGAGGAGGCGGCGACGACGACCAAGGCGGGCGGCGGCGTTTCTGGCTCCCGGTCCGGGCGGGCGGCGGTGGCGATGGTGGCGGCGGTGGTGGCTAAGGGGGAGAGGGGGGGGCGGGGCGATATATATAGGAGGGCGGGGACGGGCGGCTTGGGGAAGGGGGCGCCCGGGTGGAGTCCGGCTCGGACTCCCTCGGCGTCCGTGCCAAGCAATGAGCACGGGAAGGCGGCGACGCTGGCGGGCAGCTGGCTCGGTGGGCCTTTGGCCCGATCGCTGGGTCCATTTTTTTTTTAAAAACATTCCGCCGAAAGAAAAATTCCTAGAAAAATAAATAAAAATATAAAACTCCAAAACAAGTTTTCTCCGTCTAAATAAAATATTTAGAACAAGAGGAACTTTTCTTGGCCCTAAAATGCAACTTTTAAAGCGTGCAAATTTTTCCAGGGCAATTAAAATTCCAAATAAAATCAAATAAAAACCAAATAATGATTTTAACATTTTTCCTCCGATATTTCAATTATTTTGGAGAAGTCATATTATCTCCCCTCATTTATTTATTTAAAATGAAATATTTTCCGGAGAGAAAAATAATTAAAACCAAAAATCCTCGTCTTCACTACTTGATAAAAAATCAAATATGAAAGTTGAGAAATCCCCAACTCTCTCCGAGGGTCCTTGAGTTGCTTAGGATTTCGAGGATGGCAAACGAGAATGCAATAAAATATGATATGCATGGATGACCTATGTATAACATGCCAAATTGAAAATTTGGGATGTTACAAACCTACCCCCCTTAAGATGAATCTCACCCTCGAGATTCGGGTTGGCTAGAAAATAGATGCGGATGGTCCTTGCGAATATCCTCTTCTCGCCCTGTGGCTTCCTCCTCGGTGTGGTGGCTCCACCGAACTTTACAAAACTTGATAACCTTGTCATGAAAGTGACTCGGCCGTCGAAATCCAAAATCTTTACCGGTTTCTCCTCATAAGTCAAATTATTATCCAATTGTATCGCCTCCAGGGCCTTGTATCCTTTAACGGTATGTCGGCCATCTCAGCGTGGCACTTCTTCGCCAGTGATACGTGAAACACATCGTGAACTCCTGACAGTCCTTCGGGTAACTCCAGTTTGTAGGCAACTTCTCCTATTCGTTCCAAAACACGATACGGTCCTACAAATCTTGGGGCTAGCTTTCCCTTTACTCCAAAACGTTTCACTCCCCTCAGGGGTGATACTCGCAGATATGCTCTGTCTCCGATTTCATAGGTTACTTCCTTGCATTTTGAATCTGCGTAACTCTTCTGTCTAGATCGAGCAATTTTTAGCTTTGTCTCGATCGCTTTAACCTTCTCCTCTCGAAGTCTTTGATCAAATCTGGTCCAAACAACTGACGGTCTCCGACCTCGTCCCACATCAAGGGTGTTCTACATCTGCATCCATATAGAGCTTCGAACGGTGCCATCTTCAAACTGGCTTGGTAGCTGTTGTTGTATGAGAATTCTGCGTACGGCAAATTGTCATCCCAACTAGATCCATAATCTAGTGCACATGCTCTTAACATATCCTCCAGAATCTGATTAACTCTCTCTGTCTGTCCATCCGTCTGAGGGTGGAACGCGGTACTAAACTCCAATCTGGTACCCAAAGTCTGGTGTAGTTGATGCCAAAACTTTGAAGTAAACTGTGTTCCATCTATCTGATACGATACTCCTCGGAACTCCATGCAAACATACGATCCTGGTCATATATATCTTGGCCAACTTGGCACTTGTATAAGTTGTTTTCACCGGGATGAAGTGAGCTACTTTGGTCAACCGATCCACTACTACCCATATTGAATCATATCCCGCTTTGGTTACGGGTAATCCGTGATAAAATCCATGCCAAGTTTGTCCCACTTCCATTCGGTATTGTCATAGGCTGCAACAGTCCTGTTGGCTTTTGATGTTCTCGCCTTCACTCTCGCATACATCGCAAACGGCTACATACTCGGCAATATCCTTCTTCATACCGATCCACCGTAAACGTTCCTTCAAGTCCAAATACATCTTGGTGTTTCCGGGTGAATCGAGTATGGTGAGTCATGGGCCTCTTCAAGTATTAACTTCACGATCTCCGAATTGTTGGGCACATAAATCCGATCCTCAAACCACAAGGTATCGTGCTCATCCTCGTGAAAACCTTTGGCTTTTCCTTTGCCCATCTTTTCCTTTATCTCAGCAATCTCTTTATCCTCCTTTTGAGCGTCTCGAATCTTGTCTAACAAGGTCGACTGAACCTCCATTGTTGCAAGAAAACCTCTTGGAACAATCTCCAACTGAAGTTCCATAACATCCTCTCGCTAACTCCTTTGGCAGTCCTCTACCTTTAAGGATATTGGCATAACTCTTCCGACTCAAAGCGCCCGCTACGACGTTGGCTTTTCCTGGATGATAGTGTAGCTTCATGTCGTAATCCTTTATAAGTTCCAGCCATCTCCTCCGTCTCGAGATTTAACTCCTTCGTGTGAAAATGTACTTTAAACTCTTATGATCCGTGTACACATCACAACGGTTTCCCATGAGATAATGTCTCCGTGTCTTCAACGCATGTACTACAGCTGCTAGCTCCAAATCATGCGTGGCATAGTTCAACTCATGAGGCTTCGGTTGTCGTGAGGCATACGAAACAACTTTTCCTTCCTGCATAAGAACACATCCAAGTCCCAAGCGAGAGGCATCACAATACACTTGAAACTCCTTATGTATATCTGGCAATGTTAGCACTGGGGCTGTAGTCAACCGTTTCTTCAACTCTTGGAAGCTTGTCTCACAATCCTCTGTCCATTTGAACCTGGTATCCTTCTTTAGCAATTCTGTCATTGGTTTAGCAATCTTGGAAAAATTCTCAATGAATTTCCGATAATACCCTGCCAGTCCAAGGAAACTGCGAATCTCGCCGATCAAGTGGGTGCCAACCACTCGATGGATCGATGTAATTTCATCGATCTCTTGCTATACCTTCTCCTGATATAACATGCCCAAGAAATCCAACTTCCTTTAACCAAAACTCGCACTTGCTGAATTTGGCATATAACTGGTGTTCCCTGAGTTTCTCAAGAACCAAAAGTAGGTGTTCTGCGTGCTCCTCTTCGTTCTTCGAGTAGACCATAATATCATCGATAAACACTACAACAAACTTGTCCAAATACTCCATGAACACTTTGTTCATCATACTCATGAAATAGGCAGGGCGTTAGTCACCCAAACGACATGACCGTATACTCATATAATCCATATCGTGTGGTGAATGTTGTCTTTGGTATATCCTTCTCTCGGATCTTCAACTGATGGTATCCTGATCGTAGATCAATTTTAGAAAACACCTTAGCTCCTTGCAACTGATCAAACAGATCATTAATCATCGGTAAGGGATACTTGTTCTTTATCGTTACTTCATTCAGAGCTCGATAATCAACAACCATCCTCAGGGATTTATCCTTCTTCTCCACCAAAAGTACTGGAGCTCCCCAAGGTGATGAACTTCTATGAATGTAACCTTTCTCCAATAGCTCCTTGATCTGCTTCTTAATTTCCTCCAGATCATTTGCGGGCATCCGATAGGGTCTCTTTGAGATTGACCCTGTACTGTATTAGTTCTATCAAAAACTCGATGTCTCGATCCGGTGGCATGCCCGGTAATTCTTCCAGAAAACATCCGGAGAATCCTTCACCATGTGTACTTCCTCTTGTACAACTCCCGTGAGGGTATTCACTTGGCTCCTCCTAGGCACATGCCTAGATACATACTTAATCCTTTTTCCTCCGGGTGGTAAGATAAATTGACTTGCTAGCACAGTCGATACTTCCTCCAAACTTCGACATCCAATCCATACCTAATATCACATCCAATCCTTGCGACTCCAAGATAATTAGGTCGAGAAAAACATGTGTGCCAATGATTAGGGGTATCTGGGTGCACCATCTCGCTAGCCATATACTCGCTCCAAAGTAGCTCCCTAAGAGAGGGGTTCTAAGGGTCCGGGTCGGTAACTTAAACTTATCCACAAATCCCTTGATATAAATGAATGCGATGCACCAAAGATCGAAAAGAACAATAGCGGTAAATGACCGAACCAAAACTTACCTATTACCGCATCCGGCTGCTCTTCAACTTCCTCCACGTTAACGTGGTTCACTTTTCCTTTGTTGAATGGATTGGGCTTCTTCCCAGCGCTCCCATTTCCTTTTCCATTCTTTCCTTCAGGGCAGTCGTTGGCATAGTGCCCTGTCTTCCCGCACTTAAAACTAATAACTTGGCTCAAGTCTCTCTTAGCGGGTGTAGCTGGGTTAGAGCGATTCTGATTACTGTTGGCTGCATTTCCATTCCCATTCTTCGCACCATTATGTGATCCTCCTCCAGTATGGTTATGTCCTCCATGGTTATGAACTAGTCCTTCCGAGTTCGGGGTTAAGCGAGGCTTCTGGTGAGCTCCTGAGTTATACTTCCCTTGTCCATACTTCCTCTTACGACTCTCAGTTTGCTGCTTCTTTCCTTCAATCATTAGGGCCTTATCTACCAACTCCTGGTAGTTGTGGAAAGTTGCCACCATCAGCTGCATACTCATCTCATCATTCAGTCCGTCCATAAACTTCTCTTGCTTCGCGGCATCCGTGGCCACATCATCAGGGGCATAGCGTGATAACTTGCTAAACTCATCCACGTACTGGGCCAAAGTACGGTTCCCCTGGCGTAAGTTGCGAAACTCATGCTTCTTTATCTGCATGGCTCCAGTTGAAACATGGGCCGTATGTAAAAGCTTGTTGAACTGGTCCCAAGTGACATTGGCTATAGGAAAAGTAGCCATGTAATTCTCCCACCATGCGCTGGTCCATCCAATTGATGTGCGGCAAAGCGCACTCTTTCAAAGATCCGTGCATCCTGCGGTGGTTAACTCTCTTCCAATACGGGCGTAATCAAATATCTGCAACTATTGGATCGGTGCTACTGGAAAACACCGGCGGTTGTACCCTTAGAAAACGGGCTAAATTGTCCACTGGCAGCGGGTTGTTGTTGTTGTTGTTGTTGTTGTTGTTGTTGGCATTGCCCTGGTTCTGAACTAGCAATTACATAAAGGCATTCTGCTGTTGGATCAATCGAGTGAGCTCCGTGGGAAAGCAAAACCGGGTCACGTCTCGGAGGCATCTGAGGGTTTAGATGGGAGAGATTAGAAATAGAAAGAGGTCTAGCGAGAAAACACTACCCATATGCACATGAGGCAAACACACATTCATTCAATCAAGCAAGCAAGGGCATACAAAACGATCTAGGACTATCGCATACGTGCTCAACTACTACTAGTTACATGGGGAAAATACTACTATTATATGGTGGTCATCTAGAAATTTTGATCGGTGGAAGACTCAATGATGTCTGCTCCACCTTCGTCTTCATAGTCATCATCACTTGGATCTGAGTCGGTGTCATTGATGATGATGTAGTTGTCTGGACAAGCGGGGTCTTCTTCCTCTTCTTGCTCCTCTTCCTTGGGTGCTGGTCCTCCCATGAAGACTCCAATCTTCTTAACTAGGTCGTCGTTCTTCTCCAGTAGTATCTTGATTTCTTCCTCATATCCATCGCGTGTAGACTTGAGTTCTTCCTCCAATTCGATGATCTTAGTTTTCACCTTCTTCAAGTCCAAAGATGTCTGCAAGACATCCGGTTCTCATGACGTCGAATGTCCTGGTTTAGCTGGATGTAAGCTGCAATGGATCTATCCTTCTTGGTGCTAATTACTTCCCATTGCTCGTCTCGGCGCCCACATATTTGGTATATGGTGTCTTTAAGCTCCTTGTTGTAGACTTCTCCAATGCGTCCCATGGTAATGTGAGCTGCCATACTCTTTCCCAAACTCCATGTTGGTGCATTGAAAACACATCCTATGGGCTCCGTGCTTGGTGCAAACGTCCTTCCGGAACTAGAGCTTGAATCTTCCGGCATTCTTCTTACGGTAAGGTGGCGTTGTACGTCCGGTGAAGCTTGGTATTCCAATATTCAGGTACCTAGTGACTTCCTTCAAGTGGCGTCCAAAGGTGTGTCTTCATCCGTTGGGCAAACTTGTACTTCATCTCCGTCATCCTAAAGAGTGGAAAAATGGAGAGAGGTCGAAATGAGTAGAGAGGAGTGACCTATGGTTTTATCTTAGTGGTCGTGTCCTACACTCGGCGTGTGCTCGATACCATCTTGTAGCGACCCGACCTTAGATGGTCAAGTCTTTGTGCTTCATGCCATCCTCGGATCGGTAATCTTGACACACACGATTACTCAAGGATTTATAATGAGTAGCAATCACACACTTATTACATCGAATGTCTCAAAAGAGAACTTATTACAATAATATGGCTTAAGGCCATCTAATGCGATAACAGCGGAAGGCTTGGAAGATAAAGTGAGTCCATCAACTCCAACGGCATAACTGAGTTGCACGGCCATGACCTACAATCCTTACTCCTCGTCTGAAAAGTCTGCAACATAATACGTTGCAGCCCGAGAACGGGTCAGCACATGGAATATGCTGGCAATGTAACACATAGAGAGTAATGAAAGAATAAGCTATACTACATGCATATATGGCTGGTGGAAAGCTCTATGTTTATAGTTTTGCGAAAAGCCAAATTTTCCCTACATCAAAGGAATAAATTTTACTTTAACTATCATGGTGGTTGAAACATCATTGAGAAGGTATAACCCCAACTCAATCCCAATTAAAGTGATTAACAACCCAGCAATATTAATTTAGAGTGATGAGATACATGTGAATACTCAATTACTAGATACTCGTAATTGTCCATAACCGGGACACGGCTAACCATGATTAGATTGTGCAGAGGTTTGCGACTTTTCCCCACAAGACTCGATCGCCTCCGTTGATTTCTCGCACCGCATGGTGTTTGAGAACGGATGACCGAGACGATCTTCGTAAACATTAACTCTCTACTCCGGATAGATCATACCAAACCTATAAAACCCACTACCTGGCTGACCTACCTCTTCGAGAGCTTCACGTAACTTACTCAACTATGCTAGAGCCCGTAATAGCTTGTGGCTGCACACGGAAGTTTCTAGCATGAATAATCTCGATTCCCTTTGAGCCTGGTGGCTGTCCATAGGAAGATCACACGGATACCCCGGGATTTCCAAAAAAATAAAGCAGACAACACCGGGTTCCCAGTGCCTCAATCCACCCAGATGTGTATTTAAGTTGCCACCTTAAAGTAAACCATTAATTAATAATCTCACATCTGTCGTGAATATCTCTCAAACCCAAACCACGTCTATGAGCATAGCATGACAATATAAGCATAACGTAGAAGTAACTCCCAAGGGTTTGAAAGTAACAGGGCAATAGGTTCCTACCTCATCATCTACTTCCCAAACCACAAATTAATGCCATCATAATCATGCAATGTTGGAGGGTTGAGCTAATGCATAAAACTGGGTATAAAAAGATATGATCAAGTGTTACTTGCCTTGCTGACGATCCGTGAATCCTAGAGACTCGTAGTAACACGCTTCGCACTCCGGGAATTCTATCGCAAGCAAACAATACATACATAAGCAACAAACAAAGATGCACAAACGAAACTTCAACTGAAAGAGGTTGACCAAGAGTTCAACTTAAGAACTCCGGTTTAAAAAAGAATCAAACCAAACGGAACAACGAAACTCAAACGGCGAGAAAAACATGGTCCGTTTACTAATCTGAACTAGAGTCAAATTTTACAAAGATAAAAACTGGTTTAAGTTGATTATTCGGAAAGAGGGTTACAAGATGAAACTCTAGGCGCTTGAATCGCCTGATTCCGATAAACGAGCGAAAAGTTATACTAGTTTGAACATTGGTTCAGAAATCAAATTCGGAATAACCGCGGAAAAATTCCGATAAAAGAAATCAACGAACGTCTAAACGAACGAACGTTCGTTAGTAAAGACTAAACGACGAACATGTTCGTAAAAACGAACGAACGGGTGAACGTTTTTAAAATAAATAACCCGAAAAAATAAACCGATCTAATAAAAAAATGGGCTAGGGTTTTATAAAAAAATCGAAGGAATATTAAAAAAACCCAGAACGGGCTACCTCCGACGGGTCGTCCCGTGGGCGGGCGGCGGCTCAAGGGTCCCATGAGGGGCGGAGAGGGCGGGCGGGCGGCGGCTCGGCGGGGGCGGCGGTTCAAGGGGTCCGCGGCGACGGCGACAAGGCGGCGGCGGCTCGGCTGGCTCCCCTGGTCCCAAGCGGGCGGGTGGCGATGGTGGCGGTGGTGGCTAAGGGGAGAGGGGGGCGGGCGATATATAGGAGGGCGGACGGGCGGCTTGGGAAGGGGCGCCGGGTGGAGTCCGGCTCGGACTCCTCGGCGTCTGCCAAGCACGGGCACAAGACGAGGAAGGCGGCGACGGCGGGCGGGCTGGCTCGGCCGGGCCTTTTGGCCTAGTCGGGCGGGTCCATTTTTTTAAACATTCTTGAAAAGAAAAATTCCTAGAAAAATAAATAAAAATCTAAAAATTCCAAAACAAGTTTTCTTCATCTAAATAAAATATTTAGAACAAGATGAACTTTTCTTGGCCCCTAAAATGCAACTTTTTAAAGCGTGCAAATTTTTCTAGGGCAATTAAAATTCCAAATAAAATCAAATAAAAAACAAATAATGATTTTAACATTTTTCCTCCGATATTTCAATTATTTTGGAGAAGTCATATTATCTCCCCTCATTTATTTATTTAAAATGAAATATTTTCGGAGGAAAAATAATTAAAACAAAAAATCCTCGTCTTCACTACTTGATAAAAAATCAAATATGAAAGTTGAGAAATCCCCAACTCTCTCCGAGGGTCCTTGAGTTGCTTAGGATTTCGAGGATGGCAAACGTGAATGCAATAAAATATGATATGCATGGATGACCTATGTATAACATGCCAAATTGAAAATTTGGGATGTTACATTAAAAGTCCCATCTTTCGAGGAGAGAAGAGGACCGCTTCGGAAGATCCGGAGGTCAAGGCCTCAAAGAGGGAAAAGGAATCTTGGTCAGAGAGTCCGGCGCTGGGAAGTAACCCAGCCGCACTATTTCCCCGAGGGGATCAGCCCTCCAGCGAGCCGTAAGTAAAAAGAAGGGGTCTTGTAAATAAGGAACATCCCTGTATTTATTTGTGAAGATAACCGAAATTGTACCTTGTAGTTCGGACCCTTCTCAGCAGAGCTTGTCTTCAGGGGATCTTCTTCCGGAGATGATGGAGAGCGAAACGCCCCTAATTCGCCGTGACCCTCATGCAGGCGGACGACCACGAGGTGTCGTCGCGGAGGGTTCCCCAAGTCCGGCGGGGCCGGAAGGTCCGGCGCCCAGTGGTGTGCGGTCGGAGGAGCTGAAGGATCTGCTCGGGCGAGCGGCTATCTCACAAGATCACCGTGCTCTAATGGGTACGATGATTGAAAGAATTGCATCTGCGGAGAGCGGATTGCATGAAGCCGTCAGAAGCTTACTGACGGGGTTCGAGGTATGCAAATATGATGTACCTTCTGACAGTTATGCATATAGAAATGCGTCATGTATAGATAGTAGCCCCTGAGACTCGGTATGTTGTCAAAATTGACAGCGTGCCGAGGATCAAAATCTCAGTTATAACATATCGCCGCTCCTAAACAGGTGGCGGGGCGTCCGGTGGCCAGCCGGACAGATGAATATGACGAACTAAAGCAAAGAATTTGACGAGGCGGATGCGGACATCGCTACTGGTCAATAAATGGTATGACGAATCACAAGGTATGCGACTTCTACGCGGACACACGGTAAGGGAGCTTGACGCCCATGTCTTACTATTTGTATACTTAATGCAGATGGTGCCGCTTGTGGAGGAGTCAGGCGGAACTCGCCCGAGCGAAAGAGCAAGCCAGAAATAGTAATGCGGCCGCTTTAAGGGCAGCCGAAGAGCTAAAAGCCGAACGGGCTGCTCACTGCCGAAGCAAAGAGGAAATGACCGATATGGCCAGAGAGTTGAAGAATACTACCGATCGCTGCGAGGTTCTTGAAAAAGAACGCTGTTGGAGCAAGAGGGCTCGAAAAGGCCACCGCCGAATCCAAGGATGCCCGTTCGGCTTTGAGAGCTGCCAAGGAGGAGCTGAGTCAGGCCGGGCAATTGCGGCCGGAAAACCGTTTTCGCTGCGGAGGAAATATACTGGATCCAAAGTATGCTCAATTGGACAAGTTGTGGAGTTCGGAGGATGCTTATCTGGACTTAGCGGCGAGCGCTGCGGACGCGATTGAGCACTTCCGAGGCCAGAAGGGAAGAGCTATATTGGTCGCAATTCCATAGTCCGGAGCGTCTTCTTCCGTTGATCGATCGGTTGGCGATGGGCCGAGCTGAATCGACTATCCGGAATTGCCATGGACCATGTCATGACTCATTTTTGGCCGGGCGGACCCAAGCCAAAGAGTTATTTTGGTTTAGTGCAGCAGTTCCTTGGTGCGGTACCGCGTATCGACGCAATGAAGCGGTCGGCGTGTATTGAGGGAGAACAGATGGCTCTGGCCCGTGTCAAGACATACTGGGCAGATATGAAGGCCACGGACATTGCATCCCAAGATTCGGACAGAAGCCGAGTACCTGCCGAGCACTACTTTGAGGAAGTCCTGCAGGGCGCTCGTTTAATAGAGACGCAGTGCTCGAAGGATATTATGTTTAAATGACATGTATGATTTGTGAAAACAATGTTTCAATATAATATAAGAGCTTTTTATACTTGTGCGTTGAAGTAGTAAACTACTCCCTGTGCGGCCGTTTATGTATATGGATATATAACCTGAAAGATGGCAGTCCTTGGCTTCAGCCCCCACGCACATAGTGCGGGGGTGTTTGCAAAGAAGGCGCGTTTTCACCCTTAATCCAACGTCTTGGTCCTGTTAAGGAGGTGGTAGCGTAGCAATCTAGGCAACCGGACTATAATGCTTTATCACTTTCACTTAGCCATAGGAGTTCGAGGGTGGGGCTACTATATAGCCTCGGGGCACCGCACTCTCCCAATTCGGAGTGCGTATGTGCTGACCGAAAACCGGTCCTTCGTTAATGCGGAGGAATTCTAAACATTCCGATGAGTCATCGAGTGGTTGACCAGTCTCTCGCTATATCATGACGATCGGTTTTCGGCTTTCTCTCGAGGTGCTCGCCCGGCGAACCGGGGCACAATCGCGATAGTTCTCCGGTGCCGCGTTAGCCGATAAATCGAACGTAAGGCAGCAAAACACAGAGCCGGGCAAACCCAACATTTGACCAAAGACATGATTCGAGCTGATGCATATAAGGCCCTAACTTTCGAGACGCCGAATACTCCCTAAGGTATTCGGTCTTTAGAAAACGGGCAGAATAATGCCCTAAGCCCCGTGTCCGTGCACGCAAAAATTCAGTGCGGCCAATGCCAAAACGCCAGCCTCCTCCTCGGTTATAGTAAGAAACCGGGGGATGTATATCAACAAGAGACAGTAAAAAAGGTTTACGCAGGGTCTTAATCTGAAAAGAATCCTTGCAACGGGTCCCTACTCCACGTCTGCGCCTGTGTCTCCGTTGTGCCGTATCCTGGACGGGTGTAGCACGTTGTTCATCTGTAAAAGAGAGGAACTTAGTAAAAAAAAGGATTGTGCGAAAGATGTACTTTATATTAAATAAACAGAGTACGATTTGAAGAAGTGAATAAAATTGAGCTTTATTGTCTCTTGTGATACATGCATGCAGCCCCTTGTATGGGGGTATGCCGCTAGTAGGCGCCGAACTCGTCTAGCCGTGTCCGGGGTTTGAATGACCAATTCAGGTTCTTTGACTAGCGGAGCCGGATAGGTGTGGGGATGTCAAGGCAGTCTCACGTTCCTCCGTGCTCAAGTAACACTTAATACTCCCTTTTAATGAGATGATGCCGCGTGGACCGGGCATTTTAAGTGTAAGAGATGCATAATGCGGTATTGCGTTAAAGCGGGCGAAAGCTTCGCGTCCCAATAGTGCTTGATGGCTACTTTTAAACGGGGCGACATGGAAGATTAACTTTTCGCGACGGAAGTTGTCGGATGAACCGAACACAACTTCTAGCAGTATGGAGCCCGTGCAATGGGCATGTTGGCCTGGCATTACTCCTTTAAAGGAGGTGTTGCTACGGCGGATTTTGGTTGGGTCTATCCCCATCCTGCGGATTGTGTCCTGATATATCGGGTTTATGTCACTGCCACCATCCATGAGGACTTGTGTAAATTGGAATCCGTCGATTATAGGATCCAATATCAAGGCAGTCCATCCTGCGTCCGGATACTTTTGGAATAGTCACGATGGTCGAAGGTGATTGGTTTTGACAACCCGGTGTGGCGCGCATTTTAGTGGGCGCCGCCTGCTTTTTCCCTTTGATCATGTGAAGTGAGTTTACTGTTTTAACCTCTTGTGGGAAATTCTTTTTGTTTTCCGGGGCTCGCTTGTGGTGCTCGTCGTCATCTTCACTTTGTGTGTCGAGCCCCTTGTGTTCGGCGTTGAGTCTGACGGACTGTTTGAAGACCCAACAATCTCTGTGGGTATGGTTTGCAGGCCTCCCGGGAGTACTGTGGATTTGACATATCTTGTCCAAGATTTTGTTTAAGTTGGATAGCTCATCGCTATTGGCCTTAAGGGGTATTTTTTTATTGTTTTGCCGTGAGCTTTTGAATCCGGCGTTGACTGCCGCACTCTTTGGACCGTTCCTTTTAATCCGGCGCTGGTCCTTGTTGCGCCGTGGTTTCCCGTTTCCATCTCTGACTTCGGATGTACTTGGGTCACTGGTGCTGCATCTTGCTAGCCAGCTATCCTCTCCCGTGCAAAAGCGGGTCATGAGACTTGTTAATGCGGCCATTGTTCTTGGCTTTTCTTGGCCGAGGTGTCTGGCGAGCCATTCGTCTCGGACGTTGTGTTTGAAGGCTGCTAAGGCTTCGGGGTCCGAACAGTCGACTATTTGTTTCTTTTTAGTAAGGAACCTGTTCCAGAATTTCCGGCTGACTCTCCGGATTTGTTGAGTTATGTGACTTAGATCGTCTGCATCCGGAGGGCGGACATAGGTCCCAAAATTTGCCCAAACGCATCCTCGAGCTCTTCCCGGCTTCCAATGGTATTTTCAGGGAGGCTTTTAAGCCAATGCCGAGCTGGCCCTTTGAGTTTGAGGGTAAGTATTTTATGGCGTGGAGATCATCTCCTCTAGCCATGCGTATGTGGAGGATGTAATCCTCAATCCAGACTCGAGTGCATTGTTCCGTCATATGCCTCTATGTTTACGGGTTTGAATCCCGCTGGAAATTCATGATCCAGCACCTCATCGGTGAAACATAGGGGATGTGCGGCGCCCCTGTATTTGGGTGTGCCGTGATGTTCGGATATTTGGCGTGTTGCCTTGCTTTGAAGAGCTTGCTTTCTCGGCCCATAGATGGACCTAACTGGGCCATCCTTTTGATGTGAATCCTTATGCGGATCGCGTATCGGCTTGTGTGCGGCGCTAGTTGCCGCTCTCTTTTTTCCGTGGGGTCGTCCATCCGACCGAGTGGCCTTCTTAATTTTTGATTGTGGGGGCTCTAAGGCCTCCTCGTCAAATTCGGGCAGTAGCTTTGTTTTTGGGTAGCTCTTTGTTCGGCGACTATCACCGTATTTGTCTGCGGTGTTGAATACTTTGCTCCATCTGATTCTGAGTGCATCTTCCGCTGTTTTGAGCTTCCGCTTCTGCTTTTTCAGGCTACGAGCAGTGGCGACGAGCCTTTTGTGAAGGTCATTCTGCTCCAACAATTTGTCCGGCGCGAGGTCGTCCGGACTATTGTCTTCGCCGGGGACGGGTTGTTTATCCAAGTTGTCTTGTTCGAGCGATTGCTTGATAGCATGTTCGTCGTCCACCGGTTCGCCCTGCTCTATGGCTGGGTCTTTGTTAAGGCGGGACTTGGTTCGGCGTTTACGTTGCCGTTTTGACTGCTTTTCGAGGGATTTATCCTTCAGAAGGCCCCTTGTTCCTCGCCTTCATTTCCTTTAGGTGTATCCACCATGTATACATCATGGGATGAGGTGGTTGTCCAGCATTCTATAGGCGCTGGTTCATGGTTGTCTCCTACATTGTCGTCCATACCGTCGATGTCTTCGGAGTCAAAATCGAGCACGTCGTGTAAGCTTTCGACAGTGGCTACGAAGTGGGTGGTGGGTGGGCGTTGAATTTCTTCGTCGTCCGCGTCCCAACCTTCCCCGACCGTAGTCGTGCCATGGCTCTCCGGATAAAGAGAGAGACTTTAGTGAATTCAGGATGTCACCAAAGGGCGAGTCTTTGAAAGATGTCCGCGACAGTGAACTTCGATGACCGGCGCCCGATCGGATTCGGACAAGGTGGTCGCGGAGGTTCGAGTCCGAGAGGAGTCCGCACCCTGGAGTCAAGGTCTTCACAAAGGACAGGGATGGAGTTCAGCTCGATCGCCGTAGAGATTGTAGCCCCCGAGGCGGTGTCCAGCCACTCGTCCTCGATCGGGGAATCCAGCTCTGGATTAAGGGTCGGAGAGGATCTTTGATGCGGCCTTCGTGGCACGCTCGCTGCAGAGCTAGATCATGCCCATCGAGACAAAGGCGGCACGCTTAGCTGCGGCTCGAATCCGTCGAAGATCAAGTCTCCGCGATTTCGGCCGTATAGTTCAAACTTCCAAATCTGACACGATGGCGTGGGGCGTAGCTTTTGATCTGCTCCAGATGGCCAAGCGAATTGGCCCGCAGTGCAAAGCCGCCGAATACGAAGATCTGTCAGGGGAGAAAAATCTCACCCTGGACCGCGTCGTTGTTGAGGATCGAAGGAGCCATCGGGCCTATCGGTGACGACACAGAGGAACTCTCAATGAAAGCACCAATGTCGGTGTCAAAACCGGCATATCTCGGGTAGGGGGTCCCGAACTGTGCGTCTAGGCAGATGGTAACAGAGACAAGGGACACGATGTTTTTACCTGTGTTCGGGCCCTCTCGATGGAGGCAATACCCTACTCCCCGCTTGATTAATATTGATGATATGGGTAGTACAAGAGTAGATCTACCACGAGATCAAGGAGGCTAAACCCTAGAAGCTAGCCTATGGTATGATTGTTGTTCGTCCCACGGACTAAAACCCTCGGTTTATATAGACACCGGATAGGTTAGGGTTACAGAGTCGGTAACAATGGTAGGAGATCTACATATCCGTATCGCCAAGCTTGCCTTCCACGCCAAGGAAAGTCCCATCCGGACACGGGACGAAGTCTTCAATCTTGTATCTTCATAGTTCAGGAGTCCGGCCAACGATGATAGTTCGGCTATCCGGACACCCCCTAATCCAGGACTCCCTCACCGGTTGTACATGCACGAGAACCAGCCCTACCACACATAACCCAGACTCTCGCATATTTTGCCCCTGATGCGATGGACAGAGAACCAGCTTCACCCAATCTAATCCCAACCCCAGCAGATAGTAACCCAGTTCTTGTTGACACAACACCATCTCCACCACAGAGCTCCCAAACAAGAGCAGTTAGTAAGGCAGCCCCAGTACCCAAAGCGCTAGTACTACCACAACGAACCCCAACTCCACCAATTAGTACACCTATTCCTGTGGAGGAAGCACAACCAACCATTCATAGTTTAGCATCTATCGCATTTGATGTTGTTAAATCCTATGTGCGTATCTTCCCATCATGTAAATATTATACTGAAGATGAAGGAAAATGCCGATTCTGTGTCTTTGTCCAGGAGTTATGTGTAAGTAATGTTATTCATGGCAATTACTTTGCTTTGTCCCATACATTCTACCTCCAAGATGGTTATAATATAGCAAATTTTTCCATTTTTCTCTATAGAGAAGGACCGATTTGGAAACTCAGGATGAGGTAACCTATGTTAATACCTCCGCTATCTTCAAGAATGCTTGGTGGCAATATCAGAATTACCTGAAGAAAATGTACTTCACTGGCAAAGAAACTCGTCAAATTCCCTTACGTTCTCCTGAGACACATTTACTAGACGATGACCGGGAACGCCTTGTTCTGTACTGGTCCCGAAACAAGAATGTGGTAAGGTCTATGAGCTCATTTTATTTTAAGTACCATTTGCTTGCGTCTTACTGTACTCTGTTCATGTAGAACAAGTGCTTAAACCTGAAGAACAACTGTTCTCATTTAAGATTCCATTGCTATCGTGCATACTGCTTTGCTCTTGTATCACTGTATTTACTCATACAAACTTATTTTTAAATTGAACGATCCAATGGAAACTCCAATGGCACAACAGTATGTTTACACATGTTTCTTTAATGAGTTTGCTCTTATAAATAGCTCTGTTGATTTCAATTTCAATTGTGTATACAGTTGAATTCTCATATCATGCACATTAGTAGCATCACAACAGGGCTAATAGTGTTGTTTAACATGTAGACCCGTGGTACCCATGTGAAATCTTGTTGTGCCATGTAGTTTCCCACGCTTTGTATTCTTTCAGTGCTGCTTTCTCTTGAACTGATATGATTTGAACCTTGTCTCTATTTTGATTTGGCAAGACAATGCAGTGACCATAGGACATAGATATATGTTTGTTTGATGCTTTTATAATGTACTACTTGGCAATAGAAGACTTGATAGTTTAATCTTGTCCACCTTACTAATGAACCGGTTCACCGAAATGAGTTTCATATACTAGTACATGCTAAACTTGTTATGTGTCTGCTTGTTTCTTCTTTTAGAATGTTGATAGAATAGTGGGGAAGAGTGCCTTATTAAGCAATGGTAAAGTAAGTAATGCAGATAAGGTTCAGGATTGAGAGACATCCTTGTTGGTCTCCAACAAAGCTAATAAAACAGCCAAGGAAAACTATCTTGAAGACAGTGAGACAACCCCAAAGTCCTGTCTTGGTTTACTCACTACAAAAAAATACACTTCCATGATGATACGTGTTTGTCACAGTAGGTCGCGTTTTTTGTCATGCATGTACATCCATGACAAATTTATGACAGAATCAAGATAGTCATACCTGTCTTTGTCAGAGAAGTGTTCCATGACATTACCAAAATTATCATCACGGAAGTGTCCACTTCCATGACGATAAATAGCGCGTCACGAAGTGCTTTACGTCAAGGGTGACCGACACATGGCATCCACCGTAACGGAACACCGTTAAGCTTATCGGGTCGGGTTTTGGATCCGATAACCCGTTAACAGCCCGACCAATGGGAAATTTCCACGTGTAAAATTCTTATTGGCGGACGAAACACGATGTCGGCTCGTCGATTGGGTCGAGATAGGCGCCTATGATATGTCGACACGTGCCACGACCCACCACTGGCCCATTTAGCTTACAAAGCCGGCTCGTTTGACTTGGTCAAAAGTTAACGGGCTGGCCCATGAAAAGCCCGTTAACGATCTCTTCGCAAATAGCCCATTTTACAGCCCGTTAACTCATGGCCCGTTAGGTACTAAAGGAAATCGGCTCAACAACGTCATGTGGGCCGTCGAATATAACACCAGCCCGTTTCACTTTCCGCCCATGTATGGCCCACGACGTCTTTCGGCCCATATGAAGCCTTCGTATCTTTTGGCCCTTTACAGGCCCACGGTGACTCTAGCCCATAATGAACAGTAATTTTCTTTGTACCCGTTAACGGCCCATACATTCTTGGGCTCCTTTTCGGCCCTCGATTACTTACGACCCGTTACTGGTCTGTTCCCCTAATGGGCCAAATTCGGCCCATGGCAAGAGCCGGCCCGTTACTGGCATGTTCCCCAAATGGGCCAAATTCGGCCCATGGCAAGAGTCGGCCCACATCTTGGCTCGTTACCCTAACGGGCCAAATTCGCCCATGGCAAGAGTCGGCCCGCTCTGGCGGCCCGTCCTATATTACGGCCCATTAACGACTGTTATGCCCGTGATGTAATTAAGCTTTTGCAGTCCTACTGACTGTTAAGGGCACATTACGTCTTTGAGCCGATACCAATTACGCCCGATTACGAACCATGTAGACCCATTTATCCGACGGCCCGAGGCCCACCGATTACAGGCCCATTTATCAACGGCCCAAGGCCCACCGATTACAGGCCCATTTATCGACAGCCCGTAGGAGACCCATGGATCTTACGGCCCGTATATGGCCCATGGGTAGTTGCGGCCCACTAGCAAACCAGGGAAAAAGAAAACTAGGAAATAAATAAGGCCGAAACTAACGCTAGGCTATTAAGGCGATTGCACAGATTACATCCACTTGGCATCAAAGATCGCCACCAGTGCAAATATAGGGAACACCCTACACTATACAAAAATGGCTTGCTGTTTTCTTCAACCGGTGGCTGCATGTTAAGAATAAATTTTGTATCGCACCAAAAAAAATTACAACTATATAACAAAAGGAAGGTTGGCATAAAACTTAACAGTCTAGCGTATAAATGCACCACGAAGTTCGAAGCTTCGGTTCATTTGACCGATCATTACGTTTTCATGTATTGTCCGATGGAGCACCATAACCCTCGCCTTCATTTCCCTAGGCTCTGAACAAAATAGCAAATGTCTGATAGTCTGGTTTCAAAACCATGCATAGCTTGACGACATTGAACAATGTTCCTCCTTGTTTCACAAAGGGCCTCTGTTAGGGAATGGACTTGTGTCTGGAGCGCAGATACATCATTGCTTTGAGCTTGCATATCTTGATCATGAGGGAGTTTGTACGATATTGCCTAAACAACCAACCCAGTATTACGCAGGAACGTGCTTTTGGCACTGTTAGTGGACAGTCTTGACCCACCGTAAAGAGGCGACATTGCGGTTATAGTTGCCTCGCCACCTTGAAGGTGGCGGTTCCACCATTTTTCCATAGCTCGCTGAATAGTTGAGGTTTTACATTAGTAGTACTAGAGCGAGAAGATATTAAGGAGGCAGCAAAACCAAACAAAATAGCTTTGGTCTATATACGTAACTTATTACGGTGAACCCATGTAAAATATTAGGTGTATTTTATTGCAAAGTACATAATAAAACCAGGTTCCAAACATATGACCATGTACCATCGCTAATGTATTGTCTATTTCTTCACATTGTATTGAGGGCTAAGGATAAAGAGACGAAGTTTATAATACGGTAAGCATAGTATGACATCATTCATATTACAAAACAACTGAGAATGCATAAACAGGCAATTGTAACGTTGTGTGGGCAAGTCCAGCATGGAACTAGATTACAGGTCAAGATCAAAGGAACATCACTCCTCCCTTTTAAACCTTGTAAGGTGCAATGATACGCTAAGATAATTGTGTATAAAATTGAAAAGAGTAATAGACATTGGATGCAAACCATGCAGTTCAAGGCACAAGTCAGAGTAAGTAGTAGTTAAAAGGCATGAGGATTAAGGACTTACAACTTTGGCTTTGACTGGTGTAGTCATGCCCTTCTTCTTGCTGGTGTGACAGTCCTTGAAGATTTCCACATCATTTGGTTCAGGTACTTTTTGGTCCTTATGGATTTCCTCCGCATTTCGAACAAGTCAATATAGATATGATAGTATGGTACAACGAAAAGAGTGAAACAATGACTAATTACAAGAGCCTCGCGATGTGCAATATAGCTACGAGATCACGTCGCTTTGTTGGAATTTCACTTTGACGGCAGTTGGCCTTGTTCTTTGAACATTTCACCTACAAGAAGATAGATTTGTGTGGCACATGCATCAATAGGACTTCAACATGTGATCTGGTCACATATATATAATGTACCTAATACTTCGGATCAGACCGGTGTTTAACAAGGCCCCTCCAGTCTTCATCCGATATATTTTCCACTTGAGATGTTTGGGAAAGTTCAATATTAGCCTTGCCTTCAAAGTGAGTTTTCCTCAAGTTATACCGGTACTGTCGCAGAGCAGACTTGAAAACATGGGTGCAATCTTGTCTGGTTGCATCATCTTGGCTATCCAACTTGAACCTCATCTGTTCAGCAACCTAGAAAGTATGGGACAGAGCAAGACAATATTACTAGTTTCCATACATAACCATACTTACAGATAAATGGTCGAGGAAGGTGTTGAACTGGGTTTCGTCTTTGTCATTCTGTCTTGAATCCATGTTGGGAGGATACATACATGACACCTAACGGCAATCGCTGCCTCTCGATACTAACTTGGCCGACTCAGTAGCATCACGTGGCCTTTTTAAACCTGCCTCAAAACGGATCTCCATTCTTCCTCCTCTAGATTTAGTTAACCTATCGAGCATTATCCTCGATGTTTGTTTCCTCTTGCGCCTAGGTGCTAGTCCAACAATGAACATAGGAAGTGTTAGTGTACATCAAACCGTGAGACTACATATAAAGAAGCATGCAACTATAACTTGACTCAAAGAACTACCTTCTTGCTATTGAAGCTCACAAGGTTCATTTGATATTGCCAACTCGTCTTGTGTCAAGAGTTCTTGGGAAGTAGTGTCGGTGGCAAGGGAGCTTGGGAACGTCTTGCTAGCTCGGTTGGCCTTACGGTATGTTGTGCGTTGGTAGTACTTGTGGTAGGTGTTGCAAGAACTAGGGTTGTCTCTGCTTGTTTGGTGGCAGCTATTTGTTTACATTTGGATTTTTGCAGCTCATGTAGCATGGGATGCCGTGTTTGTAGAATTTTTCGCTGGACTTTCACCTTCTATTGCACCATCGATCAGCAGAATCTGCAGGATTCATCCGCTTCGATTCTCGCCATTACGTGTTTCTTCTCTTTCTCTGTGCCATGTTAAGTCAAGCCGACAAGAAAAACAAATAACAATTTAGTTCTTGAACAAAGCGATGCGTGATGCATTTAACCGAACTTTGATGTTAGACGACCACATGATAGGAGGATGTAATATGTATGAAACACATGACGGAAGAGATAACCAGAACTATGATGTGTAAACTAAGAAGAAGACATTTCACCAAATTAGAAGCAATGCAATGGAAGGTAGACACCATATGAAAGATGCTACAAATATCGCTTCCGCCAAGTTAACGGTGTCTCAGCATAAATGGCATTTAAACAAATGTGAAGCAGTACAAGAAATAAATCATATGCAAGATGCAAACAACATCACACTACCATGTTAGAGGTCTCTCGTCATTAGTGCCATTGCATATTCACAGCATTGCATATTCACAGCTTATGATGTGTAAACTAAAGATAAGGCATTTCAACAAATTAGAAGCAATGAAAGCTAGACACCATATGAAAAATGCAACAAATATCACTCTACCAAGTTAAAACTGTCTCGTCATAAGTGCCATTTCAACAAATTAGTAGTACAAGCTAGAAAAGAATGTGAGATGTAACCTATATCACACTCAAGTCAAACGTGTCTTATGATAAGTGATCATTGCAGGTTACATGCAGTAGTAATTTGATGTAAGAACATGGTGTGATAGATGATATTGTATGTTCTAGAAACAGGAACACGTGTCTTATTCAAGTATAATGTGTAAAGTAAGCGGATGGAATTCAACAAAATTAGAAGCAATACAAGCTAGACATCACACATAACATGCAACCACATATAACGATTGCCAAGTTAGAGGGAGCACCAGTGATCTTTGCACTAGGGGAGACATGCTCATCATAAACACAGCTTTGTTGAGTGTCTATGCATGTGTTGTCTTGGAAATCATCTTGGGGTGTGGAGGAGTAGAAACTGTAGAGGCCCTCCGTTTGGAAGGAGCACCTTTATCTGCTGCCTTGCTAACTTCCTTCCACTTTATTGATTTTGAATTCTCAAGTAAAACCGACAAGAAAAATCAATAAAATTCTCTCTTCAGAACTCATTCATGCATGATACTGACAATCACTACTTTGATGTAAGGCAAACACATGATACCAGGATGGAATATGTACGAAAAATGTGACGGCATGGCATGTTCACAACTGTTTGTGTAAACTAAGCGAAACCATTCCAGCAAATAAGAAGCAATGCAAGCTAGACACCACATGAAAGATGCAACCAATATGACTACGCCAAGTTAAAAGCGTCCCGTCATAAATGGAATCTCAACAAATTAGAAGCAGCGCATGCTATAAATCATATGAAAGATGCAACTAATATCGCACTGCATATACTAAAGGTGTCTCGTCATATTGATTGATGCGGGATACAAAAAAATAGTTTTATGTAAGGACATGCTTAATAGAGCGGATGTACTATGTACTAAATACGAGGAAGGCATGTCACAATAATGTCACATTTACGGAGTATAAGCTAAGCGGAGACTAGCACATGCAGTTTAACCAGATTGGAAGAATTACAATCTAGACACCATATGCAACATGCAACCACATATCACGCTGCCAAGTTAGAGCAAGCACTGCGATGCTAGTGTAGGGAAATCTGTAATCAACTTCTGAGCTACGTTCACTATCTTCATCTAGCATTTACATTTCTTGAGAATCATGTCGGAGGTGACGCTGCATTCTTTAAATGAGGAGTAGTCCCCTTGCCTGCCTGCCTCGTCATAAGTGATTGATGAGGGATACACAAGAACATTAGTTTGATTTAAGAACATGGTTAATACACAGATGTACTAGTATGTACCAAAAACAGAAAGGCATGTCATATTCAAAGGTATAATGTGTAAGCTAAGCAGAGGCAATTTAAGCAAATTGGAAGCAATACAAGCTAGACATCCGGCTGGAGTGGCGAACATGATCATCTAGGACCTGAGATCCTGGTGGGAGGCGGGCTGCTTTGCCACCATCGCGGCTTTTTAGTTGGCTTCCAGGTGATGCCTGTCTTTCTTTGGGCTTGTCATCGGCTCGGCCGGCCTGCGACTAGCTATTTGTCTTCTGGTGCTCACGGGATGGTGGTTCATGTAAAAAATATCTTTTATTATCTTAATAAAGACCGACTTCGGCCTTTCAAATACAAGCTAGACACCATATGGAACATGAAACCACATATGATACCATGAAGTTAAAGCAAGCACACAGGATGGTGGTTCATTGCAGCGAGGTCATCAACTCGAGCTCGTTTACCATCTCCATCTCACGACCTCGCACCCTTTATAGCGTTGTAATGTGTCTTGCCTATCAGCATACGAAGCTGGAGCGAATTCTCTCTTTTCTTTTTGGCTTCTCTCATGGCAGCAGAGTCTGAAATACCCTTGCATAAAAACACAATGGTGAGAGTAAGGGTGAAGTGTGTGCAGAACTAGTGCCTTTGTAAAAGTAGCAGAGATAGCAGGTGGTTGAAAAATAAATGACATGAGACATATGATAGCTCTACAACATTGCATGGCAAAAAAAAATAGATTCTACTCCGTATGATTTTGTAATATATGAGCCCAGGAAATGCAGGTACTCCTCCAGCACACCACCACATGAGGTCATATCTCAGATAACGATCATTGAAAATAAATAGGTCAGTCGATTTTTTAATGAACCGTCCGATCTATATGGAACAGGCAGATGGCCTTCGTCTACCTCCCGCCAGTCACTGTTGACGATCTTTCTTGAACCGCCAGCGACCACCGGCCCATACCCATGCCTCCGCCGCCCCTCCCTCCCATCGACCTCACACCACCGCTGTGCTTTGCAGTGCCCCCAATCCATCCCTTTAATCCGGGCCGACCTCCAGATCGGGCGCCAGTAGCTCTAGGCCGCAAACGCCCCTAAGATAAACACCAAGGCGCTGCTTCCCCGGCATAATAGTCGTACTAGCGCCTGTTACGCCGGGGAATGCTTCTGTTAATTGGGAATCAGCGGCGAGAAATTGAATTCGAGGCGGCGGACCTCTAGCTAAGGTGAAATAGTATATGAGGAGAAACCTTGTGCATCGCGAGTTACTAGGAACATCAAGTATCAAGAAGAAGCGGTCAACTAGTGTCTTCTGTGGGATGAATACCGTGCAAGCAGAGACGTAAGATTTGCACGAATAAGGGAAGAGGAGTACCTTCTTCGGTTGCCGGTGTGGTCACCTCCACATGTTGCGGCGATCTTCTTCTTTTTACCGGGGAAACCGATGTTCTGGAGGGTGCAGGCTTGGACGAACCCATGGCCAAATTGTTGACTGTGTTTCCGTGGCCGTATGTCGGCGGAGGGGAAGCAGATCTGAGGCGGCAAAGGACGGCATAGCAGGAACAGCTCCGGTGCGATGGAGGGTGGCGATGTTGGGGCGTCAGCGGTGAGGCGCAGGACGACGTGGTTGAACTGGCTCGGGTACGGACGGCTTGGCCTCGGCTTCAACTACTAGCCGTGGAGGGCGTTGCGGTTGAGGTTGTGGTGGCCGACGACGTCACGGCTCCGGCGTGATGGAGGAGGGCGGCGGTTGATGGGTGGGATGGGGTGGCGGACGGAGGACGCCGGGGTTTCGCAGCTGGTGGAGAGGTAGTTTTGGCACCCACGGAGTACGAATGGGGAATCGGACGGGTGGGGGGGGGGAACCATGTTTCGGTCTGGGACGCGCTTGTTTTTGGCTTTTTTGAACAGAAGATGGGACACGCTTGTTTGAAATTTGGGGAACGTACAAACTTTGCCCCCCTCTTAAATTTCGGACCCACTGCAGGTCGGGGGTAGGATGGTAATCCCAGGTGTCCCAAATAGTGGGAGGGAGCGATTTCGGCCGCGCGCATGTGTGCTTAGGCGGCCATTGTGTATGAATGTTTTTCGGAGGTGGTTGTGTGGCGTCTAGATGAAGCTACAAACCTACCCCGGTTTAGACCTTTGGACGTCGGGCCGGTAGATTTCACAGGTCGGAGTTATTAGAAAAGTAATTTCCTTGTACTACCAAACATTGGTCTCACGCGGTTTCGAGTAGTAGAGGCTCTTTTGGCGCTTCGTTCGAAATTTTGAAACACAAGCATTCATGTTTAGAGTACTCTTGAACTATGAGGATTGACCTAAATAGACAACGTTATATTTGACCTTGTATGTTTGAAAACCTCATTAAATTATTCGCTTCCTTTTGAAATTTTGACACTTGAAAATCCTGTAACTACGATTATTTTGGAATGGAGCAGCTAAATTTGAATGTATTTTTTTAAACCACCTTAGGTTGAATTCAAATGTATGCTAGTTCATAGGTAGCTATTTATAAATGTCCATTGTGTAACTTTCGTATGTATAATGTGCTTTACACACACAACATGAACAATACTCACATTTATATTCGATTGCTAAGCGATGCATTGTCCGGAGTTCAAAATACTAACTATGTGGATCAATTGTGTCGAATAATAACATAGACATGCTCAAATTCGATAGAATCTAGATGTCCGATGGATCAATGACCGCTCCTTACGCTAATTGCAAATATCATGATCCCATCCTAATATTTGGATACAATTTATATCTTTAATCAATGTGTAGGGCAGTCTTTTACGTGTAGTTTCACTCTCCATCGGTGGTCTCTCACACATGCTCACACACTCTCTCCGAGGTGTCTTTCTCGCATGATGCTCTAGATATAACCCTCCCTCCCTCTCGTAACCATTTACAACTGTTTTCACTAACCTTTATCACAAGCACTCTTCCTCTCACAAACATATACACGCACAATCCTCATCGACCCTTTCTATATACATGAACCTGCCTATGTGTCTCTTGTACGCACATTATCTTTACGCCTGTCTCTCACGCATTATCTCACACCTCTCTTCCTAATCGACGAGTATGATTCTAGCAGAGCATTTTGTAGGATGCCCCTTAAAGTTAGGTTGGATGAATAGTAATATCAGAGATAAAGGGGTTACCTTAGTCTAAGAACCTAGGGTTACAAATCCTAGCCGGCTTTGTCAGTGGACACAGAGTCCTTCACAATTCTGCTATCTTTGTCTTGTACGACTAGTCATCCATGGGTCTTCCTAAATGTGTCATGGGCGGACCAATGTGGCAATGGACGGAACCGAACGAAGGGCTCACCTCGACCCACCGGACCACACGCGGTGACACACCCTCTGCCCCCACGTCTCATTATCTTCTCACACCCACACATACCAACACAAACACCACACACACCTGCATAATTTCTCCTGGTGCCTCTATTCCCTCCCCCCTTGCATATACACACTCAAGGGACTGGGATCTCTTGTCGTGACGTCATATTCGTCTCTCTCTCTCTCTAGACCACTCTCATTTCTCATGCTATCTCTCCCGCGCCCCCGCCGTCGGCCCCTCTATCCATGCCTCTCTCGAATACGTAATACACACACATACCTCTCTAGCTAGGCCCCGCCAAATGCATCAACTACACATTCACACATGTTACATCACGTACCCCATTGATCTAAAAAGCCCTCTCTTCATGTTTATTTCGCATACAACATTCCTTTTGAATAAAGTGTGGCCAAAAAATATTTTAGAGTTTCTACATATATACAACAGTACACAGTTATATGGAGGAGTACGAACGCTAATATGCATTGCATGGTGCCCGTAATGATATTTATTCCGCACTATGAATTTGTATTTTTTATACTATATACAAAGTTAGTCATAATAAAGAGAAACGAAGAGCATCTCTCTCTCCATCGCATACCCCCCTGTACGCCCCTTTCATGTATGCACACAAAACTATCTCTAGGTCCTCTAAAAGTAAGCCCCCAGAAAATTCACGCGTGTTTCATCTTTCTCTCGCGATATATGCAATGACGATCATTGTATTTGAAGCGAAAGCATGATACATACATTGGACTTCATAATCCACTCATTACGGTCACCGTTTACGTTTAGTGGTTATTATACAGACACTGGCTCACCGTACAACTTTGTATATGCTCATGACATGACTAGTTGACCAGTTAATCGCTCCACGTGGAACATCTAGTGTTGCATCACATTATCTCACTAACATCGTGCCCACACCGACTTGTATCTACTCTACATCTACACTATTATAAAATACATAAAATACACTCTTATAAAAAAACAGATTTGGTGATGATGGTGTGCCCGCCATCACGCAATATAGGCCGTCCGATTTATATCTGACGGATAGGAAAGAAACTATGGCGATTTTGCAAAAAGGTACCCACACACCTCTCCACATTTGCAAATAAGGCCTTCCCTCATTCATCCTTTTATCTCACAAGATAAACAAGTCATACAAATGCATCTTGATTTTACGTGCAACGCATGCAGGCATCTTGCTTGTAAGAATGAAAACAAACGACAAAAAATATTTTGACGGTGGTTCAAGTCATGACCGCAGTACAACGGACAAGGTGGCCTTGTATTGGTATCTCGAGCCGTCTGTTTTAACACACAGGAGCTGGTGTGGTGATTATACACACACGCACGCATGCACACGAACTCCATCCACGCAACACTCACACAAACACATGCACCCACGCAAGCACGCAACACTCACACGTACACACGTAGCCACGCACGCATGCAACACTCACACGCACACACGCACGCATGCATGCACACACGAGTACACCACACGACCAACACACACTCTCACGCTTAAGTGCTCAACCTACACGTGCATGCGCACACATCGTGCCCTCGATGCATACATACGTAACGGGTGATTCCAGCGCACGGGTTGGAGCCTTGTCGGCGCTGCGTAAATTTTTGTTTATCCGACCTTTTCCCTATGCGAATCGACAGGTGGGACCCACAAGGAACATGGTCAATTTAACTAGTCAACATGGCACCACGCAGACTATTTGGCGGTCAACAGAGTGCAATCCGATCTTTGAACTGTGAGCAAGTGACCGGATAATCACCGCAAAACGTATATAGTGATCGTAATCAGCTTATTACGAAGTTCGGTGACCGTATTACGCTTTTCTCTCTCAGAGGCCCTCCAAAACTACATCTCTACACGCTCGCATGTTACATCTAACAACTATGCAATACAAAGACTACTACTACACTCTACACAATAAATCATATGTGTTTTTAGTTTTACTAGATATCATATTGTTACTTATAATTATTGAGTTTGCATACATTATAATTGCCTTTGAAATGTATGGCCGTTATCATCTACCGCGAGGGAAAATTACCGCCGTTGCCTGGTTAATCGGTTTTTTATCGATGGATCATGAGAAACGACAATACTATAGTACTATACGGATACAAGTGACAGTTCAACTGGGTCAGCCGTGTCGTCTACTCCTCCGTCGTAAGAGTGGAGCGCTCTCTTTCATAAATCTTCTAGTCCCGTTCGCCGACATGTAGGACATCAAGCTACCGGGTCCACGTGCCATACCGGAATACAGTGCAGAGCAGCCGGGGTGAAGCACCCAGTCATGGCACCGGCGTAGTAATGAGCAATGAGGCGTCAAATCACAAAGCTGCACCTTTCCCGCAGTTAAGTTGGAGGGACGAAGTAATAATGCTAAAAAGAAGTTGGAGGGACGAAGCAACCATCATTTCACTCGTTGTTGAATCCGCTTCTCCCTCATCTTCTTCAACTTAACCACGTGTTGCTTCTGCCGTTGTTCTGCCTCATGTGGGACGCGGATCAGCTTGGTAAAGCACTGACACGTGGGACCGCATGTTAGCAAACCGCCAGGACAATGTCCTCCGAACATAAGAAACTTCCCCCGCCATCCGCGCGGCAAAATCACCTCCTTTTTACTAATCTTTGATTCTATAATTTTTTAGATCAATATAATTGAGATTTGTATAGATAGCACACAGGAGCAAAACCAAGTGGTACGGTTAAGGGCATCCACAATGTGTAGCCAAATGTGAAAATAGCTTTTGGCATCGTGGGAACCATTGTGGACGGTGTTGCCAAAGCCAAAAAGATGGAACCGAAGCTCCCTGATTGATTGATTGAAGGAATAGAAAAATGCAATGTCTCTCATCTTTCTCCCATGCTTGGATGCATGTAGTACAATATAGAGCACATAGTCTACTCCCCTGTCCCTTCTATCACAAATCACAAAGCAGTGAGGCGTCAAATCACAAAGCACGGACGAAGCAACTATCATTTCACTCTTCGCTGACTCCGCTTCTCCATTGTCTTCTTCGAGAAACCATCTCACCGCACTAGTACTCCTAGTAGTAGTACTAGTAAAGGACTTCCTGGATGCAAATAAGGCGGTTGTCTCGGCTTGCAAAGCGGCACTTATGAACGACTTACCGTGGTCTCCCTCAATGGCGTTCTCCGTCGAACGCACTTTGCCAAACCACAAAAAAGTCGTCGATGTCACCGCAATGGGCAAGGAATTCAAATATAGTTACTACCTCCATTTTTTGTCTGAAGGCGGTATATCAAAATTACAATTTGCAAAGGGCCACTGACACTAATCGAGGCAAAATTGATGGGGTTAGCAACCAAGGATATTAATATCCCCTGCATGCATGCGGAAGTGAGAAGGTTCTTTTGCATGGCGCTGCATTAATCAAGCGATGAGGAGTGAGATGGTTAGCTCTTTGGTCTTTCGAGAAAAAAATACGCATTAATTGACACGTGAAACGAGGATTTGTATCGATTAAATCCTGCGAAGGAATACCCCGCCTTTCTCTTTAACACTAGTACTCCTAGTAATGCGTGCATACTTATCCTGTTTGGGTCTAGGCCTTGCATTGCCAAACTTCACCACACATTTTGCCAAGCTTGCCTAAAGTTTTCAAAATGAGAAGGAGGTACACTTGCAAGACGGTTGTCGCGGTCGCACCGCACCTCACACGGTCGCTCACACTCACGCCAAGGTCGCTACCAAGACCCTCACAAAGTCGCTCCACGCCGCAAACCCAACCAAGGGAACGACCCTCGACACGGCCGTCGCATGTGAACAAACCAAACTCAGCCATCCTATCGCTGACACATAATTTTCGATCATAGAGTATGTTTATCCAACCGGATGTTGCGAAGTATCTGTACGGCCCGTGCCATGGTCTATTGGGGAAGAAGAAGAGGTGAGGAAGAAGGAAAGAAGGGTTAGGAGACGTAGGATATTCATCCAACCGCCTGAAATGGTAGACTGACCCAAGTCAAGCGACTTGCATAACAAATAGTATGTTTTTACACAGCAAAAGATCCATAAAAACAACAACATAAAGAAAAATGATCACTGCTCGCGGAAAGAGACGACCTCGTCGTCTTTGGCTGCCGGAGCGAACCAGCCGTCGCTGCGGATGTGTGTCTCCGCACCGTGGTTGTCCTCGGCCTCCAGCTACTCGTTCAAGCGGAGCGTGCGGGTGCTCTGCACGGACGAGAGCACAGCCCGGTTCAAGTCAAGGACGTCCGGTTCCGCCTGCAGGAGGGCCTCGATGGCAGCGGCATCCGCGCGCTCCGCGTCGAGTCGAGCCTCCGCCGCCCGGTTCAAGTCCAGGACTTCCGCCCACCTGCAGGAGGGCGCCAATTAGAGCGGCATCCGTGGCGCTCTGCGTTGAGTCGAGCCTCGCCGCCGCCCGGTTCATGTCCAGACGTCCGTTCCGCTGCAGGAGGGCCTCGATGGCAGCGGCATCCGCGCCCGCCTCAAGTTGAGCCTCCGCCGCCCGGTTCACATCCACGACATCCGGTTCCACCTGCAGGAGAGCCTTGATGGCAGCGGCATGCGCGCACTCCGCATCGAGTTGAGCCTCTTCCTCCCGGTACTCCTTTAGTATCGCCATGTTGAACCGCGTCGAGTTGAGCCTCTTCCGCCGGCACGAAGTCGACGTCCATCGTCTCATACCCATCGGGGGCCTTCTGCGCCGCGACCTCCGCAGTGAACATTGGATCGGCTTCCTCCTCCTCGTAGCTTGCCTCCAGAGAACTCAGGGATTGGCCCGCCAAAGCCAGCTTTGGGAACGGAGGTTCGTGGCGCCCGACCGCCGCGCGATTTCGCGCGGCGCCCGTTGTCAGCATCTTGTAGTAAGTGATCTTGCAGCGCACCATGGCTTTCCGGCGAACTAGGGGACGCTTGATGCGGGCTAAGGGATCGAAAGGTGGGGTAATGGGCTGGAGATTTGGTGTGGTTTTAGGGCAGTGGCTGGCGTAGGCCGAGCAGCGAAGGTTACCGTGTGAATAGTGGTTCCGGTGATGACCGGTCAATCAGTTTTAACGTACATCGCTCTTGTCGCGTTCGCGTTGCAGCCCGCACGCTGGACCCTCCACGTCGCTCACCGAATGGAACGCGCTTGCCTTGCATTTTCGCCGCTTGTGGGACGAAGTTGAGAGCAAACCGACGCCCCTCCCTCCCCGCCTGCGTCATTTATTATACCACCACTCCCTCCGCTTTTATGCGGAGTAAATAAAACAGAGGGAGTATACTACGGATGAGGATCCTCGACGTGGCGAACCCATTGAGTAACTGACATGCGGGGCCTAGCAAGCATGGGGTCCGCCAGCAAGTGACCGAAAGGGAGGATAAGGCATGGATACCTACGTCAGAGGATCCACTTCCACTATACTACTTTGACCAAATGTTAGAGTAATAATATATGACATGCAACTTACACAAATGTTAGAGTAATAATATATGACATGCAACTTACACAAAGCATACAGGGTCTAATGCGTTTTGAAGGCTAACTTTGACCAAATGTTAGAGTAATAATATATGACATGCAACTTACACAAAGCATATGGTCAATTTCGTATGTGAAAGGAGTTTCCACTAATATAATTTTCACATTATACATCTCATGTACTCCCTCCGTCTAGGTGTGTAAGTCATCTTACGAAAACCAAATAATCCCAAAACACGTAGGCGCGGTGCATTAACTTCTACCTCGTTTCTTGTTTCTTGACATATGAACCAACAAGTGATGAGGGTGTGCATGCTTTTAATGACCTGAGACTATCAAACATGACATGCAGTGGTTAGTTCATTGCATGCAATACTATTAATTAGCAAATAAACATTAATGTCTCTCGTTTTTCCCTCCTCCTTGGTCACGGTGCACAACCTAAGATGACTTACTCACCTATGTGAAAGGAGTACTATTAATCTTGTCAATAGTCAAATTGGAAACCATCTCGAGTACAAATCTAGGAGTACGTATTTAATCTAACAATATTGATTGGGCATTGTTGAATGTTGATACCTTTTTATCATAGTAGAGATACTTTGACTACACATAAAACTTATACTCCTATCATAGTATGTAAAGTAGAAAGGATAGGAGGGAGTATATTGTACGCTCAAAAACGAAAGCGAACATTGAATACACTTTATATATGATTTGCGGATGATATGATCACCGGTTCAAAATTTTGAATCCGCCTTAGGTATCACGTGCCCACTCGCTCCCTCTCGATTTCATCTCGGGTCCGGAGATCTATTGAAAGAGGACTAGGGTGGGTACATGCGAATGATACTCGGCGGAATGTTCAAATGAGGCATGCGGGAGGATGGACTCGATCGGAGGGCGACATGATCGATGGAGAAGAGGGTTGGAGAGGAATGAGAAATAAGCAAACGCCACATGATTACACTTGAACGGCTCAAATAAACAATAAGTTGTCTCGCTTGGCCTACATAGTGAAAGGCCTAATGCGCAACACGGAGCCCTGACGCTCGAATATGGCCGGGAAAACAAGGAAACCGACATAGCGCAGACTAGTCCAATGGAGGAGCTGGCCCACGACCTCCTCGCCACCGACAACCGTTCATGTGGGTCGTTGGGGCCAACAACAGGGCGCAGCTCCAGCACCGCCTCTGGACATGGCGACCGCGGTGAGCGACACGCTCATATCTTCGATAGACACGGTCGGTTTCAGTGTGCCGAGGGTGGCGTTAGTGCTGTGGCACGACCAACGGTATGTTTGGTTTGTGCCCAAGGTTGCCCCATCAAAGCATTGGGTAGCCAAAATTTTGGTTGAGGTATTGGTTGCCCATGATTTGGCTGACATTGGCAAGAAAAATGAGCTAGAGTTGGCTAGAGTTCATTGGCAAAGACCAATCTTTGGGTCATGACCAAAATTTTGGTAAGGTGCACTTTGGCCACAATCCAAACACACCCCAACACCCGGCTCGTCGAGGATGCACGGGGCGCTGCGACGCGTCCGCGGAGTGGTGTAGCGCGGCCAACTGCATCCTCTAGACCTGAGACCATGCCGGGTTGTCTTGCTTTTTCAATGACAAGCGGGGATCGCATTTGAGCAAAGGGCATCTCCAACGTTGCCACGACCGCGGTGACTACCACAGCACACCAAAGCCCTCGTCCCTCGCGCCGTCGCGTGGTGCGTTCCCAGCCGGCGCCAGCTGCCCGCATTCATGCCGTCCGTTCGTATGTCGTCGTTAAGAGGCCCGGTGCCCGAGGAACCAACTCCGGCGACTTAATGACGCATCAGGACGCTTGGCCTAAACGGAATGCGCTACTGAAAGCGGCAACGCCCAGCTAACCTGCACACCATAGCGCATCGTCCTCCTACCTGACACCACATCCGCCATGACCGCAAGTGCGAACGCTCTGCGGGAGAGCTTGTCTTCGGGGATGAAGCTCGAGGTCGCCGCCCTCGCTCAAGTCGCCTCTCGCGACGCAATAGAGGCGTAGCCGGACGCGGACGCGACCGCACAAGCGGTGGCCACGCTAGCGGCCGACGACGGGAGAACCGTCAACCACGTGTCCTACTTGCCGCCGTCCAATGTTCGGCACCGCCGAGGTCGGGGACTCCTCCGAGGATGAGTAGGGCATTGGAGGCGGCAGGGCATGGTGTGCCAACTGGCCAGTCCGTATCCCGTGTTCTACTCTTCCTTGCCGGAGACCGCACATTCACTTCATGGGTCTTGAACCCCGCCCCCGTACATGGACGTCGGTCGCCGCCATAGAATAGGTTTAGGGTCGGGTTTCTTTTATTTTTCTGTCCTATAAAAGTTCGAAATGTAATGAAAATCTGCCGTGTTTGCATTAATCTCGGCCGGTGGATATGAACTTTCACAATAATATACATATTGTAGGAGTACTAGCAAGATGCCCGTATGCTGCACGGAAGATCAAGATCTTGTGGGAGAAAAGGATGAACGAGGGAAAGCCTTATCTCGCAAATGTGGAGAGGAGTGCGGGTAAATTGTCATAGTTTCCTTCCTATCACATTAGATATAGATCGGACGGCCTATATTGCAGGATGACAGGCACACCATAATCACCAACTCTACTTTTTATTGAACCGAGACAAATCTAAAAAACCCAACTAAGCCAACCTCCCAGCATATCGCGCGGGAAAAGACCCAGCCGCACCATTTTAGTCGGGATTACCGGATTACTAGTAGTAGTATCGAGGATCGCGCGAAGCAACATTTTTTTTGAGGGGGCGAAGCACCTAGTTTAAAAGGAAAAAAGGCGGTACACTCACAGCACCCCTGTCGCGGTCGCATTGCACCCCACACACGTTCGGTCCTGCACACGGCTCACGCAAACGGAACACGCTTCGGCTTGCCTCTTCACTAACACGTGGGACTGCACTTGGAGAAACCGACCATGCGCCAAACTCCCCCCGCCCACCGCGCGAAAATCCTCCCCCGCCCCCCCCCCACACACAAAAATTCCCCAAATTGATTCAACCGCCTTCGCCAAATATTCCCCAAACCCTCCCCCATCCACCCTCCACTCCATTCGCCCGCCAAAGCCGCCCTCCCGCCAAGACCGATACATCGGGCGCCATGTTCGTTGAGGGACGACGGCGATCCTCTCGCTCCCACAAGACGCTCTCGAGATCGCCGTCCTCTAGCCGCGCCGCCACCTCTGGCTACGTTCTTGTGGAGGCGCACGGTGGTCAGCACCGCCACCGCTGGCGACGTTCGTGTGGAGATGCACGGCGGTCATCTTCTCCCATGGTACGCGCATTATAGACTGAGGCCCTGTTCATGTCGGTGTAGCGTTGAATGTTAGCTGATAGACGCTGTTAATCTCACTGCTTGTCAAGTAGTTTATCGTCAATATGCTCGCTTAAGAAGCTTCCTTGCCCTGTTTCTGCACTCAATCTACTTGGCTGAGATGGCATGCCAAGGCCGATTAGTTGCTAAAATATCCTGCCATATATTTATTGTGACGTAGATTGCCATGGTCTAGTAGCCAATCTGTTAGGTGAAATAGCTCTACACTGTATTATACTCGATCTTTGTTGCTGCGATGGCCTTCGATAGTTCGATGGCTGTGTGCTCGGCCTCATTGACTTCTGAAACACCCTGCCATAATTTAGCACTCAAATCTGTTAGCTGAATTAGCTTTACATATATTTCGTTACTTAGATCTGCTCGTCCAAATATCTTGCCATAGCTTTAGACATCGACCTAGGTATTTTTTCTCGACTTCATAAAAAAGCATATATGTTTTTCCTATAATATCTAGTAGAAGAACTAATTTGTATGTCTAATAGATGGACAGGACTTGGATAACTTCTGTCAAGATTCTCCGCTGCATATGTCGAGGGGTTGAAAACTTCATGAACTTTATTAGAGCTGAGTACGGTGGTCCGAAATCAGATGTGCTCCGCCTGCAGAAGCGGTTGTATGAATTCAGTTACAAGACCCCTACCAACTGTGCAAAATCATGTACACTTGTATGGGATGTCGGTCACATATACTAGGTGGGTTCATCATGGTGAAGTTGTGAACATCAATGTTATTGACTACGTGGAAGCAGCAGATCACCATCTTGATCTGCCTGATGCTCAGATGGAAGAGGAGGAGGAGGTGGTGGTGGCGGAGCCACTGAGTTTAACCAACATTGAAACAATGCTACGAAATGCTCGTGCATTCCGTGAACTTTCACCTGCAGAAGAAAAGCGGTGGGCCCGCATGTTAGAACAATGCAACGTTGTTATCACCCTGTGAAATAAGTTGTTAGTATTCTCAGCTATGGTCACCTTTCTTCAGGTGAAGACATCTGAGCGAATGACCAACAAATCATTCGATGCGATGTTGGCTGCTTTCCGCAAATCTTTCCCAGATGCGTTTGAGCTGCCACACACTACAGTAACATGAAGAATTTCCTTCGTGCAGTTGGAATTGGATATGATATGATCCATGTTTGTAAGAATAATTGTGTTCTATTCCGGAAGGATTATGCCAACTTAAGTGAATGCCCGAAATGCAAATCATTGAGATGGAAAGATGGCGTCTTTGTGAAGAGGGTTCCTCATAATGTTCTGAGACATTTTCCAATTACACCAAGATTGCAGAGGTTGTTTCATGATGCTGAAACAAGAGAGGATGTACTGTGGCATTCTAGGAACCAGGAGTACAGAGATCAGAATGTAATGAGCCATCCATCTCATGGTAGTGAGTGGAAAAGCTTCAATGATAAATACAAAGAGTTTGCTTCTGACCCGAGAAACATTACACTTGGCTTAGCTTCAGATGGATTTAACCCATTTGGCCACCAGAGCGCCACATATAGCATGTGGCCAGTGCTTGTTATCCCTTACAACATGCCTCCAAATGTCTGCACCAAAGAATCAAACTACATGATGGCCTTGCTCATCCCAGGTCCAAAAAGTCCTGGAAAGGATTTTGATTTGTTCATGGAGCCTCTTGTGGAGGAAGTTCAATAGCTATGGAAGGGTGTTCTCACTCGAGACCTATATAGCAGCCCGCCAGCTGATTTCTTTCTGCGTGCTGTTGTAATTTGGTGCATCCATGATTATCCGGCTTTGGGCACTATGTCGTGGCTTAACGACACATGGTTACAATGCATGTGTTCATTGTGACAGAATCCATTGTCATACACGCAATACTTAGCAAGATCTATTACATTGGACACCACCGTTTCCTCCAAGGACAAGCCGCATCCTAGAAAATACCGAAGACATGTGTTCAATGCAAAGCATGAAAACCGTGATGCGCCAAAGAGGCTCACCGCCGATGAGTTGCAAGTGGAATTAGAGAAGGTCAGGCATATTACACCAGTGAAACCATCCTGGTAATGGTAGCGGAAAAGGAAGCGTGTACGGTAGAAGAGAGATTATTGTTTAGTCGCAGGTCCACTTTGTGGGACTTGGAGTATTGGAAAGATTTGGATCTGCAGCATAATCTTGATGTGATGCACATCGAGAAAAATATATGTGACAGCATTATCGGCAGACTTCTTAACATTGAAGGCAAGACGAAAGATACCTTAAAATCTAGGATTGATTTGACACACCTGGGTATCGTAAAGGATTTGCGGTGTGCAAGATGAAGGTAAACCACGGGATATGGCACCAAATGTGTAATGCCTTGGACAAGGTAAAAAGAAAAGAATTTTGCGAGGTCCTCACACGTGTGAGATTCCCACATGGATTTGCTTCCAACCACGAAAGGAGAGTCGGTGTAGATGGAAACAAGGTACAAGGGTTGAAAACTCATGACTGCCATGTCCTACTTCAAAGGGTTTTACCTATTATCCTTAGAGGATTGGGCATACGACTTATACTGAGCGATTGCAGAGTTGGGACAATTCTTCAGGAACTCAAGTAGAAATATCAGGATAGATGCTTTGGAGTGTCTTAGAGACAAGATACCAACTATCCTATGCGACCTTGAGAAGATATATCCTCCAGCCTTCTCTTTGATGTGATCGTGCATTTGGCTGTTCATCTACCCGATGAGGCACTACTTAGAGGTCCAAAGACAAGATGGCTGGATGTACCTGATTGAAAGGCGGCTAGGCACTTTCAAGGGTTATGTTAGGAACAGAGCTAGACCCGAGGGTTCCATTGCAGAGGCCTATATTGCTTTCTGAAGCGTTGACATTATGCTCAAAATACATTGAAACAAATTGATCATCTTAGCAAAGAGGTGGGTGAAGACAATCCCGGCTCAATGTTTTCGATTATTCTGCTCGAAAGTTACAGGTGGAAGAGTCGACAAGAGGACAAACGTAAAGATTTGGAAAAAATGGTTTGGTATGTGTTGAATAACCGTCCCGAGATACTACCTTATATCAAGTAAGTGCGATCTTGCAGCTTATACATCGTAATCTACTAAACTTGCAGCACATTCTCATATATTTAGATGTTTCACGCGATCACTATGTTATGCAAAGCATCTACAAAGAGGAGTAATCGTCAAAAATCCAAGAAACATTGACAAACTGGTTATGGCAGGATTTGCGAAATGGTTCAAGAACCATGTAAGCTTTTGAAGTGCACTATCAGTTTTTTAATATATTGAGTACATAAGATGATCAGCTTGTCTTTTTTCTAACCATAGGTTAAGAAGATGTGGGAGGATGGGCAGGCAGTTGATGATGCCCTTTACTCACTAGCAATGAGTCCTGATACTCGGGTAAGACATTATGAATCTTGTTTTGTTGGAGATGTGCGCTACAACACCCTTTTGCACGTAGACGATAAGGCAGGAAGACACAAAGCAGTGCCATCATGAGCACGGATACGTGATGACAAAGAGACAACTGAAATGTATGCTAACATAACAGACATTGTTCATTGCAGATATCTCCGTTTCGAGGATCATCGGTGTGTGGTTCTCATTGCCGTCGTTGGTATAACCTGCTTTTCCAGGATCGCAAAACCCAAAGGTCTTGATGATTATTTCAAATCCATCAATGTCAAGGCGACGCATCGCACCAACGAGCCTTTTATTTTGGCAAATCAAGCAACACATATATTTTTCTTGGAAGACACATTTGCACGAAGCGATGATCGGAGAGTATTGCAAAGGTTTGAGCAGAGGAATTCGTTTAATGAAGTTGCACAACAAGATGATGCTTACACCGCTTCCCGATGTACAAGATAACACAGATGTTCCTAATATCTTTGAGAACCATCACGCCAATGACGCCGTGAAAAGATTGCTCGCCGTCTTTGTGGACATACAAGAGTTGATCAAGAAGAAGCCAACGCTCGAGGACGTTGAGGACGAAGAAGAAGATGACACCATGGGGAATTACGATTGCATCGATACACATGGCGAAGATGTTGACGCCGCTGCTGCGGATGATGATTACATTGCTTTTGTCGATTTGCCCGTCAAGACGTTTTTTTATCTACTATGTGAAATTGTGTTTGCTATGACAACTGAAACCTGATGAACATGTTGTTTGGTATTTTTTTGTGAGAACATCACTTGTTATGTATGATGATTTGTGTTTGGTGATTGTATGACAACTAAAACATGATGACATTGTTGTTTAGTTGTACTCATATTAGGCTGTGAAACTTGAATTTGAAGACATAGTTTGTTGTTGGACTGCAATTTGCTTGACGTCTTCGAATGAGAACAAAGCTGACCAGAGGCCTCTCGCTATTTATTTATTTATATGAGCAAAAGGGGATACCCCTGATTTCCGTTAATAGAAATCATTAGATGTTCACAACACTACGCCCAGCTTGCTACATAGGTTTCATTCATTACTAGTTTCAAAGAAGTGCTCATGTCGTAGCTAATGAATACATCACGAAAGTGCTACATACACTACAAATAAAGAGACAATCATCCCACAGAGCACATCGATTTTGCCCATTATCTCCACAAGCTCTTTCATCTCCTCATTGCTTTGTCAAGGCCGTTCAACAAATTGTTGCTTGACCATGATCGGAGGAACTGCATCTTTAACCTTCGCATCTTCCTCTTACGCCATTCCTTCGCCATTTGTCCAACACCCCAACCTCGCTGGTATTGGGATTCCTCGGCTAACCAAATAATCATCATAGTTGCATTCCCCACATCAAGAACTTCCCGTAAATACAAATCACGCGAATCTTCCCTTTTCTCGCATGAATCAAATTGGAAGATCATCAACCAGACTATTAAAAAAATGAGCAACCGAAAGCAGCAGAACAACACTTAAACATATTATTACCCCATGATTCGGGCATTTGTAGAAGACTCGGCCAGGGTTGCAGATTGTGGTTGAGACGCGACGGATGACTCTGCGTGATTTGCAGCAGTGCAACCACACCAACGGCAGCGGGTTGCAATGAGCAATCGGCTGCGATGCGCTGCGGCCGACGGGGTGTGATGAGACCCACAGCGATGGTACGGGTGGCGACTTGGCATATTCGGTTGTTACTGCTGAAGAGCAGGTGGACGAGAAGCTAGCGGGCATGGTTGCTGCGGCCAGAGCTTCTGATGCTAGGCAGAGTAAGTAGAGAAGAGGAGAAGCGAACGTTGGATATGTCAGTTTCATTACTTGGAGAGTAGCATAGCAGCATATATAGTCATAGTCTAGGTTTGGATTCGGACCAGCTACAGGAGCACGTCTTTCTTTTTTCCAAAACTTGACAACGTCTCTTTACTGGTACACTAGCTTGTTCTGTACGCCTTCCCAAGTCTTTGATTTTCTTTCTCTTTTTTTGCGAGGAAGGAAGGAGGACAAAATTGAGAGTTCCTCGGACTCGAACCCAAGACCTCTCGGTTGAAAACCAAGGGTGCTAGTCACTTATGTGGCGAACGTTCCCTGTGAGGAGGACGGCAGACAAACGCATTTTCCTCGCAGTTTTCTTCCTATATATAAAAAAGTATGCTACTTGGTGTCCGCTTAATCAAAAAACGATTGTGCCAACCTTGACCGTTCGATTGACATTCAACGTCCGCCGCTTTCTTGATCTCTTCTACCTCGATCCGCCAAAGCCAAACCAGCGCCAAGTGGACCGCCGCCTCCTGGCCCCACGACTGGTTGTGATATTTCCCAGCTCCTGCTCGCTCGTTCGGCCCGAGGCCTCACCATTGTCCTCCGCCTTGGTTCGCTGCCGTGGCTCGCCTCCGGTGTTGTCAACATGGTCAACAACCGAGAGGAATAAGGAGATGACTGTACATGGTGAGGATGACAGTAGGGACCCAGCAGCGCGCGCAGTAATTTTGTTTTTTTGGGACGGAGAAGGGTATCAACTGGGTTGTGCAGGACCCGTGGCCCGTCTAGCCCAGGCTTTTATTTCATATGTTTAGCACATGACCAGCCCAGTTTGTTTTTTTTCCTTTCTGAAAAATGGCTAGCCAGCTATTTTGCTTTTGAGAATAACCAACATAGGCCTACTTGCTTTTCTACACCTCATTTGGGCGGAAATCTTTCAAGACGAGTAGGGATGCATTTTGCCCAGAAAATGGGCTATAAGTAATAATAAATGGGCTATAAGTAATAAGAAATGGGCTATAAGTAATAATAAATGGGCTGTAAAATGAAAAAATACAAAACAGCAATTAGTTCCCAAATACTGTTTTCTTTCGGATTTTGATATTTTACATTTCATTGTTTTTAAAGCGGGTAAAATTTCATTGAATTTAAATTTTGGTATATTTAGATTTAAATTTAATTTGAATCTGGCTAGAAATTTCGTGTTGTATGCTGTTTGGGACAGATTTTGAGGCTGACTTGTGGGTCTACTATGTTGACGTGTACTTTGGTTTTGTCAACTTAGTCCACAAACGATTCAAATTTAGTCCACAACGATTCTAGTAAGAAGTGACTGCTGGATGTTAATCCAACGGCCGTGCCGCTTCTTCAATATCTCGATCTTCTTGCTCCACCGCCCAAACCAGCTCCGGTGGGACTTCTGCTCCGCCTCCGTGGCTGGCTGTCAGCCGCACAGCCGCACCGCCCACCCTACTTCATTTCTGGCCGTGCCATTCCTCTACTCACCCACACCTCCTGTTATTTTCGGCGACGGCAAGGACCAAGAAACCTCGTACTCCCCACCGCGTGGGCAACCATTGTCGAGTCTTCCCCGGCTCCGTGTCGTTCCCTTCCTAGGCCTCGCCATCGTCCACCGCCATGGTACTCTCTTCGCGGCCTGGTCAACGTGGTCAACGAACGACATCCATCGGCCATGGACTGTAGGCGCAAAATAATAATTCCTCCACCTGATAGATAGGACCCACCGGAAGGGCCTCTGTATTTCACGAAAAAAACATTCCCCCCACTGACATGTCGGACCCACCAGCTATATCTTCGCACACAAGGAAGTGCCTCCTTATTATGCACAAAAAAAATGAATACCCACCCTGCTAGATGGGACCCACCATAGTGGGAGGATGACTTGTGGGCCAATTAAGTTGACGGGGATGGAGGGCTTTGTCAACTTAGTCAATATGAACGATTCTAGCTCCAGTGACCATACGATGTCCATCCAACGACCATAGTGCTTCTTCAACCTCTGGTCTTCTTGCTTCACCGCTAAGCAAAGGCTTGGTCGTGCCACGTGCTCCTGCCTCTCGTGGCCGGCTGTGATGCCACGGAGGCCTCACCGCCCCCTACTACTCCCACCGCTGGCCTAGGGTATCCCTCTACTCACCCACACCCCTTGTTATTCTGCAGCGACCGCAGCCTCACGCCGCAGCCGAACCAGTGAACCCTCGTACTCCTCTCCGCGCGGGCTACCACTGTTGTGTCTTCCCCGGCTCCGCGTCGTCCCCTTCCTAGGCCTCACCATCGTCCAGACCACCGCCCTGGTGCTCTCGGCGCGGCGTGGTCAACGTGGTCAACGACCGACTTGCATCGGAAGAGTATTGTACTTGGAGAGGCCGATACCGGTCCAGCGGCCGCAAGGAAGTGCCTCCTTATTACGCGCAAAATAATTATTCCTCCACCTGACAGCAGGGACCCACCGGACATGCCACCTTATTTCCCGAAAAAAAGTTTCCCCTTGACTGCTAGGACCCATCGGACGGGCCAGCGTATTTCACGAAAAACGCTCCTCATACTGTCACCGGACCCACCGGAAGTGCCTCCTTATTACGCACAAAAAATGAATACTCCTCTTGTTAGCTGGGACCCACCATGGTGGGAGGCTGACTTAGGGCCTACTAAGTTGATCGACGGGGCCTTTGTCAACTTTAGTCAATATGAACGATTCTAGCTCCAAAGGACTCAGACGATGTCCATCCAACGGCCGTAGTGCTTCTTCAACCTCTGGTCTTCTTGCTCCAGCCGCCCAAAGCAAAGGCTGGTCAGGCCGCATGCTCCTCGCCTCCGTGGCGGTCAGCCGCCGGAGGCCTCACCACCCCTACTATTCCCACGCTGGCCAGGCCTGCGGGCGACGACAACCTCACACCGCAGTAACTAGTGAACCTCAGATTCTCCTCTTGGCTGGCTTCCACTGCCGTGTCTTCCTCGGCTCCTCGTCGTCCCCTTCCTAGGCCTCGCCGTCGTCCACCGCCCTGGTGCTCTCGCAACGTGGTCAAGGTACGACTTCCATCGGACGTGAATCAGACGTGGAGAGGCCGATACCGGGTCCACGGCCGCAAAGAAGGAAGTGCCTCCTTATTACGCTAAAAATAATGATTCCTCCACCGACAAATTGGGACCCACCGGACGGGCCAATCGTATTTCATGAAAAACATTCCCCGACTGCTGGGACCCACCAGCTACATCTTCGCACGCAAGGAAGTGCATCCGGCAAAAACAAAACGACTCGCCCGACCATCGGGACCCACCAATGACACCTTCGCGACGCAAGGAAGTGCGTCCCGCAAAAAAGAACGATTCGCCCCGATCGCTGGGATCCACCAGCTACATCTTCGCACGCAAGGAAGTGCGCCCGGCAAAAAACGATTCGCTTCGATCGCCGGGACCCACCAGCTACATCTTTGCAGTGCAAGGAAGTGCTCGATACCGGACCCACTCGGTCGAAGCGTACGTAGCATTGTCATTCTGGTCGCGAACGTGTACGTACATACTGGTCGTTGTAGAGGCGCGCATGTGTCGTAGTAGAGGTGCGCAGGTAGCATGTACACGTACGTACAACGGCGAGGGTGCAAGAAAGAAAATACGGCCACGTATGTACATACGGGCAGGGTCTCGAACGCCTACTCACGCATACGTACATGGCTGGGTCGGACCGGAGAAACAGCATCGTCGTCGTGTTCATGGGGAGCCAACCGGCTGGATCGGAACGAAATGCGTGGTCGTGTTCATCGGGAGGGCTTGGACGGAACAGGCGATGGAAACGAGGCCTCACGTACTGCACAACAGAGGAAACAGACCTCCTACGTTCGGAACGGGGTCCTATTGATCGGGAGGGGTGTAGCGTACCGCAAAACGGAGGAAACGGACCTCCTACGGTCGAAACAGGGGTCCTGTTGATTGGGAGGGGTGTGGCGTACCGCAAAACGGAGGAAACGGACCTCCTACGGTCGAAACGGGGGTCCTGTTCATCGGGAGGGGTGGCGACCTCAAACGGACGAAATGGACCTCCTACGGTCAAACGGGGTCCTGTTCATCGGAGGGGTGTGGCGTACCGCAAAAACGGGACTCCACAGGATCTGTTCATCTCCACCGTTGACCTCCTCTAGCCTCCACGGGCTACCATCGACCTCCTCCGCCTTCACGGGCTCCTGCTCATCTAGCCTCCACCGCGGCTACTCCACCGGCCATCGCTCAACCACCCCTCCACGGGCACCCCTCCACCGCTTCACTGTTCATCCAGCCTCCACACCACGGGTCCTGTTCAACCACCCCTCCACCGCTTCATCGCTCATCCAGCCTCCACACCACGGGGTCTGTTCAACCACCCTCCACCGCTTCATCGCTCATCCAGCCCTCCACACCACGGGGTCCTGTTCATCCAGAGGCAACGCCACCGCTCACTGTTCATCCAACCCCCCCCCCCCCGCAATGCTCACTATTCATCCAATCAATCGACTTCAGTTAGTAGCAGTAGTGAAGGAATTGCTCGATCGGCTTCAGTTAACATCCATCGATCAATTGCTCGGGTTCAGTAACGCGTAGCCTGCAGCGCAATCGCTCGGGTTCAGTTAGAGCCCAAACGCCTCGCTCGGGTTCAGTTAGAGCCAACGCCTCGCACACACGCGCCTACGTGTACGAGAGAAACGCGCATCGCGCATCGCTCGGCCCCCGACCTCCCACCATAACCGGCAACTCCCCGAAATTTTCATACCCCTCGCTTCTACCACGGGTTTTTCCATCATGGACGGCCCAAAGAATGTCATGCAGCTGCGTCTCCAGCCCGCCCAGGATGAAAAGCCCATTTTCTGTCATGATTTTTTGTCATAGAAGTAGGAGCCCACCACATCTATGATGATACCGGGTTTTGTCACAATTATCATCATAGAAGTGTCATATGTATGACAGAAAATTTTTTCGTTCAGCCCAAAAAATCACGGATGTGTCTTTTTTTTGTAGTGACTATTCGAGTTACTGGCCACTACCGCTTGCACAAGCTATTCAAACTCACTGTCTGAATCAGTTCGGTTTCTTGAGTCTCAACTACAAGCTGAAAGGCATCGATCAGCGGTGCTGCGACAAGAAGCGGAAGGATCATGCGAAGTCCTGGAGCATTCGGATGCATACTTTCTAGTGCAACAAGAAGTTGCTGGAGGATTTTAGCGCCTAAACAGGACAAAGCTAATAAGCTTGCTAAGCTTATTGCCAAAGGCATGGTGGATACCTGTGATAACGCTTTCTTGAGCTCTTACGAAGTTGTTTGCTTATGGACTTGTTTTCTTGCCGCGTTTATTTGCAATCGGTGGCCAATTTTGACGGCCAAAGGTATGTAATATGTCGCTTTGTTCCCTATATTTGCCTTTGGTGGCGAACTTTGATGCCCAGTGGATGTAATATGTGTAATAGCTGTAATAGGCTAGCGTTAGTTGCTTGCTTATTTATTTCCTTATTGTCTTGTTTAGTTGTTTGCTTGTAGTCACTTCAGTTCATTTTCCGTGTTTTTCTAGTGGCCACAATAACCTATTTTTGGTAACTAGGCCACAATAATCATCATGGCAACACACGGACTGTTGTAACCATGGGCCTCCTGCAGGGTGTAGGATCCATGGGCCTTCTACGGGCCATAGGATCGATGGACTTTCTACGGGCCATATGATCCATGGGCCTTCTACGGGCTGTATGATCCATGGGCCTTCTACGGGCGTAGGATCCATGGGCCTTCTACGGGGCATATAATTATTTCGCCAAACATGGGCCGTACTATTCGTGGACCATAACGGGCCATTAATAGGCCGCATTTTATAACACTATGAAAACAGCCCACCGGGTTAACTGGCCACAAACGGGCCGAATGTAACCACAGGCTGAATTTGGCCCATTAAATGTAATGTGCCAAGAACGGACCGTGAATTCAATCAATTCTAGAAATGAGCCCAAGAATAAATGGGCCCTTAGAAGGCCAAAAGGTAACATGGGCTGGAAACGGCCGACGGAATAACGGGCCGTTAATGGGTATAAAGTGATACATTGTTCATTATGGGCCAGTTTCATCTCGGGCCTTTAATGGGCCCAGAGTAACAAAGGGCCTCATATGCGCCGAAAGACATCATGGGCCAGAAGTTACAACGGGCTAGAATCATATTGGACGGCCCAGATGAAGCTACTGGGCTTAATTCCGATAGGCCGTAACGGGCTCGGAGTTAGCGGACCGTAAATGGGCTATATACGAACAGGCCATTGACAGGCTTTTCATGGGCCGCCCGTTACCTTTTGACCAAGTCAAACGGGCCGGCCTTTTCACCGGAATGGGCCTCTGTTGGGCCGTGCCACATGTCGATGTATCATAGGCGCCTCCTGTCCAATGAGCGGATGATATCTGTCCCAACGGTGAGCAAACACGTGTTTCCTCTGGCCAATGAGAATTTTACACGTGGAAAATCCCCATTGGTCCGGGCTGTTAACGGGTTACCGGATCCAAAACCGGACCCGATAGCTTAACGGCGACCCGTTACGGTGGATGCCACGTGTCGGTCACCCTTGATGAAAGCACTTCCATGACGCGGCATTTATCGTCATGGAAGTGGACACTTCCGTGATAATAATTTTGGTAATGTCATGGAACACTTCTATAACAGCACAGGTATGACTTTCTTGATTCTTTCATAAAATCGTCATGGATGTACATGCATGACAGAAAACGTGACCTACTGTGACAAACAAGTATCATCACATAACTGTATTTTTTGTAGTGTCTTTCCCTGTTAGCCATGTTAAAAACCATACTCGTTGGTGACTCACTAGGATCCAACCTAGGATCTGGCCTGTTTGGAAAGATGTTCTGCAAAGAAAAAAGGTCATTCTTTAGTTAAGCTCAATTTAGGCAGTTAACCTATTTATCTTTAGTTCAGCTCAATTTAGGCAGTTAAGCTATTTATCTTCAGTTAAGCTCAATTTAGGCAGTTAACCACATTTATCTTCAGTTAATCTCAATTTAGGCAGTTAACCACATTTCATGCAGTAAAGCCAACTGTAAAAAAAATGAGATGCAACTGAAGCATACCTGAAGAAATGTTGGGTCATCATAGTTTTCATCAACTAGCTCTACTCCTTCTATAATTAGTGCTTCCTGCCATCTGTAGTGCCCCTTCCTGTTGTGGTCAGCTCTGCCACAAATTGAGGAGTGCATTGTCACACCTTTTCTGTTCAAATATCTAACACCATTCTTGCTCTTCTCCTCTGGTGTTTTCTTCCCGTTTTTCTTTGGCCTTCCCAACTGTTTAGTGAAAATTGGTGGATATACTTTGTAACCATTTTGTTTCTCCCAATGCTTTGGATCTCTAAGTGGAACCAAAGTGTATTGATACGTCTCCAACGTATCTATAATTTTTTATTGTTCCATATTGTTATATTATCATTCTTGGATGTTTTACAATCATTTTATAGCAACTTTATATCATTTTTTGGAACTAACCTATTGACATAGTGCCCAGTGCTAGTTGTTGTTTTTGCTTATTTTACTTCAAAGAAAATCAATACCAAACGGAGTCAAAACACAGCGAAACTTTTTGGAGATTTTTTCTGGACCAGAAGACACAAGTTGGGCTAGGGAAGTACTAGAGGGGGCTTTAGAGGGGAGCACGACCCACCTGGGCGCGCTTGGGGGCCCAGGCGCACCCTGGTGGGTTGTGCCCACCTTGCCCCCAAGACCGCCTCTTTTCTCTATAAATACCCCGAAAATCTAAAAACCCTAGGGGAGTCGACGAAACACAATTCCAGCAGACTCAACTTCCAGAAACCACAGATCCAATCTAGACACCATCACGGAGGGGTTCATCATTCTCTTTGGTGCCTCTCTGATGATGCATGAGTAGTTCATTATAGACCTATGGGTCCGTAGTTAGTAGCTAGATGGCTTCCTCTCTCTCTCTATCTCTCTCTCTCTTTTGATTCTCAATAATACAATGGTCTCTTGGAGATCTATTTGATGTAACTCTTTTTGCGGTGTGTTTTTGGGATCCGTTGAACTTTAAGTTTATGATTAGATCTATTTTGTCCATGAAAGTTATTTGAGTTTTGTTCTCTTATATGCATGATTACTTATAGCCTCGTATTTCTTCTTTGAATCTTTGGTTTAGTTAGGCTGACTAGATTTATTTTTCTTGCCATGGGAAGAGGTGCTTTGTGATGGGTTCGATCTTACGGTGCTCAATCCGAGTGACAGAAGGGGACATGACACATATGTATCGTTGCTATTAAGGATAACAAGATGGGGCCTATTCCTACATGAATAGATATTGTCTACATCATGTCATCGCTCTTATTGCATTACTGCATTTCTCCATGAACTTAATACACTAGATGCATGATTGTCGGAGTAATTGGACACAGATACCCCGAAGATGGCAAGACAATTATTCAAGACATCGGGGCTAGCAAAACCCATTAGTCCGACCGCCTTGGCCGCTCCCTGCTGACTCCCGTCTGATCGCTTGCTCGCTTTTGCCGGTCACGATTGACGATCAGCCGATCAGGTTAACCAAATTACCGGCCGATCGCAGTTCTCGACCGACACCGACAAGACCCCGACGAGACGGCCATACCACGGACGAGACAGCTGTACCACGACGCCATCATGTACAGTGTCACTTGTCCCTAGGCACTATTCATGAAGTGATCCAGGGGACAAGCATGACACCCCACCATGCCTTGCCCATGCCACCACTTAGCTTAGATAGTAAGCTAGCCACACTATATATATTAGTATCCATCCATCCATCCAGGAGAGGCTCATGGCCACGAGCGCCACTATGGCCTCTTGGCCATTCACTCCCACGCATGCATGCTAGCTAGCAAGATAGCTAGCTAGCTCACACATACATCCATTCATCCATCCACCCACAGCCAAGCACACACTTGTGCCCATTTGCATATGCAAGGCCAGATGTCAAGATCGACCTCGACATAGCCTCCAGAGCACTCTGCACTGCATATATCGATATACTCAAACATGCAGGAGTAGGGGTATTATCTCTCGGAGAGCCCGAACACTGGTAAACTAGCGCATGCTACTCGTGATACCCGCTCCCGGCCTATCAAGACAATCTTACCCTCACACTAAGCCCTTGTGGCATCTGGCCGACCATAAGCCCCCGTGAGAATACCACGACATTTGGCGCCCACCGTGGTGTGGTACTTTGCTACCACGCTGCTGCTGGTTTCGCAGTCCGGGCGAGACCATCTTCTTCATCATCACCGCGGCGTCGTGCCGTCTCTCGATAGCGCCGGGCTCGACGCCGACACGCCTCGAGCGGCCGCGAGGGTGGCGTCCCTCGCCGTCGGTTGCGCCTTCTTCACCACCACCACTGCAGTAACGCCGTCCGTCCGTCTTGGCGCACGCTGGGCCTCACTTTGGTCGGCCGCCTCCATCCACGCGCCGCTCGCGTCTGCTTCCCTCCGTGTTGCGCCTTGCTTCGGCCGACACACGAGCGCACGTTCGCTACTCCAAATATCATCTAGACAAGCTAGCTAGATGCAAGTCAACATTGGGTCAAACCACTAGCCAAACACACATCAAACAATGGCCATACACATCCTGTACTTTGCCTTTGCGCAAGTCGGATGCTACCTAGACACTCTCCCTTCAGCTCCCGGCCGTGCGTTCATCGGCCGGCCGCGTCCGGCTCCGCCTCTTCATCCACGCAACCGCGCGCCCATGGCTGGCGCGGCTCACGCTGCTGTTGCACTCGCCGCCGCACGTAGTTCCCCTGCTGCCGCTGCGGTGCCCATGCTTTTGTTGCCTGCTGCTGCTGGCTAGCAGTGTGGCTTCCCGATGGAGCATGGCCCCCGTGCTCACACTCGACCTCCTCCTCGCGCCTCCGGCCCCATCCGCGCTCCGGCCGCCTCGCCTCCCCTCCGTCGCCCGTGGTCCGTTGCCGACCTCGAGCGCTCGGCAACCGCCGCTGCTTTGACGCGTCGCGCGGCTGCGTCCGGGAGGGCGGCCCCATTTGCCGATCTCAGAGCGCGTCCGGCTCGCGACATTTTCTCCGGCTGCCGGCGCCGCGCCGTCGCGTTGACTTTCTAGGCCGCATGCCCAGACGCTGCCCGGCTGCTCGCGCTGACGGCCGCCTTCGGCCTGCTCACTGCTCACCGTCCCGCCTCGGTCGGCTCGTCGGCTCTGCGCCTCCACACGACCGGCCCGACCGGGTCGTCGGTGCTGTTACCGCCCCATTCGCAGATGCGTACGCTGCCGGCCCCGCCCGGTGGCGGCTCCTGGCGGCAGCGGTCGGCTCGCCGCATCTGGCCGACTCACCTTTCGTCCGGCCCCTGACGTCGCCTCCGCTTTGGGCATGTCGTCCGTGCTTTCGCCCCGACCCGGGCTCGCCTCTACATGGTGCGGCCTCCGCCGCCATTGCCGCCTCCCACGCTGGTCCGGCCCCGCCGCCTTGCCACTCCTCCGGCACGGCGACTCACTGCACCCCACCCGGCCGACGTGAGAAACGACAAGGGTCGGCTGGAAGGAAAGAAAAGATCCCGGCTGGAGAAAAAAGCAAAGGGTCGAGTGCCTTTAAAAAAAAGAAAGAAAGAAGTGGAGGTCGGCTGCTCGCGTGCGAGCCGGCTAGAAAAAAGAAGGAGAGGCCGATTGCCTAGTGGCCGGCTGGAAAAAGTCGGCCGGCTGCTCGCGTGGCCGGCTGCTGCAAAAAAAGAAGAAGAAGAATTGTGTGTGCATCCGGCTGCCCAGAGCCGGGTGAAGAAAAGGCCAGGTGCTCACGGCCGACTGGCAAAAAAAAAGAAAGAAAAGGAGGATCAGACTTTGCAGATCCGATCCAATAACGGCTTCGTCAACCAGTGCTAGCTTGCCGCCGGGTTTGGTTCGCCTGCCGCTACCTCACCGCACGATGAGCCGGTCCGGCTGAGCACAACCGGCTGACGAGAAAAAGAGAAGAAGACAAAGTAGTCGCCGGGATATCCGTCCCGACTGCTCAGTAGTCGGCCCGAATCTCGGGGGCTACACCCAGCAGGCGTCTACGCCCATGAGGAAGAAGACAAAGTAGTCGCTGGAGATCCGCCCGGCCTCAGCTGATCGGCCCGAATCTCGGGGCTAAGAGTCTTGGCGCGCCTCGCCAAGATTGCATAAGAGAAGAAGTTTTGTCATTTGCCAGCAGCAGAAGAGAAAAGAAGAAAAGGGCATTGCAAGACGCCGCCACTGGCCGGTCGAGCCTGACCGGCCCGGAGCCCCCTTCGAGCACCCAGGGGCTCGAAGGCTACACCCAGCGGGTGCGCCGACGCACTCCGCGAGCGCAGAGCCGCGTCGGCTATCTTCGATAAACTCCGCCTCGGCTACACGAAAATCAATGTGAGCTCTTCACCCGCATATTTTTTCACCGCGAGAGCACGGATAACCTCGAGCGATGCTCGGGGGCTATCTTCGCATTTTTATTACAGTTGCATGGCGCCAGCCAGAGTTGGCCCGGAGGCTGGCCGTTTGGCCTGAGACGTTAGTTCCCGCAGACGGCTTAGTAGCGTGCGTGGTACCAAAGGCCCACTCTTAGTCACAGACCGTAGAGCGGCTGTCCGGCTAGCAAGAGTGAACGCTGGAGGCCACCCACGCGAAAAACGTCTGGGAAGAAAAACGGTTCGGGCGACCGGTTGCTTCTTTACGAGTATCCGCTTTCGGTTGAATCGCTCCAGAGTCCGAGTCTTGTACATTTCACTCATGCCCACTCGGCTGACAGACCGCAGAGCGGGTGTCCGGCAAGCGAGAGCACAAGCCAAAGAGTGGAGGGAACATAAAAAAGATTGAAGGGCGCTCGGACGAAACCGAGTCGGCACCCTCCGCATAAAACTTGCAATGCTAAAAGCAAACATTTGATATATCTGCATGGACTAACTTTGTCTTTTTTCATGATCATTTCCATGAACACTGCAAAAAACCTCCGCCTAACTTTGCCAAGTTGCGGGAGGCTTGGGGCCATCTTGTCGAGTAATTGGACACGGATACCTCAAGACGGCAAGACAATTATTCAAGACATCGGGCTAGCAAAGCCCCTCACCGACTACCCGGCCGCTCCCGCCAACTCCCGTCTGACCGCTTTCGCCGGCCGCCGGCTCATTGATCGCCGACTGCCATTGCCGATCGCTTAACCATTGCCGATCAGAGTCGACCCGACAATCGACAAGACCCCGACGAGACGGCCATACCGCGGACGAGACAGCTGTACCACGACGCCATCATGTACAGTGTCACTTGTGTCTGTGCATTATTCATGAAGTGACCCAGGGGACAAGCATGACACCCCACCATGCCTTGCCCATGCCACCACTTAGCTTAGATAGTAAGCTACCACATTATATATATGAGTATCCATCCATCCATCCAGGAGAGGCTCACGACCACGAGCGCCACTATGGCCTCTTGGCCATTCACTCCCACGCATGCATGCTAGCTAGCAAGATAGCTAGCTAGATGACACATACATCGATTCATCCATCCACCCACAGCCAAGCACACACTTGTGCCCATTTGCATATACGAGGCCAGATGTCAAGCATCGACCCCAGATCTGACTCGAGAGCACTCATATGAGATATATCAGATATACTCAGACATGCAGGAGTAGGGGTATTATCTCTCCGAAGAGCGCCGAACCTGGGTAAACTAGCGCGTGCTACTCGCATACCCGCTCCCGGGCCTATCAGTAGCAGTCTTACCCTCACACTAAGCCCTTGTGGCATCTGTCGACTCACAAGCCCCCCGTGAGAATACCACGACAATGATGGATAGCGGTCGATGCGTGGAGTAATAGTAGTAGATGCAGGCAGGAGTCAGTCTACTAATCTTGGACATGATGCCTATATAATGATCATTGCCTAGATATCGTCATAATTATTGAAGTTCTACCAAAGTGCAATAAATATCAATATAAAAGCATGATGCAAAATGGACGTATCAACTCCCCCAAGCTTAGACCTCGCTTATCCTCAAGCGAAATCCGAAATCGATAATCATGCCCACATGTTTAGAGATAGAGGTGTCGGTAAAATCAAATACGGACACAAGGGCATCATGATCTTCTTTAGAACAGCAACATATTGTCCTATAATTTCTCATACTAAAGTAACAATCCGTTCACAAGGTAAAGTATGAATCAGAAACAATTGCAATTTATCATAATATCGGAAAGAGTCAATGTACGAGCTTTTGTATAACAAGTCCACATACTCAACCATCTCTTGGTCTTTCATAATTGCTAACACGCACGTGACACTTATGAGTTCAAAGCCTCAGTCGGACACAGAGAAACATAGGGGTTATAATTTCGCCTCCCAACCTTTTACCTCAAAGGGTAATGTCAACAATAATGCTTTATGATAACCTACATCCGAGTGGATATATATAGTGCTTGCCAAAAAGAGAAGGTGTAAAAAAGGAACCAAATTGCCTATATAATTTCACCTCCCAACCTTTTACCTCAAAGGGTAATATCTGGGTCTTTCCCCAACATATAGTGCTTGCCAAAAAGAGAAGGTGTAAAAAAGGAAAGGTCAAGATCACCATGACTCTTGTATAAAGGTAGAAGATAAAAGTAAAAGATAGGACCTTCACAGAGGGAAGCAGAGATTGTCATGCACTTTTATGGTTGGATGCACAAAATCTTAATGCAAAAGAATGTCACTTTATATTGCCGCTTGTGATAAGGAACTTTATTATGCAGTCCGTCGCTTTTATTTCTTCCATATCACAAGTTCGTATAAAGCTTATTTTTTTCTTCACACTAAAAGATCATACATATTTAGAGAGAAATTTTTGTTGCTTGCACCGATGTAAACTTACTTGAAGGATCTTACTCAATCCATAGGTAGGTATATATGGTGGACTCTCATGGCAAAACTGGTTTAAGGGATGTTTGGATGCACAAGTAGTATCTCTACTTGGTGCAAAATATTTGGCTAGCATAAGAGGGAAAACAAGCCCAACATGTTGGAGGATCCATGAAAATATAACCTCTATTCGGATGTAAGAGAACATAACCCATTATGTTGTCTTCCTTGTCCAACATCAACTTTTTAGCATGTCATACTTTAATGAGTGCTCACAATCACAAACGATGTCCAAGATAGTATATTTATATGTGATACCTCTCTTTTTTTATTACTTCCTATTAATTGCAACGATGACCAAAACTATGTTTGTCAGTTAACAACAAGTTTCATGCGACATACTTCATATATGTTAAGTCGTCACTTCCCATAAGATCATTATATAATATTTTATTTCTTTGATTCTTTATTTCTTTTTCTCCTGATCATAGCAAGAAAGCAAAGCCCTCAACTCAAAACTGATCTTTATTTATAACTCTTTCACTCAATTACATAGAGGGAACATAAAGCAAAACTCAAAGCTAGATCATACTAAAAACTTTATTCTACTAGATAAAGATATAACCAAAAGGATCAAACTAATAAAAACGATAAAGATAAAGATGTGATGGTGATACGATACCAAGAAATCTACCCCAAGCTTGGCACAAGCCAAGGGGAGTGCCCATACCCATGTATTTTAGATCTTTTTCTTCGGAGGTGGTGATCCAATATTCTTAGCAATAATACCCTTTAGAATGTGATTTTGTTCCTCGAGCTTATTGACTTGTTGTTTGAGATCCATTATTTCCTTATGGAGTTTGCCCGTGACAGCTAGAGCTCCGATCACCCATGGATGCTTCCTGGCTGTGGGGAAAAAACAACACTCTTTTTCATGTTATCATAAGAGACAAATCGAGCATTAGGAGGTATGACCGAATCCGGTATTGCTGAGATCTGAAGCTCCTCAAGCAGAACTTCTGGTTGAAAGCGAGAAGTGGCTTCTTGGTCCTCCTCCATGGCGTCTACTCTTTTAAGGTCGGCCTCCATCTCTTCCTCCGTCGACCATCCAAAGGGTTCAGCCTGGCTGTAGGCCCTTGGATCCCGTGCCGGGTGAGAGATACGACTCTCCCCGACCGACTAATGCGAAAACATCTTGCTCCGGATCTGCTATAGAATTAGTTAAACACAAGAACAGAAGACTTTGTCGTGCACTACAAGAAATATGTCAACTTGTGACCACCACTATTGGTCACTGAAAGGTCATGGTTTTTCATTTGCGACCTTTTTGTGACCAAAAACAGAAAGTCAAAAGTCGGGCAACAGAATCGACTATAGCGACCTTTCTTCCGGAATGGTCGAAGACGCGTTTATGACCAAAATATGTCCACTGTGGCGTTTTGGTCACTAGCAACCTCCTGTGCCACGTAGGCATCCAAATGGCAAGTGTCGATGTGGCACAAGATTCATCATTCAATTCGGTTTTCTACATGGGCCTAGCCCATTTATTCAAATTTCTTTTAATATTTATTTATTTTCAGTAAGTTACACGGGCCAAGCCCATTTCAAATTTTTTATTTATTTCTCGGGCCGAGGCCTTTTAACATTGTTTGGGCCATTATATTTTGGAGATGGCCCCACTTGTCATGTTCTCACACATTGGGCCCACTTGATGGAAAATTCAAACCGCTTAGATTATTTTCATAAGTGAATCCCACAAGTTAGGTTTCCATTCCACACGTTTTCAAATCACTTACATAATCAATATTTCAAATGTAGCATGACAAAACATAGTTCATCAAATAAAACTAACTAAGTCTACTACAATCAGTATATAGCTATTACAACCCAGATATGCCTACTATTACAATATTACAATATTTACATTCTATTACAATCAAATGTAAGAGACAACTCTTTCTTTGAGTAGAGCTATATGGTTTTGAACTTCAAATTTTGTAGACCTGGAGCTCCTGAACACAAAGACAAACATCATTAGAGATTAGAGTGTACACATTTTGGCATGTCCTTGAAGGAACAATTCTCATAACAGGAACACAAGAGAGGGCTGTTGATTTTGATGAGAACTAAATCAGAGCACTACTAATGCTATTCTGTTATAATTCAAATGGCACATAAAAATAACCACCAATCCAAAGGCAAAAAATTGCATGTACAGATCCAAAAAAATGTATCATCTATTCAAATTTGTGAATGTACAGTGTTTGTGTTTTAAGAAAATAGTGTATATACAGTATCCAACCCAAATAAACTTTAAACAATTTTGTTATTTCTGTGAATTTACAATACTTCTCTATGCTTTTTGCGTAAAACCACTTGGCCTCTTGAGAACAAATGATGTGGTGCAACATAAGATTTATCCATCACGCCGATATTATCACCATGGAGTAAGTATCCTACAAGCGGCAGATAGTGAACCTAGGCGCCGTAGAAGCTTGAACTCAAGTAAACATAGAAAAGAATCGACCATACTAAACATGCATGTGGGAAGAATGAAATTTGAATCCCATGGTAACTCTTTGTCTAGCATGTACTCCTCACAAATGTTTCTACATAATTTTTATAACATTCATCATACAATGCAAAACTCCATCCTACTTCCAAAGCAACATTCCCAGAGTTGAACCTCAGGATGGTTATACACGTTGTGAGGCGATGCCAACACGAAAAGAGCAGAAAAACTGAAAGGAAATCAGGATGCACACAAGACTGCCATTTGGGGTGGCACGGTTGTGATGGTTTCAAGACTGGCGCCAAGACACGCTGGGCGCCCTAACGGTAGGCCAAAGACCCTTTCTAAGAACGGTGGCACACGATCTGGCTCGCATACCGCAATCAAGCGAGATAAGAAAGAGGAGCAACGACGTAAGGGGCAAGGCATTCGAGGTTGCATCAACACAAGCATCAAAGAATCAACAAAATCTACCAAAACTAAATCGATCGTCTGTCCGACCAACGACCCGACATCGCCGCCGCACCCGCGCCAACACTATGCAAAAACTATCAAGACACATGCAAAGTAAAAAACAGAATCCAAGAGGGCATGCAATCAATTAATATAACACAATCATATATGTTTATGCTCTTGTTCAGAGTACTACTGACTGACCCCAAAACAAAGCATCACAGCAAAGTACTTCGACATGAGATATGATGCATCATGAACATTTGGCAAATCAGTACCAGAAAAGGGGACAGAAGACTAAATACTCATGGAACTAGCTGCGTTATAGGTGGCTAGTCGGAACCAAACAGGTTTCCAAGCCATTTCTGGAAAATATATTAGCTTATCATACAGGTTCAGACACAAGCAAGGTAACCATCAGAGATAGAACGAATCACAAATAAACCAACCATGGAAACTAACTAAACGGCTGTATTCATCCTTGTATATATGCCAACTGATCAATCCAGTGGCATCAACAGTATGTACCTTTGCCTGCACAAGTAAGTATCTCTGCTTCATTACTAGGATAATGGCATCATCCACAATGCTGTAAATCTGTTGAATTTTTGCATATGCAGGCAACAGCCCCAACTCAACATTAACCTAGCAAAATCTGTTGAATTTTTGCATGTGAGATCTATTGGCTTGTATTGCCATCAGTAGCAGAACAACTCAACTTAACCCAGCCTTGTTTAAGTGACTAATATAAATGTGAAAACTAGGATAATGGCATCATCCACAATGCTGTAAATAAAATGGCAAGCCACCAAAATGACAAACAGGAAGTAAGCTACATGAACTAGCCCTCCTGCCCTCCTGCACAACCTGGTACGACGACACCCTGACGGCGCCGCCGACGGACGCCGCGAACCGGAGGATCTCCTCCATGGCGATGGTGACCAGGCCCGGCTGCTCCTGCGACCCCTGAGACAGACAGACAGAGAGCAGGAACAATGTTCAGACACTCGAAATTACAGATGCGTCCATACTGACTGATGCATATGGTCTCTCTGAAATGGCAAGGATGGTGGGCGCGTTGTGTGCGTACCTTGAAGAGGTGGTCCTTGGCGGCGGCGGCGCCGCAGGCCACGACGCATGCGTTGCCGGTGGTGGCGGTCTGGGTCTGCAGGTGGTTGGCGAGGATGGGCTGCAGCTCGTGGAGGAAGATCGCGGTGAGGCCGGCGAGCGCGACCCCGGCGTGGTCAGCGACGCGGAAGACCTTGCGCTGGTCTGGAAGATCCCTGCCGGCGGCGGAGGCGGGGTCTTGGACTTGGGCGGCGGAGGCGCCTACCCTGCCGGCGCTCGATCTGGAAGATCCCAGCGCCATGTGAGATGCGGTGAGGGAGGAGGGAAAGGGTGGTGGTGGAGCACGGAGACGGCCGTCCTTGAGGAGGACATGGGCGTCAACCGCGAGGACGACGGAGATGGATCGATCTGGGAGCGCCGCTGCTCGATCTGGTGCGTGGATGCGACGTACGCTGCCTCCCCTTCTCGATCTGGAGGTGGATTCGCCACGGCGGAGGGTGGCGGGGAGGAGGAGAGGGCGGTGGCTGAGCGGAATGCGGGGGAAGGCGGAGGACGGCGGCGCGTCGGGAGGTGCGGACGGCGGCGCGTCGGGGGAGAGAGAGCGGTCGCATCGGGAGGAAGGGAGGGAAGACGGAGAATGGGTGCGTCAGGATCTGGGGGATCAAGGGGAGGGGGAGAGGGTGGGTCAGCAGTGGGTGGGTGGGGGGTGGCGGCGGCGGGTATCGAGGAGGGTGGGTGGGTGGGTTAGGGTTTTTGTTACTCGGGAGAAGCTCCACCGTTGGATGGGTGCGCGATAGACGGCTCATATTGCGTCCAATCGATGATCCGCGTGAAGTTCGATTCCTCGGCCTCATCGCATTCGGTACCGCGCTTGAATTTCAAAAAAATGGACTCAAATCTCTCATTCTTTTTAAAAACAGAATGATGGCATAGTTCATCAAAATGATCTCGTATTTGCATAAGTGTGCATATTGAAATGGCAAACAATGTTGCCAAATAGAGCTTTAATTTTTATTGCATAAAAAATATTTTTCTATTTTCCGAGTGCATAAATGCTTTTTTTAAGAACCTACCAAATATTTGTTCCAAAATAGCACCACTCCATTTTTTTCTAAAATATTAGACCATATTTTATGTAAAATTGACCAAATAGTTGCATGTCAAAAGCTTTTGATCCACCTCTTCTGAAAAAAAAACAATTTCCATTTTTCAAGTGCCCAAAATGAGTCTTTTTTGTGAAGGAGCTACCATATATTTGTTGCAAAATTGGACCAAATAATTTTCCTAAAATATTAGGCCATATTTAATGCACAATTGACCAAATGGTTGGGTGTCAAAAACTTTGATCCACCTTTCGTGAAAAAGACAAATTCTTTCCGATTCAGTTGGAACCGGGTCAAATTTGAACTACAGGTGCCTCATAGTTTGCTATTTATTTTTTCCAAAAATCATTTCTAGGTACATAAGTATCTATTTAATCAGAGAAACATCAAAAAAATTCCAAGATTCAATCACTAGCTAGGAACGGTCATTCCCGCCGTTTTGACCGCATTTTGAAACGGGCATAAATAATTCAAAAAAATCAAATAATTGGGAAACCTTCACATCGTGTCATTATATGTGGCCAAGTTCCCAGGAAAAATAATAAACTTGTAATATGGCAATTATTTGAAAAAAATGTTCTTAGAAATGAGCTATCATGTGTGAAGATTCATGGCTTTCAAGCCAAATGATCAATCTTATGGCCACATTCATGGCATAGTTTGTTCAAATGATCTCATATTGTGCACAAGGGTGTATATTGGAATGGCAAACAATGTTTCCTAAGGAAGTTTTCATTTTCTTTGGACGAAAAAACAATTTTCCATTTTTTGAGTGCCCAAAAGAAGTTTTTTTGTGAAGGACCTCCCAAATAATTGTTGCAAAATTGGACGAAATCGATTTTATAAAATACTAGGACATATTTAATGCACAATTGAAAAAATGGTTGGGTGTAAAAAGTTTTGATCCACCTCTCTTGAAAAAGACAAATTTCCGCCGATTCAGTTGGAAGTGGGTCAAATTTGAAATGTAGCTGCCTCATAGTTTGCTATTTGTTTTTTATAAAAATCATTTCTAGTTACATAAGTACCTATTAAATCATAGAAACACCAAAAAAATTCCAAGATTCAACCACTAGCTAGGAACGGTCAAGCCCGCCGTTTTGACCGCATTTTGAAATGGGCATAAAAAATTCAAAAAGAAAATCAAAAAATTGGAAAACCTTCGCATTGTGTCATTATATGTGACCAAGTTTTCAGGAAAAATAATAAACTTGTAATAAAGTAATTATTTTAAAAAAGTGTTCTCAGAAATGAGCTACCATGCGTGAAGATTCATGGCTTTCAAGCCAAATGATCAATCTTATGGCCACATTCATGGCATAGTTCATTCAAATGATCTCATATTGTTCACAATGGTACATCTTGGAATTCCAAACAATTTTGCCTAAGGAAGTTTTCATTTTCTTTGCACGGAAAATTCATTTTTCATTTTCTGAGTGCCCAAAAGGAGGTTTTTTTGTGAAGGACCTACCAAATAAATGTTGCAAAAATGGACCAAATCAATTTTATAAAATACTAGTCCATATATAATGCACAATTGACAAAATGGTTGGGTGAAAAAAGTTTTGATCCACCTCTGGTGAAAAAGACAAATTGTAAATCGATTCAGTTGGAAACGGGTCAAATTTGAACTCCAGCTGCCTCATAGTTTGCTCTTTATTTTTTCCAAAAATCATTTCTAGGCACATAAGTATCTATTTAATCATAGAAACACCAAAAAATTTCCAAGATTCAACCACTAGCTAGGAACGGGCAAGCCCGCCGTTTTGACCGCATTTTGAAACGGGCATAAAAAATTCAAACAAATCAAAAAATTGGAAAACCTTCGCATTGTGTCATTATATGTGACCAAGTTTCCAGGAAAAATAATAAACTTGTAATACCGTAATTATTTTAAAAAAAGTGTTCTCAGAAATGAGCTATCATGCGTGAAGATTCATGGCTTTCAAGCCAAATGATCAATCCTATGGCCACATTCATGGCATAGTTTGTTCAAATGATCTCATATTGTGCACAAGGGTACATCTTGGAATTCCAAACAATGTTGCCTAAGGAAGTTTTCATTTTCTTTGCACGGAAATTTCATTTTTCAATTTCTGAGTGCCCAAAAGGAGGTTTTTTTGTGAAGGAACTACCAAATAATTGTTGCAAAAATGGACCAAATCAATTTTTTAAAATACTAGGCCATATATATTGCACAATTGACAAAAATGGTTGGGTGAAATTTTGTTGATCCACCTCTGGTGAAAAAGACAAATTTCCGTTGGTTCAGCTGGAAGCGGGTCAAATTTGAACTGCAGCTGCCTCATAGTTTGCTCTTTATTTTTTCCAAAAATCATTTATAGGTAAATAAGTATCTATTTAATCATAAATACATGGTTTGATAGCGAGACATCGAGGTTTGGACGGTGGCCGAGGGCCCCAACTCTAGAGCTCGTAAGCTCGCATGCCCGCCGCGTGGTCACCGCGTGACCGTGGCATCGCCATGTGTTCTGGGCGGCCTAGGCATGTCTAGTGGGTTGGGCACTCCCCAGGTAGGTGCTAGGAAGAAAATCACAACATAAGATTCTCACGAGGAGATCGATCGATGCTCAAACATGAATAAGCAGCCAAGTGTTTGATTTGCAGATGCAGAAATGCCCATGGCTAATGGGCGTGAGTTTTGGCTGAGGATGATCAGTTACTAAGAATACCGTCTTCACAAATTTTCACCTCAAAAGGAGGAGCCTAGGTGGTACTTGCTTTACAAAGTACCACACTGGGCATAAATACGAATGTTGAAGCTGGGCTCAAAATAATGAATGGATTGAGCTAGCATTTGGTGGAGGATGGTTATTTAGGCATAGGAAAGCACTATAGAAAATGGATACCATTTGGACATGCCAAAGTGGTACTTCCTTCACAAAGTGCTGCTCTGAACAAAATAGGAAAATGAATGTTTTCGAATTATTTTTGAACTAGGCAAGGAATGTTTTTGACAAATTTGATGAAGATATGATCCAAAACATTTATGAGAATTTTTTTGGGAATTTTTGGAATAACAGAAATATAGGTTGCTTCACAACCTAGGGCAAAACCGCCACATGGACATGACACATAGGCAAACTGATGAGATGGCGCCTAGTCATCACAACCCACCACAATCTACAAGGCTATGACCATCTATATTGGTCATTAACAACTAGAAATAAGGCAGCGGACTAGCACCGCTTTGCTTTGTGACCATTTTGTGTAAGGAAATTACGACCTTTTCCGACCAAAATGGTCGCAATGGTTTAGGGTTTGGAGCCCCCCGAACAGCTTTTAACCAATTGGTCTGAAATGGTCATAGATCTATGACCAATTCTTCCAGGGTCACTGACAAAAGGTCACTAGTTGACATATTTCTTGTAGTGGTGGTACGGTGGTCAAAACCTTTGGGAGAGTATATAATGAATTTTTACCGACCAAAAGGAGTATTCCATAAGAAAACGGAGTCCGGAAGGCACACGAGGTGGCCACAAGCCACAGGGGCGCGCCTGATACGTCTCCATCATACCTATAATTTTTTATTGTTTCATGCCAATATTATACCACTTTCACATACTTTTGGCAACTTTTTATATGATTTATTGGACTAACCTATTGATCCAGTGCCTAGTGTTAGTTCCTCTTTTCTGCATGTTTTTTGTATCACAGAGAATCCATATCAAGTGAAGTCCAAATGCAGTAAAATTTCACGGAGAATTATTTTGGAATATTTGTGATTTTTGGGAGTTGGAATCACCTGAAATGGAGGCCCACACATCCCGAAAGACACCAGGGCACGCCAGAGGCTCTTGGCGCGCGGTGGTGGGTTGTGCCCTCCTCGAACGTCGGTTGGAGCTCTACTTCGGGTGCAAGAAGCTTATATCCGAAAAAAAAACATGTTAAAATCTCAGTGCAATCGGAGTTACGGATCTCCGGGAATATAAGAAACGGTTTTCGATCAGATCTGGGGAATGCAAAACAGAAGAGAACAGAGAGGGAGATCCAATCTCGGAGGGGCTCCCGCCCCTCCGCCGCCATGGAGACCAAGGACCAGAGGGGGAACTCTCCTCCCCATCTAGGGGGGGAGGCCAAGGATGAAGAAGAAGTAGGGGGCTCTCTCCCCCTCGCTTCCGGTCACGCCGGAGTGCCACCGGGGCAACGATCGGGACGGCGATCTACATCAACAATCTTGCTACTATCAACACTAACTTTCTCCCCCTCTATATAGAGGTGTAACACCTCTTCCCCCCACTGTAATCTCTACTTACATGGTGCTTAACTCCATATATTATTTCCCAATGATCTATGGTTATCCTATGATGTTTGGGTAGATCCGTTTTGTCCTGTGGGTTAATCGTGATCTTGGTTGGTATGATTGTATATTTTATTTATGGTGCTGTCCTATGGTGCCCTCCGTTTTCGCGCAAACGTGAGGGGCCCCCGCTGTAGGGTGTTGCAATATGCTCATGGTTCACTTATGGTGGGTTGCGAGAGTGACAGAAACTTAAACCCGAGTAGGTGGGGTATGACGTATGGGAATAAAGAGGACTTGATACTTGATGCTATGGTTGGGTTTCACCACCTTAATGATCTTTAGTAGTTGCGGATGCTTGCTAGAGTTCCAATCATAAGTGCATATGATCCAAGTAGAGAAAGTATGTTAGCTCATGCCTCTCCCTCATAAAAAATTACAAGAATGATTACCGGTACTTGTTATCGATTGCCTAGGGACAAATAACTTTCTTGTTGACAAAAGTTCTCTACTAAAACTAACTTAGTTGTGTCTTTATCTAAACAGCCCCTAGATTTTATTTACGCGCTCTTTATTATCTTGTAAACCTATCCTATCACACCTACAAAGTACTAATAGTTTCATACTTGTTCTAGGTAAAGCAAACGGTAAGCGTGCGCAGAGTTGTATCGGTGGTCGATAGAACTTGAGGGAATATTTGTTCTACCTTTAGCTCCTCGTTGGGTTCGACACTCTTACTTATCGAAAGAGGCTACAATTGATCCCCTATACTTGTGGGTTATCAGCGCCCAGGGGGTATGGCGCACCCCCAGGCTTGTCGCCTCCTCGTGCACTTTTCAGACTACTTCTAATTTCCTAATTTTTTAAATATTCCAAAACGGAGAAAAATTGCCATTGGAAAAGTTTTGGAGTCGGTTTACTTACCGTACCACATACCTATTCCTTTTCGGAGTCTGAAACGTTCTGGTAGGTCTCCCTTATGTACTCCTCCGGTGTTATGGTATTAATAATATTTGTCTCAACATTTATAGGAGTACCTGAGATATAATGTTTGATTCTTTGCCCGTTTACCACCTTCAGGTTGGTGCCTTCGGCATTGTTAGTTTTGATGGCACCGGAACAGTAGACCTCCTCGATAATATAAGGGCCTTCCCATTTAGAGACAAGCTTTCATGCAAAAAATCTTAAACAAGATTTGTATAGCAAGAAATGGTCACCCACATTAAATTCATGCTTTTGTATCCTTTTTTCATGCCATCTTTTAACTTTTTCTTTAAACAACTTGCATTTTCATAGGCCTGGGTTCTCCATTCATCAAGTGAGCTAATGTCAAATAACCCTTTTCACCGGCAAGTTCGAAATCATAGTTGAGCTCTTTAATTGACCAATATGCTTTATGTTCTAGTTCAAGAGGTAAGTGACATGCTTTTCCATAAACCATTTTTATGGAGACATACCCATAGGCGGTTCTATAAGCCCATAGTGCATCATCAAGTTTCTTAGACCAATTCTTTCTAGATCTATTAACAGTCTTTTGCGAGATGAATTTAATTTCTCCATTGCTTAATTCTACCTGACCACTAGACTGAGGATGATATGGAGATGTAATTCCATGGTTCACATCATATTTAGCAAGAAAATTATGAAAAGCACTGTGAATAAAGTGTGAACCTCCATCAGTCATTAAATATCTAGGTACTCCAAACCTCGGAAAAATAACTTCTTTAAGCATCTTAATTGAAGGGTTATGATCAACACTACTAGTTGGAATAGCTTCTACCACTTAGTAACGTAATCAACAACAACTAAAATATGAGTATACCCATTAGAGGAAGGAAAAGGTCCCATATAATCAAAGCCCCAAACATCGAATGGTTCAATAACAAGTGAATAATTCATAGGCATTTTCTGACGTCTACTAATATTACCAATTCTATGGCATTCATCAAAATACAAGACAAACTTATGAGCATCCTTGAAGAGAGTAGGCCAATAAAAACCAGATTGTAATACCTTGTGTGCAGTTCTATCTCCAGTGCATGGTGTCCTCCATAAGATTCGGAGTGACACTTGCATATGATCTGTTCCTATTCATGCTCAGGTACACAACGTCTAATACCACCATCTACTCCTTCTTTATAAAGGTGTGGGTCATCCCAAAAGTAATGTCTTAAATCATAGAAAAACTTTTTATTTTGCTGGTATGTGAAGCTAGGTGGTATAAATTTAGCAACAATGTAATTAGCATAATCAGCATACCAAGGAGCATTACGAGAAGCATTTATGACCGCTAATTGTTCATCAGGAAAACTATCATCAATAGGTAGTGGGTCATTAAGAACATTTTCTAACCTAGACACAAGTTGTTTGCTACGGGGTTCTCAGCTCTCTTTATATCAATACTATGCAAATCAAATTCTTGCAGCAAGAGAACCCATCTAATAAGTCTAAGTTTAGCATCTTTCTTTTCCATAAGATATTTAATAGCAGCATGATCAGTGTGAACAGTTACTTTGAAATCAATAATATAAGATCTGAACTTGTCACAAGCAAAGATAAGTGCTAAAAATTCATTTTCAGTAGTAGCATAATTTCTTTGAGCATTGTCTAGAGTTTTGCTGGCATAATGGATAACATTTAATTTCTTATCAACTCTTTGCCTAGAACAGCACCAACATCATAATCACTAGCATCAAATGGTAGGTTCCAATCAGGTGGTTGAACAATAGGTGCAGAAATCAAGGCTTTCTTAAGGATTTCAAATGCTTCCACACAATCATCATAAAATTGGAACATATTTTTGCAAGAGATTAATGAGAGGCCTAGAAATTTTAGAGAAGTCTTTCATAAACCTCCTATAGAAACCAGCATGACCAAGGAAACTTCTTATACCTTTGATATCTTTAGGACACGGAATTTTTCAATAGCATCAACTTTAGCTTTATCAACTTCAATACATCTTTCCGAGATTTTATGCCCCAAAACAATACCTTCATTAACCATAAAGTGGCACTTCTCCCAATTCAAGACAAGATTAGTTTCTTTGCATCTCTGCAAAACTCGATCAAGGTTGCTCAAGCAATCATCAAAAGATGTTCCGTAAACAGAGAAATCATCCATGAAAACCTCAACAATCTTTTCACAAAAGTCAAAGAATATAGCAGTCATACATCTTTGAAAGGTAGCAGGTGCATTGCATAAACCAAAAGGCATATGTCTATAAGCAAAGGTACGGAAAGGGCAAGTAAAAGTAGTTTTTTCTTGATCCTCTTTTGACACAGGTATTTGAGAAAACTAGAATAACCATCTAGAAAGAAAAAGTGTGTATGTTTTGATAGTTTTTCTAGCATTTGATCAATAAAAGGTAGAGGATAATGATCTTTCCTAGTAGCTTTATTCAACTTCCTAAAATCAATAACCATTCTATAACCTGTAGCAATTCTTTGTGGAATCAATTCATTCTTATCATTAGGGACAACAGTAATACCACCCTTATAAGGGACCCAATGAATAGGACTTACCCATCTACTATCAACAATAGGATATATTATACCTGCTTCCAGAAGCTTTCACTACAACAAGAACCCACATACACCAATGCATATCTACCAACGATTTAATAATATGTGTTGTCTTAGTTTGGGTCAACCACTCACCTCCCACGAATAGCTAACCTCATGTATCTATCTCCACATTTTCTGTACAACTGTACCTCCCCGTGCAAATATGACGCAACCAAGCACGTAAAAAACCAGATCTTTTCTCTCCACTACCTCTCCGCCAATTCCCCCTCTCTCTCACACGAACTCAGTCGCCACATCACTACCGCCGCCACCTCCAATTCCGGCTAGCTCCGGCGCAATTCCACGTCGCCGCTCACTGGCCAGGCTCCCCATCAGTGCTCTCCTCCGATCCCTTGCCGCGGCGACGTCTTCCTCTCATCGTCCCGCCTCCCCCTCTCTATTATTCTCTGATTCTCCACCGCGGCGATGCCCTCCGCGCCCCAGCTCACCAGCCCGGCTCCCCTTGATGCTCTCCTCTGATGCTCTGCTGCAGCAACGTCCTCCGCGCTCCCGCAACAAGCCTAGTCGCCATGGGTCACATGCGCGGCTCCCGCCCACTACCCCGCGTCTCCGGATGCCGGGTTGCCGTCTCAGGCTCAACCGTGCTGCTTCGCCTTGGCTACATCGACTCCAGCATTGACGGTTCGGTACAGTGCTCATCCTCTCTGCTCTTAACCTCTCTGGTTCTATGCGTGGAAGGCCATCGTTCCATGGCAGAATCTTTGCGGGCCATGATGGCGATGACCTATGTGACCTTGATCTATGCGGAAGTGTGATTGGGTGTTTCACCACTTATCTGTATGTGTTAATTCAGGAATAATTTTTGCACCCTCCTTTTTTCAATAGTTGTTTCTTGTGATACACATTAGGTTTTAAGTTTCTTGCTGCTATGTGCGTGCAAAATTAATAAATATTTTTGTGAAGATGATCATGGTAGACCTGTTAGATGTGATAGTATCTCCAGAGATAACCTAGTTGTTAGCATGTGACCAAGTCATGGAAGAACATTCCTTCAATTATCAGTTATAGGCGAGCACTAGTATCTATGAAATCATGATTATTTTCAGGAGAGAAAACATATCTCTTTAAAAGTTTTATGAATCATTACTCATTTCCATGTCACACGTCCTATAATACTATATGAATAAGCCCCACATGAATCTATTTGTCACAACATTTCTCTTTATTGTTTAATCCTTAATGTCATGTTCCCGAAGAGTTTCTGATACTGACCTTGCTTTAGTCAACATGTATGTATTTGTTCTTTCTCTTAACAGGTAAATCTTCACGTCTTGCATATTGCAATTAGAGGAGCTTTATGTTTACTGCATGTCAAGGGCTCTTCTATTCACGTATGATTTCCTTCTGCAATTTTGGAATTCTTTGCCAGGTGATGATGGTGGCACGCCACTCTACATAAAAGCCCTTTCCCTGCAAACATACACTGCAATGGTAAATAAGACGTGTTGCTGACCCTGTCTTCCCACATCCTTTTTTCCTCAACTCACGCCTACGTCTTGTTATTGAGAGTGGCAAATTAGTTTCTTCTTATTTTCTGTAAACATCCCTGATCCCACCTTATCTAGAAACAAAGCCCCCTCTTTTTGTCCTAAAGATGCCTAAACAAATATGCACCCATCTGTTGTGGCCATGACCCCGTCCCAAATCGGATGTGTTTTTTTTCTTCGTTCCATGTGCAGTTTATGATAATTTCGTTTCTCCTAGTACACCATATCAAAGCATGACTAATACATGATCCCAAGCATGAGTAGTATGAGAATAATGGTGAGACAGAACTAACTAATGCTGGGATTTTTGAAAAAGGGAAATATTCATTTCTGTATATAGTCAGTATTATTGGTTACCTACTTATCATTTAGTTGGTTGCTGAATTCATCTCACTGTTAATACAATATAATGTTTGGATAATTTTTTGTAAGAAATACATGCTGAGGGTAGTTCACAATGAATAGCCACATCTGATTGGTCAAAGATGCTCGGTGTTTTAATATGCAGTTTCTTATCTGAATGAGCATTGGATGGGAACCAGTCTACTGAAATAAAGAGAAATAGAATGTCATCAATTTTGAAAGAAAGGGTTAACAGTCGAAGTCTCTGTGATTGTACTTCATTGCATGGTGATGAATCTTTCACTAGTGTATATTATTGTTATTTTTTCTAGAATGATAATACAGATGTTGCAAGTATATGCATTTCCACTTCTAAAGTTTGGTCCTTTTGATAAATTTATTCAGTACACTGGCATAGTTTCTATAATCTACAATGTTATTTAGTAAACTCGGGTTGAAAAAAATGGTATTCAGATTAGTAACTAGCTCACATCTATATATAAAATCAAAGTCTTGGTAAATCACATTTATGAGTATGTATCAGAGTACCTACGGTGCGAATTATTTTCTTTGAACATAAAGATTTTTTGGCCTTTCATCCACTTGTAATTTCTGAAGAATTGTAGATCTTTTTTTAGTAAACAAAGCATGGGTGGCATGTCCGCACATGATATTTTTTTAGGGAGGTCCTTTTTTCTTACTCCGCATGTTCTTTTTAAGGTTTATGTTAACTCAATTAACAACAAAGACAACTATCGGAAGTGTTTGTTAGATGTATGCTAATTCTACTTTTCTGTGTAGAGAGCTAGTAATTCCATGTGCTTCATCCTTTGTATGGCACTCCTCCTTTAAAATTTGATGGATATGTTAACCTGATTTTCTTTACTGTAACTTACTCATCTCATTTCTCTGTCGTTGCATGTGGCCAATATAAATTGACGATGCTTCGCTAGGGTTTTGACTGCAAGGTCAAGAATGGAGCTACTACTATTTAGATAGTTAGAATGATATTTTCAGGGTCAATGTTTCAAAACATTATAGTTGATTGCAAGGTTGAGAATGGGGCTACTAATAGATAGTTTCACATCTTGTAATCTCTGGGTCATGTTATTTGTAATGCAACACAACCAATTTAATATATGAGACTTCCTGTTTATTACATTGTGGATCCTATTCACTATGGGCATCTATCTAATAAAGTGGATGGCAATATCTGAAATACCATCATTTGTTCATGCTATTTAGCAAACCATTCCAATATGTCCATTTGAAACTCCTATTGTGTAGGTTAGCCACCAACGCATATGAAGTGTTGTTAGGCTCTTAACCCTATTCGTTGCTATGTAGCAATGCTTCTACATGTTGTTTACCAACACATTTGTATACATTGTTGTAAACCCTTGCAGCGCCACCAACGACAACGCCTAGTAATCCGTTGGTGTAGACTTTAGCAACACATATATGCACATACGACAACACATTAATGCGTTGCTATAGGGGGTTCCTGTTGTAGTGTTTAATATTTCATTTCTTACCACTTCCTTCATCTTGAGATTTGACCGTTGTTGGTGATCAACAACTGGTTTGGCATCAAGCTCCATATTAATTTTGTGCTGACATAGAGTGGGACTAATGCCCTTAAGATCATCAAGAGTATATCCAATAGCGGCACGGTGCTTCCTCAAAGTTTTCAATTATATATATCTTTTCTTCATGCCCTGAAAGGTTAGCACTAATAATAACATGATATATCTTCTTTTCATCAAGATAAGCATATTTCAAAGTATCTGGTGTTTGTTTAAGCTCAACACATGATCACCCTTGGGTGGAGGAGGATCCCCAAGATTCTCAACAGGCAAGTTGTGTTTCAAAACAAGCATTTGATCAAAGAATATTTCATCTAATTCCTTTCTTTCATTCCTAAAAATATCATTTTCATGGTCTAGCAGATATTGTTCTAAAGGATCAGTAGGAGGCACAATAATAGAAGCAAGACCAATAATTTCATCTTTACTAGGCAATTCTTTATCATGGGGTTGTCTACAAAATTTAGAGAAATTAAAATCATGAGACACATACCGAAAACTTACAGTAACAGTCTCCTTTTCACAATCTATTTTGGCACTAGCAATGTTCAAGAAAGGTCTACGAAATATAATGGGACAAAAATCATATTGTGGGGAACAAAGAACAAGAAAATCAGTAGGTTATTTTAACCCAAGACTTCAACATCTCTAACAATCCCAATTGGTGATATAGTATCTGTATTAGCAAGCTTGATAGTAACATCAATATCTTCTATCTCAGCAGGTGCAATATCATTCATAATTTATTGATATAAAGTAAAAGGAATTTGATACGTCTCCAACGTATCTATAATTTATGAAGTATTCATGTTGTTTTATTATCATTCTTGGATTTTTACAATCATTTTATAGCAACTTTATATTATTTTTGGGACTAACCTATTGACCCAGTGCCCAGTGCCAGTTGCTATTTTTGCTTGTTTTTACATCGCAGGAAATCAATATCAACGGAGTCCAAACACCGCGAAATTTTTTGTGGATTTTTTATGGACCAGAAGACTCCTGATGGGCCAGAGCAGCACCTTGTTGACACCAGATTTTGGCATTGTCAAAAACACAATTAAGATGGCCTCAAATGAAAAAGTGCTCAAAGTGAGAAAGTTCTGTATCTTCAAAAGGAGAAACTTTGATATTTGGGCCATAGCCATCCGATCTCATCTCTAAGGCCGACGTTGTGTTTGAAGTACTGAGATTTTGTATTCAGAACACTATTTGGCTGATACACCCCCAAGACGGCCTCGTATGAAAAAATGATCTACACAAATTGTCCATGTCTCATCGAAGCGATCGATTTTGATATAAAAATTGTCCCAATCCGAGTTATTATGCAAAAGTTAGAGCCATCGGAATGCACCCCTGTTAGGAGGCAAAAAATGCCGCGCTCCACCAGACACCATGTCTGATGGGTAGCGTGAATAATAGCCTATTTTGCGCGAGCGATTTGAGCCCCAAGATGACCTCTGATCAAAAAAGTTCAACATTAAAGTTGTTCGCCTCATTGAAACGGTCAAGATTTCTTTTAGGCTCGTTTCCATTCGAGGTAGTTTACCACCTCAAAAAAGACCCGCAAGGTGCAGCTAGTTTTAAACCGAACAATTTTGGAAAGTTCGGACAAAACCAATCCGAATTTGACTAGGGTTTTGGACGTGAATCCAAGCCTTTTCTTGCACGGGAATTCCAGCCGCCTCTTATATACCTAAGGGGTGACGGCCGATTGAACAACACACAATCGAACAAATTAATCTACTACTTTTTATCTTTTATCTTTTCTCCTTAACCCTAGTTCTTCTTCTTCCTCGTTCTTCGTCTGTTCTTCTTGTTGCAGGGCGGCGAACCTCGAGGCCCTAGGGGCGATCAGGTCGACCTAGGGCAGACCATAGCTGCCATGCACCCTGACGGGGTTGAGGGAGTCCTGTATTAGGGGGTATCCGGACAGCCGGACTGTATACGACGTCCGGACTATTGAAGCGTGAAGAGACAAGACTCAAGACTTCGGCCCGTGTCCGGATGGGACTTTCCTTGGCGTGGAAGGCAAGCTTGGTGATCCGGATATTATATTTCCTTCCTTGTAACCGACTCCATGTAAACCCTAGTCCTCTGCGGTGTCTATATAAACCGGAGAGGTTGGTCCTTAGAAGGCCGATCACAATTACAATCATACCATCATAGGCTAGCTCTTAGGGTTTAGCCTCTATGATCTCGTGGTAGATCTACTCTTGTACTACCCATATCATCAATATTAATCAAGCAGGAAGTAGGGTTTTACCTCCACTGAGAGGGCCCGAACCTTGGTAAACATCTGTGTCCCTTGCTTCCTGTTACCATCAACCTTGACGCATAGATCGGGACCAGATACCTGAGATCCGCCGGTTTTGACACCGACATTGGTGCTTTCATTGAGAGTTCATCTGTGTCATCGCCGTCAGGCTCGATGGCTCATCTCATTGTCAAGGACGACATTACCTCGGAGGGGGCTCTGGCTGTAGGCCAGACGCTCCGGCTCGGCGGCTTTATCATGGCTGCCCCATCGTGATGGCGCCGACGATGACTTCTCGGGTCATCAATCATAACCTCCGCGTCAGTTCGGAACTTGATGAACAGATGGATCCAATGGAGCTCTCCTCCCTTAATGAACTCTTGGATCGCATCGCCGCTCTCGGAGTCGCTACAGACTACGACCGGATTGGGCTTAAACCCGACCAAAGGGACATCAGGTCCCCGCCGGCCACCCATGGGATAGCGATAGTGGAGGAACCACTTGCGGATTGCCCCTCAACTCTGAGGACAAGTTGTGTTCAGATCACCGAACTCCTTGAGCCAAAGACCTGTTCAAAGGAAAACCTGACCCAGGTCCCGGACTTAAAATCGGGTATTGGGTCGAAGAAATTGGGCACTCCGGATTCTGAGCCGTTTAGCTCGGGACCGCCCGCGCCCTTGGGCGTTAGATCGGATCAAACTCCGGACTCTAAAATGGACCTAAACTGTCTCTCCCGCATCAGGCAAGAGCCCTAGGAAACCGTACATCGCTACTGGGCCAGATTCCTCCTTGCGCTTAACAAGGTCAGGGACTGCCGCAAAGAGAACATGGTCTTGCTTTTCTGCAAAAACTGCACGGACGAAGGACTCCTCAACACTATAAGTCGCCGCGACATAGTACGCTTCACGGAATTGGCAATCATATTACAAAAGTAATGTGTGATGGAGAGCGCTTGGAAGACCCAAACAGAATTTTGGGATAGTACTGCTCTCGCCAAAACCTTTGTCCGAACTAAACGGACGAACTCTCGTAAGTCGTCCGACCCAACCCCCAAGAAACCAAAGCCCACTCCAGGGCGGAGATCCGTGTGGAAGGATAGCTCGACGGGCCATGTAAGCTCCACGATTACTCGGATACAAACACCTACTCGTAGCCTTAAGTCATGTTGGATACTCGGCGGTGGCAAAAAGTGGCGAGGATCTTCTTATGGGCCATAAAGCGGAACAACATCCCGCCCGTGAACACAATACTGATCTTGACGGTCTTTGAGACTTTCGCCTCGAACAATAGGCGCAAGCGAAACTTCGTCGAAGCTCGCTGAAATTTACCGTGTGGCAAAAATAAACCCTTGGAGCGACCTTTGCTATAACTTTTAATGCGTGATTTAACCTCGATCCCGGACTGTCCGAGCACCAGCCGCTCTGGTTCTTAGCCCAATCGTGGACGGATTTCGGCTCACCAAAGTGCTCATGGATGGTGGAAGCGGATTAAATCTGATCTATGAAGAAACACTCAGCAAGATGGAGATTGATAAAAGCCGCATTGAACAAAGCGGCACGACCTTTAGGGGAATTATCCCTACTCGGGAAGCGCGGTGTGCGGGAAAAATCACACTCGATGTGGTATTCGGGACCCCGGAGAATTATAGGTCCGAGGAAATCACATTCCAGGTGGCTCCTTTTAACAGCGGATACCACGCCCTTCTAGGGCGAGACACATTTACAAGCTTTCAAGATGTACCCCATTATGGGTACATGAAGCTTAAAATGCCCGGACCCCATGGAATCATCACTCTAGCAAGTGATCCGGACATAGCACTTCGCGCCGAAAATAAAACCGCAGCCCTGGCCTTGGAAGCATTATCTGAAGCCCTAGCAGCCAAAGAGTTAACAACACTGCGGGCCACCATGGACAGGGATGACGTGATACTAGACAAGCGACCCAAGTCCACCTCATTTAAGCCGGCAGACGAGATAGTCAAATTCCAGGTCCACCCAACGGACCCCACGAAGACAGCTTCCATTGGGACACAGCTGAGCCCCGCGATCGACGCCGCACTACGAGATTTCTTACGCGAGAATTGGGACATTTTCGCCTGGCACCCATCGGACATGCCAGGCATCCCACGCAGACTGGCTGAACACAACCTCAATATTCTAAAAGGATATAAACCAATCAAGCAAACCCTAAGGCGATTCTCAGAGCCCAAACGATGACAATGGGGAAGAGTTAGCCAAGCTACTAGAGGCCGGATTTATCAGAGATATCAAACATCCGGATTGGCTGGCAAATTTGATGATGATACCAAAGAAGGACAAATCTTGGCGCCTATGCGTCGATTTCAAAGACCTCAAGAAGGCTTGCCCCAAGGATCCCTTTCCCCTCCCTCGCATCGATCAAATCATCGATGCCATAGCTGGACACGACTCGCTGTGTTTCCTTGACGCATACTCTGGATACCATCAAATAAAGATGGCAGGGTCTGACCAAGCTGCAACAGCTTTCATAACGCCATATGGCCCTTTGTGCTTCAACACTATGCCTTTCGGGCTCAAGAATGCCGGTGCAACCTACCAACGCATGATTCAAACATGCCTGGAAAAGCAAATCGGCAAAACAGTGGAGGCATACGTGGACGACATGGTCATAAAAACAAGACATGTCGAAACCCTAATAGATGACTTGAGGCTTACATTCGATAATCTCCGGACATATGACATCAAGCTGAATCCGGAAAAATGTGTTTTTGGCGTCCCCTCGGGGAAGCTACTCGGCTTCATCGTTTCCAACAGAGGAATTGAAGCGAATCTGGCAAAGATCCAAGCTACATCACGATTGGCCATACCAGCAGACCTCAAGCACATCCAAAAACTAGCCGGATGCGTGGCTGTTGTCACCGCTTTATCTCCAGTTAGGAGAAAAGGCACTACCCTTTACCGCCTTCTTGGCGCCGAACACCAACACGTATGGACGGATGCAGCCGCGGCCGAACTGGATGAAATAAAAGCCTTATTGGCCAGTAATCCAGTACTAACAGCGCCGAATATCGACGAACCTATGATGTTGTACATAGCTGCAACGCATCAAATTAAATAAGCTGATGCTTCGTCGTTGAACGAGAGGCTGACGGGTACAAATACCCACTCCAAAATCCGGTCTACTATGTGTCCACGGTCCTAACACCATGCAAATCCCGATACCCACACTATCAAAAAATAGCATACGTGGTGTTCATGGAATCCCGGAAGCTACAACACTACTTTCAAGAGTGTTCGATTACAGTGGCCTCCGAAGTACCACTCAGTGACATAATAAATAACCGCGATGCTACGGGCCGGATTGCCAAATGGGCCATTGAGCTCCTCCCGTTCGACATAATGTACATACCACGGCGGGCCATCAAGTCGCAAGTGTTGGCTGACTTCGTCGCCGAATGGACAGAAGCCGAACTCCCTAAAGAGTACAATGCATACTCAAACTTGATCATGCACTTCGACGGGTCTAAAATGCTGGCCGGATTGGGAGCAGGTGTAGTCCTGACGTCTCCCATCAGAGACACGGTCCAGTACGTCCTCCAAATATTATACATAGACTCCAACAATGCGGTAGAATCACGAGGCCTGTTGCACGGTCTTCGGATGGCAGTCTCTATGGGCATTCAACGCCTAGAAGTGCGCGGGGACTCAAACCTCGCAATATCAATGATAAACGGATATTTTGATGCCAAGGAACCAAAAATGGCGGCCTACCGTAATGCCGTCCTCAAAATGTCAGCTCGGTTCAAGGGGCTCGAATTCCACCATGTGGCTCGAGAAAACAATCAAGCGGCGGATGTCCTCGCTCGCATAGGCGCTAAACGCGACCTTGTCCCACCTAATATATTCTTGGAACGGCTGTTCAAGCCATCTGTAGTATGGGAAAGGGAGTCCGGCAATATTAGCACGGATCCGAATACACCCCCAGATTCCGAACCATCAGACATAGTCGGAGGTTCTACCCCCGAAATAACGTCCTCATTACGAAATCATGGCTGTAATCGCCCGTGGACCGAGCCCTTCTTCAGCCTACCTAAATAGGCGGGAGCTCCCGAAGACCAAAATGAAGCACGCTGCATTGTCCGGCGTTCTAAAGCTTACAAAGTCTCTGAGTGGAACTCTACAAGAAAAGCGCTCTAGGAGTACTTCAAAGATGCATCTCCGAAGAGGAAGGGCGGCAACTCTTGGCTGAAATCCATGCCGGCACAGGGCGGACCACGCCTTGTGGCTCGGGCATTAGTCGGCAAGGCCTACCGTCTGAGTTTCTATTGGCCGACGGCCCGAGCAGATGCACAAGACCTTGTCCAACATTCCGTCGGTTGCCAGCTCTTTGCCAATCAGAGTCATATGCCCCCTACCGCTCTATAAACAATCCCCATAACTTGGCCCTTTGCGGTCTGGGGGCTGGATATGGTCGGACCTCTTAAAGGGGGAAGCCATAGGAAAAAATACTTATTGGTCATGGTGGACAAATTCACCAAATGGATAGAAGCTAAACCAGTCAAAACGGTTGAATCTGGACGATAATAGACTTCATATCCGGGTGCATTACATCGACACGGTGTCCCCACGGCATCATCATCGATAATGGCTCGAATTTCACGGCCGATGAAGTGAAAACTTAGTCGCAAAAATGGGCATCAAGCTTGATTATGCTTCCGTCTACCATCCCCAAACAAGCGGCCGGGTAGAGCGGGCAAATGGTCTCATCATGGCGGCATCAAACCCGGACTAGTGCGATTCTTGGCCAGTCGGATCGCTTTTCGGTGGAGGAGCTCGACTCTGTACTCTGGGGGCTACGGACCACGCCAAATCGCACCACCGGATATACACCATTTTATGGTGTACGGTGCGGAAGCAGTATTACCTTGCGACATAATAAATGACTCGCCACGCGTACGCATGTACGAAGAGAAGGAAGCCGAGTTAGATTGGCATGATAATTTGGATGCCCTGGAGGAGGAGCGTGATGTCGCAAAGGCCCGTTCCGCATTCTATCAGCAGCAAGCTCGACGATACTAAAGCAGAGAAGTGCGGGCCAAAACTTACAATATTGGCGAGCTCGTTCTATGACTACCGGAGAAGAAGAAGGACAAACTCAAACTCAAGTGGGAGGGTCCCTTCATCTTTGACAAAGTTCTCATCGAAGGAGTGTACCGCTTACGTAATGCATCCGATAACAGACTCGAGCCGAACCCATGGAACGCGGCCAGACTACGGATATTCTACGCCTAGCGCCGAACACAGTGTTCGTCTCCTAACCCCTCATTTTTAATTATGCTCCATCCCTTTTTTTATTTCTCGACCTTTTTCTCTCTTCACACAAAGTATTCAATACAGTGCAGATTCCCGGAATCACTCCGGCCGCACTAAGTGTGTAAGCAATACCTGGGGGCTTCCTATACGGAAGCTAAAAATGATTACTCACATGGCTTTCTGCCCATCACATATGCATTCTTTTTCCATATGTGCCTTTTCTTCACCATTATATGCATCGATATGACTTAAGATGTTGCCAAGCTGGGTTGCACGGCTCTCGTGTTTATGCCCTACGTTCCGTTAATTCGGCTAGGGCATAAGGGGAGCACCTCTGCGATTATTACTGCCGGTTCAGCGGATGTGTACCTCGGTAGGGTGAAGCTGAAAGCTAGCTTCCTTAAGAGAATATTGATTCGGTGAACAAAAGATATATTCGTTTATTATAACATAAATCCCGAAGTCTTGTATCCTGCGCCATCATTCATGATGCGGACATGTGCATCGTCGCATGCGTACCAGGGAAAGGAACCCTAACGGAACTATTCTCTCAGGAAGATGTTTCTTACTATCCATGTAATATAACATAACTAGTTGGGTACTTATGCATTCAAGCACTTATGACCCCTCGCCTTGTTTCCACGCATACCCGGTTTTGTATAAGCGAGTGGGTATTCGGACACACCCTGGACTATAGGATCCGAAATTTGAAGCGAAAAAGGTCCTCCATGACAAATGATTTTAATCCGGCTGAGGGCTAATCATGCCCATTAAATTACACATTCACTTGGGTGACTATATTCCTCCTCTATACCGTCCAACAGGCTATCTAGCTTACAATCCTGTTGAGAATACTTAGCGGCTAACGGTACTGGTCATACACCGGACTCACGGGAATTTCTTGCCCATCGGGCCCCGTCAGTCCTACTTGACGCCATATGGTTCGGGTCCGGCTTGTTGTAGCGCCAGATTCACCATAGCCCAGCTTCTCTTGCGCCTTGACAAGCGGACACCTTCCAGTCGGAAGCGCCGCCGTGCTCCTTGAAGCATATCCACAAGCTCCGCCATGCCATTGGCGGCAAGCTTGATGGCCATAAAGCACAGGCAACACCTGCATCACTTGCCGAGCTTCGTTAAATGCGATTCGCGAAAAGGTCTTGCGATAAATCATTTGCGAGATGAGGGCATCTCCTCCTCGGGGTGACCCGTTACCATCCACCTGCATAAAACTCTTTCAATATACTTCCTCGCCCGAACTACACTCTGATTCGTCTAGGCACTTACCGTAAATGTCGTGTCGAAGCCTCTTGTTCTCCTTCATGGAGTCCGCCAGCTGAGCGCGGAGATCTTTTAACTCCACGTCCAACTGGACTTTGGCATCCTGAAGATCGTTCTTCTCCCGCCTAAGTCGTGTAATAATGCACTCGCCAGCCTCCAGCTGTTTTTTGAGATGCGATGCGTCCTCTCTTACTCCCTCCGGATTCACCCCGGGATTATCTGTAGAATTTTCTGTTAGACTTGTCACATCAGCCATTTACTAACTGGTGCATCTTCGTGCAATTGTGACAATTGTTACCAGATGAGGGCTTTTGGGGTTCCTCTAATTTGTAGCTACGGCCCTCGATTCGGCCTTGCATCCCTCCAGCTCGAGACAATTGCTCGTTCTTCTCTACAAGGACACATGCATCAATTGATCCTTAAAACTGTTGTTCCAACCGTTTCAAGTCTCGTGGGCTCTTGCTATACATACTTCTCAAAATTTCTTACCCGTATGTCTTTGGTATCTTTGGTTAAATCGCTTGGCAAGCCCGCCCAAGCAGCTTCGGACGTATCGTCCGCCGAATTGAAGGCATTAAATGCCTCTTCGAAAAAGATGTTGCTCCGGAGCACGGCCCTCCGGCGCCGGTGATTCATGGCGCTCTCCACTTCGGAGTTCGTGGCCGAACACATATCCGCATCCTCCATCAGGGTACTATGCGGTGTTGGCCCCGTGTCCGCCTCCGCCCCCGAAGCCGGTTCTGGAACTCGGCTGGTGGAGGCGTGATTGGTAGGGTCGCCGGATATAGTCCAGTTATTCCTCTTCCTGCCAGACACAAAGGGTGTTGTCATATTTTAAATTCTATAATTACAGGACAGGTTATTGCTTTACCTGCAGAAGCGGTGTGTCAACCCTCACCGCCTTCCTCTTGAGCCTGCCCGATCTGGACGCCCGTGGTTGACGAGTCCCTAGGGGCTCGGCCCCTCGCTCCGGCCATCGTTTCTGCAAATAGAACGACGCCTCAAAGGTAAATTGTAATACCTGGGAAGAGTCCTCTTCGAAGGATAGGGTTTTTTAGTTCGGCTTACACACGATGCGGGGAGAAGTCCAGGGTAGTCGGGCGTAATGGCCACTAGGGCGCCATCCCAGCTCGCCTGATAGAATACCCCGTTGACAAGCTCCACAGTGATATCCGGAACCACTTTAAGTCCCGGATCTAGGGCCCTTCCAGGGTCCTCTGGTTGCGTGGGGGGGGGGGCTGAAGATTCCTTCTACGGCCCTCCTTAGTTCCTGCCGAGAAGCATTGATGCAAGTAATCTTAGCAGAAGAATGCTAGAGTAAGTAAAGCAGGGAAAAATAATGGCAACTTACCCACGTTGCGGGGTTGTACATGGAGAATCTGTCCCGCGTTTTTATGCGAAGGAATTCCTCCTCCTCCCCTTTGTACAAATCGGACAATATCCTTGCCAGGCGGCGGTGAGTCCGGACCCTTACGGCCGCAGCGGGTGGCGTCATCTTCCCTGTTGAAATGCCACATGGGCTTCCCCCGATATTGGAGCGGCTGCACTCACCGTCTTATGCATATAGCCATGACCTCAACTATCGTCAGTCCAGATTTGGCCAGTAACTTTATCCTGTCCATCAGGAGGAGTATTTCCCTTGTGTCCTCTTCTTGAGGGCCCCGGGGGCGCCATCTTAGGCGTGCCCTCGAAGGGGCGTTGCTGAACTTGCGGAGACCTGGCCGGACTGGATCTGGAAGGGGGACGTCATTTATATAGAACCACTCTGAAGGCCAGTTTTCTAGTGCCTTCTCAAGAGTGCCGGACAGGTATCCGGTCTCGGCAATGCGCCATACTTCGGCCCCGCCCACTTGACATAGGGACTCCCCCTGGGTGCGGGGGACGAGGCAGAACAACTTCCTCCATAATCCGAAGTGTGGTTTGCAGCCTAAAAACAGCTCGCAAAGGGCAACATACCCCGCTATGTGCAGAATAGAGGCAGGGGTAAGATCGTGTAACAGGAGGCCATAGAACTCCAGGAGCCCGCGAAGAAACGGGTGGATAGGAAACCCGACGCCCCTTAGCAGATGAGGGATCAGACATATACGCTCCTCTGGAGATGGGTTAGGAGATCCCTCAGCCTGGTCTCCTCCGTCATAAGAGCCAATTCCAGCTCGGATGGGGACCATGAACGCCGGTGGGAGAAACCCTTGGGTTTGTAACTTTATCAAACGTCTATGAGGAACTGAACACTCTCCCCAATCCCCCGACATGGAACGAGAAGGGCAAGCAGAAGAGCTGCGACGATCGGCCATGTTGGAATAACTTCAGCGGGCGCCTGTTGGATCTTGGCTCGGGAGGGAGAGTGAGGTTTGGATCTGAGAATCCCCATCCCTTCAAATAGGCAGTTAGCGGAGGATCGAGGGTGGCAAATGCAAAATGCCTCGACTCCTCGCATTCGCTCGACACGTGGGGATGGTCATTCTTGAGGCACCGAAGCCGAGGAGCACAACATTGATTGGAGGCGGACATTATTAAATTAGAATGCAGGTACTTTGGAGTATTCGAAGAAGGAACCTGCCTTGCAATGCCGAAGACAATACTGCGCGCCGGACTCATCGTCATTGAAGCCTGGTTTAGGGGCTACTGAGGGAGTCCTGTATTAGGGGGTATCCGGACAGCCGGACTGTATACGACGTCTGGACTATTGAAGCGTGAAGAGACAAGACTCAAGACTTCGGCCCGTGTCCGGATGGGACTTTCCTTGGCGTGGAAGACAAGCTTGGCGATCCGGATATTATATTTCCTTCCTTGTAACCGACTCCATGTAAACCCTAGCCCTCTCCGGTGTCTATATAAACCAGAGATGTTGGTCCTTAGAAGGCCGATCACAATTACAATCATACCATCATAGGCTAGCTCTTAGGGTTTAGCCTCTACAATCTCGTGGTAGATCTACTCTTGTACTACCCATATCATCAATATTAATCAAGTCGGAAGTAGGGTTTTACCTCCATCAAGAGGGCCCGAACCTGGGTAAACATCTGTGTCCCTTGCTTCCTGTTACCATCAGCCTTGACGCACAGATCGGGACCCCCTACCCGAGATCCGCCAGTTTTTACACCGACAGGGGTCCCTCCCGGGCGTGTGGGGTTTGGGGTCCTCAAAAGCACCCACCGGATTGCTTGCGTACCGCGCTTCCGGATGGGTCTCCTTCGACGTGAGCTATGGTGCATCACCCCCGGCGTCGAGGGTACATGGTGACGTGTTCGTGTGCGAACACACTTTTTGGCGACTCCGCTGGGGACGAAGCTTCGAACGGTCTCCGACCCGTTCTTGCTACGATTCCCCTTTGTAGATGCAAATAATTCATATGTTGTTGCTGGATTGCTTAATGAGCATAGTGTATCGGCTAGCCCTAATTTCATCTATCAGGCATCTAATTACAGGCAAGGGCCGATGCAAAATAATCTTCATGCTTCAAATTATTATGATTTTAGCAACATACAACATATGTATCCTAACTCTCATCCATCGGCAACCCCACAAATTCATATGCCGATGGACAGCATGATGGGTTTAGGCAATCAATTTGAAACACCTCATGTTAAAATTTCCAATAGCCTACAAGAAAGTGTTTCACCCTTTTATTCATCGGCAACTAATTTGCAATATGTGAATCAAACCTTGCTGATGGATGGGGGAATTGGCCATGCTACTACTAGCTATTCGGCTAGTTACTCTCAACCATCATATGCTACACCTCATGTTAATAATTTTTCATCACCATATGCAACTGTAGATGTTCATAATTCGACCCCGCACCATCATGGTCATAGCCGAATAAGTCAAAATTTTACAGGAACACACGTGCCGTCATCTAATACTGTAGCATATAATACATACTCTACCCAATTAGAGAATTTCAGCAACACTCATGAATCATTGCCGAAAGAATATGAAATTATTGTGGAGCAATCCCTTCCATAAGAGGTCGTGGCTGCATTAAAAAAGTGCTTGGCACAAAACAAGAGGATTAGTGCTCTTTGCCTTGAACAATATGAAAAGGGGTTGTTTCGTGATTATGCTGCAATAAAGGCTAGAGTTTGGCAAGAAGATGAAACATCATCAATTGATAAAAGTGGCGAGATATCATATTGTTATACACCAGTGCATACACCTCCACCTAGTACCGCAGCAAATTATACACCCCCTACACAGTTGCAAAATTTCGGCAACGCTAACAGTTCATTGTCGAAAGATCCTAAAAGCATTGGGGGGCAAACTAATCTAGAGCGGGCTGATATTGAGAGGGGAGTTAAAGCTTTGCGAGATAGGGTGCAAGTACTTCGCCAAGAGAGAATTGATAGGGAATTGGCTCGAAGGAAAGAAGCCTTGCCAATTGATATAACCGATGAAAATAATGATGATTCGGAAACTAAAAGTACTTCGGTTGAAAAAGCCGAATCAAGTAGTATATATTTCGAATCCATCAAATCCAAATATGCAAGCATCGTTGATAAAGGGCATGGCAAGCATAGGAAAATAGCCGTGCTTGATTTTTCTGAAGTTAATGGAACCTACTTCCTGCCCTATGAGTTCCTTGTTGTAGAAATTGACAAGCCTCAAGGACAAGAGCAAGTAGCCGAACAAAGTTTGACTGACAAGGATCTTCAAAGTAATGATATGCGGAATCAAGAAAAAGATGATGATAAGGCATTGGGGGGCCATCGGAAGACGGAGCAAGATATTGTTCAAGTCACACCACCATCATGCTCTCCCAGCATATTTGAAGAGGTATGCCTAATAAGTAATTTACTTATTTCCATATTTGGTCACAACTGTTGGGGAACGTAGTAATTTCAAAATTTTCCTACGATCACGCAAGACCATGGTGATGGCATAGCAACGAGAGGGGAGAGTGTCCGTCCACGTACCCTCGTAGACCGAAAGCGGAAGCGTTATAACAACGCGGTTGATGTAGTCGTCGTCTTCACGATCCGACCGATCCAAGCACCGAGCGTCACGGCACCTCCGAGTTTTGCACACGTTCAGCTCGATGGCGATCCCGGACTCCGATCCAAAGCAAAGTGTCGGGGATGAGTTCCGTCGACCTGACGGCGTGGTGGCGATGTTGATGCTCCACCGGCGAGGGCTTCGCCTAAGCTCATGACGATATGACTTCTCCGTAGCGAGGCCGCCTAAGCTCTCTGACGATATGACGAAGTGGAATATGGTGGAAGGGGCACCGCTGCACGGCTAAGGAAAGATCCGTAGATCAACTTGTGTGTCATGGGGTGCCCCCTGCCTCAGATATAAAAGGAGCCAAGGGGAGGTGGCCGGCCCTAGAGGAGGCGCCAAGGAGGAGTCCTACTCCCAGGGAGTAGGACTCCCCCCTGTCCTAGTTGGAGTAGGATTGGGGAGGGAAAGAGGGAAGGCGCCGCCCCCTCTCCTGTCCTATTCGGACTAGAGGGGAGGGGGGCGCAGCCCATCTGGCCGGCCCTTCCTCTTCTCCCTCAAGGCCCATGAGGGCCCATATACCCCAGGGGTTCCGTAACCCCGGTGTTAAATAACTTCCTGTTTTCACTCGGAACCCTTAGAAGTCCAAACATAGGCTTCCAATATATCAATCTTTATGTCTCGACCATTTGAGACTCCTCGTCATGTCCGTGATCACATCCGGGACTCGAACAAACTTCGGTGCATCAATACTTATAAACTCATAATGAGCATCATCGAAGCGTTAAGCGTGCGGACCCTACGGGTTCGAGAACTATGTAGACATGACCTAGAACCATTCTCGGTCAATAACCAATAGCGGAACACGGATGCCCATATTGGTTCCTACATATTCTCTGAAGATCTTTATCGGTCAAACCGCATAACGACATCGTTGTTCCCTTTGTCATCGGTATGTTACTTACCGAGATTTGATCGTCGGTATCCAATACCTAGTTCAATCTCGTTACCGGTAAGTCTCTTTACTCGTTCCGTAATACATCATCTCACAACTAACTCATTAGTTGTAATGCTTGCAAGGCTTAAGTGATGTGTATTACCGAGAAGGCCTAGAGATACCTCTCCAGAGCAATCGGAGTGACAAAACCTAATCTCGAAATACGCCAACCCAACAAGTACCTTTGGAGACACCTGTAGTACTCCTCTATAATCACCCGATTACGTTGTGACGTTTGGTAGCACCAAAGTGTTCCTCCGGTGGCAGGAGTTGCATAATCTCATAGTTACAGGAACATGTATGGGTCATGAAGAAAGCATTAACATACTAAACGATCAAGTGTTAAGCTAACGGACTGGGTCATGTCAATCAGATCATTCAACTAATGATGTGACCTTGTTAATCAAATAACAACTCCTAGTTCATGGTTAGGAAACATAACCATCTTTGATTAACAAGCTAGTCAAGTAGAGGCATACTAGTGACATCTTTGTTTGTCTATATATTCACACATGTATTATGTTTCCGGTTAATACAATTCTAGCATGAATAATAAACATTTATCATGATATAAGGAAATAAATAATAACTTTATTATTGCCTCTAGGGCATATTTCCTTGAGTCTCCCACTTGCACTAGAGTCAATAATCTAGTTCACATCATCATGTGATTCAACACTAATATTCACATCGTATGTGATTAACACACATAGTTCACATCGTCATGTGACCAACACCCAAAGGGTTTACTAGAGTCAATAATCTAGTTCACATCGCTATGTGATTAACACCCAAAGAGTACTAAGGTATGATCATGTTTTGCTCGTGAGAGAAGCTTAGTCAACGGGTCTGTCACATTCAGAGCCGTATGTATTTTGCAAATACTCTATGTCTACAATGCTCTTGCGGAGCTACTCTAGCTAATTGCTCCCACTTTCAATATGTATCCAGATTGAGTCTTAGAGTCATACGGATCTGTGTAAAAGCTTGCATCGATGTAACTCTTTCTGACGGGCTCTTTTATCACCTCCATAATCGAGAAATATTTCCTTAGTCCTCACTAAGGATGTTCTTGACCAATGTCGATGATCTACTCCTAGATCACTATTGTACTCCTTGCCAAATTCAGAGCAAGGTATACAATAGATGCGGTACATAACATAGCATACTTTATAGAACCTATGGTGAGGCATAGGAATGACTTTCATTCTCTTTTCTATTTTACGCCGTGGTCGGGATTTGAGTCTTACTCAATTTCATACGTTTTGCAACACAGGCAAGAACTTTTTCTTTGACTGTTCCATTTTGAACTACTTTCAAAATCTTGACAAGGTATGTACTTATTGAAAAACTTATCAAGCGTCTTGATCTATCTCTATAGATCTTGATGCTCAATATGTGTGACTTCACTGAGGTCCTTCTTTGAAAAACTCCTTTCAAATACTCCTTTATGCTTTGCAGAATAATTCTACATTATTTCCGAAATATGTCATTCACATATACTTATCGAAATGTTGTAATGCTCCCACTCACTTTCTTGTAAATCTGAGGCTTCTCCAAAAGTCCGTATAAAACCATATGCTTTGATCACACTATCAAAGCGTTTATTCTAACTCGAGATGGATCATTTGGAGCTTGCATATTTTGTTAGCTCCTTTAGGATTGAAAAAACCTTACGGTTGCATCATATACAACTCTTCTTTAATAAATCCATTAAAGAATGTAGTTTTGACATCCATTTGCCGATTTCATAAAATGTGGCAATTGCTAACATGATTCGGACAGACTTAAGAATCGCTACAGTTTGAGAAAATCTCATTGTAGTCAACACCTTGAACTTGTCGAAAACCTTTTTGTGACAAGTCGAGCTTTGTAGATGGTTACATTACCATCGGCGTCAGTCTTCTTCTTAAAGATCCATTTATTTTCAATGGCTTGCCGATCATCGGGCAAGTCAACCAAAGTCCATACTTTGTTCTCATACATGGATCCCATCTCAGATTTCATGGCTTCCAGCCATTTCGCGAATCTGGGCTCACCATCGCTTCTTCATAGTTTGTAGGTTCGCCATGGTCAAGTAACATGACTTCCGAATAGGATTACCGTACCACTCTGGTGTGTATTTTATTACGGTTGACCTCACGAGGTTCGATAGTAACTTGATCCGAAGCTTCATGATCATCATCATTAGTTTCTTCACTAATTGGTGTAGTTGTCACGGAACTATTTCTTGTGATGAACTACTTTCCAATAAGGGAAGCGGAATCTGATTATCTCATCAAGTTCTACTTTCCTCCCACTCACTTCTTTCGAGAGAAACTCTTTCTCTAGAAAGGATCCACCTTAGCAACGAATAACTTGCCTTCGGATCTGTGATAGAAGGTGTACCCAATAGTTACCTTTGGGTATTCTATGAAGACGCACTTCTCCGATTTGGGTTCGAGCTTATCAGGTGAAAACTTTTCACATAAGCATCACAACTCCAAACTTTAAGAAACGACAGCTTAGGTTTCTTGTTAAACCATAGTTCATACGGTGTCGCCTCAACGGATTTAGATGGTGCCCTATTAAATGTGAATGCAGCTGTCTCTAATGCATAACCCCAAAGCGATAGTGGTAAATCGGTAAGATACATCATAGATCGCACCATATCAAAATAAAGTACTGATTCTGACGTTCGGACACACCATAACGTTGTGGTGTTCGGTGGCGTGAGCTGTGAAACTATTCCACTTTGTTTTAATTGAAGACCAAACTCGTAACTCAAATATTCATCTCCACGATCGGATCGCGAAACTTTATTTTCTTGTTACGATGATTTTCTACTTCACTCTGAAATTCTTTGAACTTTTCAACTATTTCAGACTTATGTTTCATCAAGAAGATATACCCATATCTGCTCAAATCATCTTGTGAAGGTCGGAAAATAACGATACTTGCCACGAGCATCAACACTTATTGGATCGCATACATCGGTATGTATTATTTCCAATAAGTCGGTATCTCGTTCCATTGTTCGAACAACGGAGTTTCAGTCATCTTGCCCAAAAAGGCACGGTTCGCAAGCATCAAATGATTCATAATCAAGTGATTACAAAAGTCCATCAGCATGGAGTTATCTTCATGCGCTTTATACCAATATGACCTAAACGGTAGTGCCACAAATAAGTTGCACTATCATTATTAACTTTGCATCTTTTGGTTTCAATATTATGAATATGTGTTTCATTATGATCGAGATCCAATGAACCATTTTCATTGGGTGTGTAACCATATAAGATTTTTATTCATGTAAACAGAACAACAATTTATTCTCTTACTTAAATGAATAACCGTATTGCAATAAACATGATCAAATCATATTTATGCTCAACACCAAATAACATTTATTTAGGTTCCACACTAATCCCGAAAGTATAGGGAGTGTGCGATGATGATTATATCAATCTTGGAACTACTTCCAACACTCATCGTCACTTCCCCTTCAACTAGTTTTTTATTACGTAACTCTGTTTGAGTTACTAATCTTAGCAACCGAACAAGTATCAAATACTCAGGGGCTACTATAAACATTAGTAAATCACACATCAATAACCTGTATATCAAATATACCCTTTGTTCACTTTGCCATCCTTCTTATCCGCCAAATACTTGGGGTAGTTCCGCTTCTAGTGACCAGTTCTATTATGACAAAAGCACTTAGTCTCGGGCTTAGGTCCAGACTTGGGCTTCTTCACTCGAGCAACAACTTGCTTGCCGTTCTTCTTGAAGTTCCCCTTCTTCCCTTTGCTTTTCCTTGAGACTAGTGGTCTTGTCAATCATCAACACTTGATGCTCTTTCTTGATTTCTACCTTCGTCGATTTCAACATCATGAAGAGCTCGGGAATCGTTCGTCATCCCTTGCATACTATAGTTCATCACGAAGTTCTAGTAACTTAGTGATGGTGACTAGAGAATTACATCAATCGCTATCTTATCTGGAAGATTAACTCCCACTTGATTCAAGCGATTGAAGTGCCCAGACTATCTGAGCACATGCTCACTAGTTGAGCGATTCTCCTCCATCTTTTAGCCATAGAACTTGTTGGAGACTTCATATCTCTCAACTCGGGTATTTGCTTGAAATATTAACTTCAACTCTGGAACATCTCATATGGTCCATGGCGTTCAAAACGTCTTTGAAGTCCCGATTCTAAGCCGTTAAGCATGGTGCACTAAACTATCAAGTAGTCATCATATTGAGCTAGCCAAAGCGTTCATAACGTATGCATACGCTCTGCAATAGGTGCATCACCTAGCGGTGCATTAAGGACATAATTCTTACGTGCAGCAATGAGGATAAACCTCAGATCACGGATCCAATCCGCATCATTGCTACTAACATTTTTCAATACAATTTTTCTCTAGGAACACATATAAAAACATAGGGAAGCAACAACGCGAGCTTATTGATCTACAACATAATTTGCAAGATACTACCAGGACTAAGTTCATGATAAATTTAAGTTCAATTAATCATATTAAAACTCCCACTTAGACAGACATCTCTCTAGTCATCTAAGTGATCACGTGATCCATATCAACTAAACCGTGTCCGATCATCACGTGAGACGGAGTAGTTTCAACGGTGAACATCACTATGTTGATCATATCTACTATATGATTCACGTTCGACCTTTCGGTCTCCGTGTTCCGAGGCCATATCTGTTATATGCTAGGCTCGTCAAGTTTAACTCGAGTATTCGGCGTGTACAACTGTTTTGCACTCGTTGTAGATGGACGTAGAACTTATCACACCCGATCATCACGTGGTGTCCGGGTACTACGAACTTTGGCAACGGTGCATACTCGAGGAGAACACTTCTTGATAATTTTAGTGAGAGATCATCTTATAATGCTACCGTCAATCAAAGCAAGATAAGATGCATAAAGGATAAACATCACATGCAATCAATATAAGTGATATGATATGGTCATCATCATCTTGTGCTTGTGATCTCCATCGCCGAAGCACCGTCATGATCACCATCGTCACCGGTGCGACACCTTGATCTCCATCGTAGCATCGTTGTCGTCTCGCCAATCTTATGCTTCCACGACTATCACTACCGCTTAGTAATAAAGTAAAGCATTACATCGCGATTGCATTGCATACAATAAAGCGACAACCATATGAATCTCGCCGATTGCCGATAACTCGGTTACAAAACATGATCATCTCATACAATAAAATTTAGCATCATGTCTTGACCATATCACATCACAACATGCCCTGCAAAAACAAGTTAGGCGTCCTCTACTTTGTTGTTGCAAGTTTTACGTGGCTGCTACGGGCTTAAGCAAGAACTCATCTTACCTACGCATCAAAACCACAGCGATAGTTTGTCAAATAGACTCCGTTTTAACCTTCTCAAGGACCGGGCGTAGCCACTTTTCAGTTCAACTAAAGTTGGAGAGACAGGTCTTCCGAAGCCATCTATGTGCAAAGCACGTCGAGGGAACCGGTCTCGCGAAGAGTGCAGCGTAAGGTTGGTCCGGATCGTCTCGGCCCAACAATACCGCTGAACCAAAGTATGACATGCTTTGGTAGGCGGTATGACTTGTATCGTCCACAACTCACTTGTGTTCTACTCGTGCATATGACATCAACGCATAAAACCAGGCTCGGATGCCCTTTGTTGGGGAACGTAGTAATTTCAAAATTTTCCTACGATCACGCAAGACCATGGTGATGGCATAGCAGCGAGAGGGAGAGTGTCCGTCCACGCACTCGTGAGACCGAAAGCGGAAGCGTTATAACAACGCGGTTGATGTAGTCGACGTCTTCACGATCCGACCGATCCAAGCACCGAACGACGGCACCTCCGAAGTTACGCACACGCTCAGCTCGATGACGATCCCGGACTCCGATCCAAAGAAAGTGTCGGGGATGAGTTCCACAAGACGACGGCGTGGTGACGATGTTGATGCTCCACCGACGCAGGGCTTCGCCTAAGCTCCACGACGATATGACTTCTCCGGCGCAGGGCTTCGCCTAAGCTCTCTGACGATTTATATGACCGAAGTGGAATATGGTGGAAGGGCACCGCTGCACGGCTAAGGAAAGATCCGTAGATCAACTTGTGTGTCATGGGGTGCCCCGCCTCAGATATAAAGGAGCCAAGGGGAGGTGGCCGGCCCTAGAGGAGGCGCAAGATTAAGGAGGAGTCCTACTCCCACGGGAGTAGGACTCCCCTTGTCCTAGTTGGAGTAGGATTGGGGAGGGGGAAAGAGGGAAGGGGGCGCCGCCCCCCCTCTCCTTGTCCTATTCGGACTAGAGGGGGGAGGGGGGCGCGCAGCCCATCTGGCCGGCCCTTCCTCTTCTCCCTCAAGGCCCATGAGGGCCCATATACCCCCCGGGGGGTTCCGGTAACCCCCCGGTGTTCCGGTAACTTCCTGTTTTCACTCGGAACCCTTCCGAAGTCCAAACATAGGCTTCCAATATATCAATCTTTATGTCTCGACCATTTCGAGACTCCTCGTCATGTCCGTGATCACATCCGGGACTCGGAACAAACTTCGGTGCATCAATACTTATAAACTCATAATGAAATCGTCATCGAAGCGTTAAGCGTGCGGACCCTACGGGTTCGAGAACTATGTAGACATGACCTAGAACCGTTCTCGGTCAATAACCAATAGCGGAACTGGATGCCCATATTGGTTCCTACATATTCTCTGAAGATCTTTATCGGTCAAACCGCATAACGACATACGTTGTTCCCTTTGTCATCGGTATGTTACTTACCCGAGATTTGATCGTCGGTATCCAATACCTAGTTCAATCTCGTTACCGGTAAGTCTCTTTACTCGTTCCGTAATACATCATCTCACAACTAACTCATTAATTGTAATGCTTGCAAGGCTTAAGTGATGTGTATTACCGAGAAGGCCTAGAGATACCTCTCCGACAATCGGAGTGACAAAACCTAATCTCGAACACGCCAACCCAACAAGTACCTTTGGAGACACTGTAGTACTCCTTTATAATCACCCGATTACGTTGTGACGTTTGGTAGCACCAAAGTGTTCCTCCGTAAACGGAGTTGCATAATCTCATAGTTACGGGAACATGTATGGGTCATGAAGAAAGCATTAACATACTAAGCGATCAAGTGTTAAGCTAACGGAATGGGTCATGTCAATCAGCTCATTCAACTAATGATGTGACCTTGTTAATCAAATAACAACTCCTTGTTCATGGTTAGGAAACATAACCATCTTTGATTAACAAGCTAGTCAAGTAGAGGCATACTAGTGACATCTTTGTTTGTCTATATATTCACACATGTATTATGTTTCCGGTTAATACAATTCTAGCATGAATAATAAACATTTATCATGATATAAGGAAATAAATAATAACTTTATTATTGCCTCTAGGGCATATTTCCTTCAACAACTTCATTCATAGTTGATGCATCTATTAGAAAAATTCTCATAAGCAATTTTGGAAGACCAATGAAGAGGGGTAGTTTACCTGTTAGCAATAAAATTGTTCTAGAGAATATTGGTCAACCATTCGTTTGCAATGCATAGTCGAATGGTATAATGCGAAATCTGAACCATTCGTTTGCTTAACTCCAAAGCCGTTCTCACAGCAAGATCGGCTAGAAAATAAAAAGTTTACCTTCAACTCAAGCATGTGTGATCAAATATTTGATTTGTTGCTAAAAAATAATTACATAGGAATTCTTGATCACCATGTTAAGCCATCAATTCAAGGACGAATGTATTGTAGGTTGCATCATTCGCTCAAACATAATTTTGAGGATTGCAATATGTTTCGTCAAATAGTTAAATCGGCCATTGATAAAGGATGATTGAAATTTGTTGAGACACCAAGAAATGACCAGTCTATTCCGATTGGTCTCAATGGCATAAATTTTTTGCATCGGCTGCTTCAAGCTGATCCATTTAAAGAGAAGGTAAAAACTGCAGGTGATGGGATCAAGCTTTCAGTTGTTGAAGAGCATAATGAACATAATCTTGAGGACTAGAATTCCATTGAAGCTGCAATGGAGACGCCAAGGACTGGGGGAAGCAAGCAAATCCAATGATCGATGAAAGCAAGCCAAAAGAAAACAAAGGCCTAAATAAGCACAAGTGTAAGAGATCAAAAATCACCTTCGTTGAACTATGGGATAAATATCAAAAGAAGAGTGAAGAGAAGAATACTTATCGGCCAAAATCATGCAAAGAAACCAAGATCACCCCAAGGCGCAAATATGAGGATCGGTATTGGCAAAGTGAGAATTTTAATGCAACATATTCATATCCTTATTTTGGGCTGCCAATGCCAATGTCGTGGATGCCTCCCTATGATCATATAGATCCATATCCATCATGGGACATGAATGATACAAGGGCACATTCTCCATCTAATTTTAGACCATCTCACCAATATTATGCAGCTCCGAGAAGATCAACATTTGAACAATCACATGTTAAAGACCATTTCAATCACAAGGAATCGGTCCAGAGCTCAAGGAAGAAGAAAGAGGTGGTCAAGCAAGTTTACCGTTTTAAAAGAGATGGTCTTAAGGCTGCAACTTCAGATTTGATCTCAAATAAAAAAGAGCCAACTAAAGTGTTGACATTGGCTACTAAAGGAAATGAGACAAAGCAACCAATTATTGAGAGTCAAAGTGCCAAATCTGAAGAAAAGAAGTTGAGAGTGCATAAGGCCAAAAATGAATTGCCATTGGTCAAAACAGAATCACGACCGAGATGCCCACTCGGCTTAACGTATTGGCAAAATAAGGAATTACAAAATCTTAGTGCACAAGAGCCGAGACAGAATAACATGGCATGGGTTCCCAAGAGGATCATTCATAACAAAAATGATGTGCATGCTTCTATTGCAACAAGTACAATAAAAGTGAAGAAAGAGAAGAATGTAAGCAACAAACAATTAAGCCGAAGGTTTGCATCACAACATCAAAATCTTCGGTTAGCACATCATCCATTTTCTTCAACAATGCCATTGATGCCTTTCCATGGAATTCATCCATAGGTATGATCAGTTACCCTCCATGGACTTATTTTGATCCATGGATGCAACATAATTTTCTATATCATGACAGGGTATTACTAAATCACTATACATTTGGTTAGTTACATTTTTGTTGCTAATACAAAGGAGCCGAAATATTTTATTGCTATTTTGTTTGTTTATTTCGGCTATACATACTTTAGTGGGTGAATTCTACATGGACCTCATGGTAATGGCCGATATTTATCTATCGCCCTAAGAATATATCTAAGAATGGCCGGTGTGGTATTCTAACATCATCCTTAGTTTGAGTAGAGATTGAGATAAGTGCTTCCATAGAAATGTCAAATTGATGCCATTGAAGATATTATGCATAGACCAATTCACCAAAACTGCAAAGTGGACTTACGTTTTGATTGGGTGTGCTTTGGCTTATTAGTTTTCAGAATTTACGTAAAGCCAAATCATGGTTGATTTTATTATTGAGCATCATATTTACATCATGCATAATACTGATTTTAGCTTTATCTCTCTAGTACCATGGTGATTATATATTGATGGTTAAATTTGTAGCAATGGCCAAGGTGTTGGTGTTGTTTATATATCTCCTTATGGTGCTATTCTGTGAAGCCTCATGTCGCTTAAAATATTTATGCACAAATGATCAATGCCAAATATGCATTGTTATTCGGATTGGAGCTTTTCCTTGCTATAGGTGATGTACATATTGAGGCTTTCGGTGATTAGTTATTAGTAGTGCAACAAATATCCAATGGTTATCAATGTTTTGACGAATCACTTTTATTTTATCTTGAGGTATGTCTGGACGTAAAATTTTCCTTGGGTTGTTTTAATATTCATCATATATCTAGGCATGAAAATTGGAGAGTTGGCATAGCAAACAAACGGCTACCATGTTGGTCATGGTGTATTGCATGTCTATCAATAGCCGATGCTTGTTGTTGCCAACACAGGTAAGGCCAAGTTGGAGCTCACCACCTCGGCCACTAATGAAACTTTTATGCAGGCGAAGTAAGGACTGAAAGAAGTTCATTCTTGATTATCTGCAAAATCCTAGCGAAATGGTGAATAATATGGTTCGGAGGATGGATCTATGGAACCTTATCACCGGATTGTTATAGAAGTTGAGAAGTTTTCACCCAAGTTTGCATCAAGAGGTTCAAACAAGCAATGGCTGATATATACTTATTGTCCTAAGAACATGCAAAATGGCCGATGGACTGTTGACATCGTCCTTAGAAAAAACTATGTGCAAGTTATTTTTCGGCACACAAGATTTGCTGAAAAATAGGGGGCATGTGTTGACACCGGATTTTGGCATGGTCAAAAACACAATTAATATGGCCTCAAATGAAAAAGTGCTCAAAGCGAGAAAGTTCTGTATCTTCAAAAGGAGAAACTTTGATATTTGGGCCATAGCCATCCGATCTCATCTCTAAGGCCGAAGTTGTGTTTGAAGTACCGAGATTTTGTATTCAGAACACTATTTGGCTGATTACGCCCCAAGGCGGGCTCGTATGGAAAAATGATCTACATGGATTGTCTCTGTCTTGTCGAAATGATCGATTCTGATATAAAAGTCATCCCAATCCGAGTTCTTATGCCAAAGTTAGAGCCATCGGAATGCAGACCTGTTAGGAGGCAAAAAATGCCGCGCCCCACCAGACACCCTGTCTGATGGGTAGCACGAATACTAGCCTGTTTTGCGCGAGAGATTTGACCCCCAAGATGATCTCTGATCAAAAACGTGCAACATGAAAGTTGTTCACCTCATCGAAATAGTCAAGATTACTTTTGGGCTCGTTTCCATCGGAGGTAGTTTACCACCTCAAAAAAGACCCGCAAGGTGCAGCTAGTTTTAAACCGAACAGTTTTGTGAAGTTCGGACAAAACCAATCCGAATTTGACTAGGGTTTTGGACGTGAATCCAAGACTTCTTCTTGCACGGGAAGTCCAGCCGCCTCTTATATACCTAAGGGGTGACGGCCGATTGAACAACACACAATCGAACAAATCAATCTACTACTTTTTATCTTTTATCTTTTCTCCTTAACCCTAGTTCTTCTTCTTCCTCGTTCTCCGTCTGTTCTTCTTGTTGCAGGGTGGCGAACCTCGAGGCCCTAGGGGCGATCAGGTCGACCTAGGGCAGCCCATAGCCGCTGCGCACCCTGACGGGGTCCCTCCCAGGCATGTGGGGTTTCGGGTCCTTAAAAGCACCCACCGGATTGCTTGCGTACCGCGCTTTCGGACGGGTCTGCTTCGACATGAGCTGTGGTGCATCACCCCTGGCATTGAGGGTACATGGTGACATGTTCGTGTGCGAACGCGCCTGTGGGGTGCCCGAGGGGGGCACAACCCACCAGGGCGTGCCTGGGGGCCCAAGCGCGCCAAGGTGGGTTGTGCCCACCTCGGTGGCCTCCCACACCCCCTCTTTGCCCTATAAAATCCCAAATATTCCAAAAACCCTCGGGGTTAACCTAGATCAGAAGTTCCGCCGCTGCAAGGCTCTGTAGCCATCGAAAACCAATCTAGACCACATTCCGGCACCCTGCCAGAGGGGGGAATCATCTCCGGTGGCCATCTTCATCATCCCAGCGGCCACCACGATGAGGAGGGAGTAGTCCACCCTCGGGGTGAGGGTTTGTACCAGTAGCTATGTGTTTAATCTCTCTCTCTCTCTCTCTCTCTCTCTCGTGTTCTTGAGATGTCACGATCTTGATGTATCACGGGCTTTATTAATATAGTCGGATCATATGGTGTTTTCCCCTCTCTATCTTGTTGTGATGAATTGAGTTTTCCCTTTGAGATTTCTTTTTATCGGATTGAATACTTTTATGGATTTGAGAGCACTTGATATATGTCTTGCAAATTAATAATCGTGGTGACAATGGGGTATCATTTTGATTCACTTAATGTATGTTTTGGCACTCAACTCACGGATTCCCGAGGTGACATTGGGGTAATCTATGCATAGGGGTTGATGCATGTTCTTGTCTTTGTTTCTCCAGTAGAAATCTTGGGGCACTCTTTGAGGTTCTTTGTGTTGGATTGAGTATTATGAATCTGGAATTATTTGGTGTTATTTTAGTACGAACTCTTGGATAGATCGATCGGAAAGAATAGCTTCGAGGTGGTTTCGTACCCTACAAACAATTTCTTCTTATGTTCTCCGCTAGATAGGAACTTTGGAATGATTCTTCATCGTACGTTGAGGGATGGTTATATGATCCAATTATATTAGCATTGTTGAGGGATTGCACTAGTGAAAGTACATACCCTAGGCCTCATTCTCAAGCATTGTAATACCATTTTTGTGCCCGTTTACTATTTGCTACCTTGCTATTTTTATTTATTCAGATTATAAAAATATATTTCTACCATCCATATTACACTTTTATCACTATCTCACGCCGAACTAGTGCACCTATACAATTTGCCATTGTATTAGGTGTGTTAAGGACACAAGAGATTTCTTGTATTTGGTTGCAGGGTTGTTTGAGAGAGACCATCTTCATCCTACGCCTCCCACGGATTGATAAACCTTAGGTCATCCACTTGAGGGAAAATTGCTACTGTCCTACAAAACTCTGCGCTTGGAGGCCCAACACGAGTCTACAAGAATAAAGTTGCGTAGTAGACATCAGAATTGCACTCACACTAGCACCCACATCACATAAGCCATGATAACAATGATCTCCTATTTTAACAGAAACAACAGGCATGCCAACAATAGGTCTATGTTTATCTTTAGTATCAGGTCTAGCAATTCTAGCAGCTTCATCACAGAAGTAAATAACATGCCCATCAATATTATCGACCAAAAGATCTTTAACCATATTAATACTAGGTTCAACTTTAATTTGTTCAGGGGGTGTAGGTGTTCTAGCATAACTCTTACGAACCACATTGAAGCTTTAGCATGATCCTTTATCCTAACAAGGAAAGGTGGTTTTTCAATATATGCAGTAGGAACAACAGGATGAACATTATAAGTAATAGTTTCTTCTTCGACTTTAATAGGTTCTACTACCTTCACTTCAATGGGAGGATGATATTTAAACCACTTATCCTTAGGGAGATCAACATGAGTAGCAAATGATTCACAGAAAGAAGCTACTATCTCAGAGTCAAGTCCATATTTAGTGCTAAATTCACGAAAAGCATCGGTATCCATAAAGGATTTAACACAATCAAACTTAAGGTTTATACCTGACTCCTTACCTTCGCCGAGTTCCCAATCTTCATAGTTGCGCTTAATTCTTTCCAATAAATACCATTTGAATTCAATAGTCTACTTCATAAAAGAACCAGTACAAGAAGTATCGAGCATGGATTGATTATTACGAAAAGCCGAGCATAAAAATTATGAATAATAATTTCTCTTGAGAGCTCATGATTGGGGCATGAATATAACATTGACTTAAGCCTCCCCAAGCTTGAGCGATACTTCCTCCTTCATGAGGCCAAAAATTATAAATATAATTCCGATCACGATGAACTAGATGCATAGGATAAAACTTCTGATGAAATTCCAATTTCAGTCGGTTGTAATTCCAAGTCCTAATATCATCGCATAGCCTATACCACGTCATTGCCTTGTCCTTCAAAGATAAAGGGAACACCTTCTTCTTGACTTCATCCTCGGGCAATCCTACAAGCATAAATAATCCACAAACTTCATCCACATAGATTAGATGCATATCAGGATGTAATGTTCCATGTCCTACATAAGGATTAGCTAGCAGTTTCACTATCATACCCAAAGGAATTTCATAATAAATATTTTCAGTAGGTTCAATAGGTTGAGGGGAAAATCTTTGCTCTTCTGGTCGGGGTGAAGATACCCCGAACAAACCCCTCAAAGGATTATTTTCCATATCAACAAGTGACAGTAAATTTGAGCACACTCTATAAATGTTCCCATAACAAATTCCACTTACCAAAGGCACTTCACTCCCCGGCAACGGCGTTAGAAAAGAGTCTTGATGACCCACAAGTATAGGGATCTATCGTAGTCCTTTCGATAAGTAAGAGTGTCGAACCCAAAGAGGAGCAGAAGGAAATGACAAGCGGTTTTCAGCAAGGTATTCTCTGCAAACACTGAAATTACCAGTAACAGATAGTTTTGTGACAAGATAATTCGTAACGGGTAACAAGTAACAAGTGTAACAAAGGTGCAGCAAGGTGGCCCAATGCTTTTTGTAGCAAAGGACAAGCCTAGACGAACTCTTATATAAAGCAAAGCGCTCCCGAGGACACATGGGAATTACTGTCAAGCTACTTTTCATCATGCCCATATGATTCGCGTTCGTTACTTTGATAATTTGATATGTGGGTGGACCGGTGCTTGGGTGCTGTCCTTACTTGGACAAGCCTCCCACTTATGATTAACCCCTCTCGCAAGCATCCATAACTCTGAAAGAAGAATTAAGATAAATCTAACCATAGCATGAAACATATGGATCCAAATCAGCCCCTTACAAAGCAACACATAAACTAGGGTTTAAGCTTCTGACACTCTAGCAACCCATCATCTACTTATTACTTCCCAATGCCTTCCCCTAGGCCCAAACAATGGTGAAGTTTCATGTAGTCGACGTTCACATAACACCACTAGAGGAAAGACAACATACATCTCATCAAAATATCGAATGAAAACCAAATTGACATGATTACTTATAACAAGACTTCTCCCATGTCCTCAGGAACAAACGTAACTACTCACAAAGCATAATCATGTTCATAATCAGAGGAGTAATAATTATCATTAAGAATCTGAACATATAATCTCCCACCGAATAAACCAACTAGCATCAACTACAAGGAGTAATCAACACTACTAACAACCCAGATGTACCAATCTGAGGTTTTGAGACAAAGATCGGATACAAGAGATAACCTGGGTTTGAGAGGAGATGGTGCTGGTGAAGCTGTTGATGGATATTTACCCCCTCTCGATGAGAGGATCATTGGTGATGACTATGGCTTTGATTTCCCCCTCCGGGAGGGAAGTTTCCCCCGCAGAACAGCTCCGCCAGAGCCCTAGATTGCTTCTGCCCAAGTTCCGCCTCGAGACGGTGGTGCTTCATCCCGAAAGCTTCCTCTTATTTTTTTTCTAAGTCAAAACCCTTCATATAGCAGAAGATGGACACCGGAGGCCTGCTAGGGGGCCCACAAGTCACAGGGGCGCGCCTCCTAGGCTTGTGGCCTCTTGGTGGGTCCCCTTTGGTATTTTCTTCGCCCAATAATTTTTATATATTCCAAAATAATTCTTTGCAAATTTTCAGGACTTTTGGAGTTGTGCAGAATAGGCCTCTTAGATTTGCTCCTTTTCTAGTCCAGAATTCCAGCTGCCTACATTCTCCCTCTTCATGTAAACCTTGCAAAATAAGAGAGAAAAGGCATAAGTGTTGCACCAAAATATGTAATAATAGCCCAAAGTGCAATAAATATCAATATAAAAGCATGATGCAAAATGCCTGTATCAGTGAGAAACCACTCCCAAGAAATTGTGCACTCTACTTCTACCCAACCCATTGCAATCGGGAAATGCAGTCATTAGGATCAATACCTACAGCACTAAGCACCACTCCTTTAAACCTAGTTTTCATGTGACAACCATCAATGAAAATAATAGGCCTGCACTGAGGGAGTCCTGGATTAGGTGGTCCCCGGGCGTCCGGGCTATGTGACATGGGCCGGACCAGTGAGCCGTGAGGATACAAGATAGAAGACCTTCCCCTGTGTCCGGATGGGACTCTCCTTTGCGTGGATGGCAAGTTTGGCGTTCGGATGTATAGTTTCCTTTCTCTGTAAAACCGACTCTGTACAACCCTAGGCCCCTCCGGTGTCTACATAAACCGGAGGGTTTAGTCCGTATAGGCTAAGCCAAATCATACAGGCTAGACATCTAGGGTTTAGCCATTACGATCTGGAGGTAGATCAACTCTTGTAACCCCTATACTCATCAAAGTCAATCAAGCAGGAAGTAGGGTATTACCTCCATTAAGAGGGGCCGAACCTGGGTAAACATCGTGTCCCCTGCCTCCTGTTACCTTCGATCCTCAGACGCACAGTTCGGGACCCCCTACCCGAGATCGACCGGTTTTGACACGTACATGCACCCCTTGAGCCACCCCCTTTTACATGCATCATAAGACCAATATAGAGTTTTCAGACATTTCCTGCCCAGTGGGAAACCTTTGTCTTTAATAAGCTCAGTTGACAGAAGAAATGTAGACCCAGGGTTGGTACTCCTCAATTCATGCCCATAATCCCAAAGCCTATTGAACTGCTCTACTTCATCACCATGGATCTCCTTAAGTGTTGCTGTTCTTGCCCTAGCTAGATTCCATCTGTTAGGGGTGACATGAAATTCATTGGTGATCTTTCTTGAAAATTTACCTAGTGATATCTTCTGGTCATCTCTGAACTCATCTATGAAATACTTGCACATGAATTGTGCTGTCAATGACCTTAACTTCCATTTATTCTGGCATCTATGTTCTCCATAGTAAGTCTTGATGACAAATCCTCCTGTCCTGTTGTCATTGCCAGCAAACAGGTACCATGGGCAACCATTTTCACAAACTCCCTCAAGTCTCCTCTTGTCATTCTTTTATCTTCTTGATCTGCACTATGTTTCTAACTGAATATGCAGTCAGTGCATGTCTTAGCTCAATCACATCAGCAAATACCATCCCTACTTAGTTTAAACACAGGGGAAATCATGTCCACCTTTGCATTGAAAGCTTTAAACTTGTACCTAAGTTCATCTGCTTGCTCAGTTGATAGGTTCAAATCTTCATCCTCAAGCAAATAGTCAATCTCCACATCTTCCTCAGCTTCTTCATCAGCATCAAAGTCAATGTTGTCATCATAAAGATCATCATCACCATCATCTATGTCATAGTCACTGTCACTGAAATCGGAATATGAAACAACTACATCTTCAATAATTGTTTGTCCATCTTCAGTTAGCATGTTGTGCTCAGCACCCTCAGTCAGCAAACTATGTGGGTATGTTCCATTTGTTGCAATCTCTGACAAGGGATCTTCCACAAAGACTGAAATTAGGCTATGTGAAGAGGATGCACTTGCTGCTGCATAACTTGATGTTGTTGTTATCAAAGACAGGGGCAATGTGCACACCAAATCAGATCTTAAGTTGCTGATGAAATATGCATGGTCAACCATGAGTACACGCATTTTATGCTCAGCACTAGCTCTGATCATATGTTGCACATCCTCATCACCTCTAATTCTGATCAAACCATCTGAGATTGGTTTATTTGGTTTGCACCAGTAAATGATGTGCTCAATCACAGGATATCCCAACCAAAGTAAGTGTTGTTCAAGGAATGCATAGGAGAAAGTGCTAGAGTCAACAGAAGGGTTCCAGTACTCCAGCTTACTGATTGGGCCACAGAAATTCTACCATGCTCAAGTTCCAGTGTAAAAAAAGGACTATGTACCCTTTCTCCATTTGCTGCATCACACACAGCATCCAAAAAAAAGATGCATCAGTTCGGAAACAATATTCAGTTAACTGAATATTCAGTTGAATGAAAATAATCCAATTAACAAGATGCATCAGATTTAGTAAACTACAACAACTTATGGTTCACTTAACTGAACCTTTCGATCAACTTCTGATGGTGAAAATATTGATTAACTTCGATGGCGAACATATTGAGTTAACTACGATGAATCGAACATATTCAGTGAACTAAAGATAAAGTAACCATAAATGAAATACAACATTAGCAAAACCATTCAATCAACTGAAACTTCACTGCACATACCATTGGCATTACCAAAACTAAACTAAATGGTTCAACAATTTAGCCCAGTTTATACTCTGTACAAACATCTTCAACAACAAAAAAGAGTTTAATTTAACCACACAAACAGATGCATGAGTAGAGTACAAGCTAGAGCAGAACTAAAAGCCAAAAAGGCATGAACATCTAATTTATCCACCATAAACCCTCGCTCTCATGTCTAACCCAAACCTAAAATCGTCGACCGAAACCCTAGCTCTACTGCGCCATACGTGACCCCTACGCAAGAAACACCACTACACGGCCTTAGATCGAGAACAAATGGCATGGATCGAGCTGTTGTGCAGGGCGCAAACGGGGGGCGACGAGCCGCAGAGCAAAGCAGAGGAGATGGGAGGAGAAGCGACTCACGATGTCGGGGAGGAAGGCAGCGAGCAGGCGGGCCGAGATGAGCAGATCACGAGCATCTCGGCGCCGCCCGAGTATGGCGGCGGCAGCGCCTCCGTCGTAGCGTCACCATCGCCCGCCCGGCCCGTGAACTCCACAGTCGCCCGGCAATGACCAAGCTGAATCCTCTCGAGCGGATCTGTTGGATTCGAGACCGATTTAATTCGATTCTTTGTCTTTGCGGGTTGATTAAGCGAGCAACGACAGGGGGTTTCTTGCAAAAGTGCGGGCAATGACCGGTCCACCGGGGACTAAAACATCACATGCAATGCAAGTTGGGATATGATGAAGTTGATTTTTGCAAGTTTGAGACTAAATCATCACATGTAGTACAAGTTTGGGTACTTGGGGCGCTTTTACCCCTTGAAAATATTTGACTCAAAAAGGACCTCACGACCCTGCAGACACACCCATGTTGCAGTGTGCACACGGGGAGCACTTTACACGGTGTCAAGTACGTTGGGAAAACCTGGCCGTGCAAAGGAAAAAAGACAGGTCGTGAAAACCACTTTCCACTGAGCAAGAACATGACCCCTGATCAGTAGTGAGTATATTTTATAAGCTCAATTATCAGATAAACACAGCTTAATTAGAGGTCACAGTAGCTGAGCCCTTTTGACTCCCGGTCTCCCACCACACTACAGCGAAGGCCTCCTCGGCTCACACAAATCAAAGCACAACGGAGGGAAACCCAAAGCCACTCACTGTCCTCTCCGCTCGCTCTCCCACTCCCCCCCTGTCTGTCCCTCCTCATGCTCACCACCATCAGACCAGCCATGGCCGCCTAGCTAGCTAAGCCAAGCTCGGCTAGTACAAGCCTGCTGGAAGCGAGGAGGACGGTGTAGGCATGGGCTGCTGCGTCAGCAAGAAACGCGGCGAGCCGCCGGGCGCGGCCGATGGGGGGAAGGCCGTCGAGGCCCGCGACCTGCCGCCGCCGGAGGAGGAGAAGGTCAAGGAGGTGCTCTCGGAGACGCCGCGCGTCAAGCCGCGGCCCAGGCCCAGGCGTGTCGCTGGTGGCGCTGTGGTGGCGCCGTCGGCGGAGAAGGCCAGGGCCAAGGAAGGCGGCACCGCCAGGGCGAAGGACGGCCATGGCGTCGGCGGCAGGATCAGCAGGCCCGCGCGCTCCGTCGAGGAGAAGTCGGAGGCGGCGTCCGAGTCGTCGGCCGCGACCACGGTGGCCGGGCCCGAGCGGTCCCCGTCCAAGCCGCCCAGGTGCCGGCAGGGAAGAGCCGCGCCCGGTGGAGAGCCCAGGCACGCGAGGCGGGACCGAGACCACGGCGACGCCGTCCCTGGCGGGCGCGGGCGCGCGTCCCCCTCGCCCCCGCCTCCGCGGCGCGACCCCGGGCGGAGGTCGCCGTCGCCGGCCGCGAAGCGGGCGCAGGACCAGCGCCGCGACGCTGTCAGCTCCGCCACGTGCGCGCAGCGGAAGCCGCCCGTGCCCGCGAGGCCGTGCGGGCGCGCGCCGACGCCCCCGCGTGCGCAGGAGGCACCTCCCCAGCCACCGGCGCAGGCGAAGCCGCACCCGCACGGTCCTCCTACGCACTCTGCGTCGCCACCGACACCTCAGGCACCGGAGCCTGTGGACACACCCCCAGGCAGCGGCAGCGACGGCGCGGCCGGTGACGGTGAAGGCGAGGGGAAGGAGTCCCTGGAGAACCCGCTGGTGTCCATGGAATGCTTTATCTTCCTGTGACAGTAACACTAGACCTGCCCGCCTGCCTGCCTTGTCTCGCCCATCCCTCAGTAAGTAATCAATCAGCGTACTCCATTGTCACAGTTAGGAGTAACTAGATTTAGAGGCCGTACTTGTCTGTTTTGGTGAATGTAATTGTGCTGGCAACTTTTTCCCGTGTTGGAATTTTGTATCCGGGGAAGGAATTAGTCCCAGCTCTTTGGTGCACTTTCTTCGGTGTCCTATGTAATCTGTATTGTAGACTGTAGCTAATCCAAGCTAGCAAGGGTACCGATCTCTGTAATGAACTGCATAATGCAGTATCTGTTTCCTTTCTGGTACTACATTGATTGCACTCCGATCTATCTTGTGCAAAGCTGGAGTTGCCACTTATGTTGATCCGATCCTATCCATGGATGGACCATGGCCGTTTCTTCCTCGTTGCATGGCATGGTCCATCACGATCAGTTCGCCGGGGCATTCAATGGCTCCGCATCCGCATTTGCCCAGTTCCATAACTCCGTCCAACCGCTCTGCACGCCCAAGGCACGTCCGGCGTAGTAACGTCAACGGGCCGATCCGTGCATGCACATTCAATGTCCGTGGTGCCGATCGGCGAGCACCGGCTGCTATGCACACGAGCGACGTCTAATCGAACAAATGCGCCGAGCTGCAGGGATTCATGGGAGGAGACCGTGTAGACAGCGGCCCGTGTGGGGGCGTGGCCGTGGCCGGGGACGGCAGCGGCAGAGCACGCGCGCGGCAGGAACCTTTTTCGCGCCACCCTCACTTCTCCGCCGTGCGCGCGAGCGCGCCCACTGTGCAGTCCAGCGACGTTATGTTGGGGGTGCGTGCCCACCACCGCACCCGCCGCCTGTCGGCCGCTCGCCGTTGTCGCCACCCCGGTGGCTGTGTCCCCCGGCCCCGATTATTTTACCAGAGCACGGCGAGCCGCATGCCGCGCTGGTGCCCACGCGGGTACACGATGCTGCCAGCCACGGTGCGACGGTGTACTGGAGCAATTGTACTGTACTATACTGGTATACTAGGACTGTACTGCCTGGCCTTTGCGCTGGAACGTTTCTCCTTTCGCGGTGTACGGGGAGATCGCGGCGGATCTGGTGCTGGTGACCGGGAACGGTGGGGGCGTGCGCGGCGACCCCGATGCGTTCGTGCGTGGCCGGCGTGCCGCGGCGCTTTCTGCCGCCACCGAGGCAGGGCCGGCTTTTTGAGCCTTTGCAGAGCCGAGGTGAGCCCGACCGACTCACTGGAAGCTCGCGGTTTCTCGACCCGCGCACATAGTCGGGTAAAATGGGCGACGCTCGCATTATGCCGACATGCACGTAGCGGCAGTGGCAGTGGCAGTGGCAGTGGCATGGTAAAAAGAGCGACGCTCGCACGCCGACATGCGCGCAGTAGCAGGCACGGTTAGCTCGCCGGGCTCGGCCTTTTCGCCCGCGTCGCAGCTTTCGAGTGCACTCTGCTCGCTGATGGGATACAGCAAGCCAAGCGGCAACTGTCATGCTCTACCCGTCATCTATCTGTCCAACTGTCCCGACGAAAAAAAAAGGAAAGAACCGAGCAGGCTGGTGTTTGATGAAGCCCACCAACAAAGAGATCTAGAGCAGAAAAGGCCCAAACGTCAACAACCTGATCCCACTTCCCAGTGTGCCTAAGCTTCCCCTCTCGTTAGGGTTTTTTCTCCTCTCGGCAGTGGCGATCGTCGTCCTCCTGTAGAGACTGCTCTACCCTGCTTCCTTCGCTCATCGACGCTGCTGAGGCCTTCGGTCTCACAGGAGGTGGGCGCTGAGGAACGATGCGGACAATACCGCCCGCGGATCAGAATCTCTCGGGCGAGAGACCTATGGAGGATACCGCATCTGGATCCGGCACGGCCTTGTCCGATCTGGAGGCAATGATGGAGGAACTTGGATTGAAGGAGGATGACCTCCAAGATGTAGTGGTGGAGGACGAGGAGCTGCCGGAGGAAGCAACTCGTTGGATGGCAATCGCTAGGGTTCACATGGAGAAACCCTATAGTCAATATTGGTTCTACAAGAATATGAGGGTTGCATAGGACCTGGCAAAGGAAGTAAAGATCAGACCCCTAGAGGAGAACCTGTACACGCTGCAATTTTCGTGTCTTGGGGATTGGGAACGCGTGATGGAGGAGGGACCGGGGACCTTCAAAGGAAAAGCAACTGTTTTGGCCCCCTACGATGGATACACAAAACCATCAACAATAGAGTTGAATAAGATAGATATATGGATGCAAATCCATGATCTTCCAGGGTTTTTCTCAAAGATCAAAGCACTTTCGGCTGCCGTTGGTGAGTTTATTTATGCCGAGCCAAAATCACAAGAGTTCGAAGGAAATTTTGCTCGGGTACGCGTGAAGATAGATGTGACTAAACCTCTGAAGAACGCCGTCTCTTTGGTGATCAAGAAGAAAGATGCAGTGCAGTGAGTGATATTCACGATAAAATTTGAGCGGCTACCTGACTGGTGTGCTGTATGTGGGTATCTTGGACATCTTTTCAAGGAGTGCGGTGATGGGGTTCGTCCCCCGAAAGCACTAGTCTTTAAGGATTTAAAAGCTTCATGGTTCAGGGGTCCAGGCCGAGGGCCAGGTGAAGGAAGGGGTGCGGGAGGAGGAGGAGGAGGAAATAGAGGGCGAGGTAGGTCAGGTCGCGGGCAGGACGCGGAGGTGCCAACTTCCATAACGCCGAGGTCTATAGTAACCCTCTCCGTGACATTGCTATGGAGGATGTTGATGCAACTAAGGAGATAAATACTATTGGAAATATGCCCTAGAGGCAATAATAAAATGGTTATTATTTAATTTCCTTGTTCATGATAATTGTCTATTGTTCATGCTATAATTGTATTAACGGGAAATTGTAATACATGTGTGAATACATAGACCACAACATGTCCCTAGTGAGCCTCCAGTTGACTAGCTCGTTGATAAATAGATGGTTGTGGTTTCCTGACCATGGACATTGGATGTCGTTGATAACGGGATCACATCATTAGGAGAATGATGTGATGGACAAGACCCAATCCTAAGCATAGCACAAGATCGTGTAGTTCGTTTGCTAGAGCTTTTCTAATGTCAAGTACAATTTCTTAGACCATGAGATTGTGCAACTCCCAGATACCGTAGGAATGCTTTGGCTGTATGAAACGTCACAACGTAACTGGATGGCTATAAAGGTGCACTACAGGTATCTCCGAAAGTGTCTGTTGGGTTGGCACAAATCGAGACTGAGATTTGTCACTCCGTATGACGAAGAGGTATCTCTGGGCCCACTCGATAATGCATCATCATAATGAGCTCAATGTGACTAAGGAGTTATTCACGGGATCATGCGTTACGGAATGAGTAAAGAGACTTGCCCGTAACGAGATTGAACAAGGTATAGGGACACCGACGATCGAATCTCGGGCAAGTATGTCGGGGAGACGACACCTATGGGATCACTTGAATCCCTTCTACGGTTGGCGGGCGCGGGGTTCTGAGAAGAGCAGGTTTAGGAGCTAGCACAAAGATCGTTTACCCAGGTTCGGCCCGCAAGGATGCGTAATACCCTAGTCCTGCTTTAGTGTGTATTCCAGAGTGTTCTTGAGCTCTCGAACTAGCTACGGTGTCTGCGTAGTTCCAAAGAGCCGAATCCTTCTCCTGGTCGCCTCACACCTCCTTTCATAGGCAAAAAGGGGTCGCCACAGTGGCACACAGGAGGTGGAAAGGCGTACAGTGGGCGAGCTTATCGCCCAGCATTATGGGACAAAGCGCATTAAATGCGCTACTTAGGTGTCCATTAGCTTTATCGGGGACGGGAACGAGGCCTGTCCCGTCCGTCGCCGCTCCGCCTCGCCCGACACGCAGCGCCCGAATAGCGATGTGTGCAGCGCCATGTAAGCGGCGAGGCTTTGAGGTGGCGCGGTGGTGGACCTTCATGAAGATCTGCATGCCACCACACAGGTGCTTGCTGGGTCGATGTAGAGGCCGCCCATCGTCACGCAGGTGCCTGCCCAGCTGGTTGAGTTAGTAGCTGCTTGGGGATGGCGGTGGAGTCTTGGCAGGCGCGGGCCTGGCTGTGGCCCTGCTGATGCCCTCGGCAATTGTCTTGCTGGGGGCCCGACAAGGGTCTTGCCGTGGTGCTGCGGTCATCCCCGGCAAGGCGCTTGCCGGGGGTCTTGTGGGTTTCCTCGGATAGAATCCCGCCGAGGGTCGTCGTCTTCTGGTCCTCATCTGACCTCATGTATCTATGATCTTGACAAAGATCTGCATGCCACCACAAGTGCCTCCGAGCCACAGGTCGAATGTAGTTGTTGGCGGCATTTGGAACCCTTGGGCTCAAGGGTGGCTCGCTCTGCTGGCATTGGGCAAGTTGCCCCGGCAAGGCTTCGCCCGGCAAGAAGTCTTGCCGGGAGTCCACCGCCTTGCTCTTTGTGTTTACGGTCTTGGCGTTGCTTTTTTGCCTTGTGCTTGGCTTCTCTCGGCTTCCCTCCTCTGTCACGCTATCTTGTGGCCATGCGCTGGCTCGATTGCCGTGCACAAGTAAAGGGGTCAAAAGGAGAGACCATATTTTTGTACTCCGGCAGGAGCCCACGGGTCTGGGCCACTCATAAGTGCGACGCGCTGTTGGGCCAGGCCCAGAACGGTGCGCGGGCAGGTGGGGCGGATTCCACCGCAGTAACTTTTTCGTCCGTTGTGCTTCCCCATGACCTGCGTTGAACGCGCGACGTGGGGGTCATGCGTGGGGCAGTTCCCGCACGCATGCGTCACATCGCAGTTAATGGGAAAAGAGGCGGCCCACGCCTTCCCCGTAAAAAGGAATAACCGCGGGCGCACTGCTCGTTTACCCTCCGTGCTTTCCCCAATCTCGAAACCGCCGTCCCCTTCTTCTTCCTTCTCAAGCTCTTGCCTTCGCTAGCTGCCGCCGCGCCTTCGCCATCCTCCAGTCCTCGCCTCCCGCAGCCGCCATGCCACCCAAGACCAGCAGGGGCAAGGGAGTGGCCAAGGACGCCGGGGAGAAGGAGCCGTGGAGAGCGAAGTTAGCGGTCTTGGCCGGGCAGCACGCCTACTTCCTGTCGACGGTCAACGCGGTCGAACTCCGGGACTACTTCAAGCACCTATGGGGGTGCAAGACGGGAAGCGAGACGATGGGGCATCCGGCCACACGCGTCATCCCCGCTGCCTGCGCCGAAGCCGGCCCGAATCGGTACCCGTTCTTCATCGACTACTTTTCTTGCGGCCTCTGCCCTCCCTTCTCTGATTTCTTCAGCGACATCATGCACACCTACGGCTTCCACCTTCTAGATTTTACTCCAAATGTCGTGGCGTGCATGCCTCTTTTTGCGCACCTCTGTGAGGGTTTCGCCGGGGTGCATCCCAACATGGCGCTCTTCCGCCACTACTTCTTCCCTCGAATCCAAAAGGGGGGGGCGCCATTTCCGGTTGCGTCGCCTGGATCCCAAGGACCCAGGAGAAAAGGGCATATCCGGAAGGCGCCCAGAAGGAGAGGTGGGAGGAGTGGCGGGGCCGGTGGTGCTGGATTAAGGAGAAGGACCCACCAACATTCTGCGAGGTTCCCCAGGCGCCACCGGTCCACAGAAGCGACTGGAGCGATGTCGATGTCAACGACAAGAAGCTCACGGTCGCCACCACTAGGATTCTTTGTCTCACCGATGCCGGGCTCACCCTTGAGATGATCGGGGCAGATTTCATCCGCCGCCGAATCACTCCGCTGCACAACAAGGGGAGGCCGGCCTGGCTCTTCACGAACGACGCCGACATCATGAGGCTCCGACCCGGCTTGGACCACAACTTCACGGTGATGGGGCACGCCCACTTCTGCCAGCGGCTCTTCCAGCTCGACGTGAACCGCGACGGCGAGGTCGAGCGGTCCGGCAAGGCCGCGAAGGCGGCAAGGTCGCCAAAGGGCCCTTGTTTAAGTTGCGGTGAGGTGGTCACTGAGCAACAACCCGCGCCGAACCGACATCATTGCCATGATGCCGGAGTTCAACGCGCACGGCCTCGTCCCAAGTTGGGCCGAGCCGCCGGTGGATCAGGTGCAAGAGTTTTTTGACACCCTGGTGGAGAAGTACATCCACGACGAATCCGCGGCTCGTCCAGGACACCACCCAGGCAGAGCTGGACTACATCGCCGCCAGGGCGGTGGAGGCAGAGCTCGCCAAGGAGGCCGGTAGCGCCGGCGGCGTGGAGGACAAGGCCGCAGCGGTTGCGGAGGAAAAGGAGCTTGCCTTGATGGGGCGAGTGCCTTTCGGGGAGGCGGCCAGGCGCGCAGGGCTCCCCTCATCGAGGGCGTGGTCGACGAGTCATCGGAGGAGGCCGAGGCTGTCGACCCTCCGATCACGGGAGAGGGCGAGTCTGCGGCGGGCCACCTCCGTGAGCCGTCCCGGTGGCGAGTCGTGCAACCGCGGCAAGCCCAGGAGGGGTCCACGCGCCAGACCAGGATCACGGTGGCGAAGAAGTTGGTGACGGCCGCGATGGCGAAGAAGAAAGCATCTGCCTCTTCTTCGTCCAAGCATCCACGGACCCCATCTGCTTCCCCTCCTCCCGCAGATGACGACGCAAAGGTTGTCTTCGATTTTGGGTCCCTCAGCCCAAGGAGGAAGAGGAAGGCAACAGAGGAGGAGGTGGAGGACGAGTAAGTATCTTGTTCCCTTTTTCTTGCCATCTCTGCCTCCTCAAACCATGCTGCTTATCTTGATTTGTTTCTATCTTTGCAGGGATGCGGAGAGGCTGGCCCAGAGGGTGAAGAGGGTCAGGGCTTTGGCGAGCTGCCAGCCCCAGCAGGCGCTTCCGGTACGCCACTGGTGGTGTTGAGGAGCCCGGACAGCAGCCCCCGGCACAGCCTCCTGCGTAAGTTCATCACTCACCCCTCGTCGACGTGTGTCAGGGGTACGATCCTTTGGCGCTGGCCTTGCCGTGGTTTCAGGAGGAGGGCAGCAGCAGGAGGAGCCACCGAGGGCTACCACCAACATGCCGCCCCCATCGACCACGCCGCCCCGAGGGGCGTCCCCGGCAAGGGTGCCAAGCACCGAGCCCATGCACACGGAGGAGCAGGAGGCGAACTCAGGCGCTGGTGGCTTCGCCTCGGCGCCAAATGTTGGCGGGAATGGGACCTCTGCTTCCCAGCCCGACACGGGTAAGTCACTCGCCTTCTGTCGCTGTTCCTTATTCTCTTCTTTCTGAATCTTAGTCTTGGCTTCGCCCCATCCTCTTCTCGGTATCCTAATCCTTCCTCGGCAGATCCGGAGGATATAGATACCGTCATCGAGGATGTCGCCAAGGATGTCGCGGCGGAGGACGAGAAGGTCGCTACTGAGGAGGCCGCCAAGGGTGCCGTCGAGGACGACGCCAAGGGGTCTGCCAGGGAGCCTGGCAAGGCTGCTACCGAGGAGGCCGGCAAGGGGCCCGCCGAGGAGGCCGACAAGGCCGCTGCCGAGGAGGAGGTGGCTGATGACCAACCTTCCTCCTCCGCAGCCTCTGGCTCAGGCAGGTACCTGAGGGTAAGCGACGACCTGTTCGTCCACCTCCCAGGGACGGCGAGCGCCGGGGCGCCCGCCGAGTGGGAGGTGTTTGATGATGAAGTGCTCGCCGCCGCCGGGCTTGAGGTCGTTGACGAGCCGAGCACCGGTGGCAGTGGTTCCCAGGAAGAGCGGTTCCTCCAGGCCATGGGCGCCAACTTCTAGAAGCTCCAGGCGCTTCACCGCGGTCACCTGGACAAGGCCAAGTCCAGGATGGCAATGGTGGACAAGGCGGAGGTGGACCTCGAGGGGCGCGTCGCCGAGGCGCAGGCTTGGTTCCGCCAGGCCCACAAGGACCTGAAGGCCGCCCAGGACGCGGTGGCTGAGCGCGAGGTGGAGCTCATCATGAAGCTGGCCGACATTGAGAAGGCCCAGGAGATGATGAAGAACCTGGCCGCCGAAGCCGAGGCCGCTCGAACCCAGCACTAGGCCGCGCTGAACTCCCAGGAGGAGGACCTTGCCGCGCATGAGGAGAAGCTTGCCGCAACGCTCTGTGGAGGATGAGGAGGTGGAGAAGCTCGTCGTGCAGCGGACCCAAGAGTTGGAGCAGAGGCACATGGAGGCACTCAATGCCCAGGTTCTGGTTCACGCCGGCAGGGTGAAGGAGCTGGAGGTGGAACGGGACGGGCTGAAGAACCAGACCCTGAAGCTGGCTAAGGAGAAGAACACGCTCAACGATGCCCTGGTGGAGGTGCAGGGCGCAGTCCTTGGCAAGGTTGAGCAGCTCTCCAAGGCCAATGACTCCATCAAACATCTGAAGCTGAAACTGGAGGGTCTTGAGAGGATGCTCTTGGAGGCCAAGGCCCAGGAGGGGACCCTGGCCAAGGATCTGGAGGCCGAGAAGCAGCTGCGGAAGAACGAAGCCGCCAACCACAGGGATTTTGTGGAGGGCGAGGATCACTGGGTCGGCCGTCTCGAAAACGTCGCCGGCAGGATCACCACGCATCTGGCTACCATGGGGATGCCAAATGTGAGGTACACCCCGGAGCGCAACGTGAGCCCCAACGCCAAGCTGACCCTGTTCTTCGAGGGTGTTCTCGGAGCCCTGGAGCATTTCCACTCCAATCGGGCGGCCTCCCTGGCCGATGAGGCCCGGAGTCTTTGCCGGGGTGCCATGCCCAAGGTCCTCACCAAGGTGGCGCACTGGAACGCCAACCTCGACTTCGACGCCGCGCAGGAGAGCTTGCCAGAGGATGCGGACCTCGCGACGCTCAAGGAGCGTATCAAGCCCATCATCAGCCGCATTGACAGAATCCTGAGGGTGGAGGGCCTGCGCCGGGACTAGGCACCCCGTTTCTCATCGCTGCTGTAGGTTCATGACCAAGACAATTTCTATCTTTAGTTAGAACCGCAGCAACAATTGATGTAATATAACTGTGCAGTACTTTTGATATTATGCACGTTACTTTCCTGTTCAATCCCCCCTTTGTATGTTCACCCTACGTTAATCGGGTGGGCTTGCCGACGCGTAACCTAGGCCACGGGGCCTTGAGGACGGATCCCCAATACCCTGCCGGGTATGCTTGCTGCCAGGCAAACCACCTTAGCACTCTCAACGCGGCCGCTCGAACAGTCGAGCTTGACTCGAGTGAGAATTAAGGTAAAACCCAACCATAGCATTAAGATATATTGTTTCAACACATTGCAATATTGTTTACGCTCACTTTTACCATTAGTTACTTTGTTGTTTTTATATTTTTAGATTACAAAAACCTATATCTACCATCCATATTGCACTTGTATCACCATTTCTTCGCCGAACTAGTGCACCTATAAAATTTACCATTGTATTGGGTGTGTTGGGGACACAAGAGACTCTTTGTTATTTGGTTGCAGGTTGTTTGAGAGAGACCATCTTCAACCTCGCCTCCCACGGATTGATAAACCTTAGGTCATCCACTTGAGAGAAATTTGCTCTTGTCCTACAAACCTACGCACTTGGAGGCCCAACAACGTCTACAAGAAGAAGGTTGCGTAGTAGACATCAAGCTCTTTTTCGGCGCCGTTCTTGGGAGGCTGAGCAAGCGGCACTCACACCCGTCAACCAAGCTCTTTTACAGGCGCCGTTCTTGGAGGTGAGTGCTTGAAGGTATATCTTTAGATCTTGTAATCAAATCTTTTAGTTTCTTGTTTTATCACTAGTTTAGTTTATAAAAGACAACTACAAAAAATGGAATTAAATTTGCCACATACGCTTCACCTTTTTAATATCTTTCATGAAAATGATGGAAAGGAAAATTGTGCTCAAGTGCTAGAAGAAGAAGTCTATAAAATGTTTGGCACTAAATCTTTGAATGATGAGCATGATTGCAATGTTCTTAGTATGAATTCTTCGAACATCCATGAGGCTAATGATATGCAAAGCCACAAGCTTGGGGAAGCTATGTTTGATGAAGATGATATTTTGTTGTCCCCCAAGTTTTGATGAGCAAATATATTGTGATGATAGCATGCCTCCTATCTATGATGATTATTGTGATGAAATTTATGCTATAAAGAGTAATGACATCCATGAAACTTGTCCTCATGATTTTAATGCTCAAATTGATTATGTGAATAAAGTATCATATGATAGTTATTTTGTTGAGTTTGCTCCCACTACTATTGATGAGAATAAATTTTCTTATGTGGGGAGTAATAAAAATTCTATGCTAGTAGATCGTGAAAAGAATGCTTTAGGTGTTGGTTATATTGTTGAATTCATTCATGATGCTACTGAAAATTATTATGAGGGAGGAATATATGCTTGTAGCAATTGCAATAATATCAAGTTTCCTCTCTATGTGCTTAAAGTTTTGAAGTTATGCTTGTTTTTCCTTCCTATGCTAGTTGATTATTGTTCCCATAAGTTGGTTGCTCACAAAATCCCTATGTATAGGAAGTGGGTTAGACTAAAATGTGCTAGTCATATTCTTCATGATGCTCCCTTTATGTTTCATTCTTATATTTTATGTGAGCATCATTGAAATCATCATGCCTAGCTAGGGGCGTTAAACGTTAGCGCTTGTTGGGAGGCAACCCAATTTTATTTTAGTTTTTTGCTTTTTGCTCCTATTTAGGAATAAATAATCCATATAGCTTCTGTTTAGATGTGGTTTTGTGTTTTATTTAGTGTTTGTGCCAAGTAGAACCTTTGGGAAGACTTGGGTGAAGTCTTTATGATCATGCTGTAAAATACAGAAACTTTAGCGCTCACGAGATTAGCTAAAACTTTTTACTGGAGAGTGCTATTTAGTTGATAAACACGGTGTACACGTATGGGACATGGTTTAGATTATGAATATATAGTTAGTACATCAAATGTACTATTATTTGGAATCAACATCAAGTGTATTCAAAAAATAGAATTCGAGTTCATGTAGTACACATAGTTCATATATATCTCCATAGTAATCATGTGGTGTGTTATTGAGGTACTACACGAATGATGGTTGAAGTTGGCAACAAACATGATTGTAGATTCTTATTGAAATAGAGAAACGAATTCAAATTCAGTTCGAATTGCAGCGGTAGTATAGACATTTGGAATGCACTAAAATGTTGGTATGAGTAGGTTACATGCATTATACAGCAAGTGAAAAAATTAATTGGACATAACATGGATTCATACTCCCTCCTTCCATCTATAGAGGGCGTAATGCGTTTTTTAAGACCGCCTTTTGACTATTGACAAGATCAATAGTACATGACATGCACAATGTGAAAATTATATCATTGAAAGAACCTTTCACAGACGAATTTAACGGTGTGCTTTGTTTAAGTTGCATGTCATATATTATTGCTCTAATATTTGGTCAAAGTTAGCATCGAAAAACGCATTAGGCCCTATATAGATGGAAGCAGGGAGTAGCTTTGAATAGCATTTTTATAATAAAACGGGGCAAGACTCTCTCTTTGTGTGGTTTGAATAGTTTTATTTTTTTTGTTTTCTTTTTGGTTGAGGGAAGTGTGAATTGATTTGGTACGTACAAGTACAATATAACACGTTAGGCTTGTCCCTAAAATTCAACCCGCGCCTTGTTATATCACAAAAATTCAGATATCGTGCTCCCAAAACTGGCGCCTTCACAACCCGCGCCTTGCTATCCCGAAATTACAACACGCACGAAAACTCCCTCCAGCTGCCAAATCCCGACCCGTGAAATCCCCCTTCTAACCCTGAGCCGAAAGGGCCACTAGTTCAAATCGGTGGGGGGTACTTTTGTAACACACCCTACATTTTGGACAAGCACGTCCCTAAGTCATGGTTCACCCCCTCCCATCGCCTCCCTTTTGCCATTCAAAATCCCAGGCCGCCATAACCTCTTCGCTCCAGCCGCGAAACCCCACCCTCCTCCTTCTGCCACCTCACCGCTGGCCGGAGCCTCTTCCCCGACGACGTCGTCCACCGCAACAGCTCAACGTCCCTCGTCCACCTCCCCAGATGAGGATTCGTCGTCCATCTCGTCGTCCCGCCGGTTCAGCCGCCCCGTCCTCCACCTCCAAGGAGCTGCTCCGACGATCACCTCGTCTATCGCGGCTGCTCCATCCCCTGGCGCCGCCTTAACCTGCTCCACCGGAACGCAACATCCTCACCGACTCCTCGAATGGCCGAGGCCTACTCGGCGCCACCAAAGAGGTTGTACACTCATCGCATCGCACCTTCTCCTTAGCTCGACCTCCCGGCGCCGACGGTGCTCCATCCCGCACCCCCATGGAGCGGCTACCTTGAAGCCGGCGCCATGGGCGACATCTCCACGGCGGCTCTCCCTCAGTGCGAGGCCCCTTCGGCGGCGGCAGCCATACCAGCCGGATCTGCTGCTGCTGCTCCGGCTCTCGCTCGCTCGCTGATACGTCTCCAACGCATCTATAATTTTTTATTGTTCCATGCTATTATATATTCCGTTTTGGACGTTCCATGGGCTTTATTATACACTTTTATATTATTTTTGGGACTAACCTATTAACCAGAGGCCCAACCCAAATTGCTGTTTTTTTGCCTATTTCAGTGTTTTGAAGGAAAGGAATATCAAACGGAGTCCAAACGGAATGAAAACTTCGGGAACATGATTTTCTTAACAAACGTGATACAGAGGACTTGGAGTGGACGTCAAGCAATCAACGAGGAGGCCACGAGGCAGGGGGTGCGCCTACCCCCCTGGGCGCGCCCTCCACCCTCGTGGGCCCCTCGTAGCTCCACTGACCTACTTCTTCCTCCTATATATACCTCATTACCACGAAAACATCAAGAGGAGAAAAAACCCTATTTCTACCGCCAAGAACCTTCTCAGACCCCAGATCCCATCTTGGGGCCTTTTTGGCCTTTCACGGAGGGGGCATCGATCATGGAGGGCTTCTACATCAACACCATAGCCTCTCCGATGATGTGTGAGTAGTTTACCTCAGACCTTCGGGTCCATAGTTATTAGCTAGATGGCTTCTTTTCTCTCTTTGGATCTCAATACAAAGTTCTCCTCGATTCTCTTGGAGATCTATTCGATGTAATGTTCTTTTGCGGTGTGTTTGCCGAGATCTGATGAATTGTGGGTTTATGATCAAGATTATCTATGAACAATATTTGAATCTCGTCTGAATTCCTTTATGTATGATTGGTTATCTTTGCAAGTCTCTTCGAATTATCAGTTTGGTTTGGCCTACTAGATTGATCTTTCTTGCAATGGGAGAAGTGTTTAGCTTTGGCTTCAATCTTGCGGCGCTCGATCCCAGTGATAGTAGGGGGAAACGACACGAATTGTATTGTTGCCATCGAGGATAAAAAGATGGGGTTTATATCATATTGCATGAGTTTATCCCTCTACATCATGTCATCTTGCATAAAGCGTTACTCTGTTCTTATGAACTTAATACTCTAGATGCATGCTGGATAGCGCTCGATGTGTGTATTAATAGTAGTAGATGAAGGCAGGAGTCGGTCTACTTGTCACGGACGTGATGCCTATATACATGATCATACCTAGATATTCTCATAACTATGCTCAATTCCATCAATTGCTCGACAGTAATTTGTTTACCCGCCGTAATACTTATGCTATCTTGAGAGAAGTCACTAGTGAAACATATGGCCCCCGGGTCTATTTTCCATCATATTAATCCCCCGTCAACAAGCTATTTCTATTACCGTTTATTTTGCTTTCTTTACTTTTAGTCTTTATTATAAAAATACCAAAAATATTATCTTATCATCTCTATCAGATCTCACTTTTGCAAGTGGCCGTGAAGGGATTGACAACCCCTTTATCGCGTTGGTTGCAAGGTTCTTATTTGTTTGTGCAGGTGCGTGGGACTTGAGCGTGGTCTCCTACTGGATTGATACCTTGGTTCTCAAAAACCGAGGGAAAAAATTACGCTACTTTACTGCATCATCCTTTCCTCTTCAAGTGAAAACCAACGCAGTGCTCAAGAGGTACTTTTCGCTCTGCTGCTGCTACTCGGCTCTCGCTCGATCGCTTTCGCTTGGCCATCTTTGCTTTGGCTCTCGCTTTCATGTTCTTCTTGCTGCTCTCCCCTCGCTCATGTTCTTTGCTCTGCTCCGATTTAGCTACACTTGATCAATGAATCGACTTTTGGGTCGATCGATTTTCAGGTGGGGGGGGGGCTCACGGGAGTTAAGGAAGAACCACCCGCAGCGAGGACGGGGGCTTGCCGGAGAGGTACCCCACTATCTATCTGAGGGTTTAGGGTGGGGGCGGGGGCCTATAGGGCTGGCCGGGGCGGCGGCGGACCGGCGGTGGGGAGTTGTTTCGGGGCGGCGAGGCGGCGCTGGGGCCGGTGGTTCGGTCGGTGGTGGCTAGCGGCTCAGGGGGGTGCAGGTTGAAGATGAACTGTAGGCCCTCCCTAAACTACATGTCAAGTGCCTCTCTGCTACCATTGCGTTCAGTTTCGACAGTAACATTCAGATTCCACAGTAAATTTCACTTTCAACAGTTAAGTTCAGAGTCAACAGTTTTTACCTCATTCGTTGTAGTAGGGTTGTTTTTGGTGATGTAAATTTTACATCTATTTTACATCATCTATTAGAGATGCTATTAGAATCCCACTTGAGATTGACGATGTCTGTCTTGTGCTGCTTCAGCCTTGACGTCTTACGGCTCACCGGGGCTGCTCCAACGTCAGAACCATCCATCACAACAGAGCAGTGCCCTGGATGCCGTCTACAGATTCCTCAGATCTTCCTCCACACCTCCGACAGCCACCTCTGCCTCAACTGCTTCAGCGACCAACCCAATGATGCTGAGGTCGACGCGGCTACGACAAAGAGGTTGTACACTTGTTGCATCACTTATTACTATACATTCATGTTGATCCATTAGGGCTATTTTGGTTCAACGGAAAAATATAGCAATAGGAATTTTCCAATGGCACTCTACTATTCAATTATTCATGCACTTTGTTGAAAGGAATGAAGCAAAACATCCACCTGGACCTACTTTTCAAAATCATATGCATGAAAACAAGACCAAGTGCATTAGTGGCAGAATAACATTCTAACTGTACACGATTTCATATGGTTTCACTTTATTTTGTCCATGTTTCTTTGCATTCCTCTGCTCTTCCAATTCCTGTAAACCAAACACTCAAGTTGACACAAATCCTGTGTTTACAAATGCTCTGTTTACCATGTGCATTCCTATCATATTCTGTTGTTTTTCCTATCCCTGCGTTTTTAGAATCATGCAAGCCAAATAAGCCCTTACAGAATTACTTCAGTTACAAGTAGGTGTCGAAGGGAACTTTGTGTGGTTTGTCCTGCTCCTGCCGCGACATCGTCCACCTCAATTGAGTTGCTCCATCGACAGAAACATCTACCAAACCAGACATCAGGACTCCTGACAGTCTTTCGCAGCCTCAGATCTCCTTCCCTGTCACCGGCACCCACCGTAACGGCATCGCCATCATCGACTCATCAGATGAACCTGAGGATTACAGTGTCAACAAGAGAGGTTGCACTCTTTTGTTTCTGCTTATGTTATGCATTGCTTAAAATTACCTGCTACTTTATCGTATAGTTCACCTCTTAGACTCCAAGTCAGGTCCAAATTAATGTTCAAACTTGAGTTCTAAATTAGTTGTGGGGCACATATCGAAGAAGCAATGAATAGTATCTCTGTCTAATATCTGGTTCACCTAGGGTATGCCTATGTTGTTCATCTTGGGTGGGAAACAAATAGTAAAGCAATCATCATCCGTCTCTGCATTTATTAAATTAAAGCAATCATCATCCTGCTATCATTATTTTTGGATCCATCCACTGGTTGTTACCATCACTCTAAAATTCTACATGCTCTCCTTACGTAATCTCACCATATTTTTTCGTATGCATGTCAGATATTGTACACAGTCATGCTGAACATATAGAGAAAAAGAGAAGAGTTTTGCGCGGCAATACAATGTCATGCAGACATCACTTCATGGTGGGTTCAATGGCAAACCCTCCCCACCCTCTCCGGATTGTAATCCAGAGGAAGATATCTGTTCTGAGGCGGATTCAGACGCAGCTGACCACTCCTATTTACCCCAAGGTGTTTGCTCTACCTTGGCATGATGGCGTTAGTCATATCATGCATATGTTGCCTTGCAGTGCCTACTTTTGACATCATATATGTCATTTGCTTAGTTTAGACATGTTCTGTAATGCCACCTGTTTAGTTTCAATATCATATATGGGAATTATGCAGTCTCATGTCTTTTAGCCAGCCATAATATACGTGAAATGTGCAATGCCATCCTGTTTAACCAGGCATCATATATTTGAATGATATCTTGCCCATCCTTTTCTTCATTAAATTTCCATTTCTCGACAATGTTTGTACATTAAACTACTCTTCCTGTGAATCAGCCATTTGGGTGGGAGATTGAAAAATCTGGAGTGAAAACAAGGACTTCAGAGCAGACAATGCTACCTGTCGAAGTAGATCTCTTGTTGGGTTCCGATAGCTCCTCAGAGATGGATTCAGAGGCAGATGACCAGTCCTATTCCCCCAACGAGGAGTATGCTCTAACTTGGCACAGTTATACTGCTCATATCATGCATATGGTGTCTTGCATTGCATAGTTTAGACATCATATACACAATATTCAACACCATGTTCTTAGTTCAGACATCATATCTAATGCCCTCTGTTTAGCATATAAATCACATATGTGAATTAAATGATGCGATCCACGATAACTTAGATAACATGTAGGTGAATTATGTCATGCGATCTGTTTAGTTATTCATCATATCTTTGAATTATGTTATCTGTGCTATTTAGTTTAGATAGACATCATATATGTGAAATTATGTCATGCTATCCATTTTAGTTAAACAATATACATGTCAACTATTTCATGCCCTCTTTTTCCACACTATCTATTGCATCATCTCTCATACAATGTACGTAAATTCAACTATGTTTCCTGTTTATCGACCATTTGAATTGGAGCGGGTGATGCCGACATCTAGCGGACTAAAAACACGGTCTTCAAATAAAAGCAGTGCTACCTCTTGGTGGAGATAGCACCGGTTGTACATGCACGAGAACCAGCCCTACCACACATAACCCAAACTCTCACAGATTGTACCCCTCTGCGATGGACAGAGAACCAGCTTCACCCAATCTAACCCCAACCCCAAAGAGATAGTAACCCAGTTCCTGTTGACACAACACCATCTCCACCACAGAGCTCCCAAACAACAGCAGTTATTAAGGCAGCTCCAGTGCCCAAAGGGCCAGTACTACCACGGCGAACCCCAACTCCACCAGTTAGTACACCTATTCCTGTGGAGGAAGCACAATTAGCTAGTCGTAGTTTAGCATCTATCGCATTTGATGTTGTTAAATCGTATGTGCATATCTTTCCATCTTGGAAATATTATACTGAAGATCAAGGAAAATGCGATTAAGGGAGTGTTTGTCCTGGAGTTATGTGTAAGTAATGTTATTCATGGCAATTACTTTGCTTTGTCCCATACATCCTACCTCCATGATGGTTATAATACATCAAATTTTCCCATTTTTCTCTATAGAGAAGGACCGATTTGGAAACTCAGGATGAGGTAACATGTGCTAATACCTCTGCTATCTTCAAGAATGCTTGGTGGCAGTATCGGAATTACCTGAAGAAAACGTACTTCACCGGCAAAGAAACTCATCAAACTCATCAAATTCCCTTACGTTCCCTTTTTTTAACTATGATTGCTATCGTGCATACTGCTTTGCTCCTGTATCTCTGTATTTACTCATACAAACTTATTTTTAAATTGAAGGATCCAATCGAAACTCCAATGGCAAAGTAGGTATGTTCATGCATGTTTCTTTAACAAGCTTGCTCTTATCAATAGCTCTGTTGATTTCAATTTCAATTGTGTATACAGTTGACTTCTCATATCATGCACATTACTAGCATCACAACAGAGCCAATAGTGTTGTTGTACATGTAGACCCGTGGTACCCATCTGAAATCTTGTTGTGCCGAGTAGTTTCCCATGCATTGTATTCTTTCACTGCTGCTTTGTCTTGAACTGATATGATTTGAACCGTGTCTCTATTTTGATTTGGCAAGACAGTGGAGTGACCATAGGACATAGATATATGTTTGTTTGATGCTTTTATTATGTACTAGTACATGGCAATAGAAGACTTGGTAGTTTAATCCTGTCCACCTTACTAATGAACTGGTTCACCGAAATGAGTTTCATATACTAGTACATGCTAAACCTGTTATGTGTCTGCTTGTTTCTTCTTTCGAATCTTGTGAATATTGGGGAAGAGTGCCTTATTAAGCAATGGTAAAGGAAGTAACGCAGATAAGGTTCAGGATAGTGACACATCCTTGTTGGTCTCCAACAAAGCTGATAAAACAGCTAAGGAAGACTATCTCGAAGACAGTGAGACAACCCCAAAGTCCTGTCTTGGTTTAGTGTTCGAGTTACTGGCCACTACTGCTTGCACAAGCTATTCAAACTCACTGTCTGAATTTTTCGGTTTCTTGAGTCTCAACTACAAGCTGAAAGACATCGATCAGTTGTGCTGCGACAAGAAGCGGAAGGACCTCGGAAGTCCCTGGAGCATTCTGATGCATACTTTTTGGTGGCAAGCGTTGGAGGATTTTAGCGCCAAACAGGATAAAGTTAATAACCTTGCTAAGCTTATTGCCAGCATGGTGGATACCACGTTTCTTGAGCTCTTCTGAAGTTGTTTCAGTTATGCTCTTGTTTTGCTGCCGTGTTTATTTGCACTGATGGCCAATTTTGACGGCCAGTGTATGTAATATGCTGCTTTGTTCCCTATATTTGCACTGGTGGCAAACTTTGATGCCCAGTGGATGTAATATGTGTAATAGCGGTAATAGGCTAGCGTTAATTGCTTGCTTATTTATTTCATTATTGTCTTGCGTAGTTGTTTGCTTGTAGTCACTGCAGTTCTTTTTCTTTGTTTTTCTAGTGGCCACAATAACCTATTTTTGGAAACTAAGCCAAAATAATCATGGCAACACACGGACTGTTGTAACCATGGGCCTCCTGCGGGCCGTATGATCCATGGGCCTTCTACGGGCCATAGGATCCATTGGCCTTCTATACGGGCCATAGGATCCATGGGCCTTCTACGGGCTGTACGATCCATGGGCCTTCTATGGGCCGTACGATCCATGGGCCTTCTACGGGGCGTATCACCATTTCGCCAATCATGGGCCGTACTATTCGTGGACAATAACGGGCCGTTAATAGGCCATATTTGGTAACTCTATGAAAACATGCCAACGGGTTTCTTTCGACATGAAAACGGCCCAACGTATTAATGGGCCACAAACGGGCCGACTGTAACCACAGGCTGAATTTGGCCCACAAGCAGAAAATGACAGTAACGGGCCGTAAGTAACCGAATGCTGGAAATGAGCCCAAGAATAAATGGGCCCTGAGAAGGCCGAAAGATAACATGGGCTGGAAATGGCCCAACGGAATAATGGGCCGTTAATGGGTATAAACTATAAAGTGATACACTGTTTATTACGGGCCAGTTTTACCACGGGCCGTTAAGGGGACGAGGGTTACTAAGGGCCTCATATGGGCCGAAAAATGTCATGGGCCATACATGGGCCGGAAGTAAAAACGGGCTGGAATTATATTGGACGGCCTAGATGATGCTACTGGGCCTAATTCGGATAGGCCGTAAACGGGCCCTGGGATAGCGGGCTGTAAATGGGCTATATGCGAACATGCCGTTAACAGGCTTGCCATGGGCCGGCCCGCCACCTTTTTACCAAGTCAAACGGGTCGGCCTTTTCCCAGGGATGGGCCTCTGTTGGGCCGTGCCACGTGTCGACGTATCATAGGCGCTTTGGGTCCAATGAGTGGATGACATCTGTCCCAACGGTGAGCCGACACGTGTTTCCTCCAGCCAATGATGATTTTACACGTGGAAAATCCGCATTGGTCGGGGCTGTTAACGGGTTCTCGGATCCAAAACCGGACCCGATAGCTTAACAGTGTTCCGTTACGGTGGATGCCACGTGTCGGTCACCCTTGACGAAAGCACTTCTGTGACACGCGATTTATCGTCATGGAAGTGGACACTTTTGTGATGATAATTTTGGTACTGTCATGGAACACTTCTACGACAGCACAGGTATGACTATCTTGATTCTGTCATAAATTTGTCATGGATGTACATGCATGATAGAAAATGTGACCTACTATGACAAACACGTATCATCACGGAAGTGTATTTTTTTGTAGTGTAGGTCGGTGGAGCTACAAGGGGCCCACGAGGGTGGGGGCGCGCCCTCCTACCTCGTGGCCACCTTGTGGCTTCCTTTACGTCCACTCCAAGTCTCTTGGATTGCGTTTGTTCTAAAAACGATCCTCGCGAAGCTTTCATTCCGTTTGATATTCCTTTTCCGCGAAGCACTGAAATAGGCAAAAAAACATCAATTTGCACTGGGCCTTTCGTTAGTAGGTTAGTCCTAAAAATAATAAAATTGCATAATAAAGCCCATTAAACATCCAAAACAGATAATATAATAGCATGGAACAATCAGAAACTATAGATACGTTAGAGACGTATCAAGCATCCCCAAGCTTAATTCATGCTCGTCCTCGAGTAGGTAAATGATAAAAACAAATTTTTTGATGTGGAATGCTTCCTAACATAATTTTCTATGTAATTTTCTTTATTGTGGCATGAATGTTCAGATCCGAAAGATTCAAGATAAAAGTTTAATATTGACATAAAAATAATAATACTTCAAGCATACTAACTAAGCAATTATGTCTTCTCAAAATAGCATGGCAAAAGAAAGCTCATCCCTACAAAATCATATAGTTTGGTCATGCTTCATTTTCATTACACAAAAGTGCTCTCAGCATGCACAACCCCGATGACAAGCCAAGCAATTGTTTCATACTTTAGTATTTCTCAAACTTTTTTGAACTTTCACGCAATACATGAGCGTGAGCCATGGACATAGCACTATGGGTGGAATAGAATATAATGATGGGGGTTGTGTGGAGAAGAAAAAAAATGAGAAAGTCTCACATTGACGCGGCTAATCAACGGGCTAGGGAGATGCCCGTCAATTGATGCCAATGCAAGGAGTAGGGATTGCCATGCAACGGATGCACTAGAGCTATAAATATATAAAAGCTCAACAAAAGAAACTAAGTGGGTGTGCATCCAACTTGCTTGCTCACGAAGACCTAGGGAATTTGAGGAAGCCCATTGTTGGAATATACAAGCCAAGTTCTATAATGAAAATTCCCACTAGTATACGAAAGTGACAAAATAAGAGACTCTCTATCATAAAGATCATGGTGCTACTTTGAAGCACAAGTGTGGAAAAAGGATAGTAGCATTGTCCCTTTTTTGGGGGCCTTTGTTTTTTTGGCCTTTTTTTATGGGACAATGCTCTATTAATGATGATCATCACACATCTATTTATTTACAACTCAATGACTACAACTCGATACTAGAACAAAATATGACTCTATATGAGTACCTCCGGCGGTGTACCGGGATGGGCAATGAATCAAGAGGGACATGTATGATAAATTATGCATGGTGGCTTTGCCACAAATACGATGTCAACTACATGATCATGCAAGGCAATATGACAATGATGAAGCGTGTCATAATAAACGGAACAGTGGAAAGTTGCATGGCAATATATCTCGGAATGGCTATGGAAATGCCATAATAGGTAGGTATGGTGGCTGTTTTGAGGAAGATATAATGAGGTTTATGTGTGATAGAGCGTATCATATCACGGGGTTTGGATGCACCGGCGAAGTTTGCACCAACTCACAAGGTGAGAAAGGGCAATGCACGGCACCGAAGAGGCTAGTAATGATGGAAAGGTGAGACTGCGTATAATCCATGGACTCAACATTAGTCATAAATAACTCACATACTTATTGCAAAAATCTACAAGTCATCAAAAACCAAGCATTACACACATGCTCCTAGGGGATAGATTGGTAGGAAAAGACAATCGCTCGTCCCCGACCGCCACTCATAAGGATGACAATCAAAGAGCACCTCATGTTTCAAATTTGTTACACAACAGTTACCATACGTGCATGCTACGGAACTTGCAAACTTCAACACAAGTATTTCTCAAATTCACAATTACTCAACTAGCACAACTCTAATATCACCATATTCATATCTGAAAACAATCATCAAGTATCAAACTTCTCATAGTATTCAATGCGCTTTATATGAAAGTTTTTATTATACCCAGCTTGGATGCCTATCATATTAGGACTAATTTTGTAGCCAAAGCAAATTATCATGTTGTACTAAAGGACTCTCAAAATAATATAAGTGAAGCATGAGAGATCAATAATTTATATAAAATAAAACCACCACCATGCTCTAAAAGATATAAGTGAAGCACTAGAGCAAAATTATCTAGCTCGAAAGATATAAGTGAAGCACATAGAGTATTCTAATAAATTCCGAATCATGTGTGTCTCTCCAAAAGGTGTGTACAGCAAGGATGATTGCGGTAAACTAAAAAGCAAAGACTCAAATCATACAAGATGCTCCAAGCAAAACACATATCATGTGATGAATAAAAATATAGCCTCAAGTAAAGTTACCGATAGACGAAGACGAAAGAGGGGATGCCTTCCGGGGCATCCCCAAGCTTAGGATTTTGGTTTTACCTTGTATTTTACCTTGGGGTGCCTTGGTAATCCCCAAGCTTAGGCTCTTGCCACTCCTTGTTCCAAAATCCATCAAATCTTTACCTAAAAACTTGAAAACTTCACAATACAAAACTCAACAGAAGATCTCATGAGCTCCGTTAGCGAAATAAAACAAAGCACCACTTTAAGGTACTGTAATGAACTCATTCTTTATTTATATTGGTGTTAAATCTAATGTATTCCACCTTTTCTATGGTTCATACCCCCCAATACTACCATAGATTCATCAAAATAAGCAAAAACACACGAAAAACAGAATCTGTATCAAACACAAACTTCTGTAACTCAAAACTTCTGCCGAAATAGGAAGACCTAAATAATTTTTTTATTGATCTACTGCAATTGGAATCAGTATTTTATCATGTTTTGGTGATTTTTAACAATTGTTTTCGTGAGCAGAAAGTTTCTGTTTTTTTCAGCAAGATCAAATAAATATCACCCAAGAAGATCCTATAGGTTTTACTTGGCACAAACACTAATTAAAACATGAAACCACATCTAACAAGAGGCTAGATGAATTATTTATTACTAAACAGGAACAAAAATCAAGGAACAAAAATAAAATTGGGTTGCCTCCCAACAAGCGCTATCGTTTAACGCCCCTAGCTAGGTATAAAAACAAGAATAGATCTAGGTATTGCCATAATAATGGTAAGGCAAATCGCGAAAACTCATCTCATATTCCCTACGTTCAGCAGCAAGTTTTCTTTGTGGCAAGCAAAAGTAATCAAAAGGGCTAAATTTAATGGGACAAAAGTCCCCAAGATCAAGCTCGGGAGGTATGGGTTCCTCCTTTGGCCCCTTATATTGCACAACCAATTCATCATTATAAGCATTGTTTTGAAAAGAAGTCATGAGCCTTTGTTCAAGAGAAAAACCTAACCCATTGTTCTGAATAGAAAAATCATCATTGAGTTCAGAGATTCTATCGACTAGAGCATCGGAAGCAACCTTTTTCTAAGGTTTTTATTATAAGCAACATGATCTAAAGATCATAAAGGCATTAAGTCTTCTTGATTAAAAAGGATAGCTTCTATGGGAGGATGGCCAGTGTCCACCCTATAATGCGCAAAAATTTCATTGGCCTCTTTCATTATAAATCTGAACTCATGAGCCAAGAACATAGTAGCCGCTCGCTTAACAGAAGAATGCTTGATATTGGAAAACTCTAGAAAAATCCTTTGTATGCAAGGATGCATATGAATAAATTGTCTTTCAAGTTCTACGAGCAAAGATATAGCATCCGCAAGACTACTAGTTCTATGAATAGTAGACCCACCCATAGTGGGCAGGGTTCCGGCACAAGTAAAGAAATCTTGGATAACTCCTTTTCCAATAATATTACCACTACCAATCCGAAACTTTTAAGTGTGTAAAATAGTTGGTTCTTCATGAGGATCATCAAAAGCATCAAAGTTTTCCATGTTATTACCACTATCCTTATCAATGATAACCTCACCAATTTCAGACATAATGGCAGCAAATCGCACAAAGAGGGAGCACACAAAAGGTAAGCAAAAGAGACGAACGAAAAAAAGGGCGAGTAAAACGGCAAGGGTGAAGTGGGGGAGAGGAAAACGAGAGGCAAATGGCAAATAATGTAATGCGAGGGATAATAGTTTGTGATGGATACTTGGTATGTCTTGGCTTGTGCTTTGATCTCCCCAGCAACGGCGCCGGAAATTTGCTAGTTGTTGGGAGATCAACTCTTGACTTGACTTGGTGTAAACCTCCCCGGCAACGGTGCCAGAAATCCTTATTGCTGCCTCTTGAGCATGCGTTGGTTTTCCCTTGAAGAGGTAAGGGTGATGCAGCAAAGTAGCGTAAGTATTTTCCCTCAATTTTTGAGAACCAAGGTATCAATCCAGTAGGAGGATACACGCAAATCCCTAGTACCTGCACAAACAAATAAGAACCTTGCAACCAACGCGATAAAGGGGTTGTCAATCCCTTCACGCCCACTTGCAAAAGTGAGATCTGATAAAGATAATAAGATAAATATTTTTGGTATTTTTGTTGTATAGATTGAAAAGTAAAGATTGCAAAATAAACGGTGACAAAAATAGCTAGTTGACTGGAGATTAATATGATGGAAAATAGACTCAGGGGCCATAGGTTTCACTAGTGGCTTCTCTCAAGATAGCAAATTCTGCGTTGGGTGAACAAATTACTGTCGAGCAATTGATAGAAAAGCGCATAGTTATGAGAATATCTAGGCATGATCATGTATATAGGCATCACATCCCTGACAAGTAGACTGAAACGATTCTGCATCTACTACTATTACTCCACACATCGACCGCTATCCAGCATGCATCTAGAGTATTAAGTTCATAAGAACAGAGTAACGCATTAAGCAAGATGACATGATGTGGAGGGATAAACTCAAGCAATATGATATACACCCCATCTTTTTATCCTCGATGACAACAATACAATACGTGCCTTGCTGCCCATGCTGTCACTGGGAAAGGACACCGCAAGATTGAACCCAAAGCTAAGCACTTCTCCCATTGCAAGAAAGATCAATCTAGTAGGCCAAACCAAACTGATAATTCAAAGAGACTTGCAAACATATCAAATCATGCATATAAGAATTCAGAGAAGAGCCAAATATTGTTCATAGATAATCTTGATCATAAACCCACAATTCATCGGATCTCGACAAACACACCACAAAAGGTATTACATCGAATAGATCTCCAAGAGAATCGAGGAGAACTTTGTATTGAGATCCAAAGAGAGAGAAGAAGCCATCTAGCAAATAACTATTGACCCGAAGGTCTGTGGTAAACTACTCACACATCATCGAAGAGGCTATGGTGTTGATGTAGAAGCCCTCTGTGATCGATTCCCCCTCCCGCGGAGCACCGAAAAAGGCCCCAAGATGGGATCTCACGGGTACAGAAGGTTGCTGCGGTGGAAATAGGGTTTCGTGGTGCTCTCGGATGTTTTCGGTGTATATGAGTATATATAGGCGAAAGAAGTAGGTCGGTGGAGCCACGAGGGGCCCACGAGGGTGGGGGCGTGCCTACCCCCTGGGTGCGCCTCCCTACCTCGTGTCCGCCTTGTTGCTTCCTTGACGTCCACTCCAAGTCTCCGGGATTGCGTTTGTTCCAAAAACGATCTTCGCGAAGGTTTCATTCCGTTTGGACTCTGTTTGATATTCCTTTTTCGCGAAACACTAAAATAGGCAAAAAAAACAGCAATTTGCACTGAGCCTCCGGTTAGTAGGTTAGTCCCAAAAATAATATAAAAGTGCATAATAAAGCCCATTAAACATCCAAAACAGATAATATAATAGCATGGAAGAATAAAAAAATTATAGATATGTTGGAGACGTATCAACCATCCAGGCAGGACTCTTTCAGTTGCCTCAATCAACCGAATTAACTGAATCCAGTAAAGAACATGCTGCACTCTCAACTAATGAATCAATATACAGTGCAAAATTCGTATTCCAGTAAACAACATCCATCAGTCTAACTGGACCATTCACCCAGGATTTCAAAAGCAACTTACAGTAGTCTGGATTCTAAATGGGCAAAATTAACTCTAAGCAGCTAAAGAAAAAATGAAACGTATTTTCCTCACCTCTAATTCTAGATAGAAGCATGTGGATTCATCTTTCCAGTTCAGAGCTCCAATGCCTGACGCGAGCTGTCCCTCATTCACCACCGCTGCTGTGATCATCACGCAGATCCGTGCTTCCGCGCTCACCGCCGTAGGCCAGTGTATTGTCTGTCCATACATTTGGGAAGTGCATGGTTGTGTCCATCTCGATGCTCTGCTATGTACCATCCATTGTCCTTTGTCCGCAGCAGTCTGATGAGGGCTGGGCATTCACACCGACAGGAATGAGTATTTTCAATGATTGGCTTCTCCTGATGGAACAAACAAAAAGTCAGATTCATTCACAGGCATTTTCAAATCAGTTCTCCATGAAAAACTAAGTAATCAATTTCTGCTGTAACATTAGCCGTACCGCACATCCACAGACTATCTCTTGCATACACTTAGTCCTGCTAACGTTTAGCCTACTCTTTCCATATCATATTCCAAATCCTTTCTTCCAGGAGTACAAATTGTAAAAGTCAAAGCTTCCCCGAGTGTGTCAAAACTTGTTCCAATCTTTGGCACCATAACTATGTCACCTGGATGCTCGGCAAATTCCCTGACAGTATTCTCCACTGCCGTGGCCCTATCCGGGCAAGGAGGCCTTCCTAGAGCAGCAACACCTACACGCACTCTGCCCAGTTACAGCAGAGAAACAATCAGGTGGTGTTTTCAGCTACAGCCATTTGTTATGAAATTCCAGTCCACAAAATTCTGAGCTACACTAACATCTTACAAAATTGCAGTTCATGCTATATTATCCTAAACAAGTTTATAAAACCTTCCCACACATGTATATATACTGGTGGTGTTCATACTATTTAATCACGGTTATGTATACTGTTCTACCCTCATTTCATCAGTTACTGCTTGCATATCTGACAGGACACACACATTTGCAGTGCCAAATTTTGATGCAATTCAGATGGTAAGTTGTAGTACCTTTGTGTCCACCCTGGTGTTTTTGGGTCAATTTGCTCTACTGAGTGCTCGGAGCACTGAGCCATGTCCGTGCCTGCTGCCTCCGCCCAGCAGATCTGCCTGTCAGCACTTGAAGCGGCCGGTGTTGGATCCTCAACCTCAGCCACCGCGGATACTGGGAACCTCACGGGCTCCATTGCCCCGTTGTTATCATTCACCTCTTCCAGGAGCGTTCTACTTAATCAACCCAAAATTTTAAGCGACAGAATCTAGGTCAATACCCAAAATCTGAGTCAAAACCATTGAAAATAATGGGCCAAGTAGCAGATCCCAACCTGTTTATCGGCTGCAGTAAGAACTCCATGGTCGCCGGTGAGACTGTCCGAGGTCGCTGCACCGCCCAGTCGCCATCGCTGGAGTAAATATCTCCACCTCTTCACCGACAGGGACGAGAGGCAAATCCAACTTCACTCCCGTAACCAGCGACTAACCCAACTACTGCATTAAGTGCGGGCACTACCGGCGCTAGCGGAAAGCACCGTACCTAATCCACGGATCAGGACGCTGGCGACAAGCTCGAGCCACGGCTCAGGCATGCACAGGCGACGCCGTGCACCCCTCCGTCCACCTTTCCCCATTTGTCAGACGCGTATTGTGCCGTATATCCTAATTTTCCTTCGTCGGCATGGACCCGCCAACAAGCTCGAGCCACAGCTTGCTAGTTGGGGAGCAAAGGAGTTTGGGAATTTAACACGCAAAGTCCGACAACTGCGCGCGAAGCTCGATCATCTACGAGCCTGCTCCATGGGGCGGGGCCCTCAGATGAGGAACGCACAGTTGGAAAACAATTGCGTGAAGCTCTCCGACAGGAGGAGAAATGGTTTCGGCACAGATCTAGTGTTCTCTGGCTTCGCAAGGGGGACCGTAACACTGGCTATTTCCATGCCCAGACAGCTCAACGTAAGCGCTTAAATAAAATTGAGTTCTTGGAGAAAGCCGATGGTTCAACGTGTCAGACTTTTGAGGAGAATTGTGCAGAAGTTCAAGGTTTTTATGAAGCATTATATACATATCAGGGTTTTCGGCCTATGGATGAGTTGATCAATCAAGTTCCGCCCAAGGTGACGTCGGCTATGAATGAATACCTGGATAAACCGTTCACAGCCCTAGAGGTCCAGACGACATTGTTTCAAATGGCACCATCCAAAGCACCAGGGGTAGATGGATTTACAGCAGGCTTTTTCAGCGGCATTGGGATCTTCTTCAAGAAGATATAGTCCTGGTTGTATTGGACTTTTTGAATGGAGGCGAGCTGCCTGTGAGAATGAATGATACTTCCATTACTCTTAATACCTAAGGTAAGGTACCCGCAACGTATCTCGCAGTACAGACCCATCTCGCTATGTTCTGTGTTATACAAAATCGCATCCAAATGTATTGCCAAGAGGGCGAGGTCATTCCTTGGAGAGATTGTAAGTGAGGAGCAGAGTGCTTTTGTTCCCGGCCGTCTTATCACTGATAATGTATTAATCGCCTATGAGAGTGTTCATGCGATGAGGAGGCAAAAGAAGGGGAGAAATCACGTGTGTGCAGTCAAGCTTGACATGATGAAAGCGTATGACCGGGTCGAGTGGCACCATCTAGAAGCCATCATGCTAAGACTGGGCTTTAGCACAAGTTTTGTTAGACTGACAATGAAATGTGTGACCTCAGTCAGGTTCACGGTAGGAGTGAATGGCGAATTGTTGCCTTATTTCACACCATCGAGGGGTTTACATCAAGGGGACCCTACTCGCCCTATCTGTTCTTACTTTGCGTAGAAGGCTTCACTAGTCTGTTGAACAATTTGGGTGGTACACAGGTGGATAGAGGAATTAGAGTGAGCAATCACTCGCTTTGGGTGAATCACTTGCTATTTGCTGATGATAGTTTAATTTTCATGAATGCAAAATAAGCAAGCGCCCAAAGGTTGAATCAAGTTCTAAGGATATATGGTGAGTGTTCGGGACAGTGTGTAAACAAAGAAAAAAGCTCAATCTTCTTCAGTCCCAACACACCAGATCCAGTCAGACAAAGTCTGAAGTGTCTTCTAGGAATCACGGTTGAAGCCTTCACTGGGAGATATCTTGGTTTACCTACTGCAACTGGGTGGATCACAAGTGGCACCTTTGATCACCTAAATGAGAGATTGAGAAGCAAGCTACAGGGGGTACCGAACGCTTGATTTCATGTGCAGGAAGAGAGGTTCGGTTCAAATCCATGGCTCAGGCGATATCGGCGTTCTCTATGAGCTGCTTCAAGCTCACAAAGAAAGTTTGCAAGGGTTTATCATCATGTATGGCGCGCTACTGGTGGAGCAGCTCGCTTGATCGTCAATCCTTGCACTGGATCGATTGTGATACTCTTGCTACACCAAAGGAGAAAGGAGGGATGGGTTTCAGGAACTTGCAGCTATTTAACTTAGCCCTTCTAGGGAAACATGGTTGGAGACTCGTCACTAGCCCTCGCTCGCTATGTGCACGGGTGCTCAAAGGGAAGTATTTCCCGAACACTGACTTCTGGGAGGCCTCAGCGCATTCACATGCTTCGGCCACTTCGCGTGCCATCCTGGCAGGGAGAGAGGCTCTAGGTGTTGGTATGATCAAAAGGATTGGAGATGGCACTTCAGTTTCGATTTGGGGCGACCCTTGGATTCCAGGGCTCCTCTCCATGAGGCCGTCCGTGCAGATAGGGGTGCTATTTTGGCCAGGGTCTCAGACTTGATCGATGTAGAAACCAGGAGATGGAAGATCAATGTAGTGAGAGAAAATTTTATTCCTCCTGAAGCCGATGCAATACTCAATATTCCCTTAAGGCGTTTGGGAGGGAAGGATTTTTGGGCATGGTCAGCAGAGAAGGATGGAGTCTATACTGTAAAATCAGCGTACCGAACTCTAATGATTCATAACGAGCATCATGCTCTAGAAGAAGGGTCGGCTACAGAAGCTTTGGAGACAAATAAGCAGTTATGGACAAGACTTTGGAAGTTGAACGTGGTACCAAAAGTACGTGTGTTCTGGTGGCGAGTGCTTCGAGGAATTCTTCCTGTCGAAAGTGCTCTCAAACATAGACATATTACAACTCTAGATAGATGCAAAGTGTGTCTGGCAGCTGATGAGGACATGTATCATGCATTGATAAAGTGTAACCTTGCTAGGAGGTTCTCGAGAGAAGCAGGCGAGTGGATCAATATCAAGCTCCCATAATTGCATGAATTGACATGGTCTAGGGATATTCTCTGTGATGCTACGGCAGACATGGCAAAAATCATTACGGTGATGTGGGCTATCTGGACCTCGCGCAACAATATTACCCATGACAAGGCCAATATGGAACCAGTTCAGTCACTTAAGATGATCAGAGATGCTCTGATGGTGTTGGAGCTCCAGAGCAAGCACACAAGTATATTGTCAGGCCATGGATGGAGACCACCAGAGGGAGAGTTGATTAAGATCAATACTGATGCTGGTATTTCTATGCAGGAGCATAGAGGAGGGATTGGGGGTGTGGCTCGTTCATCTTCAGATTTTCTTGCTGCTTGGTGCAAACCATGCCCAGGCATTACATATCCTCTTGTTGCGGAGGCAACAACTGTACGTGCAGGTGTGATTGTGGCAACACTCTGTGGCTTTGCGCGTGTGGAGATTGAGACAGATAGCTTGGAGGTAGTGAACCTCTGGAAATCGCGCCGGACTTCGCGCTATGTTATAGCGCCGTTACTTTTAGATATAGAGGAGCCAGCTGCTACTTTAGTTTCTTTTGATGTAGTTCATGCAAGGAGACATGCAAACGTTTCAGCCCACCTCTGGGGGCAACAAGCATGCACAAAGGAGGCAACAAAATGTTGGATGGGCTCCCCCCCCCCGGGTTTCTCGGCCACCAGCCTTATGGCTGACATGGCCGGTGCCTCTTCATACGAATAAAGCCCTTTGGTATCCCGCAAAAAAACTGGCTATAGCATTTAATGCGAAGAATCTCATAGCAATTTTGGACGGGCGTGATTCCGAGCTCCTGTGAGCTCGCGATCACATACTCCACGCCGGAGAATGGTCCTTTTATGTTAGGTTCGACTATTACATAATTATTAATCTTTCAACACGTTGGAGAAACATTTTTTTCTGCAGGTGACTTTGATGAAACCTTAATTAGTATTTACTACGCACTTCATCCGAAACTAGTAGTGAAGTACTCCCTCCGTCCCAAAATAAATGACTTAACTTTGTACTAGTTTTAGTTTTTTTGTCTCCTGCTAACTACTCTTACAAGTCTATAAATGGAGATATAGAAACAAGTTCTCCCTCCAAATTGACCTACTCGTAATAGCTTTCGGCTCGAACTTGCACTTTAGGCGCGTGCAAACTTCTCCACTCCGCCACCTTTCTGGTCTGTAGGTGCAAGGAGGAACATGAGGATGAGAAGTAGTACTTGAGCGGCATCGATATATGTATGGATGGTGCTTGCGCGGAGAAAATACTTAGAAATGGGATGCATCGGGAATTTAAGTTAATCTTGAGGATGTTTGCGTCGTGGCATCGCGATGGCTCAGGAGAGACAGCCATTATGGCCGGCGCATGAATGTCGCCACTTGTAGAGTTCGTACCTGGCAAGACGTAGCGACAAAGTGCATGAATTCTGCCTTGTAGTGACTTCTATTTTTAGGGAGCTGTTGTCTCATCTTTTCGGTAGTATCTGGCTATCTGCTTGAGCATCAGCAGATTTGTTAGAGAAAACAACTATTTTTTAATGCGTGTATGTTTTTTGCACGCAAATGTAGTGCAGGTTTAATTTTTTTTTCTTCACATTGATCCCAGATTCATGTGTATTTTTCTCGCAAAAAAATCATGTGTATTTTGGGATGGAAATGTAGCGTGGGTTCGAGAAACCAAGGGCGTGTTTGGTTGCCCGCATTAGGCCCAGCCTGGCCCGCGTGGGAAGAAAGTGGCCCGTTTGGTTGCCTGCATGCACTGTGCGGCCCACATTGCACAGAACTTAAAGCACGTCCAGGTCAGGCCCAGGGGAAACGCCCGAATCGGCAGTAGCTCGCGAGCCTGGCTCGGGAGAGGCAGGGAGGGGGACGCACTTCTCCCCTCGTGCGAGCAGGGAGATGGCGCGAGCTCGCCCGCGTCGCCGAAAAATCGACATGAGGATTTCGGCTCCCCTCCCGCCAAGTCCACCCCTATTTATCCCCTCCCTCACCACCCCAACTCCCGCCACCATTCTCCCTCCGTTCGAGCTTTTCCACCGATGCGCATCGGCACCGACGAGCAGGTAAGCGGCGCATCTTCATCGGCCGGTGGTCCACGGCGTTGGCGCACTTCACCGGCCGGCGTTGACCTTCCACGACCATCCCCCATTGTCCTCGAGCTGCAGCCATGGCCTCTGTGAGTTCAATCCCCCTTTTTCTCTGTTCCTTCTTGCTAGATCTGAGCTGCATCTAGGGTTTGATCTAGATGCATGGTTGGTTAGTGGTCTGATCTATGAGCTGATATGGTTGATTGCTATGGTGCGGTTGCAATTTGTGGTAGGGCTAGATGTTCAAGCATGTGGCAGGCTAGATTAGTAGTAGAGTTTGAAGTTGAACTTGTGCTTGTGTTGGTTCGTGCTTAGATCTGTGATTTGTAGCTATTGGTGGTCCATTTGTAGTATGTTGTTTGTTGTAGATGTATGTTCCTGCTCATAGATTGTCCGGTATGCTTGGTATGATAGCGATGAAGCATGTGCTGACTATGATAGTGATGAACCATATACATGTATGCTTTTGCTGTCATGGATTGTCCGGTATGTTGTGTGCTATTCTTACTGTCAATGCGTTCTACGATTGTAGGACATGAGCATGCAAACGCAAGATCTTAGTCAGGCCCTTGTCGTGTCCGACAGCCAGTTTGCTCCATCGTTTGTGGAGGACTCGCAGCCTATGTCCGAGATGGCACCTGATTCAGAGGTGTTTGCGTCTGATTCCCTCTATGTGCCAGTAGTGCTCGTTGAGCCAACTCCTCCTGCTGCTGCTGCTGCCGCTGCACTCAAGCTAGTAGCAGCAAAGGCAAAGAAGGATGGTAGTTCAAACAACATGAAGTGGCAGCCGTTCATGTCCATGTTCGTGCTAAACAAGGTGTGTGAGTTCATCTCTACTGGAGTTAGGACTGACAATGGCTTCAAGGAGGTGCACTTGAACACCGTTGCGAAGTAGGTGTTCAAGTTCTGTGGGCAAGAGGTGTATGCCACCTAGGTGTACAACCACCTGAGGAAGTGGAGAAGTCGATGGATCCAAGTATCCAAACTGAGAGACCTTAGCGGCGCCTCATGGGATGAGAATACTTGCTCCATAGTTCTGGAGGCAGAACACTACGCCGGCCATGTCGCGGTTAGCTTGCAGCCCTCTTTTTTTTCATACTGTCCACCATTGCCAACTCCTAATTGCAACTAACAACACTTGTGTTTCATTCTTAAAACCACCCAAGGGACGCTGAGTTCCTCAACACACCTATACAGAACTACAGCCAGATGCATCACATCTTCTCCTTTCGGGCTGGCAATTGGGAAACATGCCATGGGCTCGGGGGAGCCTCTTGGTTCTCCCATGCCAGACTTCCCTGGGACCCCGGACGTCGAGGTCCTTGATGGCCCTGACAAGCCCACTAGGAAGCCCTTCGACAAGCCATTTGACCCCGTCCATGGTAGGAAGAGGAAGAGAGGAGGCCTGATGGAGGAGGAGATCAATGTCTTTTGCAGCATGACTGAGGTGGTGAAGGAAGTGGCAACGACCATCAGGGAGTGCAAGCCTCTCGACGTCCACCCTGACATGTATGGCGCTGTCATGACCCAGGGTGGCTTCAGCGATGAGGCTCTCATGGCAGCTCTTATCCACATGCTTGACAACAAGGCCCAGGGTGTTGGGTTCGTTGCCATGGCCGACGCTCACGAGTCTTTGTGGCTCAGGAGCTGGCTGGGAAAGCACTACTACTAGAGTAGTGCTGCCTGTGAGCATGCATGATCCCCGACGGTGATGGCGGTGGCGACGACGATGACGATGACGATGACGACGTAGATTTTGTGTAGCTAGGGGTCAAAAACTATTTGATGGTCTGTATATTTTGGTGAGGTGGTATATACTAACCCCTTACGCTGATGGCGAACTTGCGGTGGTAGGACGACACCCTCTTTTGAATGTGGTGGTAGGTTAACACCAAGGTAGTGCTAGAAAGAACTTGCTATGCCGTATGATCATGCATTCTTTACTTCTCTTTTGCTCCACTGTTGTTTGTGTGCTACTTTGCTTGCAACTTGTGTGCTCCATTGATTTGCTGCTTCAACTCTTGCTCTTGTGCATTGCTAGGGCAAGTGGTATGCTGTGTTCATCGGTAAGGTTCCAGGGGTTTACAGTTCATGGGAAGAAGCCAGTGCACAAGTGGCATCGTATAGCAACAACACCCATAGAGGGTTCAAGACTAGGCAGGCAGCAGAACAAGCTTACTCCGACTGGGTGCGAAAGCACGGCAGCAGTGTTGACAGTGGCAAGGTTGGAGGTGTCAAGGTGGATCGTCAATTTGGGCTGAAGCTGGAGAACTTCATCATCTTCGCCCAGTTCATCGCCATTGCTGTGTTGTGGCGTTGGTGTGCTAGGTGTGGGTAAGCTCACCAACTAGGGTACAAGGTAAGAACAACATGTACGTCGTATGCAACCAAACACCGTGTTCATGTGCCGATTCGGCCAATGCAGGCAACCAAACAGAGTGCACTTGTGTATTACCTAATGCAGGGACACTAGATGCAGGCAACCAAACAAGTTGCAGATGGCGTATTAGGGCCTGTTTTTCTCAACCAGACTGGGTTGAGAAGTGTATGCGATGCAGGTACTGTAGCAAACAGCAACCAAACACACCCAAACTACTCCTACATGCATGAGCAGCTCTATCCGAGACCAGGAGGCACTCACTTCCGGGGCATCCCCAAGCTTAGGCTCTTGCCACTCCTTGTTCCAAAATTCATCAAATCTTTACCCAAAAACTTGAAAACTTCACAATACAAAACTCAACAGAAGATCTCATGAGCTCCGTTAGCGAAATAAAACAAACCACCACTTTAAGGTACTGTAATTAACTCATTCTTTATTTATATTGGTGTTAAACCTATTGTATTCCAACTTTTCTATGGTTCATACCCCCCGATACTAGCCATAGATTCATCAAACTAAGCAAACAACACACGAAAAACAGAATCTGTCAAAAATAGAACGATGCTGTAGTAATCAGTATCAAACGCAAACTTCTGTAACTCAAAAATTCTGCCGAAATAGGAAGACCTAAATAGTTTTTTATTGATCTACTGCGATTGGAATCAGTATTTTATCACGTTCTGGTGATTTTTAACAATTGTTTTCGTGAGCAGAAAGTTTCTGTTTTTTTTCCAGGAAGATCAAATAATTATCACCCAAGAAGATCCTATAGGTTTTACTTGTCACAAACACTAATTTAAACATAAAACCACATCTAACCAGAGGCTAGATGAATTATTTATTAGTAAACGGGAACAAAAATCAAGGAATAAAAATAAAATTGGATTGCCTCCGAACAAGCGCTATCGTTTAACGCCCCTAGCTAGGCATAAAAACAAGAATAGATCTTGCCATAATAATGGTAAGGCAAATCGCGAAAACTCATCTCATATTCCCTACGTTCAGCAGCAAGTTTTCTTTGTGGCAAGCGAAAGTAATCAAAAGGGCTAAATTTAATGGGACACAAGTCCCAAAGATCAAGCTCGGGAGGTATGGGTTCCTCCTTTGGCCCTTATATTGCACAACCAATTCATCATTATAAGCATTCTTTTGGCAAAAAGTCACGAGCCTTTGTTCAAGATAAAAACCTAACCCATTGTTCTGAATAGCAAAATCATCATTGAGTTCAGAGATTCTATCGACTAGAGCATCGATAGGAACCTTTTTCTAAGGTTTTCATTATAAGCAACATGATCTAAAGATCGTAGACGCATTAAGTCTTCTTGATTAAAAAGGATAGCTTCTATGGGAGGACGGCCAGCGTCCACCCTATAATGCGCAAAAAATTGATTGGCCTCTTTCATTATAAATCTGAACTCATGAGCCAAAAAGATAGTAGCCGCTCGCTTAACAGAAGAATGCTCGATATTGGAAAACTCTAGAAAAATCCTTTGTATGCAAGGATGCATATGAATAAATTGTCTTTCAAGTTCAACTACGAGCAAAGATATAGCATCTTCAAGACTACTAGTTCTATGAAGAATAGACCCACCCATAGTGGGCAGGGTTCCGGCACAAGTAAAGAAATCTTGGATAACTCCTTTTCCAATAATATTACCACTACCAATCCGAAACTTTTTAGTGTGTAAAATAGTTGGTTTTTCATGAGGATCATCAAAAGCATCAAAGTTTTCCATGTTATTACCACTATCCTTATCAATGATAACCTCCCCAATTTCACACATAATGGCAGCAAATCGCACAAAGGGGGAGCACACAAAAGGTAAGCAAAAGAGACGAACGGAAAAAGGGCGAATAAAACGGCAAGGATGAAGTGGGGGAGAGGAAAACGAGAGGCAAATGGCAAATAATATAATGCGAGGGATAATAGTTTGTGATGGGTACTTGGTATGTCTTGACTTGTGCATTGATCTCCCCGGCAACTGCGCCAGAAATTGGCTAGTTGCTAGGATATCAACTCTTGACTTGACTTGGTGTAAACCTCCCCGGCAACGGTGCCAGAAATCCTTCTTGCTACCTCTTGAGCATGCATTGGTTTTCCCTTGAAGAGGAAAGGGTGATGCAGCAAAGTAGCGTAAGTATTTTCCCTCTGTTTCTGAGAACCAAGGTATCAATCCAGTAGGAGGATACACGCAAATCCCTAGTACCTGCACAAACAAATAAGAACCTTGCAACCAATGCGATGAAGGGGTTATCAATCCCTTCACGGCCACTTGCAAAAGTGAGATCTGATAAAGATAATAAGATAAATATTTTTGGTATTTTTGTTGTATAGATTGAAAAGTAAAGATTGCAAAATAAACGGCTGAAATAGCTAGTTGACAGAGATTAATATGATGGAAAATAGACCCGGGGCCATAGGTTTCACTAGTGGCTTCTCTCAAGATAGCAAATTCCACGGTGGGTGAACAAATTCTTGTCGAGCAATTGATGTAAAAGTTTATAGTTATGAGAATATCTAGGCATGATCATGTATATAGGCATCACGTCCGTGACAAGTAGACCAAACGATTACGCATCTACTACTATTACTCCACACGTCGACCCCTATCCAACATGCATCTAGAGTATTAAGTTCATAAGAACAGAGTAACGCATTAAGCAAGATGACATGATGTAGAGGGATAAACTCAAGCAATATGATATAAACACCATCTTTTTAACCTCGATGGCAACAATACAATACGTACCTTGTTGCCCTGGCCACATCGGGAAAGGACACCGCAAGATTGAACCCAAAGCTAAGCACTTCTCCCATTGCAAGAAAGATCAATCTAGTAGGCCAAACCAAACTGATAATTCGAAGAGACTTGCAAAGATATCAAATCATGCATATAAGAATTCAGAGAAGAACCAAATATTGTTCATAGATAATCTTGATCATAAAATCATTGGATCTCGACAAACACACCGCAAAAAGTATTACATCAAAGAGATCTCCAAGAGAATCGATGAGAACTTTGTATTGAGATCCAAAGAGAGGGAAGAAGCTTAAGCCATCTAGCTAATAACTATGGACCCGAAGGTCTTTGGTAAACTACTCACACATCATTGGAGAGGCCATGGTGTTGATGTAGAAGCCCTCCGTGATCGATTCCCCCTCCGACGGATCGCCGGAAAAGGCCCCAAGATGGGATCTCACGGGTACATACGGTTGCGGCGGTGGAAATAGGGTTTCGTGGTGATCCTGGATGTTTTCGGGGTATAAGAGTATATATAGGCAAAAGAAGTAGGTCGGTGGAGCTATGAGGGGCCCACGAGGGTGGGGGTGCGCCTACCCCACCTGGGCGCGTCCTCCTACCTCCTGGCTTCCTTTACGTCCACTACAAGTCTCCTTGATTGCATTTGTTCCAAAAACGATCCTCGCGAAGGTTTCATTCCGTTTGATATTCCTTTTATGTGAAACACTAAAATAGGCAAAAAAAACAGCAATTTGCACTGGGCCTTTGGTTAGTAGGTTAGTCCCAAAAATAATAAAGCCCATTAAACATCCAAAACAGATAATATAATAGCATGGAACAATCAAAAATTATATATACGTTGGAGACATATCAATATTTGTAAAGTACATACGGATCTGAATGTCGCAGATCCGGTTACTAAACCTCTTCCACGAGCAAAGCATGATCAGCACCAGAACTCTATGGGTGTTCGATTCATCACAATGTAACTGGATTATTGACTCTAGTGCAAGTGGAGACTGTTGAAAATATGCCCTAGAGGCAATAATAAAATGGTTATTATTATATTTCCTTATTCATAATAAATGTCTATTGTTCATGCTATAATTGTATTAACCGGAAACTGTAATACATGTGTGAATACATAGACCACAACATGTCCTTAATGAGCCTCTAGTTGACTAGCTCGTTGATCAATAGATGGTTGTGGTTTCCTGACCATGGACATTGGATGTCGTTGATAACGGGATCACATCATTAGGAGAATGATGTGATGGACAAGACCCTATCCTAAGCATAGCACAAGATCATGTAGTTCGTTTGCTAGAGCTTTTCTAATGTCAAGTATCATTTCCTTAGACCATGATATTGTGCAACTCCCGGATACCGTAGGAATGCTTTGGGTGTATCAAACGTCACAACATAACTGGGTGGCTATAAAGGTGCACTACAGGTATCTCCAAAAGTGTATGTTGGGTTGGCATGAATCGAGACTGGGATTTGTCACTCCGTATGACGAAGAGGTATCTCTGGTCCCACTCGGTAATGCATCATCATAATGAGCTCAATGTGACTAAGGAGTTAGCCACGGGATCATGCGTTACGAAATGAGTAAAGAGACTTGCGATAACGAGATTGAAAAGGTATAGGGATACCGACGATCGAATCTCGGGCAGGTAATATACCGATGGACAAAGGGAATTGTATATGGGATTGATTAAGTCCCCAACATCGTGGTTCTTCCGATGAGATCATCGTGGAACATGTGGGAGCCAATATGGGTATCCAGATCCCGCTATTGGTTATTGGCCGGAGAGGCATCTCGGTCATGTATGCATGGTTCCCGAACCCGTAGGGTCAACACACTTAAGGTTCGGTGACACTAGAGTTGTAATGGGAATTGTATGTGGTTACCGAAATTTGTTCGGAGTCTTGGATGAGATCCCGGACATCATGAGGAGTTTCAGAATGGTCCGGAGGTAAAGATTTATATATGGGAAGTCCTATTTTGGCCATCGAAAAAATATTTGGGATTTTTCGGTATTGTACCGGGAAGGTTCTACAAGGTTCCGGAGTGGGGCCCACCTACATGGGTGAACCCACATGAACGTGGATTGTGGGCTCAAGGCCCCAAACCCCTGGTCGAGGTGCACCAAGATCCCCTCTTAGAAGGAATAAGATCATATCCCGAAGGGATAAGATCAAGATCCCTAAAAAGGGGCATAACAATCGGTGGGGAAGGGAAAGGATGGGATTTCTTTCCTTCCACCTTTGCCAACGCCCCAATGGACTTGGAGGGCAAGAAACCAGCCCCCTCCACCCCTATATATAGTGGGGAGGTGCATGGGAGCTGAACCCCTTCCCCTGGCGCAGCCCTCCCCCTAACTCCTCCTTCTCCTCCGTTGAGCGTAGCGAAGCTCTGCCGGAGAAACACGAGCTCCACCACCACACCGTCGTGCTGCCGGAGTTCTCCCTCAACTTCTCCTCTCCCCTTGCTGGATCAAGAAGGAGGAGACGTCCCCGGGCTATACGTGTGTTGAACGCGGAGGCACCGTCCGTTCGGCGCTTGGATCGGATCTTCCGTGATTTGAATCGCCGCGAGTACGACTCCATCAACCGCGTTCTTGTAACGCTTCCGCTTAGCGATCTTTAAGGGTATGAAGATGGACTCCATATCTCTCATTTCTAGCATCTCCTAGATTGATCTTGGTGACACGGGGGAAAATTTTGAATTATTACTACGTTCCCCAACAGATACCAACCAAGCTGCTACCATGATGGCTCCTGGAGCCCCTCCACCCACTGGCTCGGGAAACACTGCATTGGCTCTGCCACCTGCACTGGTTCCGCCTAGCCCTTTCAAGCAAGACCTGAAGAGAACGAAGACCAACCCGAACGAGAAGCCAGCTCCGAAGAATTCAACTTCAAGCACAAAACCAGATGCGTGTTTGGCGGGCCTTCCAGTGGGGTTGCGCCTAGCGCAATGAGTATCCTAACTTGGAACTGCCAAGGGGTTGGCAAACCCACGATAGTTCATGAGCTTCGTGAACTAACGAGGCAACATGCCCCCTCTATATTATGTATTCTTGAAACTCAAATAGAGGGCTCCAGGGTGGAGAATCTAGTAGCTAGGTACTCTAGGTTTTGATAAGAATTATGCAATAAATAGTTCTGGTAGAAGTGGTGGAATAAGGATTGAGGGAGTCCTGGATTAGGGGGTGTCCGGATAGCCGAACTATCACCGTTGGCCGGACTCCTGGACTATGAAGATACAAGATTGAAGACTTCGTCCCGTGTCCGGATGGGACTTTCCTTGGCGTGGAAGGCAAGCTTGGCGATACGGATATGTAGATCTCCTACCATTGTAACCGACTCTGTGTAACCCTAACCCTATCCGGTGTCTATATAAATCGGAGGGTTTTAGTCCATAGGACGAACAACAATCATACCATAGGCTAGCTTCTAGGGTTTAGCCTCTCTGATCTCGTGGTAGATCCACTCTTGTACTACCCATATCATCAATATTAATCAAGAAGGAGTAGGGTTTTACCTCCATCGAGAGGTCCCGAACACAGGTAAAAACATCATGTCCCTTGTCTCCTGTTACCATCCGCCTAGACGCACAGTTCGGGACCCCCTACCGAGATCCGCCGGTTTTGACACCGACGTTGGTGCTTTCATTGAGAGTTCCTACGTGTCGTCATCCTTAGGCCCGATGGCTCCTTCGATCATCAACAACGATGCGGTCCAGGTGATACTTTTCTCCCGGACAGATCTTCAGATTCGGCGGCTTTGCCAATGGCGGGCCAATTCACTTGGCCATCCGGAGCAGATCGAAAGCTATGCCCCTGGCCATCAGGTCGATTTGGGAGTTTGAACTACACGGCCGACATCCGCGGAGACTTGATCTTCGACGGATTCGAGCCTGACCAAGTGTGTCGCCTTGTCTCGATGGGCATGATCTAGCTCGCTTAACAAAGGTGTCACGGAGGCCGCACCAGCATCCGCTCGACCCTTAGCTCGAGCCGACTCACCGATCGAGGACGAGTGGCTGGACACCGCCTCGGGGCTACCATCTCTCGGGCGATTGAGGCGAACTCCATCCCTGTCGCTGCGAAGACCGTGACTCCAAGGTGCCGGACTCCTCTCCGGACTCCGAACCCTCCGCGCCCCTGCCAATCGAATCCAATTGGGCGCCGGTTATGGAGTTCACTGCCGCGGACATCTTTTAGCACTCGCCCTTTAGCGACATCCTGAATTCACTAAAGTCTCTCTCTTTATCAGGAGAGCCTTGGCCGGACTACGGTCAGGAAGGTTGGGATGCGGACGACGAAGAAATTCAACGCCCACCCACCACCCACTTTTAAGCCACTGTCGATGATTTAACCGACATGCTCGACTTCGACTCCGAAGACATCGACGGTATGGACGACGATGATGGAGACGACCAAGAACCAGCGCCTACAGGGCACTGGAAGGCCACCTCGTCTATACATGGTGGACATCCCAAAAGATGGGAACGGCGATGGAACAACGGAGGATGACCCCTCCAAGAAACAGCCCAACCGCCGGCGTCAGCAGCGCCGCTCTAAATCCCGCCACAAAGAAAAAAGTGATTCCGCACGGGAGATAATAACACCCTGGACAGGTTAAAGACAACCCCTCCACAGGATTCAGCACAGAGGAGGGAGAAGCCAGCCCTCATGATAGAGCGGCAGGCGGGGAGGTGGAGGGCGATAATTATATGCCTCCCTCCGAAGATGAGGCAAGCCTCGACGACGCCAATTTGTCGTGGCCCGAGGATCCCGCCAACAGGAGCGCTTTCAAACGCAGGCTTATGGCCACGGCAAGCAGCCTCAAGAAAAAGAAGCAGCAACTTAGAGCTGACCAAGACTTGCTAGCTGACAGATGGACTGAAGTCCTTGCAGCCGAAGAGTACGAACTCAAATGTCCCTCCAAGAGATACCCAAAACGCAGGCTGCTACCCCAATTAGAGGAAGCAACATCCAAACCTACATCACCAGTGCATGATGCGGTCGACCGGCCACCCCGTGGCCGCGACAGAGAGGCCTCTAGACCCTCCATTCAAGCCGCACCCCGGCGTCGCTTGAAAAGTACCAAGACACGGGGAAACGCGCCAGACCTGCGAGACATATTGGAGGACAAGGCAAGGCAAACAAGATCGATCTACGGATCGCGTGGGCACCCCACGACACGCGACGATAACCGTCACGCCGGATACAGCAATTCTGGCCGGACCGAACACAGTAGACAAAGCTCATTTGAGCTGCGTCGTGATATAGCTCAATACAGAGGTGCCGCACACCCACTATGCTTCACAGACGAAGTGATGGATCATCAAATCCCCGAGGGTTTCAAACCCGTAAACATCGAATCATATGATGGCACAACAGATCCTACGGTTTGGATCGAGGACTACCTCCTCCATATCCAAATGGCCTGCGGTGATGATCTACACGCCATCAAATACCTCCCACTCAAGCTTAAAGGACCAGCTCGGCATTGGCTTAACAGCTTGCCAGCAGAATCAATTGGTTGTTGGGAGGACACGAAGCCGCATTCCTTGATAACTTCCAGGGCACATATGTGCGACCACCGACGCCGATGACCTCAGCCACATAATTCAGCAGCGGAAGAATCGGCCAGACAATTACGGACACGGTTCCTAACCAAGAAAAATCAAATCGTTGACCGTCCGGGATGCAGAGGCCCTTGCAGCCTTCAAACATAACATCCATGACGAGTGGCTTGCGCGGCACCTAGGACAAGAAAAGCGAAATCCATGGCAGCCCTCACCACACTCATGACCCGCTTTTGCGCCGGAGAGGACAACTGGCTAGCTCGTAGTAACAACTTGACCAAAAACCCTGGTAGTTCGGATACCAAGGACAGCAATGGCAGGTCGCGTCGCAACAAGCACAAGCGCCGCATTAATGGCGATAATGCTGAAGATACGGCAGTCAATGCCGGATTCGGAGGCTCTAAACCCGGTCAGCGGAAAAAGCCGTTCAAAAGAAATACTCAGGGCCTGTCCAATCTGGACCGAATACTCGATCGCTCGTGCCAAATACATGGAACACCCTAAAAACCAGCCAACCACACCAACAGGGATTGTTGGGTCTTCAAACAGTGAGCAAGTTAAATGCCGAACTCAATGACAAGGGGCTGCATAAGCGATGACGAGGAGGAGCCGGACGCCAACAATAGAGGATGAAGGGCTTCCCCCACAAGTGCGGACGGTGAACATGATATACACAACCCACATACCCAAAAGGGAGCGGAAGCGTGCACTAAGGGGCGATATGCGATGGAGCGATCGCCCCAAAGTTCAACCCATGGTCCTCCTGCTCGATCACCTTTGATCAAGGGACCACCCACTAGCATCCGCCACGGCGGATTCGCCGCATCGGTTCTTGACCCAATCATCGACGGATTTCACCTCACTAGAGTTCGATGGACGGCGGTAGCAGCTGAACCTGCTCTATCGAGATACGGTGCAAAATGGGCATAGAACCCTCAAGGATTAAACCCACAAAGACGACCTTTAAAGGCGTCATACCGGGTCTAGAGGCCAATTGTACAGGCTTAGTTACACTCGAAGTGGTCTTGGATCCCGGATAACTTCCAAAGCGAAGAGTTAATCTTCGACATAGTCCCGTTCATGGCGGCTATCACGCCTCGCTTGGACGAACCGCATTTGCAAAGTTCAATGCGGTGCCGCACCACGCATACCTCAAGCTCAAGATGCCAGCCCTCGAGGAGTAATCACGGTCAATGGAACATCAACGCCCCTCCGAACGGAGGAGCATACGGCGGCCCTCGCGGTGGAGGTGCAAAGCAGCCTCTCACAACAATTCTCGAGTCCGGCTACTAAACTTCGACACCGCTGCGCTACCGAGTAATCTGCAACAAGACCGCTGGCACGATCCAAGCATCGCCAGAAATCCGCCCCAACCCCAGCCCTCGCGAAATTGCGAAGCGATTACGCCAGCGTACATAACTACGCTCTGGAGATACCATGGGCATAAGGGAGGGCACGACCACGCACGCCTGCACGCGGCTCAACCGCACGAGGGCCCCGATTGTGTCATTCTTTTTCTTTCTTATTTTCTCTTACTTTCAGGACTTCGTTTTGAAGCCCCGTCTGCTCTAGAATTGCCGAACTCACGATGCAACAGCCAGTGGAAGCGTAAAGCTACGCCGAGTGTCCGTGGTCTCTACTACGAGCATTATACCTATTTTACATACCATCCCTTGAGTTACCCGGAGGGGACATGTCAAATAATCCCATCCCTTGCTTATCGCACTATTTGTATCGTTCTGCTTTCATTGCAGTACCTTTTTCAATAAACAATACATAGCTTTTGCCTATTATTGCACTCCTTTCTTTATCTATATATATGTTCATTCATGACACGTTGCACCCGTACACTTTGGTACGGCCAATACACCATGGGATTAAGTACCCCAAAAATATGGTGTGATAAGTCCTAACACTTTCACAAGTGCGGCACCCCAAACTTATAGAATTTTATGCATCGGCTCTGATTCATGTCTTGGGTCAATAGTTGGGTTTGCCCGGCTCCCATGTTTTGGTACCTTACGTTCCGTTATATCGGCTATGGTAGCGCCGGGAGACCCACTGCGATTGTGCCCCGGTTGAGCTGGATTGAGCACCTCAGTGGAGAAAGCTAAAACTGACCGTCATGATAGGGCGAGAGCCGGCCGCTGTTCGAGAGGTTTTTTTGGGTCCCTAAATACTTATGCCGCTTAGAGCGAGGAGTCGGCATTGTCCGGCCAAGGCGTGGATAGCGCCCCGAACTCGGTCTTCCGAATACTAGGGGCTTCGCCGAAATTTAAAATTATAGAATTCTATGGCTAAGTGAGAGTGTTCAAGCACTATAGTCCGGTTGCCTTGTTCGTTGCGTTGAGCGCCTCCCTCGAAGGACCCAAGAATGGGAACAAGAGCGCTCAAGTTTATCCCGAACACCACAAAGCACTACGTGGCATGGGGGCTGAAGCCAACGACTTGCCATCTCTCAAATTTGATAAACGGCCGCCTGAGAAGGTAATATTTTAAATTCACAAGCGTTGCTTAGCGCATATGAACAAGTTTTCAGCGACAGGATAACAAATGCGAGTCTATTAAAAATTACATCTTTGGAGCATTCACCGCTATAAGGCGGGCACCCTTCAGACGCCCTCATAGTACATTTCGGCTTGCGATACTCCTTGCCCATTGGTGGCCCGTCCGTCACAAGCTTCTCAAGATCCATCTTGCCCCAAAGGCACTTTAGCACGGGCAAGGCCCGACAGGCACCTTCAATGCAGATTTGAGCGCTTGATGACTTCAATCCATGGACAAAGGCGTCCACCAGCCGCCACACTAGCCCAAGTAGCTCCTGTGCATGGCTTCCTTAGGCAACAGCCAATTATGAGGCCCTTCATGGCCTGTTCGGCGACCTTGTGGAGCTCGACCAGCTGCTTGCTTCAGCTGGTCGCTCAGGGGCATCAGATGTCGGCCTCGACATCTGAGACCAGAACACCTTTTCCGTCGAGCTCCCCTCCTCGGCGCGGTAGAACGCGGCAGCATCAGACACACTACGGGGCAGATCTGCGAATGCTCCTGGAGAGCTCCGGATTCGGGTAAGTAATAGATAATTCACTTTCACATGCTTGCTTTGCATAAAGAATGCCTTACCCACCGCTATCTTCTTTAATGATTCAATTTCCTGGAGGGCTTTTTGGGCTTCGGCCTTAGCGGCTTTGGCACTCTCAAGAGCCGAGGCGAGCTCGGACTCTCGAGTCTTCGAGTCACGCTCCAAACTCTCGTGTTTTTCCACGAGAGCCTGGAGCTCTTGCCGCACCTCCGCCACCCGCGCCTCCTGCTTCTCTCGCTCGGTGCACTCCGCGGCCACTTTGCTTTCGGCCATGGACACCGCTTCCTTCAGGGTTGCCACCTCGTTCGTGGCCCCTACAATACCCACATTAGTCCTATCATTTTTGCAACCAAATCCTTTCTGTAAGGTATTACTTTAAGAAGGTATTACTTACCTTCCTTGTCCTCGAGCTGCTTCTTGGCAAGGCCGAGCTCGTTCTCGGACCGCTCGAGGCTCTGCTTCAATGCATTGACCTCCGCGGCCAAGGCGGCAGAGGTCAAGCGCAGCCTGAATTCCCATATTGACATACTTATGTTAGACTCACAGCGTATATCTGTTTAGATCCTCATCCGGTTTTCTTTACGAACACCGAACTAAGCATCATGGGCTCACAGCTACTGTGATAATATTTTTACATATTCTAAACTTACCTCAAAGCCTATTAGAAGGCTGCTGAGGCTGATCGGCCCGCTCTTGGCGGACTGAACTTTCTGGATCACCACACTCATAACAATGCGGTGCTCCTCGTTGATGGAGGCGCCGTAAAGCGCCTCCAGCAAGCTATCCGGTGCCTCCGGATGGACGAAGGTCACCGGCGTGCAGTCTTGCCCTTCTTACGAAGGGGCCGCTTGCCGGACTTTGGAACCACTGAAGGTTCCGGTACGGAGTCCGGCACAGGGCCGGACTTAGAGCCCTCTGGGGTTTCGCCCCCTTTGTGCACGGAGTCCGGGAGGTCGCCTTGCGGCGCCTCCAGGACCACCTCCTCCTGGTGGGGCCCTTTGGGACTCCACCGCGGTGCCGCTTCACGCCACGCGAGAGGAGGCGGTCGGAAGTGAAGTGCTATTCACATCCGGCGAATCCAGGGAGCCGCTCGACGGGCGGCGAGCTCATCGTTACGGGCTACATGGTTATATTCGCGTTAGAAGACACTCTGCGACAAATAAAAAGTCCTGAGCTATTCCGGAGCCCGGACACTTACGATCTCGCCAGGGGCTTGGCCCTTGGTGGCCACTCCTCCTCGTCGTTGTCGGCGTTCGTGGAGAAGTCCGGAGGAAGGGTCCTTCCTTTCTTGGACCCTCTGGCCTCCCCAGTCGGGGTGGCCTTCCTTTTCTTCTCTCCCCTCGCTGGGGGAGAGGCTTCTTTTTCCTCCTCCTCGTCCTCAGGGGAGGATTCCGCCTCAGAGTCGTCGGACGATGAGTCCGACATCACCTGGCGCCGGGAGCTCCTTCAAGTTCCCGTGGCCTTCTTCTTGGCCTTCTTCTCCGGCACCACGTGAGGTGCCGGAGCCAGCAGTCCCGTCAATCGGGCGTCCGCTGGGTCTTCGGCAAGGGGCCGGACGGTTAATCTGTCGAACGTCTTCATCGATCCGATCAAAGGTTAGGGAGTTTTAGATCCCGCATAGAGTCAAACTATGAAAAAGAGTCCCATAAAGGGTAAAATAACTTACCTCGCTGGCTTGACGTTGCGCTGAATCTGTGATCTTGATGGCGGATGCGGGAGCTTGGCGCCCTTGAACGGCACCTTCCGGGCATCTTCGTATGTGGTGTCGAAGAGCGGCTCAAGGTTCGGTCTTGTGCTAGATCAAACTCCCCAAATTGAAGGCCCGTTCTGGCATGGGAGAATCCGGCGGATGAGCATCACCGGATTACGTTGACAAGCTTGAGATTCTTGTCCACCAGGTTTTGGACGCAGGTTTGAGTCCGGACAGCTCTTCCGAATCACCCCACGTCAGCCCGGCTCTTTCCATGATGTGAGCCGTGTGGGGAAGCCAGATCGAATTCGCCGCCGCCATTGAGAGTCGCGTGCTCGGTGATGTAGAACCACCCGATTGCCACCTTTATGGTCTCCACAAAGGAGCCCTCGAGCCATAGGACGTTGGCCATCCTGCCAAAGATGGCACCCCTCAAGACTGGCTTGGCGGCCGCCCACTACCTTCGGCTTGACATTGAAGGTCTTCACCATAAGTCAAGTGGGGCTGGATCTGAGAGGAAGGCCTCGCATACGACGATAAACGCCGAGATGTTGAGGATGAAATTCGGGCTAGATCGTGGAAATCTAGGCCGTAGTAGAACATGAGCCCCCGGACGAATGGGTGAAGTGGAAACCCTAGTCCGTGGAGGAAGTGGGGGAGGAACACCACCCTCTCATGGGGCCTGGGGGTGGGGACGAGCTGCCCCTTGTTCGGGAGCCGACACGCAATGTCGTCGGACAAGTATCCGGCTTTCCGCAGCTTTTTGATGTGCCCCTCCGTGACGGAGGAGGCCATCCACTTGCCTCCCACTCCGGACATGGTTGGAGAAGGTTGAGGTGGGATGTGCGGACTTGGGCGCTGGAGCTCGAAAGTCTTGGCGGAAATGGATGAGCAAAGGAGGAAGAAGGCGAGGTTAAAAGGTGGATCCTTATCCCTTATATAGGCAGACGAAGCTATGCGTCCCCGCCAGCTAGTAAAACTCACTTATCTCCCAAGCGCCAGTAATCAATGGCGCGGTTGGGTTACCCACGCCCGTATTGATGGGAATCCTGAATAAGGGGAACGATCTCCATACGATAAGGCGTGCCAAGGAAACCGCCTCGCTAAACGCTACCGAGGTGGAACATTAAAACGATTCGTATAAAGGCCTGGTCGTGGTGTGATGTCACGCCGCGGAATACGTTAGCAGATTGTGCAAAGGTTATTCTCTCTACGGTGGTATGTGGAACTTGTTTTGCAGAGCCGGACACTACCCTTGTGTTCAAAATCTTCTATGAAGTATTCGGAGGAGAAACCCGCCTTGCAATGCCGAAGACAATATGCGCGCCGGATTAAATGCGTCATTGAAGCTTTGGTTAGGGGGGAGCTCTTGAGGAGTCTGGATTAGGGGGTGTCCGGATAGCGAACTATCACCGTTGGCGACTCACGGACTATGAAGATACAAGATTGAAGACTTCGTCCCGTGTCGGATGGGACTTTCCTTGGCGTGGAAGGCAAGCTTGGCGATACGGATATGTAGATCTCCTACCATTGTAACCGACCCTGTGTAACCCTAACCCTATCCGGTGTCTATATAAAGCGGAGGGTTTTAGTCCGTAGGACGAACAACAATCATACCATAGGCTAGCTTCTAGGGTTTAGCCTCTACGATTTCGTGGTAGATCCACTCTTGTACTACCCATATCATCAATATTAATCAAGCAGAGTAGGGTTTTACCTCCATCGAGAGGGCCCGAACCTGGGTAAAAACATCGTGTCCCTTGTGTCCTATTACCATCCGCCTAGACGCACAGTTCGGGACCCCCTACCCGAGATCCGCCGGTTTTGACACCGACAGGGATCTTTTGGAAGGATGAAATAAAAGTTGAAGTTATTGGTTACTCGGAGTACCACATTGATGTTACTGTGGATGGTCTGGCTAATACGCAGTTTAGGGCCACTTTCGTCTATGGAGAGGCCTAAGTCAGCGAACGATATAAGACTTGGAATACGCTCAGGGGAATTTTAGGAGCAAGCAACCTTCCTTGGATGGCCATGGGAGATTTTAACGAAGTAATACATCAGCACGAGCATGACGGTGTTGGCCAGAGAAGTCAAGCACAGATGGATGCATTTCGGGACACCCTTGATACATGTGGCCTCTCTGATTTAGGCTACTCGGGGATCAAATGGACTTTTGAAAAGAAGGTTGCAGGAGGAACTTACACCAGGGTTAGACTTGAAAAATGTGTAGCCACCTCGGAGTGGCTGATGGCCTTCCCTCATGCCGTTTTAGAGCACAAACAAGCAGCTACGTCCGATCATGTTCCGATTCTGCTGAGCCTAGAGGACGTACATGCATGCAGACGGACCCCACGAGTCTTTAGATATGAGACATGCTGGGAACGGGACCCCACTCTCCCTGCAGTAGTGGGCGCAGCTGGGCTAAAAGCCAAGGCAACACAGTTAGGGCATGTACAATGGGGGCATCATCTAGGTGTGGTCTCAGCCTCCACCTAAGAAAAAAATATTAAGGCCACCGTATGAATTTATCACACCCAACAGAAGCAGCATCTTCTAATGGTCCACCTAACTCCCTCTGCATCACTACCTTTTTACTCTGTGGCTGGTTCCTTCTCTCGCTCTATGCTCTCTCTCCTCCATTCCCTCCTTTTCTTCTCGCTTTTCAATGAGGAAGCCGGTTCCTTCTGCAAGAGCTCGTTTGGCTCTTACAGCCTTTTTTTGCTTTTCTCCTCCACGGAGACAGCTCCTCCGACGTGGATCCATGGGGCAGCGGTCCAGCGTGGAGCGATGGCCATGCTCTTAATGCTATGCATGCAAAGCTACATGAGCTATCCGGTGATTTGAGCTCCTGGGACCGCAACCACTTTGAGAACATCAGGTAGGAGATAAACCTATTAAAGAAGCAGCTACGAGACATGCGTGAGATCCTAGGACGATCAGGCCCGATGCATGCAGAGATCAAAGTGACGGACCGTCTTGTCGAGTTGTTCCATCAGGAGGAAATGCTATGGCGACAAAGAGCAAGGGTGGATTGGTTAGTACATGGTGACAAGAATACCTATTTTTTCACCTCACAGCGAGCCGACGGAGGAGGAAAAATCAGATTAAGGCGCTGTTTCGTCAAGATGGCCAGCTGACAGAGGATACAGCCGAGACGGAGGCCATTACAAATAGTTTCTACAAAGAACTATATACCTCCTAAGGTGTCCAGAACATGCAAGAGGTACTTGATACAGTCCCATGCAAGGTAACTGTGGAGATGAACGAGATGCTCAATGCACCATATAGCCAGAGGGAGGTCAAAACAGCTCTGTTCCAAATGTTTCCGACAAAAGCACCCGGTCCTGATGGCTTTCCAGCACATTTCTTTCAGCGGCACTGGGACGTGTGTGGTGGCGAAGTGACCCAAGTGGTCATAAAGATAGTTGAGGGAAAGGAGTCAGCCGAATGTATCAATGAGACAATCCTAGTTCTAATCCCTTAGGTAAAGAACCCCACCATGCTGACTCAATTTTGTCCCATAAGCCTTTGCAATGTTTTGTATAAAATTGCTTCAAAGGTAATATCTAACCGTCTCAAGGTAGTACTACCTGAAATAATATCAGAAGAGCAATCAACTTTTGTACCAAGCAGGGTTGATCACCGATAACATTATAACAACGTATGAGTGCCTGCATTTTATGAAGAGAAACAAACCGAAGAAACACCAATCATGTGCCCTAAAGCTCGATGTGATGAAGGCCTATGATAGAGTGGAGTGGTCATACCTACAAGCTATAATGCTCAAGCTAGGTTTTACAGAGAGATGGGTAGACATTGTGATGAGCTTAGTTTCTTCGCTAAAATTTTCAGTCATGTTCAATGATAAAAGATTGGAGGGTTTCAGTCCCTCCAGAGGCATAAGACAAGGGGACCCGACCTCCGCATACTTGTTCTTGTTGGCGGCAGAGGGACTTTCACGCCTACTAAAATCTCGAAGTGAGTCATCCAATTTGCAAGGTCTCCAAGTGGCACCATCGGCGCCACCAGTGAACCACTTATTATTTGCTGATGACAGCCTGCTGTCCTTTAAGACAAATAGTATGGGAGCGACCGAGGTGGACCTGGTCTTGGACATCTACTGTCAAGCAACGGGCCAGCGGATTAACCATTCTAAATCCTCTATTTTCTTCAATAAGGGTGTTCTAGAGAACACGAGGCAGGAAATCAAATCGGTTCTGAATGTGCCTAATGAGACCCTGAATGAGAAATACTTAGGGATGCCGTCTGATATAGGAAGCTCAAAACACAGCGCCTTTAAATACCTCAAGGACAGGTTGTGGAGCAAGATTCAGGGATGGATCGAAAACTCAATGTCATCTGCTGGTAAGGAGGTTCTGGTTAAGGCGGTGGCACAAGCAGTTCCAATTTACTCGATGTCGTGTTTTAAGTTACCGAGAGGGTTGTGCGAACATCTTAACATGCTAATCCAGAAATTCTGGTGGGGGTTCAAAACAGGGGCGTCGGAAGCCGCATTGGGTTTCGTGGAAAACTATGACACAACGTAAGAGTATGGGCGGTCTTGGATTCAAAGACTTTGAGCCTTTTAGCATGGCTATGTTAGCGAGGCAAGCTTGGCGTTTGTTGCAAAACCCTGACTCTCTCAGCGCCAAGATCCTTAAAAGCATCTATTATCCAGATTCTTCAATTTTGGAGGCGAAACTTGGCAGCCACACCAGCCAAATCTGGAGAGCAATCATAGAAGGGAAAGATACCCTTAAACTTTGCTTGATCAAGAGGATCGGTAATGGACAAGATACGGGAATATGGGAAGACCAATGGCTGCCACGGGGGGAGATGTTGCGACCATTCGGGTCTATAGCACCCGACCCACCCACCATGGTATCTGAATTGATTGACCCGACGTCCGCAACATGGGATATACAGAGGCTCAATGCAGTGTTTATGCCGATGGATGTGCAGGTCATCCGTGGAATCCCTCTCTGCACAAGAAATGTCCCAGACTTTTGGAGATGGTTCTTTGATAAGAAAGGCAATTTCACCGTACAGTCGGCGTATAATATGCTAGTAGCCATTCGGCAAAGAAGGGAGGCGTGGCTCGAGGGGACGACTGGACCATCTAACTCGGCCATGGAGGAGAAGGAATGGAAAACCTTGTGGAAAACTGTTGTGCCGGGCAAGGTCCATATGTTCCTATGGCGATTGTCACACCACTCGATTCCGATCAATGATGTTCGATCGCATAGGCATATGGCGATTCCAGCTCATGTAGTATCCGTGGAGCTCCGGACTCATGGAAGCATTCTTTGGTGGACTGCACTATGTCAAGATGTACATGGGCACTGGTTGACAAAGAACTGGGACATAATTTAGCGTCCACTACGGAACCCAATGCTAAACAATGGCTGTTTACTCACATGAAATCACTATCTCGTGAACAATTTGTGAAGCTGTCGGTGACTTTATGGGCAATCTGGGCGGCAAGGAGAAAGGCTATTCATGAGGGCATTTTTCAAAGTCCTCATCACATACATTCCTTTGTGAACAGGTACCTCCAGGAGCTGGATATGCTAAAGGAAGAAGGAAGCAAGGGGGCAAGCCAGCCAGTGGCTGTGAGAGGAACCAATGCTCACCGGCCATTGCAAAATCCAAGTGGATGCAGGGGTTCGGCCTGGGAGGAGAGGACTAGCTGCAGCAGTTTGCAGGGACAGGGAAGGTAACTATATAGGCAGCTCGGCAATATCTATATATGGTGTTCATGATCCAACAACATTGGAGGTTATCGCATGCAGAGAGGCCCTTGCATTAGCAGCAGACTTGCACCTTCATGATTTCATCGTCTCGTCCGATTCGAAACAAGCGGTGATCGACATCAACACCGGGTCCAGAGGGAACTACGAAGCTATCATTGAAGAGATCAAGCTCCAAGCATCAACTTTTAATTGTTCCTTTGTTTTTGAAAGTCATGCTGTTAATCAGGACACACATAGTTTAGCCAGTCATGCTGTTAATCAGGACACACATAGTTTAGCCAAATATGTACTCCCTCTGTCCCAAATTTTTTGTCTCAGATTTGTCTAGATACGGATGTATCTAATACTAAAATATGACTTGATACATCCGTATCTAGACAAATCTAAAACAAGAATTTTGGGATGGAGGGAGTACTTAATCTCGGTCAGGGGTGCCACCTTTGGTTTGGCCAACCCCATAATCCGAACCGCATCCCACACTCTGTGGTCTTTGATGAATAAAATTTGGTTAAACTCAAAAAAAAAACTTCCCAGTGTGCCTGTTCTAAAAAAAACTTTCCCGTGTGCCGAACAATACCAAAAAGAACCCCTGCCTTGGACAAATTTATTATCAAGTAGTATTTCTTTTTTTGCAAGGAATTTATTCTCAGGCTAAACAAAGGGACCAACGGAGTTATCCATACAAGTACACACGGAAAAAAACCTCACAACAAACACAAGAGGAGCAACTTCTTTCAGACCCGGCTCTTCCTTCGTCCTCCGCCTGTCAACGGAATTGACAGGTTTCCCCCTCCTCTCCTAGTTTTTATATAAAAATAATCCGTAGAGTACTTGGTCGCCACCAGATTCTCACCCCAGCAAAAATGGTGCTGGGACTTGTCCAGCAAAGATAGCCCTCATGCGGCTGACGCTGACCCCTCCCACTTGTTCACCACCTCCTTCAGTTGCTCAAATCCCTGAAATGTAACAGATGCATAGGATAGTAAGAAGCCAGCTCTTACATAACCAGGGCACCGCCGCAAGTGTTTTTGTTTGTTGCTGGGCACAATTCTGCAGCCCTTATACTGATGAAAAGTGACAATTTAGCAGTCTTGCTGGTTTTGTACTAACTACTCCCTCCGTCTCAAAATAAGTGTCTCAAGCTTAGTACAATTTTGTACTAAAGCTAATACAAAGTTGAGACACTTATTTTGGGACGGAGGGAGTAGTAAGCAGCCTCAGAAGAATGCTGCAGAGCATGGAAGAGACAACGGTCGGGACCTTATGAATGGACCTCAAGGTCCAAAAGATTCCTTCTGAAATCGGTAAACTAGTAAACTGCAATGGTATTTGACGAAAGAATAGAATCCACTCACCATTCGGTTTGTGAAGCTCCCAAAAGATTCGCCTTCCTGACGTGTGCTATTCCAGTAGGAAAACAGTGGCTCCAAAACCTTCTCGATATCTTGAAGCTTCACTTTATTCATAAACGTTTCTGCCAAGGTAGTCTGGTTTGGTGTTCCTCCAAGCCAAATCTATGGTCATAGTAAAGAAAAGCACGATTGAGAAAAATAAAATACGCAAACCAAACTAGGAATGCGAAGAAAAAACGAAGTATCATTGTTGCATAAATGCTGAGATAATATTCCATCATCGTTTTTTACCTGGTAACTGTTTGGGCCATCACCAACGAAGCCAACCTCTGCCATATATGGTCTGGCACATCCATTAGGGCAGCCAGTTATCCTCACCACTACAGACTCCTCATTCTTGATGCCGACCTGTTTAGCGAGCAACATCATCTCAATTCTCAAGTGACAAGAAAGACACAAAGTATGCACAGCATATTCTCAAGTGTTAAATCGATTTTTGGCAGGACAACAGATGAATACCTTATCAAAAACTGCTCTGATTCGTTTAAGAATTGGTAGGATCCCTCGTTCAGCTTCTGTTTGTGCTAGAGGGCACAGAGGTAACGCTGGACAAGCCATGGAAGTTATGTTCAGGAGATCGACATCCTTTGGTTCCTACATACATGAATCACAAAATTTCAGTGTGGAGAAAAAGAGCTCGCTGCCTAGGAAAGTCTTGTAGTTTTTTTTTTTTTAGTTTCCTGCCTTACAATTTCTTTCAGATTTTCAACGTGAGAAGAAAGAATCAGCAAACGGAAGCGTAACAATAAGATCAACATTATCAATTGGAACAGCAGATGCAGCAAGGAGAATTTCAAGATAGTAATTTAGGGGGAGCTAATATCAACTAGGAAAGTGTATACTCCATATCACAGACAGGGGTATGAAAAGCACAAATGAAATCTTACCAACAGGCCAGCTTGAGCAAGAGCTGCAGTTATGGGTTCTCTCCATGCCTGATCAACCCCACACAAGATAAGGTTTTGGTTTGGTGTAATGCTAACATCCAAATTGTACTTCTCAATTATCTCTCGCAGAGTTTTCTTTGCTTGCCCCCCAAGACGACCATTATCGACATGTACTCCATAGAATAATTTACCATCACCCTGCAATAGACAATAAAGAGAAAAATAAATGAAACTCTGAGTTAGAGAAATAACCAATTGATATATAAATATTCGAGAAATAAAGTAAATTACAAATTATGAACAGCAGGAATCATTTAGAAAACTATCAGCATACCATCCCTAAACAAGATATGCTATTCCCTTTCATATTTTCTTCGCACTGCTGACTAATATACATTGTGATGGAATTACCTGTTCCTGCCAGCCAAGGTAGCTGTTGAATTGCCATTCTGGCAATGGATGAAAATCTTCAAACTTCTTACCATAGTATTTTTCAACCTCAGCCCGGAACTTGTCAATACCCCAGCTGTCAATCAGATACTTCATCCTGCTATACCTGCGGTCATCTCTTCTTCCATTCTCCCTCTGAGTGACAACGATTGCCTTTATAGCATATAATATATCCTCCTTAGGAACGTAACCAAGTGGATCAGCCAGACGAGGGAATGTGGTTTCTATTCTGTGTGTCCTTCCCATGCCACCTCCAACCTGAAAAATAGGGATAGCCAGATGTCAAAGGGATAAATCAAAAAGGTAGGCATTGCCAAATGCAGTACAAGATGGAGCAGAATTTTTCCTGGGCACTTACATAGAGGTTAAAGCCAACAGGCTCCCCTGCACTATCTGAAACGACAACAACACCGATGTCATTGGTCAGAATATCAACAGAGTTATCACCAGCAACTGTGACCGCAATCTTGAATTTCCTGGGTAGATACTGGGTCCCGTAGATTGGTTCAGGGGAATCAGGGAAGTTTGTTCCATGTGAGTTGTCATTCCGGGCTTTGGTGACCTCAGGAGGCTCTTCCGCTGACATTATCTTCTCTCCATCCACCCACAGGTCATAATAAGCCCCCGACTGTGGCGCAAGAAGTGCTGCAATATTCTCTGCAGTTTCTTGAGCAAACAGAATATCTTTTCTCACATATGGCGCTGCAGGCGCAAGCACATTTCTGTTGAGGTCTCCACAGGCACCTAAGGTTGATCCCATATTCTTTATCACAGTGCTGATGACATGCTTCAAGTTCTTCTTAAGAACGCCGTGCAGCTGAAATGTCTGCCTGGTTGTCAGACGGAGCGTTCCGATACCGAACTCATCGGCCAGTGTATCCATGGCCAAGTAAGTCTGGTTCGGAACTTTTCCGGAAGGATTCTTTGTCCGGAGCATGAAGGAGTAGTTCTTTTGCCCACGAACTTCTCGGTCGCTCTGCTGGTAGCTCCCGTGGAACTTGATCAGCTGGACGGCAGTCTCGTTGACATTGGGAGCCTCCGAGACCAGCTCCTCGTTCAGCGGGTACCGAAGGAAATTGCTCTTCTCCTTGATTATCTCCACCTTGCTTCGCTTAACTTCTTTTGCATCCTTCTTCAGAGGCTGCAGGAACGGCGAAAGATTTCAGAATTCAGAGCATCAGTCGACGTGTATGATTGCATAGTAGTAGTGTTTTCTATTGAACAACTATCGGTATATACTACAACTACTCCTGCGTTCTACTCCCTCCGTCCAGAATTACTTGGGAGTACCTAATAAACATTCCAGGGGCAAATGACTAAGAAAGCCATTTTATAGGGTCTATTTAAAATGGATTTATTTTCAATCAATGACATAGGCAGTCAGTCATCATTCCCCTGGGCGATGGGAATTTTGAAATCAACACTGGACAGGGGGACTGATTTGTTCTCACACCCAAATCCGCAGGTTAAACATATTACTAGTATACCGACATCTAACCGCATCATTTTTTTTAAAGGCCCATCAATTTCACTAGACTTAAAACTGTTCCTAAAAAAACTGATTCCATTCCTGACGCCCGAACCCGATTAATCTCCCCCGCAGAAACGAAGAAACCCTAAACCCGAACGCGCCCAGCATCCCACAACACCGCAGAACTCACCGTGGAAACGGCCCGAATGCTGGCCGCCGAGGGCCCGCCGCCGCCAGCCGGCGTCGCCCCGGGCGGCGCCACCCTGACGGGCCTGCCGAGCATCCGGGACCTCGGGAGCTGCGCCGCCCCGCCGAAGCCGTGGAACTCGGCGCCGCCCACGGCCGCCGACATCGCCGGAGCAGGGACCGGTCGGAGATGCGGGGCGAGCGAGCGATAGATTTTTGTTGCTGCGGGGCGCTTGGGACGGTCGAGGGGCCGAGACGACACGGCGGGCCGCGGGAGCTTTATGGGGGAGGGGAAGACGGGATCAGCTGCGGCCACTGGCGGCGAGCATCACGCCTGACGCCTGTCTGTGGCGGCCACACGTCGAGCGCCAAGGACCGACAAGTGGGTCTCGTAGGTTGCGACCCCACTGTCGGTGACTGGCTGGATTTTCGCCCGTGGCCGCCGAGCGCTGGATATGTTTATTCGAAGGGAGGCGGCCGAGATGCGTAGGTGGTGCGACGGGTGGGGCGCTGGATTGACCCCGGTTCGTGTGGGTACGTTGAACCTGGACGTCTTTTTCGCCGAGAAAAGAACGATTCGCGATTCGCCCGTCCCACTGCCGTGAAGGCTCGTAGCAGCCGCACCGCACGATGTGAGGTCAGAGATGAGATCAGGGACCATCTTGTCTCCCCGGGCCAGAATCTCGCGCTCTGTGGCCCGGCCCGTGTGGCCGCCTCTGTTTCTAGCGCCAGCGACAGCGAGCGCCTCCTGGTCTCGGATAGAGCCGCTCATGCATGTAGGAGTACTAGTGGAGTAGTAGCTGGTTTCTCAAACATTTTTTTTTTTGATACATTTGCGTCCCAAAATACACATGAATTTGGGATCAATGTGGAAAAAAATAAAACCTGCGCAACAAATATACACATTCCATATACGCCGGGCGTCAGGCGGTGCTCAAGGAGAGATAGCTGAAAAGATCAACCAGCACAGCAGTCCCCTAAAAACCAGAGTCACTACTACTAGGCACGTTCTCCGCGTAGCTCCATTCCTGGACTTCTCGGGGTTCCTGTACGTCCCGCGAACTTCGGACTCTACAAGTGGCAAGATTCATGCACCGGCCATAATGGCCATCTCTCCTGAACCATCGCGATGCCACGACGCGGCCATCTTCAGGATTAACTTAAATTCCCGATGCATCCCATTTCTCAAGTATTTCCTCCGTGCAAGCACCATCCATACATGCGTCGATGCTGCTCGGGTACTTCTCATCCTCATGTTCCTGCTTCCACTTTTACAAACCAGAAAGGTGGTGGAGTGGACAAGCTTGCACAGGCCTAAAGTGCAAGTTCGAGGTGAAAGATATTACGAGTGTTGTCTCGTGCGCGTGTGTCAGGCTTGTTTTGCTGTGCCCACAGCTGAACCCGTGTTTGTGTGTGTGTGTGTGTGTGTGTGTGTGTGTGTGTGTTGGACCGGTGCCTGTGGTGGCGTTGTGTGTGTTTGGGATGGAGGGAGTAGTAATTAATGTCTCACTCACTATCGGGCTTATTATCTCTCTCGCTCCTTTGTTTTTGCGAAAGCTCTCTCTCTCTCTCTCTCTATCTATCTATCTCTATCGTAAGTTCAACGGGGAAACATGCTTTTGTAGGTCATACAACCCCGCTTCTTGATGTTTGACTAGTGGTTGGGGTGCACCCCTGATGCGTCGCTTCAGTCGGTTCTTCTACGATGCGAGGCAGGTGGAGCGCTCTTTCTATTGCTTTTGTTATCGATGCTAGCATGTAGATGTCCCACTTACACACCCAGGTGATACAGGTGGACACTAAATTGGATGCCACCAAATTCAGCTCTGAATCGTAAGTACGTCAAGAACATAACCTACTACCAGAACATAAGCAATCAATAATCTAATTACGGAATTAGTCTAAGATGATAAGAGTTATGCGCCAAGAACGGCGATGGTTTGCGCCGGTGTGGACTTGGCAAGAACGATGTTTTGCGCCGGTGTGGACTCGACAACGTCGATGTTTTGCACTTGTGTGGACTTGGCAAGAACGATGTTTTGCGCCGGTGTGGACTCGGCAACGATGACTTTTCGCACTAGTGTTCCCTTTTGACGGTGTTGCCGTGGAGCTTAGGTGTGCTAGTTAGGTCGTAGCGTGGGGATATTTAGGTCTTCAGGTGCTCGTTGTCGGTAGCGTAATCGTGTGCGTTATACCAGGCCCGGTCCTGAGATTTTGGGGGCCCAGGGCAAACCTAAAATTCAGGGCCCTTTCATCATATAAATAGCGTATCAAAAATAATTGACACACATATGAAATGTTAATAAGTAAATGCATCTAAAAACAATATTCATATCAAGTGGTTCTTTTTTCTTTTTTCGCTGGCAGAGAGATGCTTTTTAAACACCATGATAACACAAACTGCTAAAAAATTGCATCAAATCTTGAAGAGTGCAAGCTATGCATATGATGTATATGAAATAAATTACTTAATTAGCATAGATCCGGGTTCTAAAAATTTACACCATACATGTAGAACGTTAATATAGCACGGCAGACCGCGCTCCATGCTGCGCGCACAATAGGGCAAATGCATGTGCACGGATTATAGGGCTCTTCTAGACATATGTTTGCTTTTTGAGGATCTCTAGACATATGTTTGTGAATCTTATGAGATGCGCACAATCAACCGATGGAGCTAATCACGTCACGCGACGCAACAGACAAGGGAACCTGTACCATTATTATAAATCTCTATATAGGTAGATGGATATATGCCAATAGAACGTCAGAAGTGATAAATTGGAGATATGAAATACCTCGGATCGGCCAGATCTCGTCTCAATGATAACACGGTGTATATCTGTGTCTAGCTCCGTCAGGAGGCGCTTGCGTGCGCGTCCGGCGCCTGGAAACCAGCGGGCGGAGCGGCGTTCGTCGGCGTACTGCACACTGGCGGCGGTCGTCCAGCGCCAGCAACTCGCCTCGCGACCGGGAGCTGGGAGAGGGATCGTGGCGGCTCGACCTCGGAAGAAAACTGACATTTACAGCAACTTCTCGCGATTGTCGTGGACTCGGCTGACTACTAATCAATCAGGCCTTTTTTAGGGAATCAATTAGGCATAACAATTGAGTGTTTAGCCTCCCTGCCTCCCAGGCCCATAGGCTATGTGTGACGACCTAGGGGGCCTCCTCGACCTTGGGGGCCCGGGGCGGCCGCCCCCTGACCCCCCTCAGGGCCAGCCCTGCGTTATACGTGTGCCAGTTATCTCAGGATCGGCTTTGTAATAGGACTACCTTGCCATCTTGTATTGTTTGACAGTGTATTTTTTTAAGTGTTGCTTTGTATATAAAGCAGGACAAAATTTTGTTTCAAGAGAAGAGTTAGGGAGCTGTTATCTTATTGTTGGTACAATTACAGTGTATATGAACATTTTGTACATGCCTTCGTGGCTAAAACTGCACTCGGAGCATTTGGTTGAAGACCAATATCCTACAGTACTACAAATTTTATAATTTCAAAAATGCAAGTCAATGATAGAAAACACGGTATGACAACAATTTGCGTCTCCGCGGGGCAGGATCTTGCGTTCTGTGGCCCGTCCCGTGTGGTCACCTCTGTTTTTAGCGACAGCGACAGCAAGCGGCTCCTGGTTTTGGATAGAGCCTCTCATGCATGTAGGAATTGGTCTCTCAAACCTGCATTACATTTGCGTCCCAAAATACACATGAGTTTGGGATCAATGTGAACAAAATTAAACCAGGACTACATTTGCGTCCAAAATCATATACAATTCTAGTAGTAGTACTCCCTCTGTTCCCAAATATAAGTCTTTTTATAAATTTCATCAAGTGACTACATATGGAGCAAAATGAGTGAATTTACATTTTAAAGTATGTCTAAATACATTCTTATGTTGCATTCAATTTGAAATGTCTAAAAAGACTTATATTTAGAAACGGATAGAGTATATGTTAAAAAACAGTTGGTTTCTCAAACAAATCTGGTGGTGCTAAAGCAGAGATAACCCAAGAGATCAACCAGCAGTCCCCTAAAAATCGGAGTCACCACAAGGCAGAAACATCCGTTCTCCACGTAGGGCGTAGCTCCCTTCCTGCACTTGTGACGTTTCCAGTACGTCCTGCCAACATCGAACTCTACAAGTGGCAACATTCATGCACCGGCTATTATGGCTATCTCTCCTGAGCCATCGCCATGTCACGGAGCGGCCATCCTACGGAATAACTTAAATTCTCGATGCATCCCATTTCTCAAGTATTTTCTCCGCGCAAGCGCCATTCATACATACATCGATGCTGCTCAAGTACTACTATTTCTCATCCTCATGTTCCTGCTTCCACTTGCAAACCAGAAAGGTGGTGGTGTGGACAAGTTTGCACGGACCTAAAGTGCAAGCTCGAGCTGAAAGATGCTACGAACGGGTCAATTTGGAGAGAAAAACTCATCTGTGTATCTCCAATTATAAACTTGTAGGAGAGTTAGCAGGAGACAAAAAAAAGTAACTTTTTTTTGTCTCCTGCTAACTCTCCTACAAGTCTATAAATGGACAAGACAAGGAGAATCTCCACAAGAAGTACAACCCAATTTAACTACACTTAAAGGGACCAAACTCGCTTTGGCCTACTACCTTGCATCAGATTTGACTTAATCTATGACTCGATGTAACTATGTGAAGAAATTGTCCAAGATTCGGCCATTTTTTCCTCTAAATGCTCCAGATGATGAGAGGCAGAAGAGTGTTTAGGGTATTCTTATTAGGCCTTTTACAATGCAAGGTGCTTAGGAGAGGTGTTTGGAAAAATAAACCAAAACCAGGCTTTTCTTAAGCACCGATGCTTATTTGTACAGGACAGACGCTTAATTAGACGTCTTTCCTATAGAAATAGGCACCGGTGCTTCAGAAAAACCTATTTTATTTTTCTAAGCACCTCCCTAAGCACCTAGCATTGATTGGTTTTAGTGGTTTTAACATCATGACATCAATCCTTGAGCGAAGAGAAGCATGCTAAACGACCTCGCTCAAGCCAGGCTTGAGCGAGGTCGTTTAGCATGCTTCTCTTCGCTCAAGGATTGATGTCATATGATGTTAGGCCACGGGTGGCTTGAGCGAGGTCGTTTAGCATGCTTCTCTTCGCTCAAGGATTGATGTCATATGATGTTAGGCCACTAAGGCCTTGTACAATGCTAGGTGTTTAGGGAAGTGCTTAGAAAAATAAAATGGGTTTTTCTGAAGCACCGGTGCCTATTTCTATAGAAAAGATGTCTAATTAAGCGTCTGTCATGTACAAATAAGCACCGGTGCTTAAGAAAAGCCTGATTTATTTCTTCAAGCACCACTCCTAAGCATCTTGCATTGTAAAAGGCCTAATAAAAATACCCTAAACACTCTTCTGCCTCTCATCATCTGGAGCATTTAGAGGAAAAAATGGCCGAATCTTGGACAATTCCTTCACATAGTTACATCGAGTCATAGATTAAGTCAAATCTGATGCAAGGTAGTAGGCCAAAGCGAGTTTGGTCCCTTTAAGTGTAGTTAAATTGGGGTTGTACTTCTTGTGGAGATTCTCCTTGTATTGTCGTTTTGTTTGGTTGTATCGGCCGTATGTACTTTCCCTCTATCTTTAATATAGTACATGCAACTCTCCTGTATGGTTTGAAAAAAAGATCTTCTAGCAATTTACAGATCACATTCTTTCATTTGTACATGCCCAGGGCTGCAAATACTCCCAGGGTTGTGTGTGATGTGTATGTAATGCTCCCCCCGTTTAAAAATATTGAAGCTCTAGGGTTGTCCTAAGTAAACTTATTTCAGTTTGACCAACTCTATAAAAAATATGGTAAGACACAGAATACACATAGTACAAACATATACTACCTCCGCCTCGAATAAAAGACATTATTTTTGAGATGGAGATAGTATTTCATAAATAATCTGAATGTGAATGCTGCATTGTTTTTGGATGAAGCAGTGGGCGCAACTGCTGCTACCTTACAAGATGACAGAGGTAATTTCTTGGCTGCTCAATGCAAATTTATCATGTATGTTGCCGACGTAATTACCATAGAAGCAATGGCTATAAGAGATGTTCTAAAACTTGCTAACTATCTTGGCTTCAACCGGACTGAAGCAGAACCTAAGTCTCTTCAAGTGCTTAATTTTTGCATTAGGCAAACCAGATGGTGGGATACGGCATCGACGATTTTACGGAGTGCGTGGATACCACTACAATGATTGGGTGTCAAATTTAAAAATAGTTTTTGTTCGGCTAATCACACGGCTCATGTGCTAGCAAATTATAGTTGTTGCAATAAGTCTTTTTTTAGTTGGTTGGATAAGCCTTTTGTCTTTGTTATGAAGTAAGCTTGCGGACTATATAACTTTATTTTGATTTCAATATAACTAACCATGATGGCCAAATTTTTTCATAAATAATCTCATGAGACTAATTGGGTGTCGCTAATATATTTTCTATAGATTTGTCAACCTTAAATAAGTTTGACTTAGGGCAAACTCAAACTTCAATTATTTTGAAATTGAGGTAGTATGTTGTAAAATTGGGTGACATGGACAGCCTTTGAACACGATGCCCCATTACGAAATAAGTGTAGCGTCCAAAAACGTCTTATATTATACTCCCTTCGTCCTAAAATAAGTGGCTCAGCTTTGCATTAACTTTATACAAAGTTGACTCACTTATTTGGGGACGGAGGAAGTATTATGGGACCGGGGGAGGAGAATATTCATCGAGAACTACTTCCTTTACTTGTGTGTACTGCAATGCTTCCATGCATCATCACCACAAAAGTAAAAGTGGATGCATAGCTGCATAATCTAACGTACATTATTTCTGCATTGATTAAACACAAGAATTTTCGTCCAGGTAGTATCTCTAGCCCAAATACAATGCAGAATAGGCATATAATTCATGAATCCAAAGAATGCAATACTGTCAAGACAGAACAGGCATGATCCATGAATCTGAAGAAGAATGCAATCCTTTTGCAGCCTTTCAAATCAAACAGAACTCAACATGAAGAATGATCCAGGCTTCAGCCCTAGACCTGTTCATCCAGAGCCAACAACCTACGCCTGCAGATGGGGCACTTCTCGCTCTCCTTGAGCGTCTCCTCAAGGCACGCGCCATGGAAGACGCGGGGCAAGGAGCACCCAGCACTAGTAGAAAAACGACTTTTAGTACCGGTTCTGGAAACCGGCAAGGCCCACCACATGGCACCAGGCGCGCCGTGGTCTGGGGACTAAAGGATTTTTTTTAAATAAAGAAAAACAGCCCGCCTACTGGACCGTACAGCCTGCATCCCGCCTACTAGGCCGGCACGGCCTGCATACGACTAGAAACCCAACCTTTAGTTGGGCGGGATCTGAGCCCTTACGTGATAGGCCCCACAAGGCGAAGACTTGCAATAGGCCCACAAAGGCACCTTAGAGAGGAGCTCGACACGGTAGCAGCTGGCGGGGCTTATAAACCGGTCTGAGCTCCTCTCAACTAGCGAGGTGGGACTAAACATTGTGCACGCGGGTGGCGCATCACCTTTAGTATGCGGTTGGAGCCACCAACCCGTACTAAAGGGGTCTTTAATGCAGTTGGAGCCACCAACCCGTACTAAAGGCCATGACCCCTTTAGTACCGGTTGGAGCCATCAACCGGTACTAAACGTCACAAATGAACCGGGACTAATGCATAGCCATTCAAACCGGGACTAATGGTCACTCAAATACAAACCGGGACTAATGTGCTGCACATTAGACCCTTTTTCTACTTGTGCAGGCCACGCGCAGCGTCGCTCTCCAGCGGCTCGAAGCAGACGGGGCACTCCTACCCGGCGCCCTCCTCCGTGACGATCTTCCTTCGCTTCGTCGGCCGCTCGCAGTAGTCTGCGTCCTCGCCGTCGACGGCTTTAGCTTCATCCGCGCACTGCACGTGCACAGGCACGGGGAGGCGCAGCTCCATGGCGACTTGGTACCTGGGCCACGGCTCCGCCATCATGCCCGCCAGCACGCCGCGCACGTTCTCCATGCGGCTCCGCATGTAGTCCTCACGGCGGAGGATGCCGACGTCCGCGATCACATGGACGCGCGTGGCCTCCGACGGGACGCTCACCTGCGAGACCAGCCTCGACCACAGGGGGTATATCAGCGGCGCCAGCGAGGACCCGGCCCAAGACAGCGATCCCGCCGCGTCGCCGGCGGGCGGGACGGCGAATTGGAGCTCGTGCAGCTTCGTACTCTTGCACACCTCCACGCCGCCGGGCACCGCGGAAAAGTGGGTGTAGCGGTAGAGCACCAAGATCTGCTTGCCTCCTTCTTGGTCTTGACTATTGGCGGCCGGGCGATCAGCCCGCGGCACTACGACAGCCACACGGACACGCAGGTAGCCGGCCGTGATCCCGGCGGAGGTGAACTGCGGTGCCGGGCCGAGGAACTGCCCTCCGGGGAGTACGTGCCGCCGGCGGAGAAGCGGATTTATGATTTGCGGCAGCGATGTCCCGCCGCTCGCCTCGCCCTTTTCATCGCTCGCGTCTACCTTGAGCGGCACGTAGACCTCGCAGTCTCTGTCTCTATCCATGAAGTAGTCGTCGACGCTGTCGCGGAACTCCTCGAGTTGAGTGAATTGCAAGAAACCACCACATTTGGGGCTTCTCTTGCAGAAAACAACCTGGTCGCTAATCATTTGCAAAATCCACCGCGCATTCAGTAAAAGTTTTGCAGAGTGCACTGAACATGTCATTTGGCGCGGTTGAGGGCGTTTCCGAGAGGTTGGGCCCAATTTGGGTGACGTGGCTTAACGGACGCGCGGACATCGCCGTTTGGTCCAGACCGACGCGGTCTGGTCGCGCCGGATAGATCGGCGCCCGCTTTTGACCGAACTGCAGACCTCTCCCTCCGGCTCCAAATCCATGGCGGCAGCGAAACCTGGCGGCGTGGACGGCGGCGGAGTTGCGCCGGTGGGGATGCTCGGCGGCGGCCGGAGATCCACCGGAGTTCTGGGAGCTCCAATCCTCGGCGCGCTGCCTCTTCCCCAACCGTAAATGCCGCCATCAAGTCGTTGGAATACTGGCATGACTCTTGCATTCGCCCAGCGGTGAAGGCCAATCCGACGGGCAGCCAACATTTTGCCTCCTCCTTCGGCGGTGTGGAGTAAGTCATCCTCCTCCTTCTTTGTCATTTCCCCGATTGGCATTCTAGGGTTAGGGTTCTATGGTTAGTGTTCTTGGGTAAGCGTAGTACGGTTAAGGTTCTAGGGTTAGGGTTACATCATTAGGGTTAGTGTTATATGATATCCTCTCTGTCACATGATTGTTGGTCTCACAGAAATTAATTTTAACATGAGTAATTTGACAGAAATCCTCTCTGTCTTTGTTTGATCAAATACTGGTCTTCACCAACTTTAGTATTGTAAATTGAATCAGAAATTTCTGTTGCCACCAATTTTAACACTGTTAACTGAATGTTTTCAACTTATTAATAGTGGTATGAACCGACCCATTTAACACCAATCTGACCTCTTAATAATAATTTTAACATTGCTAAATGAATTATTTCATCTTATTCTTATACATGTTAACTGACCTACTTAACAACAAAATTAAATGAATTTTATCTGAATTTGTAGCTTGGATGATTAAGAATGGGAAGTGAGGTTCCATTTCCTAGACAGAGATAACTTGGAAAGAATAATCTGTTTATCAGACATAACCTTCTGGAATCTCATTGCCCTAATATAGGTAGAAGGCTATAGTTCAAGGGATTATATGTATTATGTTAGAGATCCAGGAGTTGGGTGTCAGGAATGGAAGAATTAACTGATGATGACAAGGTGGAAGAAATATTGGATCACATAGCTAGTAAAGGAAAGAATGTTGTTAACATTACAGTTATGAGAAGTGATACACCTAGACCAGTTGATTTGAACATTGGTCATGCTTATGAAGAGCAGGTTCCTTTGTCAGAAATATGTGTAACAGTTGTCTATGAGGTAGACAATTCAGGAGTTCTTTTCCCCAGTCCAGTGAAACCCCAACCACAACCAGTCCAAGTAATGAACACACATGAGAGCTCTTGTTTGTTGAAGCAAAAGGGCCCAAGTGAACCTGAGTTTGCTTTGGACAATGGTAATGAGAGGCATGAGTATTTCATGGAGACAGACCAAGAGCAAGAGCACATTGAGCAGATGATGGAGCAGAAAAGAAATGAAGAAATTCAGAGGTACATGAGTAATAAGATACAAAGAGAGAAGTACAAGGCAGCAAAAACAAAACTCCCACAGCTACTTGCTGAGGAGTTCACTGATAGTGAAAGTGAGGATGAAGATCTAGAAGATGAGGACATATTGGCTAGGTTGGAGGCAATGAAGAGGCATAGGGATGATCCACTACATCACTTTGAAGGAGACACTGATGTAGAAGAGCTATATGGACCAGATGAGGAGGAGGAGGAGGAGGAGAATGAAGGAAGAGATGAAGAGGAAGGACAGGAGGAGCCACTAGATGAGGGCTTGAGAGGAGGAAGCAGTGTAGGAGGAAGCAGTGCAGGAGGTAGCAACAGCACAGGAGGAAGTAAGAGGAGGGGGAAGGGGCCAACAACAAGATCCCATGCAAGTTTGGATCAAATCATAGAGCAAGACTAGGCACCTTCATCTGATGAGGAGAGCAACCCAGGTGACTTAAGTCAGGAAGAGAATGATTGGGCTCAGCTTCCACTATTTAAGCTACCAAATGGTAGGAAGAGCAGGTCCAGAAGGAATTAAGTTAGGGTTTGGTATGATGAGAAGAGGGAAAACCCACAAGAACAATTTTTCAAGAAACTTTGTTTCCTAGATGTGCAATAGTTCAGAAGGGCAGTGCTTACATTTCACATCTCACAAACATGAACTGCTCATTTCATAGGAATTGCTGAGATAGAGTTATTGTAGTTTGCAGTATAGATGACTGTCCTTTTTTCATTGCTGCTTCCAAAATTGCACATGAGAAGACATTTTGCATAAATAAAATGAACTTGTACCACAATTATCCTGCTGTTGGAGAGAGCACCAAAGTGACTGCTAGGTGGTTGGCACATGAGTGTGAGCAACAGTTAAGGTCTAACATAAACACATCAGTCCAGGCAATAATGGACAATTTGAAGAAAAAACATGGAATTGAAGTGTCCATTCACATGGCCTACAGGGCAAGGAAAGCAGCTAAGGAAGTTGTCCAAGGATATCAGAGGGAACAATACACTAGGATAAGGGATTACCTCCAAGCTGTGCTGGATACCAATCCTGGTAGTGGATGCATTGTTACAACAAAGCATTTAAAGACTCATCCTAGCAAAAACCCTAGATTTCATGGCTTATTCATGTGCCTCAATGCTTGCAAAGAGGGCTTCCTAAATGGTTGCAGACCCTTCATAGGTACTTGCATAATTATTTTCCCAACATCTTTCCCATTGCATTTGGTTATGTTTGGTACTAATGTGTTCTGTTTTGGTTTTAGGTGTTGATGGTTGCTTTGTTAAGTTGACAACAGGGCAACAAGTATTGGCTGCAACGGGAAGATATGGTAATAACAACATCTTTCCCATTGCATTTGCAATTGTGGACAAGGACGACACTGCCAGCTGGTCTTGGTTTCTAACCCAGCTCAAGTATGCTCTTGGTGGTGAGTCAGGGAAGTATGGCAACTACACTATCATATCTGATAGACAAAAGGTACCTCACACATCATCATTCTTATATTTACTGAAGTTTTACCATGCTTAGTACTGTCAAATTGTTTGTTGTTATACTATATTTTGAACACTAGTTATTTAAACAGGGCCTTCTTAAAGCCATAAACAATGTCTTCCCAAATTGCCCTCAAAGATACTGCCTTAGACATATTTATCAGAACTTTCAAACAAATTGGCTTTAGAGGTGAAGAGTTAAAGAAGTATATGGATCAGGCTAGTTATTCATATACTGAGCATGGTTTTGATCAAGCAATGGAAGGCATGAAAGGAGAGTGTGAGGCAGCTTGGAAATGGCTTAGAAAGATACCCAAGCATACATGGGCTAGACATGCCATGGACAAAAATTGTAAAACTGATTTGGTTGTTAACAATATTAGTGAAGTTTCCAACAAAATGATACTTGATGTGAGAGGGAAACCAATTAAAACAATTGTTGATGGCATCAGAACTAAATTGCTAGTTAAGTTCAATGCAAACAAGACCAAGACTGAGACAGCCAAGTGGCACATATGCCCAACATATGCTGAAAAGCTAGAAGAAGCAAAACACCATGCTAGATATTGTCAGTCCATCAAAGCAGGATCAGAACTATAGCAGGTTAGTAGTGAAGAAAGCACACACACATGTGGGTGTAGCAAATGGGACATGACTGGTGTTCCTTGCAAGCATGATGTTTCTGCAATAAACAAGGCAAAACTTCATCCAGAAGACACTACAAAAAAAAGACACATCCGTGACATTTTGGGCCGAACGAATTTTTTTCCTGTCATACATATGACACTTCTATGACGATAATTGTAACAAAACCCGGTATCATCATAGATGTGGTGGGCTCCTACTTCTATGAGAAAAAATCATGACACAAAAAATCTATGAGAAATAATATTTTATAAGGTAATTACGTGTTTGGTGCATTTTTATAGTTACTGCCCAGTTTTTATAATTACATCCCATTTATTATTTCTTAAAGCCCATTTTCTTGTTAAGCCTAATGCATCCCTCCTAGGAAAGATTTGCAGCCAGTGAGCGAAGAATAACAACTTGACCTTGCACAGGTATTCCTAAAAAAGTATATTTGGGCTAGCCATTTTCAGCTTGAAAAAATTAATATATGGGCTGGATATACATTACAGGCTAGGCGGGCCTGACATGATTAATACTGCGGCGATGTTTTCGTTGTTGTTCGGAGGAGAAAAATTAATATCTGGGCTAAACATCAAAAATTGAGTGCTCACACCTCAAAAACACAAATCGCCGAGCTGCTTGGTCCCGGTATCGGCCGCTTCTTGTGCAATTCTCTCGTTTATTGACTGTACATAGGTTGACAATGGTGTGGGACCGTGATGTCAGGAAACCAGGAGGAAGCAAAATAAATTATAGTTATATATATATATAATAAGGAGGCACTTGCGTACGTGAGGCTATGGCCCTAGTGGGTCCCCATTGTCATCCTCTCCAAGTAAAGTCATCTCCTCGCCAGCTTCCGCAAAATCGGTGCCACCGCCCGCTTCCCGATGCAGCGATTGCTCCGCTTCAAACGACACAAGTGCCGTCCCGTCCAGATCCATCTGCCGCCCACATTAATGATCTGTGATTCTTAGGCGGCTACTCCGGCGCCACACGTCCGTCCCTCCGCCGCCCACCATTGCTATATAAATCGCTGCGCCCGGCCATAGCATGATCATCCGTGATACGTTCCTTTTCTCCTGTCCACACCACTATCAAGACACCATGAGCTTCCTCGCTCCAGCGCTCTTCGGGACGGGCGAACGACGGACCACAAGGAGATGGCAGCCATTGCTGCCGACCGGCTGGCCGGCAGGCAGCCGGAGGACGACGACGTCCCAATGGAGAACATGGTAGTCGACGATCCGACGCCAACCCCCTCCTCTGCGCCATCCTCGCCGGTGCATTGCACCATGACCATCGGCGAGGCTCGTGCCCAATATATGGACACGGTGAGGCAGATGCGTGAGGAGCAGTTCCGGGAGGCGCAGGCCGACACCGCCTGCAGCCACCATCTACTCCAGGAGCACCTGCAGGCGGAGGAGTAGATCGCTGCGGAACAGGCGGAGCAGGAGGCGCTGCTCGACTCATACCGCTCGGCCCGCGAGGGCCGCCTCGAGCGCTGGCGGTACCGCATGCGGGTGGCGGAGGCTGCGGCCGCCTACAAAGAGGGCGATGAAGCGGGCGAGGCGCTGTTTGGCGAGACCGAGGATGAGGTAGAGGACAATGCTAGCTCCGACGAGTGCCCGCTCCGCTGGCGTCGATGAGGCCCTGCTCATCCGAGGCCCCGCGGTGCCAACAACGAGGCAAAGGACACCGCCGGCTCCGCCGAGGCCCCGCCCCGCCAACAACGAGGCAGAGGACATTGCCGGCTCAGCCGAGGCCCCACCCCACCCTGCCGACAACGAGAGTTCATGCAGACGTCGCTCCATGGTACGCGCAAAGGCTGCCCCCCTCCACACATTTCAGATTGTAATCAAGAGGAAGATATCTGCTACGAGGGGATTCGGAAGGAGAAGACAACTCCTATTTACCCCGAGGTCTTCGCTCTAACTTGGCATGCTGATGTTGGTTATATCATGCATATGGTGCCTTGCATTGCTTACTTTATACATCAAATATGTCATCTGCTTAGTTTAGACATCCTTTGTGCGAATGCCATCTGTTTATTTGATTCATCGTTTATGTGAATTATGTAACGCCATCTTGTTTAGCCAGGCATCATATATGTGAATTTTGCAATGCCATCCTGCTTAGCTAGTCATCTTATATGTACATTATATCAGGCCATCCTTTTTTTGTTACATATTACATTTGTCAACAATGTTAGTACGTTCAACTGCTCTTCGTGTGCATCAGCCATTTGACACGGTGATGGAAAATTCTGGAGTGAAAACAAGGTCTTTAGAGCAGACTATGCTATCTGACGAAGCGCATATCTCGCTGGTTACGGGTAGCTCCTCAGAGGAGGATTCAGAGACAGATGACCGGTCCTATTCCCCCCCGAGGTGTATGCTCTAACTTGGCAGGGTTATGTTGGTCATATTGTGCATATGGTGTCTCGCATTGCTATGTCATTTGATTAGTTTAGACATGCTTTGTGTGAATGCCACCTGTTCAGTGTCTAATTACCATATATGTGAATTATGCATTGCCATCTTGTTGCAAGACATTATATATGTGAATTATACAATGCTATCTTGTTGCAAAGGCATTATATATGTAAACTATGCAATGCCATGCTATTTAGCCAATCATCATGTATGTGAATTATATCATGCTATCATTTTTTTGTATTACGTGTTCCATTTGTCGACAACGTTTGTATATTCAACTACTCTTCCTGTGCATCAGCCATTTGAAGCGGTGATGGAAGTATCTGGAGTGAAAACAAGGTATTCGTGAGCGCATAATGCTACCCTCTTGAAGTAGACATCTTGCTAATTCTGAAGAGAGCTACTCGAGAGGAGGATTGTAGACTGATGACCAGTCCTATTTCCCCCTGAGGTCTATGCTCAAACTTGGCAGGGTTATATTACCCATGCATGCATGTTGTCTTGCATTGCTTAGTTTTTTACATCTTATATGGATTGCCATCTGCTTACTTGCTTACTATATAAATCATATATTTGAATTATATCATGTCATCATGTTTACATAGTACATACACATCATCTATCTGAATTGGCATGGCAACCCATTTAATAAAGACCTCATATAGTTATATCATCTCATCCTGTTTAGTGTTTACAGTCATCATATTTTGAATTATGGCATTCTATCCGTGAATGTATGTGAATTATGGCATGCCAACCTATTTAATAAACACATTATATAGTTATATCATGTCATCCCATTTACATAGTCATCATATTTTGAACTATGTCTTTCCATCTTTTTTAGTTAGCCATCATAATGTGAAACTGTGTCATGCTATCCTGGTTAGTTAGCCATCATATATGTGAAATTGTGTCATGCTATCCTGTTTGGTTAGACAATATAAATATGAATTATTTCATGCCCTCTTTTATTCCCCACTATCCATTGCACCTGTCTATCATACAATCTCTATACTTTCAATTACTTTTCTTGTTTATCAACCATTTGAATTGGAGAGGGTGATGGCAGTATCTAAGGGAGTAACAACACGGTCTTCAGAAAAGATAGTGCTACCAGTTGATGCAGATAGAACCACGGTTGTACTTGCCCAAGGACCAGATCCACCACACATAACCCAGACTCTCGCAGATTGTACCCCTACCTAGTTGGATAGAGAACCAACTACACCCCTTCTAACCCCAACCCTGGCAGATAGTAACCCAGTTCCAGTTGATACAACACCATCTCCACCACAGAGCACCCAAACACGAGCAGTTAGTAAGGGAACTGCAGTGCCCAAAGCACGAGGACCACCACTCAGAATCCCAACTCAACACTTAAAGGAGAAGAATATTTGTTCTCAGGTCAGGTTCTGTAGCTATGGTTCATACTCATTTGCTCTTGCATTACTGTATTTACTCATACCAACTATTTTCAAATTTGAAGGATGGAATTCAAACTCCAATGGCGCAACAGGTATGTTTCAAACCTGTTTCTTTAACTGGTTTGCTGTTGTAACCTGCTCTATGTTGATTCCAGTTTCAATTGAATAAACAGTTATGTTCTCATGTCATGCACATTAAAAGTGTTGTTATTGCTCTATAGTTTCCCACACTTATATTATGTCTATTCTGCTTTGTCTTGAACAAATATTATTCGAACTGTGTCTCTATCTTGATTTGGCAACAAAAACTAGAATGATATAGACCATAAAGTGACCATGGTACATAGATATATGTTTGTTTCATCCGTTATCCTGTCCACTTTACTCTTGAACTCATTTACCAAAATGAGTTTCATATACAACATGGTAAACCTGTGATGTATGCGCTTGTTTCTCTTTTAGAATGCGGACAAAATATTGGAGAAACGATGCAGCGTTATGCAATGGTAAAGGAAGTAATGCGAGATAAGGTTCAAGATAGTGAGACATCCTGTTGGTCTCCAAGAAAGGCGATAAAAACTATCTTCACGACGGTTGAGAGAACCCAAAAGTCTTGTCTTGATGTAGTGTTCGATTCTTGGCCTACTACTGCCGGCACAAGCTCTTGAACTTCATTGCTGAATCGGTTCGTCTTCTTGAGTCTCAACTTCAAGTTGAAAGACATCGATCGAGATGTCTTTGCGACGGGAAGTCAAGGGTGAGGAAGCCCTGAGAGTTCGGATGCATATTTCTGGTGTAACAAAAGCTATTTGGAGGATTTAAGCGCCAAACAAGAGAAATTTAATAAGCTTGCTAAGCATCTTGCCAGCATTACGGGTACCCAAGATACTGTATCTTGAGATCTTACGAAGTGGTTTCGATTACGCATTTGTTTCTTCTTGGCGTTTATTTATATTTGATGCCAACTTTGACAACCAGTTTATATGATATGCTGCTTTGTTCCCTATATTTGCACTGGTGGCGAACTTTGATGCGTAGTGGATGTAATATGTGTAATAGTCGTGATAGCCTAGCGTTAGTTGCTTGCTTATTTATTTCCTTGTTGTCTTGTTTATTTGTTTGCTTGTAGTCATTGTAGTTCTTTTTCCGCGGTTTGCTAGTAGCTGCAATAACCTATTTTTTAAAACTAGGCCACAATAACCATGGCTAATATTCTTTGTAGTGACCTTTGGGCCTCCTACGGTCAGTAGAAAGCGATGGGCCTTCTACGGGCCATAGAAACAATGGGCCTTCTATGGGCCGTAGAAACAATGGGCCTGCTACGGGCCATTTCATCAATGGGCCTTATACGGGCCGTATGATTGATTGGCCAAACATGGGCCAAACAGACCGCATTATGGCTGTAAACGGGCTAGAGTTGGAATCGTCTGTTCATGGGCCGACCATAACGGGCCATCGTTAATAGGCCGTATTTGATGACGCTATGAAAACGGCCCAACGTATTAACGGACCACAAACGGGCCGGCTGTAACCACGGGCTGAATTTGGCCCACAAGCAGAAAATGAAAGTAACGGGCCGTAAGTAAACGAATCTTTGGAAATGAGCCCAAGAATAAATGGGCTCTCGAAGCCGAAATATAACATGAAATTTGAAACGGCCCAACGAAATAATGGGCCGTTAATGGGTATAAAGTGATACACTGTTCATTATGGGCCAGTTTCACCACGGGCCGTTAATGGGTGTAAAGTAATACACTGTTCATTATGGGCCAGTTTCACCACGGGACGTTAATGGGCCAAGAGTTACAAAGGGCCTCATATGGGTCGAAAGACGTCATGGGCCATACATGGGCCAGAAGTGAAAACAGGCTGGAATCATGTTGGATGGCCCAGATGAAGCTACTGGGCCAAATTCGGATAGGGCTTAACGAGCCTTGGGTTAGTGGGCTGTAAATGGGCTATATGCGAACAACCCGTTAACAGGCTTTCCATGGGCCGGCCCGCCACCTTTTGACCAAGTCAAACGGGCCGTCCTTTTCACAGGAATGGGCCGCTGTTGGGCTGTGCCATGTGTCGACGTATCATAGGCGCCTTTTGTCCAATGAGTGGATGACATCTGTCCCAACGGTGAGCCGACACGTATTTCCTCCAGCCAATGATGATTTTACATGTGGAAAATCCCCATTGGTCGGAAACATTAATGGGTTATCGGATCCAAAACCCGACCCGATAGCTTAACGGCGTTCCGATTCACGGTGGATGCCGCGTGTTGGTCACCCTTGACGAAAGCACTTATACGTGACGTGATTTATCGTCATGGAAGTGGACACTTCGTGATGATATTTTTGTAATGTCATGGAACACTTCTCTGACTGACACATGTATGACTATCTTGATTCTATCATAAAATAGTCATGGATGTACATGCATGACAAAAAACGCGACCTACTGTGACAAACACGTATCATCACGGAAGTGTATTTTTTTGTAGTGAGATTTTGTTAGTGATTTCTTTAAGAAACCAATGTACCAAGCAGCCTACAATCCAATTGTGTATCCTGTGCCTGGTCCTGATTTGTGGCCAAATACTGGGACCCCTGACATAGAACCACCAGTTTTCAGAGACAAGCCAGGAAAGAAGCAGACTAAGAGGAGAAGGAATCAGTTTGAGAAGCCAGCTCCCAAGGATACTTCAAGGATGGCGACAATAACCTGCAACAATTGCAACTTGACAGGTCATAGGTACACTAGCTGCCACAAAAATCTGAAGCCAACCCTAGCAATGAGAAGGAACCAACACTAGGTTAAATCTTGTGTATATATGTTGTCACTGCAGGTTAAATCTTGTGTATATTTAATACTATGTTCTAATCTGTCTATATGTTGTCACTGCAGGAAAACAGGAGAGTTGATGCACCAATGGCAGCTCCATCTGCTCCACCAGAGCAAGAGCAAGAGCTCCTGCTGCAACCAGTGCAACACCAAGGACAGCTCCAGCTGCAACTAGGGCTGCACCTAGGGCAGCTCCTTCTGCTCCTGCTCCAACAAGGCCAAGTTCATCTTCTTCTGCTGCTGATAGGCCTAGTTCATCTTACGCTTTCTGCTTTGCTAGGTCAAGGGCAAATAAAACATTCATACCACCAAAGGCGCCAGTCTTTGGAAGAGTGAGAAAGCCATCATACAAGATTCTGAATGGTTCAATTGTTCTCAAGGCAGCAAGAAGTGATGTCATGTTGAAACATGTTTAATTCAGCCTGTTTTGGCTAGTTTGTGATGAAGAATATTAAGAATTTCATGTTGAAACCAGTTAGTTCAAGTCCAAGTGGTGGACTATGTAATGTACCTAATGGTTGTGATGCACTATGGTACTCTGGTTATGATGATATGATGATGAACTTATTAGTTATGATGTTTTCAAGAAGTTTTCATTACATTGTTGTGATGATGATCATAGTTTCATAGTTGATATGATGATGATCTTAGTTTTCATGGTGTTGATATGTTGGTGATCATAGTTTTCATAGTTGATATGATGTTGATCATAGTCAACAAAACCCAAAATGGGTCCACTTGGGCATTTTGCGTGCCTCGGCATCGACAAAACCCAAAATGGCTCCACTTGGGCATTTTGGGTGCCTCGGCGTCGACAAAACCCAAAATGGCCCCACTTGGTAATTTAGGGTGCCTCGGCGTCGACAAAACCCAAAATGGGTCCAGTTGGGCATTTTGGGTGCCTCGGCGTCGACAAACCCAAAATGGCTCCACTTGGGCATTTAGGGTGCCTCGGCGTTGACAAAACCCAAAATGTTAATATGAAGCAGAAGTTACTGACATATTAATTTTAGAAAACCAAAAAAAATTGCACAAAAATAGTTTGGCCTGGGGCTCGAACCCAGGACCAGTGGGTAGTAACCATGGGTTCAATACCAATGGGATAGTGCTAGTGATGTTGTTTGAGTAGCATCCGCAATTTTACTTATATTTAGTTAGGCACGTGCTATGTTGAGAGTGCGTTGAGGCCGACAGCGTGGTGAACGTGCGTTTATTATAACTCGTCGTTTCGGTTTCTCAGCCTTTAATACGTGTCCACCCACCGCTCTCTCCGATCACTCGCCCACTCGTCGCCCGCACCGCCCACTCCTCTTCCCCCTCTCTCCTGTCGAAACCACCGCCGACAGCCACCCCACCGCCATCGCCATGGACTGGCAGCTGGCCATCGAAGAGCTCGTCGGCAACAACTAGGAGCTACTGGCGTGCGATCTGAGGAGATCGTGGTTCCCCAGTCTGGCGATGCTGAGGAACCATGCCCGCGGCCTGGTGAAGGTGATGACACCTGCCGAAAGGTAGCGTGCATTCCTTGCCGGCCGCACCGTGCCGCCGGTGTCCATTCTCCTGTGGGTGATGCGCAGGTGCAGCGCTCCCCCGACCCCAGGCAGCGCGCACGTTGGTGGATGTACCGCTCATCCACCACGCCATCGGCCTCCGCGGATGACATCACCGACGCCGTCCTCGCTCTCCCAGCCCCCATCAACAACGCCTACTGGGAGAGGTGCAATCCATGGGTCCTCGGGCCGGACGAGGACTCTGACACCGAGTCCTCTGACGAGATTGGGAGATACTACTCTGACGATTCTGAGGACTACTCCTTTGACGACGAGGTGGACGAGGTCATCGTACTCTCCTCCGACTCCTCCGATGACGAGCCTGATGTGCAGCTCCTGGCTCCCGTCCTCGACGCTGTGGAGGGGCAGAAGAACAACCCAATTGATGTGGATAAGCTGCCGGAAGTCGCCGACAACCAAGAGCTCGTCGTCGTGAAGCAAAAAGAGGAGGGCGGCGGTGAAGATGTGGTGGAGCCAGCGCCGGCCAAGAAGAAGAGGGTGGCGTGAACAACAATGACGTGCGGCGCTCCCAACACCTGAAGATGCTGAAGAAGGAGGAGTGACATGATGTCTTCAGTTTCGTCAGTAGAAGAAAAAGTTTAGTTTCGTCAGTATGTTAGTATGCCAGTTCTATATATGTGAGTTCTATCTATCTCAGGCTATCTATGCAGGTACTATCTATGTATGCCAGCAGTATGAACTTGCTATCTATGTTCACTATCTACTTGCTATAGTCCAAGCTGACAATTCATCACAAACTGAACTTAATCCAAGCTGATAATTCATCACAAACAGAGTACTCTCACAAACAACATACAATCCAAGGTTCATTGCTACAGAAATAATAGAGTTCACCACAATAAAGCTTAACACATTACAAGCTTTCCTCCATAGCTACTACAAAAGACATCATTGACACACATGGTCAGACAACAACACAACTTAGTCTTCATCACAAATAGCCTTAATCTGGTGAAGCTTCCTCTTGTTGCTATCACCTGCTGTCTTGAGCTCAACACTGCAGGAAGCAAGAGTACTCTTCTCCATGATCAACTTCTCCTTCACTTTCATCAGCTCAGCAATGCAACAATCCAGCTTATCCTTCTCTTTCTTCAGGTCATCCTTCTCTTTCTTCAGGTCAGCATAGCAAATCTCCAAAGTCCTCTTATCAGAGCTCAACTTTTCCTTCTCTTTAAGATGGTTGAACTTCAAATTCCTAATGACAGTGGCTTGAGCTACATGAATTTGCTTTAACTGGTCAACAACAGCCTTCAATTTTTTGATCTCAACATCCTTTGTCATCTTGCTTTCCACACTCACCGAAATGTTGTCAGCATCATTCTTCTGGTTTACCTCAGGCTGGCTATCCTTATAATCCAAGAGGTTGTTCACATCTTCAACAAGCTTCTCATACGTCTCCTGCAACTCTTTTTTCTGCTGTGTGAGATTGTGTACAGTGCTTGAATGCTCCAGGCATGCCATCTTGTTATCATGCTGGCTATGTTCATACATAAGCCATAGCTTATGAATAGCATTCTGCAGATGCTCTGGCCAATGCTCATCTACCCACTGCACTAATCCACAATTTGCGACACCCTACAATCGAAAAAATCAGTTCAAAATTACAGATATTACTTATAGATTCAGTTAAATAGCTGATTCAGTTAATGTACCAGAATCAGATTCATTTAATGATGAATAATTATGAAAACTACAACTAAGAACAGTACCTATGAACCCTAGAACTAAATTTAGTAACTATGAACCCTAGAACATGAGCAGTCACTATGAACCCTAGAACATGAACAGTATCTATGAACCCTAGAACATGAACAGTATCTATGAACCCTAGAACATGAACAGTATCTATGAACCCTAGAACATGAACAATATCTATGAACCCTAGAACAAGAATTGGAATGCTGCAAACACAACTTGAAACTTACTTCAGTGGCACAGGCAATGAACCTCCTACTAGTGCTTATCCCCTCAAATGCAACATATTTCCTCCCTGGATTCCCATGCTCACAAATCACATTCAAGTAAATCGGCCAAGACCCTCGAACGACGACTCATCAATTGTAGCTGGGATCTGAGAAATCCAACAAAAACTTTTTCAAATCGAGAAAATGTTGAACCCTAGAAACCCTAGAACACAAATGAGCAATAGATGGTTCTGAACTTGAGAGGGGAGTCGTCGAAGGAGATGTACTGCGTGGCAGAGCCCTCAGTGCTCTCACTGTCGCTCCAGGACACCATGGCAGACGGCTGCCAGCAGCGAACGGAGAGGAGAGGAGCAAATGGGAGGAGGCGGCGGCGTGGGAGCGAAGGCGAGTGTGGCCTTGAGAGAGCGAGCGAGATGTGGTCGGGCGCGGGCGGTCTGTCTCTGGCGACCTGACCGCGTCTGTCTTAAGCAAACGACGCGTACGCGCGCCCGTTAGGCCATGTCAGAGATTTTGGGGCCCACCTGCCGGAAACGCCCTCAACTGCGCCAAACCACATGTTCAGTGCACTCTGCAAAACTTTACTGAATGCGCGGTGGCTTTTGCAAATGATTAGCGACCAGGTTGTTTTCTGCAAGAGAAGCCCCAAATGTGGTGGTTTCTTGCAATTCACTCCCTCGAGCTCGTCCCCCGCTCTCCTCCTCCTCCGATTCCATGTCGCCCTGCCACGGTTCATCATCGTCGTCCTCCACAAGATCCGGCGCTTCTTCCTCCGTGTCGCTCGCCAGATCAGAAGGCCGCGCGAGCACAAGGACGTCAACCTCAGCACCGGCGGAGTCATCCATCGATCGATCAGATAGCACCATCGTCGGTCGTGTCTGGGTTTCTCGATAGGTCGATCCAAAGCGGCGCGAGCAGAGCACGAGATCGAGCTTCTAGATCGAGTATGTGTTGTGTTGGCTTCGGATTTCAGACCCCCGCCTTTTATATGGACTCGCGTCTAGCCTGAACCCCGAAGCGCGGGGCTCGATTTAGAATCGAAGCGCGTTCGTGTTCCCTGTCCAAAAATGGAAAGAAACACTTATTGGAAAGCAATTCAAATTTGCTTTTTTTTAATAAGAAACCAAAAAAAATGCAAAAAAATGCATTGTTGACGCTGTTTTCTTTCCGAAAAACTTATTATTCATTCATCAATTGTCATGGAGATATTACAAAATCTGCTACTTCCTCCGTTTCTAAATATAAGGTTTTTTAGATATTTTAATATAAACTATATATAGATGTATATAGACACATTTTAAAGTGTGAATTCATTCATTTTGCTCCGTATGTAAAAAGGCTAGACTTACGTAAAGCTAGCTACATAAGTTACGTATTAAGTGGCGTGGGTAATTAGGATTTGCCTTTGGGTGAGGATGGGGCCCACCCTCCTGAAAATACGGGGGAAGTTTAGATTAGATAGAAGGTTTCGTAACCTTACATATGTTTTCTTCATAGGTGTAGGATTTTCGTATATTTACAAACGGAGGGAGCACCTGCTAGTACTGGAAAATTTAGTTGGTGGGTTGTCTGTACCTAACCTTTTTTCTTTGCGGGGGTCTGTAACTATAACTAGCTTTTTTTAGGGTGGAAAACCAATTTTATTCATGGAATTTCACATGAAGTGGGATACATCTGGGGTCATGTGGAGCGCCAAGCCATACATGGCGTCCTGGGCCCCTGCTCAACCAAAAGTTAGCTAATCTATGTGCTTCATAATTAACAACACGGCTCTCGAAAGTAAAAGAACAATGAAAAAGAGAAACTTTCAGATTTATCTCACTAATGATAGCTCCATATTGTCCTCGGGCTCTCCTTGTAATATCAGAGACCACCTGTTGGCAGTCCGACGCCACTATAAACCGGTGGATACCCAAATCTTCGGCGAGGGCTAGTGCCTCCCGACACGCCATTTCTTCCAAGGTAGCCGGATCCGTGACTCCTTCAATCACCAGCGCTGAGCTATCAAGAAAATTTCCCCCTTCGTCCTTGCATATTGCCACTGCAGAACCTCCTGTTCTCCCTCGAACTCTAGCGTCCACATGTATTTTGCAATAACCTTGGGGTGGCTTCTTTGGTTGCGTGATTCTTTGCACAGGAAACATCTGGCTCGTCCTTGTTTGCTCCTTATTGCCTTTGAGGGCTCCCAGCTCAGCAATAAATCTCGTGATGAAACCATGTGTAGCGTGGGGGCTCTGAAAAATTGACTCGTGGATGGCCTTGCGTCTTGCATGCCAAATTGACCACAGTGTCACCGCCACGAGGACAAAATCATCGTGACAGAATGAGTCCATCAGTGTGAAAAGCCACTGTTTCGCCTTAGACTCGATAGTGGTTATGATTTTATGTGTGATCTCTTCCCCCGTGAGTGCCCATACGCTTCTTGACGAGGTGCATTCTACCAGTGAGTGACGCCAAGAATCCCGTGCACCACACAGACCACACTGTGGAGAGTCAGTCATGTGTCGGTGAGCATGCACGTCGTTCGTCGGAAGTGAATGTTTGATAGTGGCTCCATTACCAATTATCTTGATCAGACCAAGTTTTAGGGTATCCCTTCCTTCTAAAACCGCACTCCAAACTTGACTTGGATGGCCCCCCAGATCGGCATCCAGAAAATCTTTGTTTGGGTAATAGACGCTCTTCAGAATTCTCGCACTAAGGGACTCGGGGTTCTGTAAGAGACGCCATGCCTGGCGGGCCAGCATGGCTAAGTTGAATAACTGAAAATCCTTGAATCCCAAGCCACCCATGCTTTTAGGTTGGGTCATAGATTTCCACGAAACCCAGTGGGGTTTTATTTTTCCCTCTTTGCTTCCCCACCAAAATTTTCTGATAAGCATATTAAGATGTTCACACATCCCTCTAGGTATCTTGAAACATGACACAGAGAAGACTGGGACTGCCTGGGCCACGGCCTTCACCAGATCCTCCTTCCCTGCCATGGACATAGTCTGCTCAATCCAGCCCTACACCTTGCTCCACAAACGGTCTTTGAGATACTTGAAAGCACCGTTTTTTGAGTTGCCAATATCTGAGGGCATCCCCAAATACTTCTCGTTTAGAGTTTCATTAGGGATGTTAAGTGTGTCCTTAATCTCGTGTCTGACTGCATCAGGTACCCCTTTGCTGAAATACACCGAGGACTTTGAGTAATTGATACGTTATCGAGTTGCTTGACAGTAAGTGTCCAAAACCCGGTAGACCTCATTGGCCCCCACACAGTTTGCCTTGAAAAACAGCTGGCTGTCATTAGGAAATAAGAGATGGTTCACTGGTGGTACCAAGGGAGCTACCTGTAGACCATGCAAGTTGGATGACTCACTTTTTGATTTTAGGAGGCACGAAAGGCCCTCTGCTGCTAGCAAGAACAAGTATGGAGAAATCGGGTCCCCTTGTCTGATACCTCTCAAAGGGATAAACTATTGCAACTTCTTCCCATTGAACAAAACAGAGAATTTTACTGTGGTGACCATATTCATAACTATATTGAAAGGATCGATATAGTTGACTAGAGGGGGAGGGGTGAATAGGCAACTGCTAATTTTTAGCTTTTCTTTATCAAATTAAACTTTGCAACAAAGTAAGTTGTCTAGACATGCAACTAGGTGGACAACCTATATGATGCAATCAACACAAGCACACGAGCAAGCAAAGATAGAAACACAAATAAGCTTGCACAAGTAAAGGGATAGGATAACCAAGAGTGGAGCGGTGGAGGCGAGGATGTGTTACGGAAGTTCCTTCCTTTTGAGGAAATGCGTCTCCGTTAGGCGGTGTGGAGGCACAATGCTCCCCAAGAAGCCACTAGGGCCAAGTAATCTCCTCACGCCCTCGCATAATGCAAGATGCCGTGATTCCACTATTGGTGCCCTTGAAGGCGACAGCAGAACCTTTACAAACAAGGTTGGGGCAATCTCCACAACAATTGGAGGCTCCCAAGCGACACCACAAAGCTTCACCACAATGGAATATGGCTCGGGGTGACCTCAACCGTCTAGGGTGCTCAAACACCCAAGAGTAACAAGATCCGCAAGGGATAAGTGGGGGGAATCAAATGTCTCTTGGTGGAAGTGTAGATCGGGCCCTTGTCACCCAATCAAGAGCAAACCAACAAGTTTGATTGGCTAGGGAGAGAGATCGGGCCAAAATGGAGCTTGGAGCAACAATGGAGCTTAGGGATGGAAGAGGTAGTCAACTAGAGGTAGGAGACACACCTTTTATAGTCGAGGAAAAGATCCAACCGTTATCCTCAAGTTCAGCCCGCAACACGCGGTACTACCGCTCCAGAAGCGCGGTACTACCTCGCGGCCACGCGGTACTACCGTGGAGGACCACGGTACTACCGCGGCAGCAGTGAAGGCAGGACTAACTTTGCTGGTAGCGATTACTACGCTCGGCAGCGGTACTACCGCTCCCCCTTGCGGTACTACCGCAAGGCAGGTAAGGCACAACCTAAGAAGAGCGCGGATGAAATAAATTACATCCGTGCCTACTTCCGCTGAAAACGAAACAGTGCAAAAACCCGATGCGGTACTACCGTGCACGAGGTGCGGTACTACCGTTGAGGCGCGGATGTAAAAATTACATCCGCTCCTACTACTGGCATGATTACAGCGGTACAAGGTATGAGGGCCCGCGGTACTACGGCTCCGGAGGCGGTACTACCGTCGCCTCCCGCGGTACTACCGCGCATGACGTCTTGGTACTACCGTGTGGTAGCGAATGTAAAAATTACATCCGCTCCTACTACCGTCTGCGAGCAGCACTAGGCACAGGAGTTGCGGTACTAAGGCTCGAGGGAGCGGTACTACCGTGACCCCCAGCGGTACTACCGTGGGTGCTTGCGGTACTACCGCTCCTGAGCGATACTACCGCCAGAAATGCAGTGATGCCGTCGATTATGCACAACTAGGATAACGGAAGGACGCTCCAAAGTGCAAGAAAAGGTAGGACAAGTATACGTGTTGATTCCACCCAAACCTTTCCGACGCGGACCCCCTCTTAATAGTACGGCTCTCCTATGACTCAAATCCACCAAAGAGAAACGTAGAACAACGCCGTCTTCAATAGTCTCCGAGGGGCACCGAATCGTCTCGTGCCTAGTGATGAAGCATCTAAGAAAATCAAGGCACACGATTAGTCCGCAAAAGCATCGTCATCAATCACCACAACACCGGAGGGATAAATAGGCCCTTACAATCTCCCCCATTTTGGTGGATTGATGAGAATCTGGGATTTGCACATAGATAAGATAATATTGAGCAAGGGCAAACCCCTCCTCTCCAAAATATAGAGCGGGCTCCCCCTAGATGTGTGCACCCTGGATGAATGCTTTGGACTGCATAGCACACACACTAGGATCACCACTCCCCCTATATTTTAGAGACAAAGGCATGATAATTAACATCTAAGCTAATCATAGCACAATATAACACAAGCTCGCTAAGATAGATAGAGTGCATATGTCTTACACCATATGAAGGAAAAGCAACTGAAACGAGGTTCAAACGAAGTTCAACCGAGAAAGCAACAAACACACCAAACACGAACCACGACACACGACTAAATCCCTACACTCTCCCCCTTTGGCATCGAGGGCGTAAAAGGCAGAGAGGACACCTACACACAAGTGGTGGCTCAAGCAGGGGAACTCATCCCAACCCTCTCCGTCGGACTCCTCGGCAGCGGGAATGGACTCCTCGGCGTCCTCCTCGAGAATCAGTCCACACAGTAGCCTTGCTTCTCCATCCACTCGGCCTCTAGAGTGATCGCTCCTCGAGACCCGCCGGACACATCCTCACCATAGAGCTGCAAGATCTTCCTGTCCCGTGACGACTCTCCTTGGGCCAATTGAGTCTTATCTTGCCCTTGGCTTGCATGCAGAAAAGAGTCTTCATCTTGTCCTTCAGCTTCTTGGCCCATGAAGGCATAGAGGAGCTCTGGGAAGGCCTAGCAGCACGACCCTCAGCAACATTCTCGGTGCCAGCATCCTCCTCATCAACAGCAGCCCTAGCAGCAGACGCCTCGGCACGAGTAGTAGTTTTGGCCCAGTTGGGTTTGACACTTGAGCAGATGGGATCATGGTGAATCCGGTCGAGGAGCAAGGAACTCCTCACCGAGGGAACATCTTCTCCCAAGTCTTCGAGATCGTGAAGCAGATAGGGGCCCATAGATAGGCACTAGCGGTTGAACACCGCAAACCGAAGCTCACACCACATGATGTGTGAGACATCAAGTGGCTGAGTCTGAGACAAAGCGAGCCTCCTCGCAGATGAGCATCATATCCACCATATAGGCATGAACCTTGTCCTTGTCACCAATGCGAGGGAACAAGGAGTTGCGGAAGATGCGATACATGATATCTAGAAAAGAGTTGAGCACCAACCCTATCTTGCCACTTGGGAGCGTCTTCTCAACATAGTATGGTGCAAGCTTGTCCTTGTTGGCAGAATCAGAGTTGGCATGGGGGCGAACACCCGCAGGGAGTGTCGAGCCCGTCATCGAATACTGGAGCAAATCCATGAACTCCTTCCGGGTAGCGGTCAGCTTCGACCATTGGACATCAGGTCATCCTCCGCTCCTCATCAGTGAAAGTATCTGAGGCAAAGAAGCCCGGATAAGCTCGGGGTCATAGTCAAGATGAAAGGATATCACATGCTCAATACCAAGCTGCTGCACCAAGTCGAGCCTCTCCAAAGTAGGCACAGAACTTGTCCTTCCTCGGGTGATGCATGTCAATCCATTTCACATCCACGTAGGTGATGCCTTGTTCTTGATGACATCCGGATAGATGTTGATGCATTGCTTGTTCCAAAACAGCTCACAACCTCTAACGAGGAGCGAGGGGTCACGACGGGTGAAGCTGCACGAGATGGGCGATACTCAGATTGTGGCATCTCATCCATGCCCTTGGCGGGCTCCTTGTACTTGCTGGCTGATGTCTTGACATTGCGCTTGAGGCGGAAGAGCCCTACGGTGCTTCACACAGGTTCTTGAGACGCTTGGAGCCGGTGTCACTGTTGGGATTGGAATGGCGAGAGCCACCACCGAGACACACGCATAAAACACCGACGAGCAGCGAAGAGGATCAATGCAAAGACCACGGCAAAGCACAAGAAACACATAGGAAATATCGTGAAAGTTGTGCAAGCGATAGATGTGAGCCACGGTAATCTTGCCGATTACTGCGGTACTAAAATATTAATCTTGCTCCTAGTCACGGTAGTACTGCGTGCGAGTCACGCTAAGTACCGTGGTTGGGCGGTAGTAAAATTTTAGTGCCTTGATGGTAGCGGTAGTACCCGGCGCGAGGCGGTAATGCCGTGCGGTGATGATACCCAGCGTCCAAATGCGGTAATACCGCATCGCGTCGAATCAAGCGTCGATTCGAATCTGAAAAGAACCGCGAAACAACGGAAGTGCTACGGTGATCAAATCTATCGCAAGACAACAATACAAGTATAATCCCTACGCAAAGCTACTCTCCTTCATCCTATTCTTGCAAAGAAAAAGCCTACGAATCTCTGGAACACACAAGTCTCCCCCAACAACCTAGAGGCAAAGAACTCAATAAAACAAGGAAAGACTGGGGAAAAACCTGAGTCCATAGAAAGAGCACGTGGTGGGGAAGGATCCCACCGGACGGAATCACGGGAGGGCAGCCGGAGGAGGAGATCCGGCGACGAATGCCGGCTCCGATCTTGAGCGCTCATCATAAGCCATCGGAAGAGTGGAGAAAATGGTGAAGGAGGAGATGGGGGAGCGGCGGAGGGGTGCGATTCTTGACCCTTTATGCATGCGGCCTCGTGTAAATAGAGGCGGACGGTAGGAGCTTGGCGGCGTCGGCCTCGTTTAGGCGAAGGCAGACGGGGAGGAGCTCGATCGGTGTTGCGTTTAATTCCGGCCCGCTCATGAACGGACGTGTGGCCGGAGTAGGATTCTCGGTTTGCATGCGGGTTTAACAGAGGGGTTTAATGGAGGCGCCGGGCGTGCAGCGGGCGGTGCAGTACTATTTGATTTGACAGTAGTAATGAGCCGTCAAATCACAAAGGCCCTCGCCTCTCGTGAAACCGACCGAGCTAGACTGCCCCGCCCTCTAGCCTTTTAAATAATGTATATACTCCACTTTTGTACAGTAGTAGTAGTATAGATGGATTTTGCCATGGAGCAAAACTTGAAATTAAAAAAGGTGGTACATATAGAGAGCGCTCTTCGCCAAATTATGCATATAGTACTATTAAAAAGGCTTGTCACAATAATGGTGTCCAGCACAAGTGCACAACCCACCCCTCAAATAAAACTAAGCACCACAGAATTCTTTGACAAAACTAAGCACCACAGAAATTCTTTGACAACTAAGCTGCTGGCTATATGATGTTGGCCATATATATTGTATGTATATAATGTGAAGAAAGCAGTGGTAGTACTATACCAACTAAAAGATGAAATGTAAGAAATACTAGTATGTACGCACTGAAGAGTTAAAGTAACAAGAAGAAACATAACATAGTTCTTCTGGGGGCTCAGCACAACACACCCCTCAAATTAAATTAAGCACACCTGAAATTAAACTATGCAACTAATCCGGTAGAAACTGCATTAGAAGTTTAGAACCACCATGAGCAATGACACTACCACCTTACTCGGAGTCCTCGTCCACGTCCTCGACTTCATGATTGTCCCTCTTCCTCTTGGTTGATACTTCTTTGCTTGAACAGCACACTTGGCTGTTGCTCTTCATCCAACCCTTGTAGATATTGAAGCAAAGGTAGCCATCCATTGCAGCGTAGTGGATGTGGTATATATCTAGTACATTCCGCTGCCATGCATGACGATGAAACATGTAATGAGGTTTCTCGGTTTAAATGCGAAGGATGAACCATGGATCTGCCGGAATTGACATTGAAGAGGCTGACGAGAGGGCACCAGCGATTCTTTTGGAGGTCGAAGGGTTGCCTACAGCGAGGCCTATCCGACCAGGACTTCTTTGTCGTTCTTAAAGTCTACAGTAATGAATTTCATTGTTTTGTCCTCGAGGAAGTTCTTAAAATTCTGGCACTCAACGTCGGCATGGCATATGTGGTAGACCAAGCAAACGTTATGCACGCAAACCTGGATTCACGGCGGGCTTCTTCCTATCTTCGTCCTTTAGATCCTTCTCGTCCCGGGGCGTGGTGTACTCAACATCTAGCCCAATGACCCACTCATCATCTGAGTTTTCGAACATGCTACAAGCGAGAATGGCATCCTTTCACCGTCAGCGGAAGAGCGGGTGTAGATGACGTCGAACTCATCATGATGATGGTTCTAACCTTGTACTCACCGCGATCATGGAGATTTGGGGCGCCATGGATTTGGGAGGAGGTTAGGATTAGTGGAACTGCCGTAATGTGAATGGGCGGAGACGACTAAGAGCGAACCGCCGTAGTATTGAAGGGCGTGTGGGGGCGAGTAGGAAGCGAAGCTGCCGTGCGAATGGCAGGGTAGTGGCTTTCCATTCTCCCATGATACGGGCTTCCGAGAGCCCTTGGATCTGAGATCGAGCGGTTGCATGGCGTGATTCTAGACCTATGGGTGAATATCCTATCACGGAGGGTTATTACGCAAATTTTCAGCAACTTAGCATGCGACCGTTTGATCTCGGATCAAGGGCTGCCAGCCCGTATCATGGTCGCGCCTACCACGATCGTCGCGTCGCTTTCATGGCAGTTGCGCCCTTGGAGATTTAACACGGTGCGTTAGCCTATCTGATGTTGGCATGTCATACATAGTCATCACTTAGTCACTCATACTACAACAAGGTTGGCTATAAGTGTATTTTTTTACTTCTCTCTATCTCTTTCTTCGTACTCCCTCCGTCCCATAATATAAGAACGTTTTTGACACTAGTGTAGTGCCAAAAACATTCTTATATTATGGGACACATCAAATACTAGTATTTATTGCATTTGCCAAGGAGTGACCTCTTCCAATGAAATAGTGTTGCTAAGTTTGCTTCATTTAATTAGCTATAGACTCAAAATTGTCTTTTCACCTAGCTACACGCGCTTACAACGTTTCTTCCTTGGGTCACCAAACTAGTCTCTCTCTTCTTGATTAACTTGCCACATCAGACTTTATGCCTATGTGGCAAGCTTAAGCACCTGTAGGAGAAAGTAAGTACAATAGTGCGCTTTACATGGCATTTTTGCATATGTGGAGGAAAGAGAGGCAAGGAAAAAGTGGAGAAGTGGGCTCTCATGCAAGAGCCAACCTTTACTACATGGTGGAGCATTGGGAGAGGCACCTGTATGGAGGTGGTCAGGAATCGAGAGACTCACACCGGTCGTAGCGCCCATGATTAAAATGATAATGGCAAGTCAAATCACGGGGCCCCACATCTAGCTTGATAACTTCATTTGTCAAATCACACAGCCCTATGTTTGCAGCAGCCTACTCCCTCGTCTTCTCGCGTCTCTGTCGAACCGACTAGGCGGAACTGCCCGCCTACCAAGGAAAAAGCCAGCAGATATACTCCCTCCGTCTTGGTGACCAAGGTGGAGAGGAAAAGCGAGAGAACTTAATGTTTTAGTATTTGCTAAGGCTGGTTGTAATGGTACTAGCCTTAGCAATTTTGATGAGTGTCATAGAATTAAATGAAGAAAGAGAGAGAGTTGAGTACTACTATGTGTCATACATGGCAATAAATAAAGTACTACATGATACTAATATATGATACATGGCGCAGGAGTACTAAGTATTATTAGTACAATTTTGCTAGAACTCATCTAGATGAGATACAATTTGGTCTCATTCATATTTTATAGCCATTGGATGTGATGCTATAAGATGTGTGTGTGCTGACGTGGGTTGTATTTGTTCTTGTGCAGGCTGACCCACTTTGCATGTCATGTTTGATAGTCTCAAGTCATTAAAAGCATATAAGCCCCACATCTCTTCTTGGTTGATTCCTCTATTTATGTCAAAAAATAAGAAACAACTTGTGAGTTAATGCACCACGCGTGTTTACTAGTATTTAGTTTTCGTAAGATGACTTAATACTCACCTAGACGGAGGGAGTATTCAATTTGTGAGGCGATCACGGTTCCCGTCGCCTTTAATGCGAGCGAGGAGGGAGTAGTGGTTCCCGATATGTTGAACGACCAATGCATCCTCCTTCAATTAATGCATGAGGGAAGTAATGGGAGGAGGTATGGGAAAAGAGGATGCATGATGTGAATGCAACGCAGTTTGCCCTCATTGCCCTCATATAAAGGCGCCTCTCCATTCCAATGCATCTACCACATCATACGCACCTAAGCATTTGCCTAAGCACCTACACTAAGCGCAAAAGAGCTCACTCCAGACCCATGTCGGCGTCTTGGCGTGGCGGCCAGCGGTTACGCGAGATAGTCCTGACGCCCGGCTGCGGCATGGCGCGAGATCGTCTCGAGCGGTGTTGGAGACCGGCTGGTGGATGGCGCCGTCGATGCCAACTTCGACTCTCGGTTGGACGGGATGATCGTTGCCACCAGCAACAAGTTCACCGTCCTCAAGAAGCTCGCGGGCGACATCGCCGTACTCCTCCGGCCAGTAGCGCCCTTGCTCCTCATTGCCTGCCACCCTAATCGGCCTCCATGGCGGAGCCTCTTTCAAGCTTTGGTGGCCCCTCGATTGCCCGATGCCATGAAGAATGTCCACACGGAGGTCGCGCTGCGCGCGGCTCTGCACCGCCCTGCAATAATTCATCGACCTACACATCCGTGTCACGAGCAAATCGTGTACATAGGTATCTACAAGGCTAGTGAGGACGCTATGACGTTGGCCTTCCTCAACCGGCTGGAAGCCTTGGATGCCTTTGCTGAGAAGCACCTCGACCTCGCCACAAAAGCCGCCGCTCCTTAGCCGCCGGTCGTTGGTGCGCCGCACTAAGTTGAGGAGGAGGAGGTCGTACGTTTGTGGATCCATATTTCTTCTTGCCTTCTGTAACCACCACTGCGATCGCATCATCGTGGCCTTAATTCTTATTGTGCTGTTGCATTCTCGTTCCAGTCAATACCGACATGTGCGATCCCTTTGCTTAATTATATGCATCACTTTGTAACTAGTACTCCATCCGTCAATTTATAAGTTGTGCTTACCTTTTCCATCAACTTAGGTGCAGCAGCGGGCATCTTACTAGAAACACTAGAATATGTCTATATAATCCGTATGTGATAGTCCATTTGAAATCTCAAAAAAGACAAATATTTAGATGCGGAGGAGTAATATATTAGGAATATATCAAAACAATAGTGTTTTCTTTCATGTTTGTGATGTAATACTACTATTCTTCTACTTTGGATCGATTAAGCTACATGCGGGCACATTGCTAGTAAAAGGAAAAGGCCTGCAGCGTTAGTCGCACCCCCATGGGGAATCGGGAGTACAACCTGCAACCCGTCCGGCACGACACATAGCTTAGGGAAGGCGTGTTGCCTAGAATTTTCACTTTCATGTGGGACCGCCGTTGAGCAAACCGACACCCGCCCGCTTGCCGGGTTGGAAAAGCGAAGCGAGGGAAGATCTAGGCTGTAGCACGGAAGCCAAGAACTTTAAGTGTCGAGGCCGGGGCTCGTTGATAGAGTAGGAGCATTCTGTACTAGTACTACTCCTACTAGTTACCAAGTTTGTACTCCTAATACTATATTACTAGTACTATCACTATACAACTAGTAGGTACGTGCACGACACAACATCGTAGGAACAAAAAATGGGAAGATCTTGTTTTGGGTGATTTATCTTTTTTTCAATCAACGTAGTATGAATAATATGATATGGGGGGCACCCATGAAGCTTATGTGGCTTGGTTGCATGGCTATGGAAGGTTAGAGAAAAATAAATAGATAATGTGTTTAGAGTGCACTCCACTAAATAGATATACTTTGGATCCATTACAGCGGACGGCACATCTATATTTACTAGTAAGTTATCACGTGCCTTGCCTTGAGAGTGAAAGTCTTGACCAGACATCAACATAAATGTACCACATTATAACAAACAAACATATACATTTCGAGTCATACGCAAATGAATTTAATATGTAGGTTTAAATTTCGTCACCCATCCCATTCAAAATCAAATTATAGCTACATAATATTTGATATTTGTGTGGTATATACTACACAAAACTTCATTATGAAATATATAAGAACAATTGATTACTCCATTTGCAAATAAAATTGAATTTGGGAAAGATGCCGCATTGGCTTTGAACCAAAACAAAACAAACTCAAGTAAAAATAAATGCCAATTCTCTTGGAAGACCAAACTTGTTAGAATTAAAGTGTAGAGGAGTCTAGAACAAATGAGAAGTGTATGAGTTATGTGCATATTGTATAACGTAAATGATAGAATAAACATGAATGGTGATTCTTTTAACATAGAAAAACTTAAAGAATTGAAGTATGGAAGAGTCTAGAACAAAGAAGAACTGTCTTTGTTTTCAGGTTCGTGCATAAGAAAAAGTGTGGAATATTCTAGATTAGTACACGTGGCAGAATTCTAGATTAGTACACGTGGCAGAATCCAATGTGGTGGATAGAATATCCAATGGCCAAGAGCACTCGGATTTGCCACCTCTCAACCGTTGGATCAGTTTCATCCAACAGCCAATATTCAAAGTTATTCGTACACTATATAGTGGTATAGATACCCCCTATATAGTGTGTGAAAAACATTGAAACTTAGTAGATTGGATGAAGCCAATCGACGATACAAAGATAGCAAATCCGAGCACTCGGCCATTGGATATCATCCACAGTTACGCCACATGTATAATCTAGAAGACTCCATGGTTGAACTTAATTCATGACTAACTTTGCCACAACTAAGCTTAGGCAAAGTTATTAGTTCTTCAAAATGAGAGCCACAAGTTGGCAAGCCTAAGGGAATCTTGCCACATTTTTTGTGTGTATGTCATGTGGGGCCTTAGTGTGGCTTGCCTAAGGTGTGGCTTGAACCAAACACTCACCTAAGTTAATCAAACTTGCCTAACCTTACATTCCACCAGATTTTGCCACATGTTAGAATACAGAAAACTCCACATGTAGAAGGATAATGCACAAACCACCAGAATCTCATGCATGCAATGCACGTGTACCTTACAAGTACTAGTTGGTAGTAGTAAGAAACAAATTCCAGTTTTGGCATGAGCTCGTACTGCGGGAGCACCACAAGGCTGCCTTGAGTTACATTCCCTCTCGGGGCCACGGGACCATACTTGATGGCTTAGTGCGGCCTATGAGTCAATGACATGCGGACCTTAAATCTGGCTGGCCCACATGTCATTCTCACGGTGGTGGCGTGGTTCGCGACTCACTCGTTCGAGATGAACGGCCGATGGTGGGCGTGGCCGTGGCGAGGTGCCTGACTAGGCGTTAGAGGCGTTCTGGCGTAGATGGCCACACCGGCGGGTACTACATGGTACATAAGTACTCGGTGAGGATTGATGCGGGGCGAAATGTGTCACGGCCGCTCGACGAAAATTCGATGGTGCGGGAATGCGGATCGAACCTGTGATGGAAGCGGACAAACCGCGTCCAATCGGGTGTATGCGTGGTAGAAAGTTGATGGTCGCCCTTGATTCGGTAGCCCATGAGTCATGCACACAAAAGCGGAAGGCGGTGGGGCGAGAGGGATGAGGGAACGCGTCGGGGATGAGGATCGCTTTGGCGAACAATCCTACCATTACATCAGCGACATGTGGGACCCATAAGCGTGGGTCCCACTTGTCCGGCGAAGAAAAAGCGAAGCGGCGGTGATAGCCACGTCAGAGGATCCATGTCCACATCGGGGGACGTCGTGCCATGGGTTGGAGCGGCGTCGTGGGAATCGCGTGTGGGTGTGGTAGTGGTAGAAACAAGAAACATGATGGTCGCCGTGGTTCAACTTCCATGGATAAGTTGTCATGTCTGCTGACACATGTATATCAAAACTAGAGTGTTTATATTTCACGCACGTGAAACAAGTATTATTCTACTAGTTTGGATCCATTGCAGCGCCAGACTGACACATTGGTAGTAGTAGTGTCCATCTCTATCTCTAGAGGCCTTCCCTTGTTCATCCTTTTCTCTCACAAGATAAACTACTCATACAAATGCATCTTGATGTTTAAGTGAAGCGCCGCGAGGATGTTTTCTTGGGGGTCTCTCGGTAGCGGCGTGGCGATAGTTGCAAGTTAGCGCCCTTGATATCTTTGACGTTGAGGGGCACTTTCGGATTTCCTCCGATGAGAAGGTAAGATGAGTTTGATCACGTAGTAAATGCATTCTAAAGACTACTTCCGTGTCCATTTCCTAATTCTCCCCCACCTTGCTGTTTCTTAGGTTAGGCTCGGTGCAGTGGAGATTGGCTTGCATATATGCGGGGAGGTACCAACATCAATTTGCACAACATTTACAGCGGTGACACCGTTCCGTAGAACCTTTGTCCAACATTGGGATCAGCCATACAGCGGGCCACCGCATGAATTGATGCGATGGAACCATGGTGAGATTGAATAAGATATACGAATCTTGCACATGGCGGTCAAAAGCGGACCATCTTTGTCTGCGACCGATTTGTTCTTAGTCTGAGTAGGAAGGCCTTGTGCTCCTTTCTAAGCGCATCTTAGCGATGACAAACCGGGGACTTATTTTGTATGGGACACATCCTCGATATACTCCCTCTCTCGGTTTATTTTTGAATCTTTTCTTTTTATAAGTTTCAAATTCAAATTTAGAGCTCCCCATCACATGTTGAGATTACAATGTCCATTAAATCATTGCGGGCATGTATAGTAAAGAAACAAATCTTGAGTTTGGCACGAGTTAAGTCTTTGCAGGGAACCTACAAGCCACAGCCCATGAGTTACATTTCCCTCTCGGGGCCGTGGAATGAGCTTCAGCGCCTTACTACACCTACCTTTGAGTCGATAACATGTGGACCCGATAGGTGGTGGTCCACATGTAATGCTCTGAAAGCGGAAGGCGGTGAGGCCAAGAGAGTGAGCCATGGTCGGGGGCGATGTGGTTTCATGGAGTTCGGCGGACGTCGTGGGAATAGTGGGTGGCTGTGGTAGAAACTTGATGCTCGTCGCATTTTAGGTGGCCCACATGTCATGCACACAAAAGCGGAGGCGGTGCGGCCGAGAGGGGTGAGGCGCCGCGTCGAGGCGTGGTGCCGTGGGTTGGAGGCGTCGTGGGAATCACGAGATGAAAGCGTGATGGTCGCCGTAGTTGAACTTCCATGGACAAAATTTGTCATGTCTCTGGACACATGTCTTTGCATACCGATCACTGGAAGGAGTAGCAGAGAAAGGTATATATGCGGATAAAATAGTTCCTTATAGTCAAGCGTCTTCTTCTTCTTCTTCTTCTTCTTCTTCTTCTTCTTCTTCTTCTTCTTCTTCTTCTTCTTCTTCTTCTTCTTCTTCTTCTTCTTCTTCTTCTTCTTCTTCTTCTTCTTCTTCTTCTTCTTCTTCTTCTTCTTCTTCTTCTTCTTCTTCTTCTTCTTCTTCTTCTTCTTCTTCTTCTTCTTCTTCTTCTTCTTCTTCTTCTTCTTCTTCTTCTTCTTCTTCTTCTTCTTCTTCTTCTTCTTCTTCTTCTTCTTCTTCTTCTTCTTCTTCTTCTTCTTCTTCTTCTTCTTCTTCTTCTTCTTCTTCTTCTTCTTCTTCTTCTTCTTCTTCTTCTTCTTCTTCTTCTTCTTCTTCTTCTTCTTCTTCTTCTTCTTCTTCTTCTTCTTCTTCTTCTTCTTCTTCTTCTTCTTCTTCTTCTTCTTCTTCTTCTTCTTCTTCTTCTTCTTCTTCTTCTTCTTCTTCTTCTTCTTCTTCTTCTTCTTCTTCTTCTTCTTCTTCTTCTTCTTCTTCTTCTTCTTCTTCTTCTTCTTCTTCTTCTTCTTCTTCTTCTTCTTCTTCTTCTTCTTCTTCTTCTTCTTCTTCTTCTTCTTCTTCTTCTTCTTCTTCTTCTTCTTCTTCTTCTTCTTCTTCTTCTTCTTCTTCTTCTTCTTCTTCTTCTTCTTCTTCTTCTTCTTCTTCTTCTTCTTCTTCTTCTTCTTCTTCTTCTTCTTCTTCTTCTTCTTCTTCTTCTTCTTCTTCTTCTTCTTCTTCTTCTTCTTCTTCTTCTTCTTCTTCTTCTTCTTCTTCTTCTTCTTCTTCTTCTTCTTCTTCTTCTTCTTCTTCTTCTTCTTCTTCTTCTTCTTCTTCTTCTTCTTCTTCTTCTTCTTCTTCTTCTTCTTCTTCTTCTTCTTCTTCTTCTTCTTCTTCTTCTTCTTCTTCTTCTTCTTCTTCTTCTTCTTCTTCTTCTTCTTCTTCTTCTTCTTCTTCTTCTTCTTCTTCTTCTTCTTCTTCTTCTTCTTCTTCTTCTTCTTCTTCTTCTTCTTCTTCTTCTTCTTCTTATTTATATATTATTTTTTTATTTTTTTAATTATTTATTTATTCTTCTTTATTCTTCTTATTTATTTATTATTTATTATTTATTCTTTTCTTTATTTATTTATTTCTTCTTCTTCTTCTTCTTCTTCTTCTTCTTCTTCTTCTTCTTCTTCTTCTTCTTCTTCTTCTTCTTCTTCTTCTTCTTCTTCTTCTTCTTCTTCTTCTTCTTCTTCTTCTTCTTCTTCTTCTTCTTCTTCTTCTTCTTCTTCTTCTTCTTCTTCTTCTTCTTCTTCTTCTTCTTCTTCTTCTTCTTCTTCTTCTTCTTCTTCTTCTTCTTCTTCTTCTTCTTCTTCTTCTTCTTCTTCTTCTTCTTCTTCTTCTTCTTCTTCTTCTTCTTCTTCTTCTTCTTCTTCTTCTTCTTCTTCTTCTTCTTCTTCTTCTTCTTCTTCTTCTTCTTCTTCTTCTTCTTCTTCTTCTTCTTCTTCTTCTTCTTCTTCTTCTTCTTCTTCTTCTTCTTCTTCTTCTTCTTCTTCTTCTTCTTCTTCTTCTTCTTCTTCTTCTTCTTCTTCTTCTTCTTCTTCTTCTTCTTCTTCTTCTTCTTCTTCTTCTTCTTCTTCTTCTTCTTCTTCTTCTTCTTCTTCTTCTTCTTCTTCTTCTTCTTCTTCTTCTTCTTCTTCTTCTTCTTCTTCTTCTTCTTCTTCTTCTTCTTCTTCTTCTTCTTCTTCTTCTTCTTCTTCTTCTTCTTCTTCTTCTTCTTCTTCTTCTTCTTCTTCTTCTTCTTCTTCTTCTTCTTCTTCTTCTTCTTCTTCTTCTTCTTCTTCTTCTTCTTCTTCTTCTTCTTCTTCTTCTTCTTCTTCTTCTTCTTCTTCTTCTTCTTCTTCTTCTTCTTCTTCTTCTTCTTCTTCTTCTTCTTCTTCTTCTTCTTCTTCTTCTTCTTCTTCTTCTTCTTCTTCTTCTTCTTCTTCTTCTTCTTCTTCTTCTTCTTCTTCTTCTTCTTCTTCTTCTTCTTCTTCTTCTTCTTCTTCTTCTTCTTCTTCTTCTTCTTCTTCTTCTTCTTCTTCTTCTTCTTCTTCTTCTTCTTCTTCTTCTTCTTCTTCTTCTTCTTCTTCTTCTTCTTCTTCTTCTTCTTCTTCTTCTTCTTCTTCTTCTTCTTCTTCTTCTTCTTCTTCTTCTTCTTCTTCTTCTTCTTCTTCTTCTTCTTCTTCTTCTTCTTCTTCTTCTTCTTCTTCTTCTTCTTCTTCTTCTTCTTCTTCTTCTTCTTCTTCTTCTTCTTCTTCTTCTTCTTCTTCTTCTTCTTCTTCTTCTTCTTCTTCTTCTTCTTCTTCTTCTTCTTCTTCTTCTTCTTCTTCTTCTTCTTCTTCTTCTTCTTCTTCTTCTTCATCGTGGGAGGCGGCTTTGCGGCTATCTCGAAACTCACACAGGGCATCGAGGGCAGCATATTTTATCCGGCTCGTGCGTCAAGGGATAATTCTCCCATCCAGACGACCTTAATGCCAGATCTCATCACCCTTACGAAGATTTGTCTTGAGCACAAAATTTGCTTTCGTCGAATAGGGATGGTGTGCATTTTATCACAATCTTCCACGAGGAATTTTGATTATGGTTTGTAGGTCGTGATGCTTTTTCAAATCAAGGTTGTACGGCTCCAACCTGTTTGTCCCCTTTGATGGCTGCCCTTACAGTATCGTCCTCGAGACAAGAAATCGTGAAGCTCACCTAGTATTGAGGCGAGTGTATGATGTGGTACACCAAAACATCATCTTTGAGGCACGGTGAGAAGGGCGGCGGCCCAGTATTGTATCTTCCCTAGGGGCACGCTCCGTGTACTCTGCGTCGAGACCGATGACCCTCGTCTCTACCTTTTCGAGGGAGTTGGATACATTGTTGATCCTTGCCGAACAACCCTTAGGTGGAGCGGTGATGGTGGCAACTATGCGCATTGAGCCTTCAACGAGGACATGTTGGGCGCTAAAACACGCATCTCGATCTCTTTAGCCATTTGGAACCGGCTGGAGCGGAGGGCTATGGTTTGGAGAATTAGGATTAGATGGCTAGTCTAACTAAAGTAGTGGATGATTATTTAAAGAGGTTAAAACACTTTGTGAGCCTTGATTGGGGTTTGGATGCAAATGAAGTTGAAGGGAGGTGAAGAAGCCGAGGAGAATCGGTTCCCGATGGATAAGTAAATGGGAGAAGTGGCATGCGAGCGATTGATTAGGCGGCTAGGTAGACTAAGCGAAAAGGCTATGCGGGTAGGCGATGAGTCGTACCTGTTAGGTATGCGTGCCCATCCTTCACGATAGGTGGGACCTATGCAAGCAGATAAAAAAATGTGTCGTAGCTTTTTTTTTTTGGTAGCGTGAGTGGGAGACACAACATTCTACGGTTAAGGAATACTCCCTCCGTTTAGGCGAGTATAAGTCACCTTATGAAAATCAGGTTTTCCCGAAACCTTTAGGCGTGGAGCATTAACTTCCTACTCGATCCCCTCCCAGCCTCGTTAGCCAGCGTTCTCTTCCTCTGCTGTCGCGTTCTACCTTTCCATTTTTCCTCTTCTCAAGTGTGGAGCGATGCATGTCGTCCTTGATGCACGAGCGACCACTTTGCATGCATCATGACAAAGGCGTTGATTGGGCATCCACGAGAATTTGGATTACGCTGTAATATGGATGATACACGAAGATAAAGTGAGCAGGCATGCTAGCACGGGAGACCTATTTCCGCTATACAATACTGGAGTACTCATGTTCCTACTACTACTACTACTACTAGTAGTAGTAGTAGTAGTAGTAGTAGTAGTAGTAGTAGTAGTAGTAGTAGTAGTAGTAGTAGTAATAGTACAATTGTGGTACACTTGATGGTCAAAATACGGTCCTCACAGTGAAGTGACAACACCCAGCGCCTGACACTAGTCCAGGCGAGGCTGCGTGTTCGGGTTTGTAGGACCTTGAAGTATGTCTAGAGGGGGGTGATTAGACTACTTGACCAATTAAAAAGTTAACCTTTTCCCAATTTTAGACTTTGGCAGATTTTAGCTATATTTGCACAAGTCAAGCAATCTTCACACAATTCAAGCAAGCATGCAAAGAGTATATGAGCAGCGGAACTTAAAGCATGCAACTTGCAAGAATGTAAAGGGAAGGGTTTGGAGGATTCACACGCAATTGGAGACACAGATGTTTTTGGCATGGTTCCGATAGGTGGTGCTATCGTACATCCACATTGATGGAGACTTCAACCCACGAAAAGGTAACGGTTGCGCGAGTCCACGGAGGGCTCCACCCACAAAGGGTCCACGAAGAAGCAACCTTGTCTATCCCACCATGGCCGTCGCCCACGAAGGACTTGCCTCACTAGCGGTAGATCTTCACGAAGTAAGCGATCTCCTTGCCCTTACAAACTCCTTGGTTCAACTCCACAATCTTGTCGGAGGCTCCCAAGTGACACCTAGCCAATCTAGGAGACACCACTCTCCAAGAAGTAACAAATGGTGTGTTGATGATGAACTCCTTGCTCTTGTGCTTCAAATGATAGTCTCCCCAATACTCAACTCTCTCTCATAGGATTTGGATCTGGTGGAAAGAAGATTTGAGTGGAAAGCTTAACTTGGGAAGGCTAGAGATCCAAGATTCATATGGAAGGAATGGAATATCTTGGCCTCAACACATGAGTAGGTGGTTCTCTCTCAGAATTGGTAAGTTGGAAGTGTAGGTTTGTTACGATGGCTCTCTCCACGAATGAAGAGGAGGTGGAGGGTATATATAGCCTCCACACAAAATCTAACCGTTACACACAATTTACCAAACTTCGGTGGGACCGAATCAACAAACTCGGTCGGACCGATTTAGTAACCCTAGTGACCGTTAGTGATTTGATTGGGACCGACATGCAACTTTCGGTAGGACCCGATATGGTTAGGGTTAGGGCATAACGTAATCTCGGTGAGACCGATTACACAAACTTCGGTGAGACCGATTTTGGTAATTAGCTAACCAAAGAGTGGGTCGGGAGTAAACTTCGGTGGGACCGATTCGCTCTTTTCGGTGAGACCGAAATGTTACGAAAGGAAGCAGAGAGTTTACATTGCAATCTCTGTGGGACCAATCGCTCACTTGGTTAGACGAAGCGTTCTGAAGGAAATAGAGATTACAATCCCATCTCGGTGAGACCGAGTTCCCTATCGTGAGACCGATTTGCCTAGGAGTTTGTGGCGATGGCTATGACATTTGAACTTCGGTGGCGCGGATAGAAAGAGTCGGTAGGACCGATTTTGACTTTAGGTTTAGGTCATATGTGGATGTGAGAAAGTAGTCGAGGGTTTTTGGAGCATATCACTAAGCACTTGAAGCAAGAGGCTCATTAAGCAACACCTCATCCCTCCTTGATAGTATTGGCTTTTCCTATAGACTCAATGTGATCTTGGATCACTAGAATGTAAAATGTAGAGTCTTGAGCTTTTGAGCTTAAGCCAATCCTTTGTCCTTAATATTTTGAGGATCCACTTTCATCATCCATGCCATGCCATTCATTGAGCTTTCCTGAAATATTTGTCTTGGAATAGCATTAGCTCAATGAGCTATATGTTATTCTGAATTACCAAAACCACCTAGGGATAGTTGCACTTTCAATCTCCCCTTTTGGTAATTGATGACAACATATAGATCAAAACCGACAAACAATAATAAGATTGAAAAACATAAATACGCTTTGAGAAGTATGTGATAAGCAAGAGCTCCCCTAAATTTGTGCATAGTTTAAGATTTGCTTTGGACTGCAAATGCACAAGGAATTAGGCTCATGGGTTACTCTTCCATGTCACATACATCTTGGTGGGCGCTCAAAATAATAAAGATTAAATACATGCACTCATCACTAAGCAAAGTGAATGATCATATAAGGATAAGTAAGATAATATCATCTAACAAGCATAAGTGTAGCTTATGATCAAACACATGATCATCAATGTCTCACGAGATAATAGCATAGTATCTCAAGCAATCAAAAGCAAACAAAGTTCAACCAAGAAGACAAGAGAGAACAAAAGCAAACTCTCTCTCTCTCGAAGCCTATGATATATACATTTTTCTCCCCCTTTGGCAACAAGTTACCAAAAAGTTCCTAGAAAATGCATAGTACTATATCGTCTCTCAGGCTTGGTCTTCAGTTGGTGGCGTAGAGATGACTCCTTGGACAAAGACTTTAGTTGATGTGGATGGAAATTTGAAGGAGTTGGTCTTTGGAGCTGGTTGCCTTTGGGCTGTGGTAGTGCGGATGAAGTGACTCCGGTGTGCATCCTTTGGCTCTGCGGCTGATCTCTGAGCTCGAGGCACTCTGGCAAATGCATCGATGGTTGTCCTGCCCTTTCTCTCCTGCATGTCATCCTGTAGCTGCTCCTGGCCGGTGAATCTCAGTTTCTTTGACATCTAGATCATAGAATTTTTGTTCCATGATTCTTTCCAGGCTCTCCTAGTTTTGAGTTAGGGTGGCCAACCCCTTCTCAATCCTCAGAGTTGATGCTATCAAGTAACCAAGCTGGTCCTGCTTGCTTTTCAAAAAGTACTCAGATGCCTCCTCTTGATTTGGCATCTTGGCAGCCTTCTCTTTCTTTGCTTTCTCCTTCTTCTCTTGAGCTTGTACTGAAGATGGTTCATTCTCATTCATCACAACTTGATTGTCCTCAAAGTCTGGATAGAGAACAAAGTGCTCCTTATCCAACAGATACTTTCCTGTGCCCATCTTTGAGTTAATCAACTCCTGAATTTTTGGGGCATATCCACAACTTCTCTTTTGGTATGCTGTTGTCCTCTTGATAGTCTCAACCATGAGGCTCATGACCTTGAATTTCTGTGCACATCAAATATGTGTAGCAAATTAATTGCATGCCCTCTGATCATGTTGTGGTCACCTGACTTGGGCAAAATAGTGTGCCTTAGGACCCAGTTGATCGTTGGCAGCCCTGACAGAAGAAAATGGACTGACCCAAACTTGAAAGTCTCAAGAGCTTTATGCAGGATCTCCTTGTACATATGTGACATAGAATTGTGATCCATCTTTTTATTGGCATAGACGTCCAAGTCATCTTCACTCTCCTTTGGGGAATTGATCAGATTGACCCATTCCTCAATAGTTGATTGGTATCTCGTACCTTGGACATCAAACTATCACGCCATCTGGATAGAAATGTCTTTGTGGAGTAGAATTGCATAATGAGCTCATCATTCCGGTTTGTGAGCTTACGCCCAACAAAGTGCGCAACTCCACACACACTAAAGTTGTCATACACTCCAGGATAATGTTCTTCATTCTCCTTTTATGTAGGTCGATCGACCCACCTCATATCACACACTATAGGCTTCTTGTCCAACAAGATTGTCTCATAGAAATCCTGTTGTTCCTTTGTGTGGAACACTGTAATCAACATCAGTCCTTCTCACGGTGGCATATGGATCGACTCCTACATAGCCTCAACCACAGAGTCTCTCACGATCTTCATGTTCTCCGCCATACAGGATGAGCATCATTGTGGTCTGGAATCTTGGTTTGAGCTTCCTCAAGACTTGTCCTTCATCATCTTCCTCGGCTGACAACATCGAGCCTTTGGGGCCTTGTTCTTTTCAGCTGACATATATGTTCTGGTATTCCTCTTAGGTGCAGTCTTGGGCTTGGAGGTAGCTTTGGGTGCTTCTTTGGGCTTTGATGTTGCAGCCTGACTTTATAGCATCACCCATCAGCTTACATGCCTTGGGTGCTGGTGCAGCAACCTCTTCTTCTTCTTCTTCCATCATGGAAGGCTTTCCAATCACTCTGGCCATGGTATTCTTGACCCTTTCCTTCATTTTCTTTCCTTCTGCAGCAGGCTCTTTGGATTGGGATTCCAAAGATGCTTGAGTGGAGGCTCTGGCTTTAGACATGGGTTGTCTTCCTGCTGGCCTTTTGATCTTGACCATGTCTTAGCTGCGGTGAGTTGTACTCCTTCTTAAGCACTTTCTTCTTTGAAATGGCCTCATCTTCTCTGCCACATAATCCTCATCCTCGGATTCTGAGGTTCTCTTCTTCCTTGTCACAGTGGCAGCTTTGGGCAAATTCTTTGGGAGTGTACGCTTCCCTCATCTGAGCTGCTAGAGGTTGCTCCTCGACTTGTTACATTGTCACTTTGATGCGACATCTTGCAAACCTTGACTTGACCACAATGAATAGTTATAGATGAGATAGAGTAGATGAGCATCACAAAATGCAGAGATTTTTTCAAAAGAATGATTCAAAAACTTAGTTTTAGTTTTCCACGAGAAAGCATTTAGGATCAACCGATTTTCAAACTCGGTGATCTTTGAAGTAGTTTTGGAACCTAAACTAGTGATCTCGGTCGGATCGAGTCACAGTTCGGTGTACCGAGACTGCTAGGGTTTCACAAAGTTCTAAAATCGGTCACACCGATTAGCAATTCTCGGTCAGACCGAGAGTTACTAGTGCAATGGCGTTAGCCGAATCGGTGGGACCGAGTTTTTCAACTCGGTGGGTCCGAGATGGTTTCGGTGGAAACCTAACCCTAAATTTTCAAAGCGCATCTATTCTAAAGAGTGTTTTGATTGGATAGAGGTGTTTCAATCGTGGCAAGAATCATAATGAACACAATGTCCTGAGAATCAGACGAGGATAGCACTGTTATCGAGTTCATACCCTAATTCGGCAATGAACTCGCTACGGCGGCAACAGCGGAGATGAAATCCTTTGACGGCGGCGGAGACCAGCGACAGGAGGCGGCTGGCGACGAAGTCGAGGATCCGGAGACCTAGAAGGCAGAGGGAGCTATTGCGCGGGCGAAGAGGTTTGGAGAAAGTTTTCCAAAAAAATTCCCGTGTGAATATATAGCCCCACACTGTCGGTGTGACCGAGTGGAACAACTCGGTGGCACCAAGATGCATAACTTGTTAGCGATTCTGACAACTTCGGTGTGACCGAAATGTTCAAATCGGTTGCACCGAGATTGAAAACCTAGATCGACTTAGTGGTCTCGGTATGACCGAAATGGAGGAATCGGTCAGACCGAAAAGCACAAAGAAAATTTGGAAGTTTAAGTCTATGACTAATCGGGGACTCCGAGTGCTCCTCACACAGAGTGGTTCAAATCTGACTTGATCAAATTTTGTGATGTAGCATGAATAGAGTTTGAGATGAGAAAAGCATAGATAGCTAGAGAAGGTTCTTAGGCATTCTTGTCCATCCACTTGGCCAAAGAAAAAGAAACCAATCAATCAAAACAACAAGTGGATGTCCTGAAATGAGTAAAATATGCAACCAACATGCTCACACAATAAAATGACAAATGAAATATGTGGCAAAGCATGCACAACCAATTCTAGCATCTATCAAACAATTGGCGATGACTAGGTCATCTATATATGAGTATATTGACTTAGGAGTCAAATGAGAACATTTGATCATAGGTCATACTCATCGTTTAAGCTCAAGTGGGGTTACCACTTTTACATAATGCATTGATGTGTTCATATCATTAGAGTTGCTTTGACTCAATTCTTAGAGTTAAGCTCCCCCTAGATGTGAGACCCCCCCTTAGAGGGATGAACTAACCTTGGGTTTTGTCCATGATGACTTCATGTAGGTGTTGAAGATGTGAATGCTCAATGTTGATGTAGATCATTTGGAGCAATCCTTTGGAGTGAGTTGCACTTTCAATACCTACATGGGTTAGTCCCACAAGGAACAAACAAGAATATCCATAGACATAGAGTGATGCACACACAAGATGACGTCCATGAAAACATTAGGTTACCTTGTCCCTTGCCTTACCAACATGAGGGTTTTATGACTCCTTGAACTAGTGCAAGATATGGAAGTTGATTGCACTTGTCCTTGCCATAATGATATGAGTGTAGAATGTTGGCGGAGTCACCCTCAAGAACACTCTAGTTCTTCTTCTTGGGGATCCACATCATCTTGATGGGAATCCTTGGAGTTGTAGTTGTACTTGATGAAGTAGAACTTGACGTAGTCTTGGGAACCCACTTGACCAAGGCCTTAGGTGCTTCTTCAAATGCATCAATCTCCTCTTGAACCTTGTCCTTGCCTTTGTTCTGGTGGTCTTGTGGTGGAAGATCATCTTGTGCTTGTGTTCCCTTGAAGGAAGTAGGATCATACTTCTCTTGTTGAGGAACAAACTTCGTCTTGGGGTATTGATCTTCTTCCCACTCAACTCCATTGGCATTGAACTTTTGTTCAAAACCAACACCTTGATTCTTCCGGTGCCTTCCTTTCTTGCGTACAATTTCCTCGAATTGCCTACTCCCGGAAAGGCTCTTGTATACACCTTTCTCTATAATTCCCTTCAATAAACTATTTTCTTGCTCAAGTGTAACTTGGCTAAGAGAATCATTAGTGGAATCAAGAGAACTACTAGAAGCAACAATATTGGATTTAGCATTATTATTGTTACTACTAGAGGAAGAATCTTTCTTGGTCTTGTTACTAGACTTGACTTGAGGCATGTAAGTAGATAAGAGTAAATGCTTGGCAATGTAAGAAGAACTTTTCTTATGGAGATCATCATTGATTGCCTTTAAGAACTCATGCTCTTGCTCAAGATTGAGCTTTTCAAAGCGTAACTTCTCATGAGCCCTTAAAAGTTCTCGATGATCTTCAAAGATAGTTTCATGAGATAACTTAATAGTGTTTAGTTCTTTAGTTAGAAGCTCAATCTTCTCCTTATCATTGTCATTCGTTTTATCTTGATTAGCATGATTAATTGACGTTTCATCATAGTATTCATCACTAGAGTTGTCAATAAGTAAATCATCATCACCTAACAAGTCATCTTCATCACTATTAAAATCAACATACTCGGGGTGTGTTACCTTAGGACCTTTGGCCATGAAGCATCTTCCAATTCCTTCATTTGGTGAATATAATATGTCGTAGGAGTTGGTTGACACAAGTGCTAGATCGGCAACACCTTCATCTTGAGTATATTCGGAGTCGGAGTGTTAGCTTCTCTCGGAGTGATGGTCGGAGTCGGAGCCGGATACCCATTCACCAACATGAGCTTGATGTCTTCGTTTTGTGTAGCTCTTTGATGACTTGTCCTTCCTTTCCAAATCCTTGCTTCTCCGTTAGGGTCTTCGTTCATAAAGATCATCTCTACTCCTTCTCTCTCTTGGTGGTGATTCTTCTATTCTACTTCTTCTTTTTGGAGAATCTTCTCTTCTTTTGTAGGGTGCCGTACACTCATTGGGTCTCCCACAATTGTAGCAATTGCGCTCTTGACTAGAAGATCTTTTGTCATTGTAGGACCTTGACTTAGAGCTTCTTTCTTTGCTTCTACTCTTGTAGAATTTGTTGAAGTTCTTCACCATTAAGCTCAATTCTTCATTGAAGGTTTGTTTCTCACTTGATGATGTGGGGGCTTCACATGAGGCTTTGTAAGCACCACTTGACTTGTTGTGAAGTTCCTCCTTATCCTTGAGTGACATCTCATGAGCAACAATTCTTCCAATGACTTCCGTTGGCTTGAGATCTTTGTAATTTGGCATCATTTGGATCAATGTGCACACGGTATCATATTTTCAGTCCAATGCTCTTAGGATCTTCTTGATGATGAATTTGTCGGACATCTCTTCACTTCCTAAGCGGCAATCTCATTTGTGATAAGAGCAAGCCTAGAGTACATTTCATGACACCTTCACCATCCTTCATTTTGAACTTGTCAAGCTGACTTTGGAGCACATCCAACTTGGATTCCTTGATGGAGTCGGTACCTTCATGCATATCAATCAAAGTATCCCAAATTTCCTTTGCATTCTCAAGGCGGCTGATTTTGTTGAATTCTTCGGGGCACAAGCCATTGAAGAGGATGTCACAAGCTTGAGCGTTGTATTGCAACATCTTCAATTCATCCGCACTAGATTCACGGTTCGGTTCTCTCCCATCAAAGAATTCACCTTGCAAGGCAATACACACAATAGCCGAAACGGCAGGGTTATGTCCAAGAATATGCATTTTCATCTTATGCTTCCAACTAGCAAAATTAGTGCCATCAAAGTAAGGACCTCTACCATGATAATTTCCCTCGCTAGACGCCATACTCTCCTAGGTTGTGAAACCAAGGCTATGACCACCAAAAGCTATGGAAATCAAAGCAAATGGAGACCAAAGCTCTGATACCACTTGTAGGACCTTGAAGTATGTCTAGAGGGGGGTGATTATACTACTTGACCAATTAAAAACTTAACCTTTTCCCAATTTTAGACTTTGGCAGATTTTAGCTATCTTTGCACAAGTCAAGCAATCTTCACACAATTCAAGCAAGCATGCAAAGAGTATATGAGCAGCGGAACTTAAAGCATGCAACTTGCAAGATGTAAAGGGAAGGGTTTGGAGGATTGAAACGCAATTGGAGACACGGATGTTTTTGTCATGGTTCCGATAGGTGGTGCTATCGTACATCCACGTTGATAGAGACTTCAACCCATGAAGGAGTATGATTCTTGTGAGTCCACGGAGGGCTCCACCCACAAAGGGTCCATGAAGAAGCAACCTTGTCTATCCCACCATGGCCGTCGCCCACGAAGGACTTGCCTCACTAGCGGTAGATCTTCAAGAAGTAGGCGATCTCCTTGCCCTTACAAACTCCTTGGTTCAACTCCACAATCTTGTCGGAGGCTCCCAAATGACACCTAGCCAATCTAGGAGACACCACTCTCCAAGAAGTAACAAATGGTGTGTGATGATGAACTCCTTGCTCTTGTGCTTCAAATGATAGTCTCCCTGAGGGAGTCCTGGACTAGGGGGTGTCCGGATAGCCGAACTATCATCACGGCCGGACTCCAAGGCTATGAAGATACAAGATTGAAGACTTCGTCCCATGTCCGAATGGGACTTTCCTTGGCGTGGAAGGCAAGCTTGGCGTCTGGATATGTAGATCTCCTACCATTGTAACCGACTACGTGTAACCACGACCTATCCGGTGTCTATATAAGCGGAGGGTTTTAGTCCGTGGGGACGAACAACAATCATACCATAGGCTAGCTTCTAGGGTTTAGCCTCCTTGATCTCGTGGTAGATCTACTCTTGTACTACCCATATCATCAATATTAATCAAGCAGGGGTAGGGTATTACCTCCATCGAGAGGGCGAACACAGGTAAAAACATCGTGTCCCTTGTCTCCTGTTACCATCCGCCTAGACGCGCGATTCGGGACCCCCTACCGAGATCCGCCGGTTTTGACACCGACATTGGTGTTTTCATTGAGAGTTCCTACGTAGCCGTCACCGATAGGCCCGATGGCTCCTTGATCATCAACAACGACACGGTCCAGGGTGAGACTTTTCTCCCCGGACAGATCTTCGTATTCGGCGGCTTTGCACTACGGGCCAATTCGCTTGGCCATCTGGAGCAGATCGAAAGCTACGCCCCTGGCCATCAGGTCAGATTTGGAAGTTTGAACTATACGGCCGATATCCGCAGAGACTTGATCTTCGACGGATTCGAGCCGCAATAAGCGTGTCGCCTTTGTCTCGATGGGCATGATCTAGCTCTGCTGACGAAATTGCCTGGAGGCCACACCGGCATCCGCTCCGACCCTTAATCCGGGCCGGATTCCCCGATCGAGGGCGAGTGGTTGGACACCGCCTCGGGGCCTACTGATCTCTGGCGATTGAGCGAACTCCATCCCTGTCGCTGCGAAGACCTCGACTCGAGGTGCCGGACTCGAACCCTCTGCGCCCGCCAATCGAATCCGATTGGGCGCCCGGCCATGGAGTTCATCGCCGCGGACATCTTTCAGCACTTCGCCCTTTGGCGACATCACGAATTCACTAAAGTCTCTCTCTTTATCGGGAGAGCCCTGGCCGGACTACGGACAGGAAGGTTGGGATATAGACGATGAAGAAATTCAACGCCCACCCACCACCCACTTTGTAGCCACTATCGATGATTTAACCGACATGCTCGACTTCGACTCCGAATACATCGACGGTATGGGCGGCGATGCGGAGGCGACCAAGACCCACACCTACTGAGAACCTTTGGAAGGCCACCTCGTCATCGACATATACATGGTGGATATCCCAAAAGATGGGAACGGCGATGGAACAACGGAGGATGACACCTCCAAAAAGAAACCGAAGCGCCGACGTCAGCGGCGCCGCTCTAAATCCCGCCACAGCAAAAACGGTGATTCCGACACGGGAGATAATAACACCCCGGACAGTACCGAAGACAACCCCTCCGGCGGGACTTCGCGCGGGGAGGTGGGAGAAGCAAGTCCGCACGACAATGCGGCAGAAAGAGAGGTCGAGGACGATAATTATGCACCTCCCTCCGAAGATGAGGCAAGCCTCGACGATGACGAATTTGTCGTTCCTGAGGATCCTGCCGAACAAGAGCGTTTCAAACGCAGGCTTATAGCCACGGAAAGCAGCCTCAAGAAAAAGCATTAACAACTTAGAGCTGACCAAGACCTGCTAGCTGAAAGATGGACTAAAGTCCTTGCAGCCGAAGAGTATGAACTTGAACGCCCCTCCAAAAGCTACCCCAAACGCAGGCCGTTGCCTCGATCAGAGGAGGAAGCACCCAAGTCACCGGCCTATGCGACATGGCAGACCGGCCACCCTGTGGTCGCGACGGAGAAGCCTCTCGGCCCTCCGCTCAAACCACACCCGGCGCCGCTCAAAAAGTACCAAGGAACGGAAAATGTGCGGACTTGCGAGATATATTGGAGGACAAGGCAAAATATACAAGATCGATCTACGGATCGCGTGGGCGTAACGACACGGGATGATTACCGTCGGCGCGGATCTGACAAACCCGGCGGGCCGAACACGATGAGACAAAGCTCATATGAGCTACGTCGTGATATAGCCCAATACAGAGGCGCCGCACACCCACTATGCTTCACAGATGAAGTAATGGATCATCAAATACCTGAGGGTTTCAAACCCATGAACATCGAATCATACGATGGTACCACAGATCCTGCGGTCTGGATCGAGGACTATCTCCTCCATATCCACATGGCCCGCGGTGATGATCTACATGCCATCAAATACCTCCCACTCAAGCTTAAAGGACCAGCTCGGCATTGTCTCAGCGGCTTGCCCGCCAGAATCAATTGGTTGTTGGGAGGACACGAAGCCGCATTCCTTGATAACTTCCGGGCACATATGTGTGACCACCAGACGCCCGATGACCTTAGGCACATAATTCAACAGCCGGAAGAATCGGCGGAGACAATACGGACACGGTTCCTAACAAAGAAAAATCAAATCGTTGGTATCCGGATGCGAGAGGCCCTTGCAGCCTTCAAACATAACATCCGCGACGAGTGGCTTGCCCGGCACCTAGGACAGGAAAAGCCAAAACCCATGGCAACCCTCACAACACTCATGACCCGCTTTTGTGCGGGAGAGGACAGTCAGCTAGCTTCGAAGCAACAACTTGGCCAAACATCACGATAGTTCGGATACCAAGGACAGCAATGGCGGTCGCGTCGCAGCAAGAACAAAGCGCCGCATTAACGGCGATATCACGAAGATCTGACCATCGATGCGGATTCGAGGCTCTAAACCGGTCAGCGGAAGAAGCCATTCAAAAGAAATACCGAGGCCCGTCCAACTTGGACCGAATACTCGATCGCTTGTGCGGATACATGGCACCCGAAAAACCAGCCAATCACACCAACATGGATTGTTGGGTGTTCAAACAAGCGAGCAAGTTAAGTGCCGAACTCAATGACAAGGGGCTGCATGGCGATGGCGAGGAAGAGCCCGGCCACGAACAATAGAGGCGAAGGGTTTTCCTACACAAATGCGGACGGTGAACATGATATACGCAACCCACATACCCAAAGGGAGCGGAAGCATGCACTAAAGGGGCGTATATGCGATGGAGTCGATCGCCCCAAAGTTCAACCCATGGTCTTCCTGCCCAATCACCTTCGATCGAAGGACCACCCCACTAGCATTCGTCCGGCGGTTTCGCGCATTGGTTCTTGACCCAATTATTGACGGATTTCACCTAACGAGTCACGATGATGGGCGGCGGCAACTGAACCTGCTTTATCGAGGATCTGATTGTGCAAAATGGGCATAGACCCCTCAAGGATTAAACCCACAAAGACGACCTTTAAAGGCGTCATACCGGGTGTAGAGGCGGTTATGCGGGCTCAGTTACACTCGAAGTGGTCTTGGATCCCGGATAACTTCGAAGCGAAGAGTTAATCTTCGACATCGTCCCATTCCGGGCGGCTATCATGCCTTTGCTTTCGGACGAACCGCATTGCAAAGTTCAATGCGGTGCCGCCACGCATACCTCAAGCTCGGGATGCCGGGCCCTCGAGGAGTCATCACGGTCGATGGATACACGAACGCTCTCTCCGAGCGGAGGAGCACACGGCGGCCCTCGCGGCGGAGGTACAAAGCAGCCTCTCACAGCAATTCTCGAGTCCGGCCACTAAGCGTCCGGACAACATTGTCAGCGCGCCGAGTAACCTACAACAAGACCGCCTGGCACGATTCAAGCACGCGTAGCAATCCGGCCCCAACCCCAGCCCTCGCGAAATTGCGAAGCTAGTATTACGCGTACATAATTACGCTCTGGAGATACCATGGGCATATGGGGAGGGGCAAGACCACGGCACGCCAAGAATGCGGCTCGACCGCAACAGGGGCTCCCGATTGTGTCATTCCTTTTCTTTTTTCCTTTTTCTTCCTTTTTCTTACTTTCAGGACTCCGTCTTTCAGAAATCCTGTCCGGCACTAGAATCGCCGAACTCACGATACAACAACCAGGGAAGCAGAAAGCCAAGTCGAGTGTTCAGGTGGTCTCTATTACGAGCATTATACCTGTTTTACATACCATCCATGACTTACCCACGGAGGGGACATGTTAGTAGTCCCATCCCTTGCTTATCGCACTATTTGTATCATTACGCTTTCATTGCGCGGTACCTTTTGAATAAACAATACATAGCTTTTTCTTATTATTGCACTACTTCCTTTATCTATACATATGTTCATTTCATGACATGTCGCAACCGTACACTTTAGTGCAGCCAATACACCGAGGGCTTAAGTATCCCAAAATTATGGTGTGATAAGTCCGAACACTTTCACAAGTGCGGCACCCCGAACTTATAGCATTATATGAATCGGCTCCGAATCATGTCTTGGGTCAATAGTTGGGTTTGCCCGGCTCCCGTGTTTTGGTAATTTACGTTCCGTTATATCGGCTAAGGTAGCACCGGGAGAACCACTACGATTGTGCCCCAGTTGAGCTGGGTCGAGCACCTCAGTGGAGAAAGCTAAAACTGACCGTCATGATAGGGCGAGAGCCGGTCGCTGTTCCATAGGTTTTTTCGGGTCCCTAAAGACTTATGCCGCTTAGGGCGAGGAACCGGAATTGTCCGGCCAAGGCGTGGATAGCGCCCGAACTCGGTCTTCCGAATACTAGGGGCTTCGCCGAAATTTAAAATTATAAAATTCTATGGCTAAGTGAGAGTGTTCAAGCATTATAAGTCCGGTTGCCTTGTTCGTTGTGTTGAGCGCCTCCCTAGATGGACCCAAGAATGGGAACAAGAGTGCTCAAGTTTATCCTGAACACCCGACACTTTCGTGGCATGGAAATTTGAAGCCAACGACTTGCCATCTCTCAGATTTGATAAACGGCCGCACAGAAGGTAATATTTTAAATTCACAAGCGTTGCTAAGCGCATATGAACAAGTTTTCAGCGTACAGGATAACAAATGCGAGCCTATTCAAAAATTACATCTTTGGAGCACTCATCCGCTATTCGGGCACCCTTGAGGAGGCCCTCATAGTACATTTCAGCGTGCAATGCTCCTTGCCCTTCGGTGGCCCGTCCGTTACAAGCTTCTCCGCATCCGGCTTGCCCTAGTGCACTTTAGCACGGGCAAGGGCCCGGCAACACCTTCAATGCGAGCGGAGCGTGATGACTTCAATCCGTGGACAAAGGGCGTCCACCGGCCCGCTGCACTAAGCGAAGTAGCTCGAGGCATGGCTTCCAATGGCCACGGCGCTTATAAGGCCCTTCATGGCCTGTTCGGCGACCTTGTGGAGCTCGACCAGCTGCTTCAGCTGGTCGCTCAGGGGCACCGGATGTCCGGCCTCAGCATACTAAGACCAGAACACCTTTTCCATCGAGCTCCCCTCCTTGGCGCGGTAGAATGCGGCAGCATCAGACACACTACGGGGCAAATCTGCGAATGCTCCTGGAGAGCTCCGAATCCGGGTAAGTAATAGGTAATTCACTTTCACATGCTTGCTTTGCATAAAGAATGCCTTACCCACCGCTATCTTATTTAACGACTCAATTTCTTGGAGGGCTTTTTTGGCCTCGGCCTTAGCAGCTTTGGCACTCTCAAGAGACGAGGCGAGCTCGGACTCTCGAGTCTTCGAGTCACGCTCCAAACTCTCGTGTTTTTCCATGAGAGCTTGGAGCTCTTGCCGCTCTGTAGCTAGCTCGCCTCCCCCTTCTCTCGCTCGGTGCGTTCATGGCCGCTTTGTTTTCGGCCACGGACACCGCTTCCTTCAGGCTCGCCACCTTGTTCGTGGCCCCTGCAGTACCCATGTTATTCCTGTTATTTTTTGCAACGAAACATTTCTATAAGGTATTTCTTTAATAAGGTACTACTTACCTTCCTTGTCCTCGAGCTGCTTCTTGGCTTGGCCGAGCTCGTTCTCGGACCACTCGAGGCTCTGCTTTAATGCATTGACCTCCGCAGTAAGTGCGGCAGAGGTCTGCAGCGCAGCCTGCATTCCCATATTGACATACTTATGTTAGACTCCTGCGTATATCTTTTTAGATCCTTAGTCCGGCTTTTCTTTCCGAACACGAACTAAGCATCGAGGGCTCTTGTCTGTCTATGCGGTAATATTTTTACATATTCTCAACTTACCTCGAAGCTTGTTAGAAGGCTGGTTTTCAGTCAGCCCGCTCTTGGCAGATCGAATCTGTCGGATCACCGCACACATAACAGTGCGGTGCTCCTCCTCGATGGAGGCGCTGTTAAGCGCCTCCAGCAAGCTATCCGGTGCCTCTGGTTGGACGGAGGACACCGGCGTCTTACCCTTCTTACAAAGGGACCGCTTGGGACTCGGAACATTGAAGGTTCGGCATGGAGTCCGGACAAGGGTCGGGCCTAGAGCCCTGGGGTCTTGCCCCCACGCGCTGGAGTCCGGAGGTTGCCTTGTGGCGCCTCTGCGCCACCTCCTCTTGACCAAGCCCCCTTACGGCCCCCACCGCGACGTCGTCCATGGCGTGAGGTGAGGAGGCGGTCGGAAGTGAAGTACTCTCCATTTCCGGCGAACTCGAGGACCCGCTCGGCAAGTGGCGAACTTCGCCCATGGGCGGGCTGCATGATTGTTCGGCATTAGAGAACACTATGCAATGATAAAAAAGCCATGGGTATCCGGACACTTACGATCTCGCCAGGGGCTTGGCCCTTGTTGGCCAATCCTCCTCCTCGTCGTCGACATTGGTGGAGAAGTCCGGAGGAAGGGTTCTTCCCTTCTTGGACCCTCCGGCCTCCCGGTTAGGCGGCCTTCCTTTTCCTCTCCTCCCGGCTGGGGAGAAGCTTCTTCCTCCTCGTCCTCGGGAGAAGATTACGCTTCAGAATCCGACATCACTGGCGTCGGGAGCTCCTTGAGTTCCGTGGCCTCCTTCTTGGCCTTCTTCTCCGGCACCACATGGGCTACGGAGCCAGCAGCCCGTCAATCAGGCGTCCGCTTGGTCTTCGGCAAAGGAGCCGGACAGTTAATCTGTTCGGGCGTCTTGACCCAGTCTGTCCAAAGATTAGGGAGTTTTAGATCCCACATAGAGTCAATCTATGAAAAAAGAGTCCCGTAAAGGGTAAAATAACTTACCTTTGCCGGCTTGACGCCGCGAGCTGTATCCGTGATCTTTGTTAGCGGATGCTGGGGCTTCAGCGCCCTTGAACAACACCTTCCAGGCATCTTCGTACGTAGTGTCCCGGCTCAAGGTTCGGTGCTGTGCCAGATCGAACTCCCACAAATTAAAGGCCCGTTGTTGGCATGGGAGGATCTGGCGGATGAGCATCACCTGGATTACGTCGACAAGCCTGAGATTCTTGTCCACCAGGTTTCGGATGCATGTTTGGAGTTCGGATAGCTTGTCCGAATTCCCCCATGTCAGGCCCGTCTCTTTCCATGACGAGAGCCGTGTGGGTGAAGCCAGATCTGAATTCGGGGGCCGCCACCCATTCGGGGTCGCGTGGCTCAGTGATGTAGAACCACCCGATTGCGGCCTTTATTGTCTCCACAAAGGCGCCCTCGAGCCATAGGACCTTGGCCATCTTGCCGACCATGGCGCCTCCGCACTCCGCTTGACGGCCGCCCACTACCTTCGGCTTGACATTGAAGATCTTCAGCCATAGGCCGAAGTGGGGATGGATGCAGAGGAAGGCCTCGCACACGACAATAAACGCCGAGATGTTGAGGATGAAATTCGGGGCCAGGTCGTGGAAGTCCAGGCCATAGTAGAACATGAGCCCCCGGACAAATGGGTGAAGTGGGAAACCTAGTCCGCGGAGGAAGTGGGGGAGAAATACCACCCTCTAATGGGGCCTGGGGGTTGGAATGAGCTGCCCGTCGGCAGCTCAGCGCTATGTCGGGACAAATATCCGGCCTCCTTGATCTGTGATGTGCCCCTCCGTGACGGAGGAGGCCATCCACCTGCCTCCCACTCGACATGGTTGGGGAAGGTTGAGGTGGGATGTGCGGACTTGGTATTTGGAGCTCAAGTCTTGTGAAATGGGTGAGCAAAGGAGGAAGAAGGCATAGGTGAAAAGGTGGATCCTTATCCCTTATATGAATGGACGAAGCTATCGTCCCCCACCACTGGTAAACTTGCTTATCTCCCAAGCGCCGTAATCAATGGCGCGGATGGGTTACCCACGTCCGTATTGATGAGAATCCCGGAATAAGGGGGCACGATCTATGCTTTGATAAGACGTGCCAAGGAAACCGCCTCGCTAAACGCGCTAAGGTGGAACGGTAAAAAACGATTCATATAAAGGCCTGGCCGGGGTGTGATGTCACTCCAAGACTATGAAGATACAAGATTGAAGACTTCGTCCCGTGTCCGGATGGGACTTTCCTTGGCGTGGAAGGCAAGCTTGGCGATACGGATATGTAGATCTCCTACCATTGTAACCGACTCTGTAACCCTAACCTATCCGGTGTCTATATAAACCGGAGGGTTTTAGTCCGTAGGACGAACAACAATCATACCATAGGCTAGCTTCTAGGGTTTAGCCTCCTTGATCTCGTGGTAGATCTACTCTTGTACTACCCATATCGTCAATATTAATTAAGCAGGAGTAGGGTATTACCTCCATCGAGAGGGCCCGAACCTGGGTAAAAACATCGTGTCCCTCTCCTGTTACCATCCACCTAGACGCACAGTTCGGGACCCCCTACCCGAGATTCGCCGGTTTTGACACCGACACTCCCCAACACTCAACTCTCTCTCATAGGATTTGGATTTGGTGGAAAGAAGATCTGAGTGGAAAGTAACTTGGGGAAGGCTAGAGATCAAGATTTATGTGGTAGGAATGGAATATCTTGGCCTCAACACATGAGTAGGTGGTTCTCTCTCAGAACTGGTAAGTTGGAAGTGTAGGTTTGTTCTGATGGCTCTCTCCACGAATGAAGAGGAGGTGGAGGGGTATATATAGCCTCCACACAAAATCTAACCGTTACACACAATTTACCAAACTCGGTAGGACCGAATCAACAAACTTGGTCGGACCGATTTAGTAAACCTAGTGACCGTTAGTGATTTTGGTGGGACCGACCTGCAACTCGGTAGGACCGATATGGTTAGGGTTAGGGCATAACGTAATCTCGGTGAGACCGATTACACAAACTCGGTGAGACCGATTTTGGTAATTAGCTAACCAGAGAGTTGGTCAGGTAAACTCGATGGGACTGATTCGCTCTTTTCGGTGAGACCGAAATGTTACGAAAGGGAAACAGAGAGTTTACATTGCAATCTCGGTGGGACCGATCGCTCACTTCGGTTAGACCGAAATGTTATGAAGGGAAACAGAGAGATTACAATCCCATCTCGGTGGGACCGTTATCCCCACTACTAGGAAAAGGCCTACTAATGGCGCACCGGTTTTGCCTACTAATGGCGCACTACCGGTGCGCCATTAGTATCACGCCACTAGTATTTTCTACTAATGGCGCACCACTGGTGCGCCATTAGTATCTGGTATACTAATGGCGCACCACCTAGTGCGCCATTAGTATGTAACACCATGCGCCATTAGTGTGCCTCCCGGGGGGCCATACGTAACCATGTGCTTTGTCATACTAATGGCGCACCCTGTTGTGATGCGCCATTAGTATCCTTTGGCACACTAATGGCGCACCTGGAGGTGATGCGCCATTAGTATGAATATTTGTTTTTTTTTTACTTTTCTGATTTTTGCATAGGTTACAAAATATATTATTGGACAAAATATAGACAGCAGCACACAACAACAGCAGATTCATCGAATACAATAGAAGATTAGTCTTCGAATACAATTCATCATATTAGTCTCCGATTTCAAAAGACCGAACAAAGATAAAACATTACAAGTCTCAAGACCGCGAGTATCGAGTTTGTCTTCACATTACAAGTCGATATCGATCATCTAAACTACCATCACATAGAAGAGAGCTGCGGTCATCATGATGAGCATCATCGCGATCAAACTGGTCTTCATCCGGTTCCTCCAACGCTCCCTCCTCTCTCCCGCTAGATAGCGGGCGTATCTAGATTCGGCCTCCGCCCTAGTGGTGTATCCTTTGTATGCTATTACCGCTGAACGGTGAACATGTCTCCGACACTCCTCCCGATCGTCATAGACTCGGGAACCTTACCCTTGTACCACGACATACGACGGCATCTCTATGCACAAGCCAAACAACAGACAATACATAAGCAATATGTAAGTATGCAACAAAAGGATCGGAAGAGAAAAGCAAGACATTAATAGCACGATTCATGGTCCTACTAATAAATAGCATCGATTACATCTAAGTTGAACGACTGTCCAAACCAAAGAGACATACAAATTCATTAAAGTTTAATTACAACATGGGCCAATCAATGTTTCAGAACTACACATCACTAGTTTCGACTCGACTCATCGGACAGGAGCGTGGATGAAGCCGCCGTCTGTCGTGATGGTCATGAAATCACGGTTGTTGTCACCCTGCATTTGTAGCGTTTCATCTATCTCACTGTTGGACGGTTGATATCTGCGGAAGAACTGCCCCGAGGTATGAAGGACATGTTGATGGATGATGTCCGCAAACTCCGACTGGATGCGAAAGAATTCTTGTCTGAGGTCCGCGTCCTGGGTTGCCGACAACCTCGCGGCCCAATCTTTGAGACTATCTGGTAGCTGAAGATGATGATGGTCCCTTACGATCGCTCGCATGTGATGGAGGGCGTAGTAGGCATCCTTCTGACCGCCAGGCGGCTTGACGCAGCAGAACTTCGTATTGTGTGAGAAGGTGTGCTTGCCGTACTTAGAACTGCCACTGGTGAAGGTGCCTCCAGATTTGGCGTGGCAGGGAGAACATCATCAAGAACTTTCTTGACATTTGTGTAGTCTATCTTGGAGTTACGGTTCGAATCGAAATACGTGGCCATGGAATATTTCGGGCTTAGGAGGAGGAGTGTGCAATGTGTGTCACCGCACGTAACACGGAATGTTAGAAAAAAAGAACGATCGAAATCTAAGAAATCATATGTTACAGGCGGTTAAGGGATGACTTACTCGGGAAAGTAAGCCACAAGGAAGTTATCCTTATCTGGGTTTGCCAGAATGACGCCTTCGAGGTGTGAACTCGCAACTTGGCGGTCCCCAGCACTGCTCAAGTGATTGGATCGCATGTAGAAGGGGTCGACTATCACGATGTCCGGGGTCTTGTCTCTAATGATCCGCATCTCCATACTCAGCGAAAACAGTCGAACGAAGGTGTAGTGCAGCGGATGAAGGTTAAACATAGCAAAGATGTCATCAAACCGCAGGACGATCGTACCCCCGATGTCGCCATCCACAAAGCCCTTGCCCTCTGGCACCTTGTCCACGAAAACCGGGTATGCCACATCATTCTCTCTCAGAAGCCGCTTCTCCAAAGAAAGGACACTGTCGTGCAGACTCCGCATAGCACCGGTTGCAGCATTCAGCATATTTGACGGTAGCATCTCCCTACCCGCCGCATGCACCCTCCTCGAGATATCCTTAGGTGAAGGTGGCCCGTCCTGAGCACGGATCGAACTCGGTGCCGGCTGGCTCGCACCGGCACCCTTGTTAGTCTATCGTTTCCGTCCCTTCTTCTTGATCTCCTCTAATGGGACCAAGTTCTGCTCACAGACCGCCTTCTTGAGCGTGTTGGGGCTGATAATATTTTGCACCTCAGCTATCTGAGGCTCGGTGAAAAGCGGGAGGCTGAGGCGTGTCCTGAGAACTAAAAGCCAGACGACGCCTATTGCAATTGGATTTCTCTGCCGTACCAGCTAGATCGCGGTCGTCTTGGTTGGGTTCTTGAGAAAGAGGCCCGCAGAACTCGTCAGCGTACCCATGTTCGGCAAAGTACTTATCAACTTTGGTAAATGTACCGTCGTCGTTGTCGTTGCCGTCCGGATCCTGTGCCATAGGGCTATCCGGATCCTGTGCCATAGGGATGTCCGGCAGGTCCGGTAGCGTTGCGGCGTTCTTGCCATGGCTTGGCGCCGGCACGACTCGTGGTCTTGTCTGTGGGGTGGTGTCCCCCGCCCCCAAACGAATCTGGCTCTTCGGCCAAAGCAGGTGCCAGTTTACGCAGGCGCTGAGGGTCATCTCATCTTCTTCATCGGCCCCGGGTCGAATCGGAGGTAACAGCTCGTCGCGCTGGCGGCACCGAACCATTTCAACCCTATACATTATGGGTGCCATCGGATTATCGTGGAACATGCGATTTGCCGGTTGAACGATTACGCCCTTGGCGACATCGACCAACTCGCCGCCCATGAAGTCTTGAAGAGTGCAAGGAACGTCGGCGGCGCCGCGAAAACATGTAGGGCGTCGAGGATGCCCAATCAAAACAAGGAGATGAAGTCATCGGCCGAGAGGCTTAGTTACCGTGATGCCGTCGAGCTCGGCTAATGTCGAGGCACCGCCAACGGCGGGCGGTAATCGACGGAGGGGCGCTTCTTTGGCGAGGTGCCGGCCGGCGTATACCCGGGTGCATTAAGCTCCAATGCCCGTGCCGGCGCTGGAGACACGAATACCGCCTCCGCCGGAGACACCAATGGCGTCGCCGGAGACACCAATGGCGCCGCGCTGCCGTGTCGATTCTTGGCCGTGAAGCCGGGAACCGGGAGGCCCTGATACGCCCGCAATCCACGTCGTCAGCCCATGAATAAACGTAGGAACCATGGCGTTGAGCTTCGTTCCCAGTTGTTGTTCCACTTGCTCTTGGACAAGCTCCGGAATCCGCACCACTTGTGCCTTGAGTGCTTCAACCTCGCACGTCTGGCTTTCCGAGCTGGTCTTTTTCTCCTTCCGCACACGGTAGTATAGTATGACCCCATTTTGTGGACAAGCCTTTGCGGCCACACGACCAATGACGTCGGCTTAGTGAGCTTATCCTTGTTTTTCATTACGTTCAACGCCCTATTTAAAGGGGTGTCGAAGGGGAGCTACGAGGCGACCCCGCTCTTGCTTTCAGTTTCCTGCGGAAGGAACGTGAACCATTTAGAAATATTGGGGATTAATTAGAGTGCAACCATATGGAGCTAATTACGCGGGGGGTGTAGTCCTTACTAGAACAAGCTCAAGTGCCCTTGTCTTCGGATCCGTGGTAAGCTCCTTTGTTATCGGGTCCTCCTTGTACCGGGCCCTGACAAAGTTCCTGGTCTGCTTGTCACCGCTGTATTTCTCGAAGCGGGGCGGTAGGCCTTGTTCGGCATGCTCCGCGTCCTCCTTGTCCCATATAGGCTCCGCCACTCTGTAACCGCCGGGACCGAGTTTGTGTTTCCCTAAGTTCAACTCCCACATTTCTTTCCCCCACTGACTTGATTCGGAGGTTTTGCTGCTCTCTCACTTGATCTTGAACTCCTTGTAGTCATCTTCGCTGATCGAAGAATATTTCGCCTTGATCTTCTCATAACTGTCACCTTTATCAATCATTCTCTTCACCGCGCTTCTCCAAGTAGACAGGGCCGTGCTCATCCTCGTGAGGGCGGCACTGTTCACTTTATTCCCTGAGAGGCGTGTGTTTTCAAAATCGGCAGGGAACTTGTATCGTTCGTGCAGCTTCATGAAGAGGAGGTTGCGCAAATTCCCTCGGTCCTTATGCCTAAGGTTCTCGGTGTTGATCGAGACGGTGCTCCGGAGAATGCACCCGAGCTGAAGCGAGTACCCCTTGACTATATGTTTGGGCTCCGTTGGATGCTCGTCGGAGTCCACTTGAGTAAATTCCTCCTTGAGGGTGCTAAGCGCATTCGGGCGCCGATCCTTCCTTTGCTTCTTCGGTTGGCTGCCATCTGTGTGTGCGCCGCCATCATCAGTGGTGGCATCCTCGGCGGCACCATCAGTGGTGTCATCCCCGACGCCACTAGGGGTTGTGTAGTCAGGATCGGTGTCTTCCATGGCGTCCTCATAGCGATGAGGTTGTTCCTCCATCTCACAGGACAGCTCCCAGAATTGCTTGCCGCGAACCGCAGGCCTCATCGTTGTTGGCCATATTTCGCTCTAAATAGGAAAAGAGTTCGGTAAAAAAGTTGGTTATTGTCAAGGAACAAGATCATGGTCTCATCATTTAGGGTTTGTCGACACCGAGGCATCCTAAAAGCTAAGCTTTTATCATTTAGGGTTTGTCGATGCCGAGGCACCCTAAAAGCCTAAGAGTACATCATTTAGATTCTCATCGACACCGAGGCACCCTAAAAGCCAAGGTTTTATCATTTAGGGTTTGTCGACGCCGAGGCACCCTAAATGCTAAGTTAAGTTTTCATCATTTAGGGTTTATCGATGCCGAGGCACCCTAGGTTGGCCCTAATCACTTGGCACTAATACTTGGCTCTATTGCCACATATGTTGGGTTTATCATCTAGGGTTTATCGATGCTGAGGAGAATTCTAAGTTGGGCTTAATCACTTGGCTCTATTGCCACCTATGGTTTAATGCAGCAAGAATAAATGCACAGTTGATCCTACTTAATTAAGTACAAAGATACCCCGGCCCATGCATTAGTAGCAAGTACCCCATATGTCCGATTTTTAGCAAAGTCATGCTAAAATTCACGGAAAATTTCAGCATGACCTTTGCTGAAAATAGGACATATGGAGTACCCGAATTCTTAGGAACGGAAGTTCATCGACATTAGGTAAACTCAAGGGCCTCTCGGGTACTGCAAAATCATCACGACACGAAGGGCCTCTCAAGGGCCTCAAGCAGCAATGACGTCTCCCGGACCCCATTTTTTGCTGAATTTCTTTGAGCAACAATCGAGCAGAAAATTCAGCATATTTCTATACAACATCCTTTGTAAAGATGAAGAACAGTTCTACAAGAGCCCATTTATATACAATAGCTTCTTTGGTCATACCAATTTCTGAAACAATTCAAATCTGAACTGTATCTTGCGTAGGCACCACAACTGCAAGTGCCATACTACTGCAAGTGCCATACTACCGCAAGTGCTATACTACTGTAGGAAAGGATGACCATCATACACATATATAGGAAAGGAGTCCCATTCCTATTTTAGGAAGCAAACAGATGTACACATAAGATAAAAATGTAGTCTTTGAAAGTTTAATGCTTACAAAAGACTTGCTGAAATAGTGAAAAATATGGAGTCACCAAGCTGTCTAAGAAACTCCCAAAGTCCACTAGCAAATCCAAGATATAATCCTATTACACACATCATAACAATTTAAGATAATTAGGATAAGGATAGTAGGAAATGAAAAAAAAGGGCTCAAAAAACAATCACAACAGAAAAATAATAAAAACCTAGTCCTAGAACAAAATAAATCCTAAAAGAAAAGAAATCCTAAAATCTGGAGCAAGTCCTAGCAGTAGTAGTCCAACTAGATGGTCACCACTACTACTCCTATCACTAGAGTAATTTAGGTACACCCAACAGACCTTAAACTACTACTTCATCAATGATGACTCACATGGTACAAAAGAAGTTGAGTGGACCAAGTTACAAATCCAACAAGATTCTAGGATGTGAACCAAATGATTTGCCAATAAAAGGTAACAATGATATTTCAGGAATAGACCTTCCTAAAATAGGAATGATAATCTACTGTCAATAACCATTGAATAAAACAGATTTACCAACAAAATCTAAAAGGACACCGCCTATCGATTCAAACAGTTTATCAGTTTCTAAAGCCATAAGCACAACAATCATGATCGAACTAACACTACTTGGACAAATAACCAATTAAGCGCCAAAAAAGCAAATAAACACTTGAGATAAATTGAATTGTTAAGCACTTGTCATGTCATAATCTTGGAGAAGGAAGAAGCGGTACATAGGAGATTGAGCGGTAGCTAGGTAGATAGTCACAAGACACAAATTCATGCTTATGTGTAAAAGTTCACTTTGGTAATCTCATTGTGTGCTTTGTAAACAAAGATTGCAAGAAGAAGTATTGATTCTATTGACAGGAGTACATTGAACTCATTTTGTTGAAAATTCAGAATGGTGACTGAATTTAATTGATTTTTTCAGTAAAGTTCATATGGAAAGGTAATAAATCAGTTTTGATTCTATTGGCGGAGTACATTGAACTCTGTCAATACAATTAGACATGAATAAGAACTCTGTCTAAACATTCAGTCTATACTTCAAGATTAAATTGTCTAAATATTCGGTATGCTATTAGCGGGACTAGTAAACATTCGGTCTAAATATGAACTCGCCAATAGATTCAGTTGATGATACACTTCAAGATTCAAAGATAATTATCAGAAATCTGTAATCTTGATCAAAGACAATGGCTTGAGGCAAACGGAGATTCATTGCTGCCAGAAACTCGAAAATCGTTGATGCATACGATGTTCTATCTGCGAAAGCAATGCCTATGAGGGGAGGCCTCCACTCAAAGTAAACACATGATTTTTGTTTTGAAGGAAAGTAAACACATCATTAACACCTCAAACAATGTTGAAAGTACACACAGTGGGTAAGCAACTTGTTCTATAACCCAATCCCACATGCTTTGACTTGGGACATTTTGTAGTTATGCAGTGTAGCCTGCCATCACACAAGTAACCTTCACCATGACTCTTGATTCAATTTCAAACCTCAGTGAACACATGTATTTTGGGCTTGGATCAAACTAATACTAGTTCAACAACCTTTATACCAATAAAATTGGCAACAGAGGACCCCCAAAGAATAATTGCATTGTTGCATCTATCTATCTCCATATGGACCAATATCATTCGCACAGGATGCACGACTACAACAACCGAATATTGACAAAGTTATACAGCTACATTTTTACAACAAGAGGCCGAATAGTTACAGCGGGCACTCGATGACTAACCTAGAGCTTGTGTACACTCCGACTCCCGATGCCTAGTAGCAACAACCACGCAAAACAGCTGGGCACCTAAATATGAAATCTGTAATATGTAATCTGTAATCTTGACAGGGGCACCTTAGACGAGCTCGATCGCCTCCCAGATGCAAGGGCGTGGTGCAAGAAGCAGCGGCAGCGGCACGACGGGGCAGCGGCGGCGGCGAGCTCCTGCTCCTAACCCTAGGTCGCCGCCCCGTGGGGGCATGGGGATGAGCGGGGGAGAGAGGGAGGGAGGGACAAAGACAAACCGTCGTCGATGAGCAGCAGCTGCAGGAGGCTCGCGCCACTGCCGAGGAGTGCGCCCAACGGTTAAGCTGCCGTCCGTCTGGTCTGCCGAGGAGCCCGTCCCGCCGAGGAGCTGGGGGAGGCTCGCCGCCGCTCCATCCAAGGAGGTCGCGGGGCTCGAGGGGAGAAAGGGGAGAGGAGGCGGCGGGGCGTGGGCGATCAAGGTGCAGTGGGTCGGGGCAGCGATGGCGGGCGGGCAAGGTGGAGGGAGGGACGAGGGAAGGAGCGGCGCGGTGGATCGAGGAGAGGGAACTAGCGAGGGGAGAGGAAGGGGGGATCGGGCGAAGGGGTACACACTATAGCAATGGCGCACCACCCTCTGGTGCGCCATTAGTAGATTTTTTTTCTTATAGCAATGGCGCACCACCCTCTGGTGCGCCATTAGTAGTTTTTATTTTCTTATAGCAATGGCGCACCCACCTCTGGTGCGCCATTAGTAACTTTTTTTCATTATTTCTTGTTGCATCTAATAATTTGTTTTTTTATCAAATTTGTTATTTTCATGAGGACTAGAACAGAAGATATCATCAAATATCATCAAATTATTTTTGAAAAATATCATCAATTTTTGTTAATTGAAAATATCATCAAATTTGTTATTTGAAAATATCATCAAAAAGTGGGGGAGTGTGCGGGGTGTCGGCGGCGGCAGTGGAGCGGGGGAGGGTGCGGAGGGTGCTCGGCGGCGGTGGAGCGGGGGAGGGTGCGGGGGTCCTCGGCGTCGAGGGGGATCTGGCGAGGGGGATCGGATAGCTATCGAGAGGGAGGGGGATCGAGATCGAGTGTCCTCATGAATATTCAATATTTTTCATATTGAATATGAAAAAATATAATCAAATTTGACAAAATATTCATGAATTCAAAAAGTGCCAATGAAATTTAAAAATATTCATGATATCAAAAAGTGCCCGAGAAATGAAGACTACGATTTAAATACAATCGATCTTAGCTAGCTATCTGTTCACAATCTTCTTGCCTTTCTTTTTCGCAAATGGAGTTCTTACGTGGAGCAGACGTCCTTTAGGTAGGGTGGTCCTGCTTCTTCTTGTGGTGTGTGCTGCTACATCATCGTCGTCGTCATGTTCGATCTTCGGGTTGCCGTACTTGTCGAAGTCTTGCTCATTGGCTACTCCATCCATTCCGATGATCTTACTTTTGCCTCTCCTCGCGACAACACAACTGGGCTTTGGCGGGTCAGTAATGAAGAAGCATTGGTCCACTTGGGAAGCCAGTACCCATGGCTCATTTTTCGCGGTGACGTTTGCACCCGCGGTCTTGGATTAACCCGGGTATAACCATGGTGGTGAAATACTGGTCTTCTTTTAGGACGCTCTTGGCCCATCTGACACGGAACATCGGGACCTTCTCTCCAGCGTAGCTCAGCTCCCAGATCTCCTCGATCCTTCCGTAGTATATGTCCTTGTCGTTGCCGGTGTAGGATTCCATCGTTCCCCGGAGTTATGATAACCATCGCTCTTCATGTCCTTGTCCTCGGTGTAGAATGTGTAGCCGTTGATATCGTGCGCCTCATAGGTCATCAGGTTGTGCTCGGCGCCTGTGACAAGGCGAATATGAGTTGTTCTTCCGCGGAAGAATCCTCATGTAAAAGTGCGACAGAAGCTTCTGCTTGAACCAACGCGTGAAACATGAGTTGTGCTCTTGGATTATATCTCCGTCCGTCCTCTGTTGGCCTTGGTCATTGTACGTCTTCTCAATAAAGGTTTTGTGCTCTACCACCCAAGGATCAACCACGTTTATGTGTTGTAGCGTGACTAGGTTTGCTCTTTCAAAGTCGGTGAGTCGACCCTCGAAGTCGACATGCATTTCGCGGCGACCCTCACGGTGACCCCATCCAGCGAGCCTGCCGAGGTGCCTGTTGACGGGCAGACCAACGGGGTTCTCGATGCCTAGATAATTCGTGCAGTAGGAGATGCACTCTTGGTCGAAAGCCTCGGCTATACTTCCCTCCGACGTGACATGTTGCGAACGTATCCTTTGATGACACCATTCATCCTTTCGAGCGGCATCATCTTTGTGCAGGAATGTCGGCCCGAGTTGGATGATATCCTCCACGATATGGACCAGCAGATGCACCATAATGTCGAAGAATGCGGGCGGGAAGTACATCTCAAGCTCGCATAGTATCACCACGATCTCTTCCTATAGCCTTCTGAGTTGCCTCACGCCAATCGACTTCCAAGAGATGACGTCGAAAAAGTTGCATAGGCCAAATAGCGCTTCACGGACGTGCGCGTCCATGATCCCACGGATTGCAACCCGGAAGTCTGCGTCATCGGCCGCGTGGCGATCGTGAGACTTCATCCCGCTGAACTTCGCTTTTGGGTCTAGGTATCTGCTTATCTTCCCCACAGAATCAGAAGGAAGTTTTACTCCTAGGAGGCAGGTGAAAAACTGCTCGATCTCCTCGACTTAGAGTGAAGCACGCGGGAGGGTAGTCATTTCCGGTCTTCTTGGCCTTTTTGCCTTTGCGACGACTTTCTGTGTCCTGCTTCGCCTCATCATCATCATCATCATCATCATCATCATCATTAGCGTGAAGCTCCTGCTGATGCCCATTGATTTCAAGTATGCCCTTGCTTTCGCCCATCTTTGGTCCTCTCTGGCATGTTGAGCAGGGTACCAAGCAGACTCTCGCACACGTTCTTCGTGATATGCATGACATCAAGGCTGTGAGGCACACAGTGGATCTTCCAGTACGGCAAGTCCAAGAAAATAGACCTCGTTTTCCATACCTTCAGCAGCGGCTCTGGCGCCTTTCGCTTCTTTCCCGGCTCTGGCTCCTTTTCCTTCTTTCCCGGCAGTGGGGAGTCTTTCCAATTTTTCAACAGCTCGTCTATTTCCTCGCCGCTCCTCGTACATGGGCGTTTTCGGGGTTTGGTTTCACCATCGAACAGATCCTTGCGTTTCCTCCACGGTTCATCGTCGCGAAGCCACCTTCGATGTCCCATGAACATGGTTTTCGAAGACCCGGGATCTCTATCTAGCTGGCGATACGTTGTGTCATCCATGCACCTTACGCATCTAGAAAATCCGTGGACTACCTGCCCATGAGATATCCGTAACCGAGATAGTCGTGCACCGGCCGTGAGCAAGGCGGCTCTCATAGGGAAATATTATTTCTCCGTGGCGTCCCACGTATTGGTGGCGTTTTCCACGGCGTGTCTAGCTCCTCCTTCAAAGAGCCCCGGTCTGATTGATGCTTGTTCCCTGGTTGTTTCGCCCTTCAATTAGCATACTCGTGTGAATGTACTTCCTCTTCATGCACAACCGGGGGAAGGTTGTACATCCACACAAACACGGGCCAGGTGCTATGTGTGCTTCTCACGGCTGCCAAGCGGATTGACTCCATCGGTGCTCGCGCCCAAAGACGATGTTCCTTGGATCCTTCCCAAATTACGGGTATTCGAAGTTCAACGCTTGCACTTGGCTCGCATCCTTAGGGTGACTCAGCATCTTGTCTTTTTTATTTATCTCCAGATCATTTCCGTCATCTTCCTGCTTCTTCTCCTCCCTATCCGTGTGCCAACGCAGGAGCTTTGCTACCTTAGGGTCCGCGAAATACCGCTACAGACGAGGAGTGATCGGAAAGTACCACACCGATTTTCGAGGAGCTTTCTTCCTCTTCTTGTATCGAGTGACGCCGCACACAGGACATATGGTAGACTCCGCGTGCTCGTCCCGATAAATGATGCAATTGTTCATGCACACATGGTATTTCACGTGCGGTAAATCCAGAGGACACACGATTTTCTTCGCCTCCTCGAAACTGGTGGGGCACTTGTTCCCCTTGGGAAGGCGTTCGTGCGAATGACATGTTCTCGTCGAAGCATGCGTCCGTCATTTTGTGTTTTACCTTCATCTCCAGAGCCATGAGCGTTACTTTCAGGTGGGTATCCTCGGGCCTGCATCCTTCATACAATGGAGTAACCGCGTCTATCTCCAGCTGATCCATCTTGGCTTTCTCTCGGGCGGCAGCTCTTGCGTTATCCGTCTGCTTGAGAAGCAACTCTTGAATATAAGGGTCCTGCACCCAGCCTCCATCGTCGTCTGCTCCGGCATCTTCATCTTCATGATCATGCCCTTCGTCTTGATCTTCCTCATCATCATGTACGACATCTTCTACATGATGACTGTGTACAACATCACCGTCGTGATCATGTCCTGGAGATTCTTCGTCTTCTCGCCCTCCCTCGCCATGGTGGTTGTCTTGTTGCCCTTCCTCATTTATTGACCGGCCCCCATGGACGACTTCATAGTCATCTTCATCACCTTGCCACCGATAGCCATCCATGAAACCACGCAAGAGTAGGTGGTCCCGCACCTGCCCCGAATCTGGGTCCGCAATAAGGCTCTTCAACTTGCATCTTCGACACGGACATCTTATCTCCGTCTCGTTCTTTTGAAGCATCTCGGCCTTCGCGGAGCTCAAAAACCTATTCACGATGCCTTCGGTCATCGTGCGGACCATGGTAGAGCAAAACGATATTTTAGAACCAAGAAAAAATTTGGCATGACCTTCCCTAAAAATAGGACCAAAAAGAATGCATAGTGCCAAAATTCTCGCCGAAACGGAAATGAATCAACATTCCAGCAAAATATTGGCAACTATCGCATTTCAAATACCGATACTTGCAAACACAAACATATATGCAACACCACAAACATATGCAACATCACAAACATACATAGATCTAGCTAGGCCACAAAAAGTGCATGTGCACGTTGTTCTAGCGAGCTAGGGAGAAAAAAAGTAGATCTACAACATGAAGATAGCTTTCCCCTTACTTACCTATCAAAAAAAAGGTAATTCCACCACTTAATTTTGATGAATCTATGGTGCAAATGAGGTGAGGAGGAGGAGGCAGCCGAAAGTTTGGAGAAGGAGGTGGAGGGAATGAAGTGGGGAAAGTGAGTGGGTAGGTGAGGCTGTCCAAAATATCTTGTTGGGGTCCCGAGGTTACTAATGGTGCACCACCAAAGAATGCGCCATTAGTATGCACCTTTACTAATGGCGCACTGCAGGTGGTGCGCCATTAGTAGTTTTGCAAAAAAGTAAAAAAATTACTAATGGCGCATTGTCTGTCTAGTGCGCCATTACTAGTTATAACTAGTAATGGCGCACTTCGATCGGATGCGCCATTAGTATGTATGTAAAAATGAAAAAAAAAATATTACTAGTGGTGCACCATTTTTCTGGTGCGCCAATAGTGTCTTCCACACTAATGGCGCATCACCAACTAGTGCGCCATTAGTATATAGTAGTGGCGCACTGCATCCCTGGTGCGCCATTAGTGTCAATCCTATCTATAGCCCTTTTCCTAGTAGTGCCCTATCGGTCAGACCGATTTGCCTAGGGTTTGTGCCAGTGGCTATGACATTTGAACTCGGTGGCGCCGGATAGAAAGAGTCGGTAGGACCGATTTTGACTTTAGGTTTAGGTCATATGTGGATGTGAGAAAGTAGGTGAGGGTTTTTGGAGCATATCACTAAGCACTTGAAGCAAGAGGCTCATTAAGCAACACCTCATCCCTCCTTGATAGTATTGGCTTTTCCTATAGACTCAATGTGATCTTGGATCACTAGAATGTAAAATGTAGAGTCTTGAGCTTTTGAGCTTGAGCCAATCCTTTGTCCTTAATATTTTGAGGGATCCACTTTCATCATCCATGCCATGCCATTCATTGAGCTTTCCTGAAATATTTGTCTTCGAATAGCATTAGCTCAATGAGATATATATTGTTATGAATTACCAAAACCACCTAGGGATAGTTGCACTTTCAGTGTTACTAAAGTCAGCCTCACCCTGTGCATTGTGCAGTCTGTCACCGCCGTTGTACAGCACATTGGCACCTCGTCTCGTCTCCCTCTCCGCTCCCATAGCACCACTCCATCTCCATCTCCTTCTCCGTCTCTATTTCCGTCTCCATCTCACTTTGTGCCCCAGGTGTACCGGCGCCTCACTCGCCTCCCCAGTACCACTATTCCCTCGCTAGCTGCTCCAAAGACCGACATCCTTCTCCCCCGTAAATCAAGCCCCCTTCCAAACTCCACCATGGCCGAACACGAACCGCGCAGCATCCATATGAGCCGCGATTGGAGCAATCTCCCCAGTGACATCCTCGACCTCTGTTGTTCGTGTATGGATATGTTGAGCGCCCTGCGGCTGGCTGCATGCTCGAGGGACATGCACACGACCATCATCGAAGCGAGGCCTAAGCTTTTCAAGACACCATGCTTGCTGCTATCTGGTCTTGTGAGATTGGCTCACCATGATACGGAGGCGTGCGTGATGCCCCTCGACTTCAATCTGATCTCCATTAGCCGAAACTTCTTTGCAGGTATGTAGTGGGTCGCCGTACATCATTTCCCTCGACATCGATCCGATCACCATCACCCGAAACTTATTGGCAGGTATGTACTGGGTCGGCATGAACTCCCACTGGATGGTTGCCTTCAGAGAAGACGGTAAAAAGTTGGTGCTCGTGAACTTCGGACCTCCCATGAGATTATCCTTCCTCCGTTGGATTATATAGAGTATTACCATCGCGGTCCAAGTCATCTAGATTACTACGTCGGTTAGACGGACCTTGTTTTGCAGAAGATTGTAATCTGCCAAGTGCCCACACGACATGCGAATTACGCAGACTTCAAGCTAATTGCCTTGTTCGACCGCGGACTCGCCTATCTTTACGCGGGTGCATTCTTTAGCTGGAGACAACTCGGCTCGCAGTGAATCATCGTCAAAGCTGATACACACTTCTGTGATGCTATTGAACACAATCGCATCATCTACGCGATCGACAAAGCAGATGGCACTACGTATTGCTGGGATGGCGCGTGTAAGTTGTTTCCGTCTTATGTTAATGATGACGCCATGACACTGTTTGAACTTTTTGTGATGATTGGCATATCCCTGTTTGAGCAGAATTTGAGTAGAACTATGGCAATGTATTAGAGACGCCGTAAATCAGCTATATTTGGAATGAGTTAATTCATGCGATCGTGACCATGTCATTACAGCCAATTTGTACCCTGAATAATCAAACTATTAGGAATATATTGATATTATCCTTATTTTACAGTAATCTATATACTACTACTAAATATGAGTGTGTATCAATGGCCATGTTAGTTTCCTCATTTTCATGATGTAGAAACATGCACCACACTGTTGGTTTCATCTAACCATACATTAGGGAAGTAAATGTGCATATGGAGAACTCGATATTTGGAAGTAGTGAAATCCTGCAATGCTTACCATGTGTACATACCTATATTCGCCCTTCAGCAATCAATGGCTAGAATAATATCCTCACAAAAATTTTGCCCACAGAACACGAGTATATAACAATGCATGGTCTGTTAGTTGCCTTGAAGAATTTGTTTGTGAGGACAGAACATGATTACACAACATTCATGACATGGTAGTCTCCTGTGAAGAATCGATTGCGAGATAACATGACTATAACAATGCATGGCACTTCTATATTTTCGAACCCAGTATATATTTCCCTGTATTTTCCTCCCGGTTCCAACAGGGACATATCAATGCTGTTTCTTTTTTTTCGAAAAGGGGGGACTCCCCGGCCCCTGTATTTTCTATATCAATCTTGTTTCTTGCATTATCCTACTCATACTCTGAACAATGCTGATCTTACATTAACAATGCCTGTCCTTTTTGATATGATGCAGTGTCCCTACAGTTACTGCCCTTTGTAATCACACCACCTTTGCCAAAAACAGGGAAGCACAATTGGTTCCTCGCTTGATCGTATTGACGGCAAAAGATCGATGATCATTCGGACACATGAGCCGGAAAAGTTTTATTGCAAAAACCCCACTGTATACAAGCACCGTAATACGTGAGTATCCGGACAGTGGCTGTTACGTCTATGAGCAGGATACCAGCTTGTTGGGGCCTTTAGGATTTTTTTAGTTGGAGGCGGGTAAACAGCCTTGGTTCACACTCTCTGTTTCTTGGACTCAATTATCCGATTATACAGGAGATCACCGTTGGCATGGACCTTGATGGCAGAGAGGCTCTGTTTGCTATGGAAAACGTGTCTACACGGTGAGCCCTAGGAGTTCGGGAGCAAACTCCCCTGATTGTCAACGATACAGCCTGCAGCCAAAAGAAGGTGAGAATGACAAAAGCATCCGGATTAACTTTGATCCTTGGATGTCTCAATTCTGACGAGCAGTGATGTGGTTCAAGCCTTGAGGTTGATAGGTAATTGGGCTGTTGCATCGAAAGGTTGGAGTTTGGTGTCTCCGGATCCTTTGGTAAACAAGCGGGGCTGCAAATTATGATGGTGTTAGATCATCTCTTGAATGACTTTGTTGTCTTTGCTGCTGGTTACGGATGGGTAGTTCTTTCTTTTGTTATGCATATTCCTTGTCATTTGGTCATCCTCGTCTATGTCACTCTTACTATGTAATAGTTGCTACATTTAGAATGTCATTCTAAATGCGGATCACGACGGTCTGAGTCTTTAGATTAGTGCGTTTTGGTGGTGTAGCAAGACTTCTTATGAACTATCATGTCTTCTTTGTTTATGTCGATAGTAGTCACTAGTCGGTGTTTGAATGTTGTATATATCGTTGTTTGAACTGTTTATTGTCTCGAACTCTTTGGTGGGCTAAATGAGGGCATCACCATTCTCCAGTGTTCAGAGTATATCTCCTTTTTTCAAGTTATATAATTTGAGCTTAGTGTCTTTTCGATGAGGTACACTTGTTTGGGCCAGTGAGGTGTTGTTGAATATGGGCCGAGTAGTAACACAATGCCAAACATGTCAATTATGACTCTCAGGCCGGGCTCTCAAAAGATCCTAAAAAAAAGGCCGGGCTCTCCAAAAAACAAAGAATAAGGACTCTTAGGCCGACATGTGGGCGCCACCGGTGTTTTCGTGCGCTTGCGCGCTGAGGGAGTCCTGGATTAGGGGGTATCCTGACAGCTGGACTATATCCTTTGGCCAGACTATTGGACTATGAAGATACAAGATTGACGACTTCGTCTCGTGTCCGGATGGGACTCTCTTGGCGTGGAAGGCAAGCTTGGCGATACGGATATGTAGATCTCCTTCTGTTGTAACCGACTCTGTGTAACCCTAGCCCCCTCCGGTGTCTATATAAACCGGAGGGTTTAGTCTATAGGACAACAACAATCATACCATAGGCTAGCTTCTAGGGTTTAGCCTCTGTGACTCGTGGTAGATCAACTCTTGTAATACTCATATTCATCAAGATCAATCAAGCAGGAAGTAGGGTATTACCTCCATAGAGAGGGCCCGAACCAGGGTAAACATTGTGTCCCTTGCCTCCTGTTACCATCCGCCTTAGGCGCAATTCGGGACCCCTACCGAGATCCGCGGTTTTGACACCGACATTGGTGCTTTCATTGAGAGTTCCTTGTGCCGTCACCATAAGGAAGGATGTCTCGTCTCATTGTCAAGGACAGCGTCACCTCTGGGGGAGCCCTGGCTGTCGGCCAGACTCTCCGGCTAGGCGAGTTCGTCATGACCGCCCGTTCGGCTGCTGCGCCGACGATGACTTCTCGGGTCATTGAAAACATCCTCCACGTCGGCTCGGAACTGGCCGAGCAGATGGATCCGATGGAGCTCTCTTCCCTAAACAAGCTCTTGGACCGCATCGCTGCTTTGGGAGTCGCTACGGACTATGATCAGATCGGGCTTAAACCCGACCAAAGGGAGATTAACTCTCCGCCGGTCACCCATCAGATAGCGGTGGTGGAGGAACAATGCGGTAATTTTTCCTCAATCTTGAGGACAAGCTATGTCCGGATTCCAGAGCTCTCCGAGCCAGATACATGTACACAGGAGGACATCCCCCAAGCCTTGAACGTAGAATCAGGCAGTGGGCCAGACCTATCGGGCGACATCCCGGAGCCCGAACCTCCAAGATCGGAAACTCCCATGCGCCTAGGTCTCAGATAGGGTCAGGGTTCGGACTTAAATCCGCCCACCCACCCAGATACAAGCGATCTCTCCCACATTAGACAAGAGCCCCAGGAAATAGTACATCACTATTGGGTCAGATTCCTCCTTGTAATGAACAAGGTCAAGGATTGTCGAGAGGAAGACGCAATTTCATTCTTCTGCAATAATTGCACGGACAAGGGAATCCTTAACGCCATAAGCCGCCGCAACATAGCACAATTCGCTGACTTGGCGGCCATAGTACGGAAGTACTGTGCGATGGAGAGCGCCTGGAAAACCGAAACAGAATTTTGGGATAATCCGGCTTTGGCTAAATAGCCAGTCCGAACTAAAAGGGTGCACCCCCGTAAGTCACCCGATTCAATCACAAAAAAGAAAAAGCCCACTACAGGGCATGGAACCGTATTGGAGGGATGGCTTAACGGACCCTGCAAAATTCACGAAGACGGTGGATACCACACCAACTCACAGCCTTAGTGTATGTTGGTTACTCCTGCAGGTTGATAAGAGTGGTGAGGATCTCCTCATTCAAATCACCTTATAGCATCATCCCGTGAATTACAATACAGTCTTAACAGTCTTGAGACATTCGCCTCAAATAATAGGCGCAAGCGAGCACTCCAGCCTTGCCGAGATCTACCAGTGGCAGCAATAAATCCATGGAGCGACACGGCTATCACCTTCAATTCGGATTTAACCTAAATGCCGAACGGCCCGAGCACCAACCGCATTAGTCCTTAGTCCAATTGTGGACGGCTTCCGGCTCACTAAAGTGCTCATGGACGGCGGCAGCGTGATTAAACCTCATTTACGAAAACTCTTCACAAACTGAAATAGATGGAACCGCATTGAGCAAAGCAGCACAACCTTTAGAGGAATCATTCCCGGTCGGGGAGCACGTTCGCTGGGAAAATCACACTAGATGTGGTATTCGCACACCGGAAAATTACAGGTCGAAGAAATAACAATCCAAGTGGCCCCGTTCAGTAGCGGATACCACGCCCTTCTAGGGCGGGAGGCATTCACGATCTTCCAAGCTATACCTTATTACGGGTACATGAAGCTCAAAATGCATGGGCCCAATGGAATTATCACTCTAGCTAGTGATCCTGACATAGCGCTCCGCGCCGAAAACAAAACAGCCGCACTAGCCCTCGAGGCACTATCCGAAGCCCTAGCGGTAGAGGAGTCAACTGCGCTACGCTCAACTGTGGACAGGTACGACGTGATACTCGACAAGAGATCCAAGCCCACCTCTTTCAAACCAGCGGACGAAATAGTCAAATTCCAAGTCCACCCAACGCACCCTACCAAAATAGCCTCAATTGGGGCACAGTTAAACCCCGATGTGCACGCCGCACTATGGGAGTTCCTGCGCGAGAACTGGGACATATTTGCCTGGCACCCATCAGATATGCCAGGAATCCCACGCAAGTTGGTCGAGCATAGCCTCAACATTCTAAAAGGGTTCAAGCCGGTCAAGCAGACTCTTCGGCGCTTCTCCGAACCTAAGCGACAAGCTATGGGCGAGGAACTAGCCAAGTTATTGGAGGCCGGATTCATCAGAGAAATAAAACACCCGGACTGGCTAGCAAACCTGGTGATGTGTCACGCCCAAGATGCGACCCTATCCGAAAGGAACTCGAAGGTCCCACCAAGGATAGAAGCGCATCTTGAAGACGCTTTTGCAAGGTGGATATCATTACATCAACATTACATAATAGATGGGGATACATCCAATACATACAATGTCACCAGAATACAACAATACAGCATACAAGAACAACATCCGACTACGGATGAATCATAAACAGAAACTCAACAATATCCACCCTGCTAGCCCAGGCTGCCGACCTGGAACCTATCCCCTGATCCAAGAAGAAGCAGAAGAAGAACTCCAAAACAAGCACACATCGCTCTCACGTCATGACCATCGCATAACCTGCACTACAACTGTTGTTGTAGTAATCTGTGAGCCACGAGGACTCAGCAATCCCATTACCATGGGTATCAAGACTAGCAAAGCTTAATGGGTAAGGAAGAGGTAAAGTGGTGAGGTTGCAGCAGCGACTAAGCATATATGGTGGCTAACATACGCAAATGAGAGCGAGAAGAGAAACAAAGGAACGGTCGTCAACTAGTAATGATCAAGAAGTGATCCTGAACTCCTACTTACGTCAGCATAACCCAGAAACCGAGTTCTCCTCTCGATCAACCCCGAAAAGAGACACTCACGGTTACACACACGGTTGGTGTATTTTAGAAGAGTTTACTTCAAGTTTACTACAACCGGATATTAACAAATTCCCATACGCCACATAACCGGGCACGACTCTCGAAAGTTTATACCTGCAGGGGTGTCCCAACTTAGCCCATGATAAGCTCTCGCGGTCAACGAAGGATATTCCTTCTCCCGGGAAGACCCGATCAGTCTCGGAATCCGGCTACAATACATTTCGCGGTAATAAAACAAGACCAGCAAAGCCGCCCGGATGTGCCGACAAATCCCGATAGGAGCTGCACATATCTCGTTCTCGGGGCACACCGGATGAGCCAGACGTCGGGTTGGCATAGACCACGATTGCCCGAGGCGCCGGACATCGCTCGGTTTGGACCAGCACTCGAAGGAGAACTGGCCCGGGGGGGGCTAAAATGAAGATGACCCTCGGGCTCCGGAAACCCAAGGGAAAAAAGGGCATAGGTGAGGCAAATGGTAAAACCAATGTTGGGCCTTATTCAAAGCGAACTGTCAAGGGGGTCCCATAAATCACCCAACCGCGTTAGGGACGCAAAATCCGGGAACATGATACCGATATGATGGAAACTAGGGCGGCAAGAGTGGAACAAAACACCAGGCATAAGGCCGAGCCTTTCACCCTTTACCAAGTATATAGATGCATTAATAATATAAGAGATATTGTGATATCCCAACATAATCCTATTCACCATGGAGCAATCTTCAACTTCACCTGCAACTAGCAACGCTATAAGAGGGCTGAGCAAAGCGGTAACATAGCCAAACAATGGTTTGCTAGGAAGGGTGTCAAAGGTTAGCGGTTCATGGCAATTTGGGAGGCTTGAGCAGCAAGTGAGAGGTAGCGCATCATAGCGATAGAACGAAGAAACTAGCATAGAAATGATAGTAGTGAGATCCAGGGTAGCGGTCATCTTGCCTGAAATCCCGCTAGGAAGAAGAATGAGTCCATGAAGAAGATGAAGCCACGAAGACGAACCAAGCGTAGACGACCGAATCCTCACGATCGCAACGAAACGGGAACTATCGAGAAGAAGCACACAACAAGGTAAACACAACACACATCAACAAGACATGATGCACAACCAAGCATGATGCATGACAAGCTACATGAAGCTACTCATGGCAGGAGATGATGCAAACAAGAGCAGCACATCAAAACAAGTTTAAAATGAGGCGGGAAACAACATAGAACAATTCCGGTAAGTCCTCATATGCAAATTTCGAAATTGGTCCAGATCTGAATAAACCTTATGTTCAAGTTGTTAAACAGCAAGTTAAGATGCACCACGATGATCTACACGAAATTCTAGTCAAGTTACATATAAAGTTCATTTAATTCGGAGCTACGGCCTAGAAGATATGAGCAAAACAAGTTAAACATGGCATTGATGCAAAATGCATTCAAAAATCAAACATACACCTCAAAACAAGGATGCAACATGATAATATGAAACTACATGCAAAATCACGCAAGTTTCATATAGAGCACACTCAAAACGGAGCAACGGTTCAACACATACACTATACAAGTTATCATGTCAAACTACTAATTGCATGACATGAACCTACTAATTGCATAGAACAAAAGTCTTTTACTGAACATGAGCCAAAAAGGACCAGAAGATATGATGGAACCCATGTAAACATGGCAAATGATATGACAGCTTCATACATGGCAGGAACAACAATAAGTAGGCATGTTGGTGAGCTTGAACCACTCACCACAGAGCAATACATGGCATGGAAAGGAAACCAACAGTAATAAGGCATGTTTAAGAAGCTAAGCATGGCAAGAGCAAGTTCATAGAGTGCATGGATCACTAGAAAAGCACATGGCAAAACTGAACTTAATGTTGACAGGCTGACAGCAACATTATTTAGCAACTTTGAGAGCAAGATTACAACAAGTTACAGCAGACTATAAATGCAACCAGGGGCATTAATGGATAGAGAAAGACATGTATAACAAAAAATCCTTAGTGAACATCTCCAGATTATGCATAGAATGACTTGTAGCAGCAGGTTTACATAGCATCACGAAATAACAGATTCAGACAAGCAAAACAGTAACAGCAAGTACCCTACTTAACAAGCTTGATGCACTCACTACAAGACCCACAAAAATACATGGATAGCACCACTGTGCATATGGCATGACATAGTTCAAAACTCATGTAGAGCTCATGCTCATAAGATGCACACATCAAATGCAACAAAAATGACAAATCACCATGTTATAACAGTTTCAGCAGGTTAACATCATATAGCAATCTTGCAACGATGATTCAGGCATTAATATGTACTCAAATGAACATGATGCAATGTAATTAAATATAGAGCATCTCATGGCGAACAATTTGATATATTATACACACAAAACGGAGCAGCATGCAAGGAGTTATGACATGTCAAAGTATGCACCAGAATATGTAAATAATTAGGGACGCAAAATTTCGACCTCGGGGAAAAAGTCAACGACGGCGGTTTCAGATCTGGATCGGGCGGCGCGGATCTCGAGGTTGGCCGGCTCGGGCCACCGGAGTTGAGGAAGGAGGCGACCTGGGTCGGGGAGGGGCGGAGGGGGCCGGGCGGCGCTGGTGGCCGGAGGGCGCGGAAGGCGCTCCGGCCGCGGCGGCGACAGCCGGTGGCTGGCGGCGACGGCACCGGCGGCGCCGCCGGACGGTGGGTGGAGGAGCTCAGCATGAGAGGCGGCGAGGTTTGGCGCGGGCGGCGGGGAGGCGAGGCGCATGGCGGCGGCGGCGGGCAAGCGCGGCGGGAAGACGGGCGGCGACGCGGGCTCATGAGGTTCTGCGGGCGGGCCCGATCTAGGCCTCACGGGCCCCGACGGCGGGGAGGAGAGAGAGAGGGCGCAGGGGGGCGATGTGGCGCTGCTGGATTGGGCGCGGGGGCGGCGGCGATGACGTGGCAGCCGGCGATTGGCCGGGCGACGTGTCCGGCGGACATGTCCGGCGTGGATGGACATGTCCGGCGGCGCGAGGAGGAAGAAGACTAGGGTTAGGGTGGAATTCATCCGCGAATTTCGGGGGAGGATGCACATATTTATAGGTAGAGGGAGCTAGGAGAGTCCAAATGAGGAGCGGTTTTCTCCCACACGATCGTGATCGAACGACTGAGAGCATGGAGGGGGTTTGCTGGGTTTTGGGCCACTTTGGAGGGGTGTTGGGCTGCAACACAAAGAGGGCTTTGCGGTTACCCGGTTAACCGTTGGAGTATCAAACGACCTCCAAATGGCACGAAACTTGACAAGCGGTCTACCGGTGCTATACCAAGGCCGCTTGGCAAACCTCGGTCCATTCCGAGAACGTTTAACAACCGCACACCTAAAAGAGGCAAAAGGGGGCGCCGGGGACATAGGAGTGCGGATTGCAAAGCGGACAACGGGGAAAATGCTCGGATGCATGAGACGAACATGTATGCAAAATGAGATGCACATGATGACATGATAAAATGCAACACACAAGCAAATGACAAGGCAACAACGACGAATAACTGGCGGACACCTGGCGCATCGAATCTGGGGCGTTACGTGATGGTACCAAAGAAGGAAAAATCATGGCGCTTATGTGTCGACTTCAAAGACCTCAACAAAGCTTGCCCAAAGGATCCCTTCCCCCTCCCCCGCATCGATCAAATTATCGACGCCACTGCGAGACACGACTCATTGTGCTTCCTCGATGCATACCCGGCTACCACCAAATCAAGATGGCCGAGTCCGACCAAGCCGCAACGGCGTTTATCACGCCATACGGCCCCTTCTGTTTCAACACAATGCCTTTCGGGCTCAAGAACGCCGGTGCAACGTATCAACGCATGATTCAGACATGCCTGGAAAAGCAAATCGGCAAAACATTGGAAGCATACGTAGACGATGTGGTCGTCAAAACCAGACACGTCGACTCTTTAATAGACGAGTTGAGGCTTATGTTCAACAACCTCCGAACATACGACATCAAGCTCAATCCGGAAAAATGTGTTTTCGGCGTGCCCGCCGGAAAGCTCCTCTGTTTCATCGTCTCCAATAGAGGGATTGAAGCAAATCCGGCTAAAATCCGAGCCCTGTCACAATTGGCCATCCAACAGACCTCAAACAAATCTAGAAATTAACTGGATGCGTTGCGGCCTTAAGTCGCTTTATCTCCCGATTAGGAGAAAAGGCACTACCCCTTTATCGCCTTCTTCGGCGCACCGAACACTTCGAGTGGACGGATACTGCCACGGCCGGACTGGAAGAAATAAAAACCATACTGGCCACCAACCTAATCCTGGCCGCGCCAAACATCGGCGAACTGATGTTGTTATATATAGCAGTGACTCATCAAGTCATAAGCGCATCACTCGTCGCCGAACGAGAAACAGACGGACATAAATTCCCCCTTCAAAGGTCGGTATATTACGTATCCACTGTCCTCACCCCATGCAAATCACGGTACCCGCATTATCAAAAGATAGCGTATGCGGTATTCATGGCATCCCGGAAAATACGTCACTACTTTCAAGAGTGTTCAATTACAGTGGCCTCTGAAGTACCACTGAACGACATAATAAACAACCGCGACGCCACAGGCCAGATTTCCAAATGGGCCATAGAGCTCCTCCCGTTCGACATAGCATATAAACCTTGGCGAGCTATTAAGTCGCAGGTATTGGCCGATTTTGTCGCCGAATGAATGAAGCGAACTCCCTAAGGAATACGGCGCATACTCCAATTGGATTATGCACTTCGACGGCTCTAAACTGTTGGCCGGTCTGGGGGCTAGCGTCGTCTTGACATCCCCTACCGGAGATACAGTCCAATATGTAGTCCAAATACTGTATACAGACTCCAACAATGTCGCCGAATACGAGGCCCTGTTACATGGTCTCCGAATGGCAGTCTCCATGGGCATTCAACGCCTGGAGGTGCGCGGGGACTCGAACCTCGCAATATTCCAAATAAATGGAGACTTCGATGCTAAAGATCCGAAAATGGCGGCTTATTGCAATGCCGTACTCAAGATGTCAGCTCGGTTCGAGGGGCTCGAATTCCACCATGGAGCTTGGGAAAACAATCAGGCGGCGGACGTCCTTGCCCGTATCGGTGCTAAGCGCGATCCGGTCCCACCCAACATATTCTTGGAAAGGCTGTTTAAGCCATCCGTGGCATGGGAAGGGGAAACAAGCAACAACAGTCCGGACCCGGCTACAACGCCAGATACCGAACACTCTGACATAATCGGCGGCTCCGCCACCGAAATAACACCTTCAGCCCACATAATAATGGCCGTCATCGCCCCATGGACTGAACCATTCCTGGCCTACCTAACCAGGCAGGAACTTCCCAAGGACCAAAATGAGGCATGCTGCATTGTGCGACGATCTAAAGCCTACAAGGTCCACGAGGGAGAACTTCATAGGAAAAGCACCACCGGAGTCCTTCAAAGGTGCATCTCCGAAGAGGAAGGGCGGAAGCTTCTGGAAGAAATTCACGCTGGACTCGGTGGCCACCACGCCGCAGCCCGGACCCTCGTAAGTAAGGCCTTCCGCACAGGATTTTATTGGCCGACGACCCGAGCATACGCACTGGACTTGGTCCAACGCTGCGTCGGTTGCCAGCTCTTTGCAAACCAAAGCCATATGCCACCCGTCGCCCTACAAACAATCCCCATTACCTGGCCTTTTGCCGTCTGGGGGCTTGACATGGTTGGACCCCTTAAAGGGGGAACCCATAAGAAAAAATACTTACTGGTAATGGTGGATAAATTCACCAAATGGATAGAAGCCAAACCTATTAAAACGGCCGAATCCGGACCAGTGATAGACTTTATAGCCGGGGTTGTACACCGTTATGCTGTCACCCACAGCATCATCACTGACAACGGCACGAACTTCACTGCCGATGAGGTGAAACTATGGTGCAGCAACATGGGCATCAAGCTCGATTACGCCTTTGTCTATCATGCACAAACTAACGGTCAAGTCGAACAAGCAAATGGTCTCATCATGAGCGGCATCAAACCCAGATTAGTGCGGTCCTTAAAGGAATCTAACACGCACTGGGTAGAGAAGCTCGACTCCGTACTCTGGGGGCTGCGGACCACGCCGAATCGCACTACCGGATACACACCGTTCTTTATGGTGTACGACACAGAGGCGGTTACGCCTGCGACATAATTCATGACTCACCTCGAGTGCGCATGTATGAAGAGAGAGAGGCCGAGCTCGATCGGCAGGACAGTTTGGACGCCCTCGAGGAGGAGCGTGATGTGGCAAAAGCTCATTCCGCATTCTACCAGCAACAGGCTAGAAGATACCAAAGCAGAGAAGTACGGGCCAAAACCTATAATGTCGGCGAGCTCGTTCTACACCTACCGGATAAGAAAAAGGACAAGCTCAATCCCAAATGGGAGGGCCCCTTCATCATTGACCAGGTCTTAACCGGTGGAGCGTACCGTCTGCGGGATGCATCGGATAACCGCCTCGAGCCAAATCCATAGAACGCAGCTAGGCTCCGAAGATTCTATGCCTAGTGCCGGACTCCGTGTTCGTCTCCTTACCTCTGTCAAATTTTTATACATACGTTATCTGTATTTTGTTTCTTTCTTCCCCTTTTCTTTCGAGGCCTTGAAGGGCTAAAATGTGTTTTGACTACACAATCTTGATGCGCCAGCCGCGCTCATTATACCTGGGGGCTTCCTATACAGAAGCTTAAATATTTTATGGGCTTCATGCCCCGCACATGTGTTATTCTTCCGCATGTACCTTTTTTTGCCACTATATGCATCAATATGACTTAAGTTTTGGCCAACCTGGGTTGCCTGGCTCTTGTATTTATGCCCTACGTTCCCGTTAATTCGGCTAGGGCATAAGGGGAGCACCTCTGCGACTGTTACTGCCGGGTCAGCCGGATGTGTACCTCAGACTGTGTGAAGCTGAAAGCTAGCATTCTTAAGGGAATATTCGGTCGGTGAATAAAAGATGACTTTTTGTTTTTTTCCACTTGGCCCAGATGTTTTTGCCTGCGTCTCTTCTCGCAGTTCGGACATGCACATTAGGGCATGTGTACCCAGGGAAAGGAACCCTTAACGGAACTATTCTCCCTGGAAGATGTTTCTTACTACCCATGTAATATAACATAACTAGTTGGGTACTTGCCTGTTCAAGCACTTATGACCCCTATGCCTGGTTTCCACGCATACCCAGGTTTTTACATAACTGCGCTGGTATTCAGATACACTCCACTATCGGGTCCAGACGTTGAAGCGAAAAGGTCCGCCATGACAAATGATTTACAATCCGGCTAGAGACATTCTACATGTCATTCAAATTACATAGTCACTTAGACTGACTATTCTTCTATGCCATCCAACAGGCTGTCTAGCCTACAATCCTGTTGGGAATACTTGGCGGCTAGCTCTACTTGGTGATACACCAAAGCGGCGACAGGATTTCTTTCCCATCAGGCCCCACAGGTCCGACCTCGGCCATGTGGTTTGGGTCAGCGTTGGTATACCGCGTCTTCACCATGGCCCAGGCTTCCCTGGCACCTCGACGGCAGGCCGATACCTTCCATAATCGGAAGCGCTGCCATGCTCCCTTGAGCTTCTCTGCAAGTCCTCCAAGGCCTTCGGGCAGGGAGACGGATGGCCACAAGGCCTGGGCAATACCCTGCATCACCTGCCGAACTTGTTCGTGCAGTTGGGAGAGCTCTGGTAAAAGATCACCCGCAGACCCGGGCATCTCGTTCGCGGGACGACCTGTCAGCATACCTGCAGACATAACTCTGTTAGCTGGCTTCCTCGCCGAACTCTTTTTGAAGTTCGTTCAAGCACTTACTGAAAATGTCGCATCGAAGCCGCTTGTTCTCCTTCACGGCGTCTGACAATTGGGCGCGAACATCCTTTAGTGCCACGCTCAGCTGAGTATTGGCATCTTGGAGATCATTTTTCTCCTGCCTAACCTTTGTAAGCACGCGCTCGCCAGCCTTTAGCCGTCGTATCACATGTTGCTCATCCGGATTCACTCCGGCGTCATCTGCAATATTTATTGTCAGAATTGCATGCATGCTGCATCCTATATGGTACCTGTCATTCTTTAAAGCAGGTGTTACCAGAGGAGGCCTTCTTAGACTCCTTCAATGCGGCCACCGCGGCCGTGAATGGGCCTTGCACTCTTCCAGCTCTTGAGACAATTGGGTACTCTTCTCTGTAAGAACCTGCACAGATAATGATCCTTAAATCAGTTGTGCCAACTGTTTCAAGTCTCAGGGGCTACTGATATATATAATCATCAAATTTTCTTACTTGTCTATCCTTTACATACTGGTCCATGGCTCTGGCAAGACCATTTTGAGCAGCACGGATGTACGTTTCTCCCGAATTGAAGGCATCAAATGCCTCTTGGGAGAAACAAGCATCACGGAGTACGGCCCGGCGGCGCCTGTGATTCATGGCGCTCTCCATTTCGGAATTTGTAGCGGATATTTTATCCGCATCCTCTATAGAAGGAACGTCTGATGCGTGCCCCGCCTCTGTGTCCGTCCCTGGAGCCCGGCTAGTGGAGGCATGATCGGCAACTTCTCCGGATATAGTCCGGTGAGTATTTTTCCTCCTGGGAAACATGGGTGTTATTATGTTTTCAAAGGCAAACCCACGGAACGAGGTTTTATATCATACCTCTGTGTCGGCTTCTCAGTCCGAACCGCTTTTCTTTTCAGCCTGCCCGGCCTCGGTACCCCTTGCTGGTAACTCGCCACGGGCTCGGCATGGCGTCCGGAGGACCTTCCCTATAAGACACCGTGCAGATACGGAAGGTAAGGTGCGTGGAAAGGGATACTTCTCAAAGGTTGGGCCCCTGGTCTCACTTACCTGAGAGGCAGGCAGTAGCCCCGGATAGTCGGCTGTAATAGCCACCATGGCCTCATCACGGCTTAATTGATAAAATATCCTATCGATTAGCTCCACGAATATGTCCGGATCCTCTTGAAGACCGGGGTCGAGGGACCGTTCAGGTTCCTCTGGTTGTGGAGGTGGGCTATTTATCTCCCTTACTGCCTTACGCAGCTCCTGCGGTGAACAGGCAAAATAAGACATTTATTGTGGAAATGCGGAAGGGAAGGGCATGAAAAGTGGCAGCTTACCCAGCTCGGAGGATTGTACATGGAGAATCCGTCCCGCGGTTTGATGCGGAGGAACTCCTCTTCCTCTCCCTTGTACAGACTGCAGTGGTTTTTTCCAGAGCGGCAACGGAGTCCGGCCCCTTACGGCCGCAGCGGGTGGCATCGTCTTCCCCGTTAAAGTCCCACATTGGGCGGCCTCGGTATTGAAGCGGCTGCACCCCTCGCATAATGCATATTGACATAACTTCGGTTGTAGTCAGTCCTGATAGAGCCAGCACCTTTATCCGGCTCATCAGGTAAGAAACGTCTCTATCATCTTCCTCCTGAGGGATCCTTGGTCGCCAGCTTACGCGTTTCTTCAGAGGAACATTATTAAACTCAGGAAGGCCGATCCGAATATGATCCGGAAGAGGGAAGTCCTCTATATAGAACCACTCTGAAGGCCAGTCTTCGGATGCCTTCTTCGGGTGCGGACAGTGCTCTGGTCCCGGCGATGCGCCATATTTCAGCTCCGCCCACTTGAAAGCAGTGACCCTCCTCGTAATGGGTGCGAGGCAGAATAGCCTCTTCCATAGCTCGAAGTGAGCCGCAGCCTGTAAAGAGTTCGCAGAAGAGCGACATAGCCAGCAATGTGCAAAATGGAGGCAGGAGTGAAATTATGCAGTGGAGGCCAGAGAACTCAGGAGCCAGCGGAGGAACGGGTGAATTGAAATCCCAGTCCCTTAATAAATAAGGGACAAGGCATACCCGTTCCCCTTTGGAGGGGTTGGGGAAGCTCTCTGCTTGTTCTCCGCCATTATAGGTGGCAAGCCCGGCTCGAACGGGGACCATATACGCTGGGGGGAGAAATACCTGGGTCTATAGCCTCACTAGTTGGCTATGCGGGACGGAACACTTCTTCCAATTACCGGGCTTAGGGCTACGGGGGCGAGAGCAGGAGCGGTAACGACTGGCCATGTTGGAATGGATCTTTTCCAGGCGTGCTCCGATGGATACTCGTTGTGGGAGGATGGTATGACATGGATCTGTGAATCCCCATCTCTTTAATAGGCGATTTGCCTACATGGCTAGGGTGGCAATTGTAAAAATGCCCCGGCTTCTCGCATTCGCCCAATGCGTGGAGGATCTCCATTATTAGGCGCAGAAGCCCAGGAGTGCAACATTTATGGGAAGCCGGACACTATTCAAACAAGTATTCAGAATTTGGAGAAGAACCCGCCTTGCAATGCCGAAGACAATCCGCGTGTGGGACTCATCGTCATTGAAGCCTGTTCGGGGGCTACTGAGGGAGTCCTAGATTAGGGGGTATCCGGACAGCCGGACTATATCCTTTGGCCGGACTGTTGGACTATGAAGATACAAGATTGAAGACTTCGCCTCGTGTCCGGATGGGACTCTCTTGGCGTGGAAGGCAAGCTTGGCGATACGGATATGTAGATCTCCTTCGTTGTAACCGACTCTGTGTAACCCTAGCCCCCTCCGGTGTCTATATAAACCGGAGGGTTTCGTAAATAGGACAACAACAATCATACCATAGGCTAGCTTCTAGGGTTTAGCCTCTACGATCTCGTGGTAGATTAACTCTTGTAATACTCATATTCATCAAGATCAATCAAGCAGGAAGTAGGGTATTACCTCCATAGAGAGGGCCCGAACCTGGGTAAACATTATGTCCCTTGCCTCCTGTTACCATCCGTCGACGCACAGTTCGGGACACCCTACCTGAGATCCGCCGGTTTTGACACTGACACACGCCGAGAGCATATTGGCGCGTGCTCGAAATTCATGCTACCTTTTCATCCCCAGTCTCCCGCCCCTCCCCCACCTCTGGAATCTCGATTCCTACTCCAGTTCCCCCAAATCCCCCTCCTGTACTCCTTGTACTCAAGCGCACTATCATGTCACCGGTCAACGCAGGTCTCCGAGCCTTAGATCCTGAGGTCCGTCCTGCCTTGATCATTTGTGTCTTTGTCACTCAAGCTGTGGCATGGCGGCGCTTGACGACCAGCTTCGGGCAAAATCTTGATGGTAACTATCAACGGCGACCGGCCTCCCGTCTCGCTGGACGACCTTGTCAAAGCTCTTCGCATTGCGCACGGCATCCAAATAAGTGACTTGATCGTCGAAGTCTGTCCGCCACCGGCTGATTTCTTCGTCAGGTTCCGGACAACTTTCGACTGCAGTATGTGTTTGAATCTTCCCGGCGTTTGTTCTGCGATGGCGCTACCGGTGAGCTTTGATCGGTGGCACCAGGATGGGGCTCGGTGCCCTCTGAGCTTGAGTTTTAACAAAGCTTATCTTCCATGGCATGCCTCGGCGTGCTTGGAACAATGAGTCCATGAACGAGCTTATCAACGACCTTGGAGGTGAGCTCGTAAGTATGTTTGTTCCTCTAGACAATTTGGGCTCACAGCGGTTATGGCATGGATGAAGAAGTCGTCCACCATACCGAAGGTGATTGGTGTTGAGATACCGGTGCAGGAACCGGGGTTGTACTATTCATCACCACCAAGGCCGCCGTGGACCACGTTAGGGATCTACCTGTATCGAGTGTTCGTGCATGTCGAACAAGTGGTCAATCCATCAATCGAAGTCCTCATTGCCGCTACCGGTGCCAGGTCCGTCGACAAGGTCCATTACAGGAGTCAACATCAGACTTTCCCCGTGTTGCTCGGAACGATGGATGGCACAGGGCCTACTCCATCGCGCGGCAGAGGCCACTGCTTCTTTGGGAGAAGAGGCAGGCTTGGCTGCCTTGATGTGCTCTAATTTGAGGTAACAACTGAATCTTGTCAGATACTAGTTAAATTCGAGCTATGGGTCTGAAGCACTGATATGCCAGTGCTTTGATTGTGACCTGTTCTAATTTTGTACCTGAACTTTGTTTTAGAAAGGGTTGTACGTCAACTTAATGTGCTAACAGAACTTATTGTGTTGTCTGTCTGTTTTCTTTGCACAACATTCAAGATATTTCCCCGTCATTTATAAAGACGATGAACCGTTATGTACGACTTTGTTGGTTTTAACATAGCCCTTCCCGTAGCGATCCACTGCTTCCATCCTGATTGTGTCGCATGCGTGAAATTTTTGTATGCAAGTTCAGTGTGCTATGCTGTTCTATATGATTGTGTCAACTATATAAGTTTTTACTGAGCATCAGCAATGCATATGGCTGAAAGATGTATTTACGAGCATCGACTGATGGGTCTCTCTCTCTATCTCTCTCTCTCTCTCTCTCTCTCACACACACACACACGCTCGCGCACACGCACAAGTGGGACCCGTTGAATTATTTATTTGCTCGTGACAGCTTTTAATTAGGTTCCACTGTAATCTAACTTTTTTCTTAAGTTATTAATTGAGCTCAGTGACTTCAGAAAGTTGTCTGAAGCCTTGTTTGGGCCTTTCGGTGTCGTTGAATGTGGGCTGAGTAACCATGTTAGGTTGTCTTTGTACTACAGGCCTTTTTTTCAAAATCAGCAATGCAACTGGGCCGACAGTTGTACACAATATCCGGGTCAACTTGTTATTCTCCGCCCCGCTGGACTGCAAACTTTCCTAGGAGGTATGCATTAGGCTTAACAAGAAAATGGACTTTAAGAAATAATAAATGGGATGTAATTATAATAACTGGGCAGTTACTATGCACGAAACACGTAATTAGTTTGAAAAATATATTATTTCTGGAATTTGAAAATTTTAATTTCATTACTTGTTGCGCGCGCAATATTTCGTTGGATTTTAACATAATACAACTTTATTTTGAAATATATTTAACCTGACTAGAAATATCGGATAAATATATTTCGGATCCCATCAAAATGTGGGAATTTTTTTGAATTCTGTTTTGAGCAGTTGTTTTAAATTATTAATCGTTGTCCTAGCTAGAAGTTGGGCTTTACTTTTAACAAACTGTAAATGGGCTGTAGTAAATTCATTAGAATTAAAAAGTGGGTTGTACATTCTTACAAATTGCAAATGGGTTATATGTTCTCTGCCAAATCCGAGCCGTGGGCCTACTAAGTTGACGCGTACCAAGGGCTTTGTCAACTTAGTCAATATAAACGATGCTAGCTGCAGTCACCGTACGATGTCCATCCAACGGTCGTAGTGCTTCTTCAACCTCTGGTCTTCTTGCTCCAGCCGCCCAATGCAGCGCCGGTCGTGTCGCGTGCTCCTGCCTCCCGTGGACGGCTGTGATGCCGCGGAGGCCTCACCGCCCCGTACTACTCCCACCGCTGGCCAGGCCATCCCTCTACTCAACCACACCCCCTGTTATTCTGCGGCGACGGCAGCCTCACACCGCAGCCGAACGGTGAACCCTCGTACTCCTCTTGGCTGGGCTTCCACTGCTGCATCTTCCCCGGCTCCGCGTCGTCCCTTTCCTAGGCCTCGCCGTCGTCCAGACCACCGCCCTGGTGCTCTCGGCGCGGCGTGGTCAACGTGGTCAACGACCGACTTCCATCAGAAGAGTATTGTACGTGGATAGGCTGACAGCTGGGTCCAGGCGGCAGCAAGGAAGTGCCTCATTATTACGTGCAAAATAATTATTCCTCCACCTGACAGCAGGGACCCACCGGACGGGCCACCTTATTTCGCGAAAAAAACGTTTCCCCCTGACTTCTGGGACCCACCTAACGGGCCAGCGTATTTCGCAAAAAAATGTTCCCCCCGCTGTCAGCTCGGACCCACCGGAAGTGCCTCCTTATTACGCACAAAAAAATGAATACTCCCCCTGCTAGCTGGGACCCACCATGGTGGGAGGCTAACTTAGGGCCTACTAAGTTGACTGGACGGGGCCTTTGTCAACTCTAGTCAATATGAACGATTCTAGCTCCAGTGACCGTACGATGTCCATCCAACGGTCGTAGTGCTTCTTCAACCTCTGGTCTTCTTGCTCCCGCCCAAAGCAGCGCCGGTCGTGCCGCATGCTCCTGCCTTCCGTGGCCGGCTGTGCTGCCGCGGAGGCCTCACTGCCCCCTACTATTCCCACCTCTGGCCAGGCCCTGCGGCGACGGCAGCCTCACACCGCAGCCGAACCAGTGAACCCTCGTACTTCTCTCCGCGCGGGCTTCCACTGACGCGTCTTCCCCGGATCCCCGTCGTCCCCTTCCTAGGCCTCGCCGTCGTCCACCGCCCTAGTGCTCTCGGCGCGGCATGGTCAATGTGGTCAAGGAACGACTTCCATCGGAAGAGTACTATACGTGGAGAGGCTGACAGCTGGGTCCACGGCCACAACCCAGTTTTTGTGTGATTTGCCAAGTAAGTCGCTTTGTCAAGCCTGTTGGGCTGCAAATCTTTCAAGACGAGGAGAGCTTTCATTAATTTGGCCGAGAAAATGGCCCATCAAGAATGAGAAATGGGTTGTACATTTTAAAACACATCAAACCGCAATTAGTTTCTAATATCTTTTTTTTTCATTTCAAGATTTTAAATTACATTAATTTTTATGCGTGGAGAATTTGTTGGATTTTATATTGATATACATTTATTTTTAAATCAGTTTGAATGTGAGTCGAAATTTGGGATTAAAAACAGTTCGGACCCTTTTTGAAATATGCAAAATTTCGTATAATTTTTAACCGTGGCCACAATATGGGTTGTAATGCTAAAAAGAATATGGGCTCCAAAAACCTTAAGAATTAGCAAATGGGCTGTAAATTATTAGAAATAATGGCGGATGGGTTGTATGCTGTTTTCCACAGATTTGAGGCTTTCCTAAAAAGGTTGACGACAGCAAAGGATTGTTGGATGTCCATCCAACGGTCGTCGTCTTCTTCAATCTCTGCTCTTCTGCTCCGGCCCGCTCAAACAAGCGCCCGGCGGGACCTGCGTGCTCCCTCCTCCCTGCGGTCATTTGTCTTTATTCTTGAGCCTCACCGCCCCACCGTCTTGCCATAGCTGGCCTAGCCATCCCTCTACTCACCCACACTGCTGTTATTCTCCGGCGTGACGGCAGCGGCGATAAACCCTCGTACAGTCGTACTCCCCTCCGCGTGGGAAACAACTGCCGAGTCTTCCCTGCCTCTGTGTCATCCCGTTCCTAGGCCTCGCCGTCGTCCACCGGTGTGGTGCTCTCGGCGCGGCGTGGTCAATGTGGTCAACGACCGACTTCCATCGGAAGAGTACTGTGCGTGGAGACGCTGACAGCTGGGTCCACGATCGCAGCAAGGAAGTGCCTCTTTATTATGCGCAAAATAATTATTCCTCCACCTGACAGCGGGGACCCACCGGACAGGCCACTGTATTTCACGAAAAAACGTTTCACCCCTGACTACTGGGACCCACCAGCTACACCTTCGCACGCAAGGAAGTGCGTCTGGGCAAAAAAAACAAAACGATTCGCCCCCCTGACTGCTGGGACCCACCAGCTACATCTTCGCATGCAAGGAAGTGCGTCCGGGCAAAAAAACCATTCGCCCCCCTGACTGTTGGGACCCACCAGCTACATCTTCGCACGCGAACGGCGCGTCCGGCAAAAACGATTCGCCCCCACATTGCTGGGACCCACCAGCTACATCTTCGCACGCAAGGAAGTGCACGGCGGTGGGGACCCACACGGTCGAAGCGTCGTGGCGTTTTCATTCTGGTCATGACGATAATGCGTACATATATACTTGGTCGATGTAGAGGCACGCACGCGTGCGTAGTAGAGCAGCGTCGTGTCATAGTAGAGGCGCCGCGTAGCATGTACTGCGTCGTCTGTGCCGAGGAGCAAGAAAGAAAATACGCCGCGTCACGTACATACGGGCAGGGTCTCGAACGCCTACTCGCGCATACGCACGGCGGGCTCGTGTACATGGCTGGGTCGAACGGAGAAACAGCGTCGTCTTCGTGTTCATGGGGAGGCAGCGGAATGCGTCGTGTTCATCGGGAGGCAACGGAACGCGTGGAGCCAACCGCCGGGTCGAAGCGGAATGCGTGGTCGTGTTCATCGGGAGGGCTTGGACGGAACAGGCGATGGAAATGAGGCCTGGCGTACCGCACAACGGAGGAAACGGACCTCCTACGTTCGGAACGGGGTCCTGTTGATTGGGAGGGGTGTGGCGTACCGCAAAACGGAGGAAACGGACCTCCTACGGTCGAAACGGGGGTCCTGTTGATCGGGAGGGGTGTGGCGTACCGCAAAATGGAGGAAAACAGACCTCCTACGGTCAAAACGGGGGTCCTGTTGATCAGGAGGGGTGTGGCGTGCATAAAAGCAGATTTAAACGGGCCTCCTACGGTCAAGCAGGGGGTCCTGTTCATCGGGAGGGGTGTGTCGTACCGCAAAACAGGACTCCATGGGATACTGTTCATCTCCACCATCGACCTCCTCCAGCCTCCACGGGCTACCGTCGACCTCCTCCAGCCTCCACAGGCTCCCGTTCATCCAGCCTCCACTGCGCGCTACTCCACCGACTACTGTTCAACCACCCCTCCACCCTCTACTGTTCATCCAGCCCTCCACACCACGGGGTCCTGTTCAACCACCCCTCCACGGGCACCCTCCACCGCTTCTGTTCATCCAGCCCTCCACCACACCACGGGTCCTGTTCATCCAGAGGCAACGCCACCGCTCCTTGTTCATCCAAATCCTCCCGCAACGCTCTTTGTTCATCCAATCGATCGGCTTGATTAGCGGCGATAGCGAAGAATCGCTCGATCGGGTTCGATTAACGACCATCGATCGATCGCTCGGGTTCGATGTAGCGTAGCCATAAGTCTGCAATCGCTTCGGGTTGATTAGAGCTAACGCCTCGCTTTCGGGTTCGATTAGAACCAACGCCGCACACACACGCATACGTGTCACGAGAGAACGCATCGCCGCCCTGACCTCCCACCGTAACCGGAACTCCCGAAATTTTCTCCCCCTCGCTTCTACCACGTTTCCGTCATGGACGGCCCAAAGAATGTCATGCAGCTGCGTCTCCGGCCCGCCCAGGATGAAAAGCCCATTTTCTATCATGATTTTTTGTCATAGAAGTAGGAGCCCACCACATCTATGATGATACCGGGTTTTGTCACAATTATTGTCACAGAAGTGTCATATGTATGACAGAAAAAAAATTCATTCGGCCCAAAATGTCACGGATGTGTCTTTTTTTTGTAGTGATCTATCTTCCCTATTTAGTGTGTACTTGCAAATTCTATGCACCCCACAGAAGTTGACATGCTTATAAGAGACATTTTCATCATGACTAGTGCAATCATCATTTGTACCATGGATATTCAAAGAATTCATACTAACAACATTGCAATCATGCTCATCATTCAAATATTTAGTGCCAAACATTCTAACGCATTCTTCCTTCTAGTACTTGAGCACAATTTTCTTTCCCATCATTTTCACGAAAGACATTAAAAAGATGAAGCATATGAGGCACCCTTAATTCCATTTTTTGTAGTTTTCTTTTATAGACTAAACTAGTGATAAAACAAGAAACTAAAAGACTCGATTGGAAGATCTAAAGATATACCTTCAAGCACTAACCTCCCCGGCAACGGTTCCAGAAACTTCTTGATGTCTACTACACCACCTTCTTCTTGTAGACGTTGTTGGGCCTCCAAGTGCAGAGGTTTGTAGGACAGTAGCAAATTTCCCTCAAATAGATGACCTAAGGTTTATCAATCCGTGGGAGGCGAGGGATGAAGATGGTCTCTCTCAAACAACCTACAACCAAATAACAAAGAGTCTCTTGTGTCCCCAACACACCCAATACAATGGTAAATTGTATAGGTGCACTAGTTCGGCGAAGAGATGGTGATACAAGTGCAATATGGATGGTAGGTATAGGTTTTTGTAATCTGAAAATATAAAAATAGCAAGGTAACTAATGAATAAAGTGAGCACAAACGGTATTGAAATGCTAGTAAACAAGGCCTAGGGTTCATACTTTCACTAGTGCAAGTTCTCTCAACAATAATAACATAATTGGATCATATAACTATCCCTCAACATGAAACAAAGAGTCACTCCAAAGTCACTAATAGCGGAGAACAAGCGAAGAGATTATTGTAGGGTACGAAACCAACTCAAAGTTATCATTTCTGATTGATATATTCAATAGTCCATAGTAAAATAACACGAAGCTATTCTTTCCGTTCGATCTATCATAGAGTTTGTACTAGAATAACACCTTAAGATACAAATCAACCAAAACCCTAATGTCAACTAGATACTCCAATGTCACCTCAAGTATCCATGGGTATGATTATACGATATGCATCACACAATCTCAGTTTCATGTATTCAAACAACACATAGAACCTCAAGGAGTTCCCCAAAGTTTCTACCGAAGAGTCAAGGCGAAAACATGTGCCAACCCCTATGCATAAGTTCACGAGGTCACGGAACCCGCAAGTTGATCACCAGAACAATCATCAAGTAGATCATGTGATATACCATTGTTACCACAGATAAGCACATGCAAGACATACATCAAGTGTTCTCAAAATCCTTAAAGACTCAATCCGATAAGATAACTTCAAAGGGAAAACTCAATCCATTACAAGAGAGTAGAGGGGGAGAAACATCATAAGATACAACTATAATAGCAAAGCTCTCAATACATCAAGATCGTACCAAATCAAGAACACGAGAGACAGAGAGATCAAACACATAGCTACTGGTACATACCCTCAGCCCCAAGGGTGAACCACTCCCTCCTCGTCATGGAGAGCGTAGGGATGATGAAGATGGCCACCGGTGAGGGATTCCCCGCCTCCGGCAGGGTGCCAGAACAGGGCCCCGATTGGTTTTTGGTGGCTACAGAGGCTTGCGGCGGCGGAACTCCCGGTCTAGGTTATGTTCTGAAGGTTTCTGTATATATAAAAGATTTTGGTGTCGAGAACAAGTCAGGGGGGTCTCCCGGCTGTCCACGAGGTAGGGAGGCGCGCCCAGGGGGTGGGCGCGCCCCCCACCCTCGTGGGCAGCCCGGGACTCTTCTGGCCCAACTCTTTTACTCCTTGGCCTTCTTCTGGTCCAAAAATAAGTTCCGTGAAGTTTCAGGTCAATTGGAGTCCGTTTGGTTTTCCTTTTTTTGTGATACTAAAAAACAAGGAAAAAACATAAACTGGCACTGGGCTCTAGGTTAATAGGTTAGTCCCAAAAATCATATAAAATAGAGTATAAATGCATATAAAACATCCTAGATGGTAATAGCATGGAACAATCAAAAATTATAGATATGTTGCAGATGTATCAAGATGTCTGACGACGAGAAGAACAAGAAGGTCGATCATGGGCAGGACTCGTCCAGTGAGAAGTTACAGGGAGGCGGAGCACCGGTGATTTACCCACAGCTCGATCGCAGGAGTACGCCCTTTGGGCGATGAAGATGGAGTGCACCCTAGAAGCCCATGAAATTTGGGACGTCGTTGACCCAGGAGGCGATCAATATGCAAAGGGGGCCGCTCTATATCGCAAGGATCGCCAAGCATTGAACGCCAAGTTTTCTGTGGTGCCCAACGACGTCATGTGACATCTGTCCGGGAAGAAAAACGCGGCACAAACTTGGGAGATCATCAAGGTCCTCCATTAGGGAAGTTGTCGCGTGAAGGAAGCGAATCTTCAGACTTTGATGAAGAATTACGAGGATCTGAAGAAGAGCGAGAGCGAGTCGGTTGACGGCTTCGCTACAAGGGTAGCAGAAGTATCAGGCGCAATCAAGGACCTTGGCGAGAATCTGACCGATGTCTCGATAGTACGTCGGTTCCTACGTGCAGCATCACCACATTACATACAACTGGTTACTTCTATCAAGCAACGCGTCGATCTGAAGACGCTCACCTTGGAAGATCTTGTCGGTCGCTTCAAAGCACATGATGAGAGAATTAGACTCAGTTTCGGTGATCCCAAGGAGAGCAAGCAGTTGTTCCTGACCAAATTTTAGTGGACAAATTTAATGGCCAATGTGAAGAAGGGAAAGGCAGGGGCAGCGGGAAGAAACAGCAGAAGCATTTCGGCTGGAAGAAGCCCTCCGTTGAAGAAGATGAAGCTGCTCCACGTCTGAAATTTGACAGGAAAAAGATAAAGTGCCACAATTGTGGTATACTTGTGAAGGAAATATGCCCTAGAGGTAATAATAAAATTATTATTTATTTCCTTATATCATGATAAATATTTATTATTCATGCTAGAATTGTATTAACCGGAAACGTAATACTCGTGTGAATACATAGACAAACAGAGTGCCACTAGTATGCCTCTACTTGACTAGCTCGTTAACCAAAGATGGTTATGTTTCCTAGCCATTGACATGGGTTGTAATTTTATTAACGGGATCACATCATTAGGAGAATGATGTGATTGACTTGACCCATTCCGTTAGCTTAGAACTCGATCGTTTAGTATGTTGCTATTGCTTTCTTCATGACTTATAAATGTTCCTATGACTATGAGATTATGCAACTCCCATTTACCGGAGGAACACTTTGTGTGCTACCAAACGTCACAACGAAACTGGGTGATTATAAAGGTGCTCTATAGGTGTCTCCGAAGGTACATGTAGGGTTGGCGTATTTCGAGATTAGGATTTGTCACTCCGATTGTCGGAGAGGTATCTCTGGGCCCACTCGGTAATGCACATCACTTAAGCCTTGCAAGCATTGCAACTAATGAGCTAGTTATGGGATGATGTATTACGAAGCGAGTAAAGATACTTGCAGAACGAGATTGAACTAGGTATTGAGATACCGACGATCGAATCTCGGGCAAGTAACATACCGATGACAAAGGGAACAACGTATGTTGTTATGCGGTCTGACCGATAAAGATCTTCGTAGAATATGTGGGAGCCAATATGAGCATCCAGGTTCCGCTATTGGTTATTGACCGGAGACATGTCTCGGTCATGTCTACATAGTTCTCGAACCCGTAGGGTCCGCACGCTTAACGTTTCGATGACAGTTATATTATGAGTTTATATGTTTTGATGTACCAAAGGTTGTTCGGAGTCCCGGATGTGATCACGGACATGACGAGGAGTCTCGTAATGGTTGAGACATGAAGATTGATATATTGGAAGCCTATATTTGGATATCGGAAGTGTTCCGGGTGAAATCGGGATTTTACCGGAGTACCGGAGGGGTTACCGGAACCCCCCGGGGGTTAACGGGCCATAGTGGGCCTTATTGGAGAAGAGGAGAGGCGGCCAGGGCAAGGGCCGCGTGCCCCTCCCCCCTAGTCTAAATAGGACAAGGATAAGGGGGCTGCGCCCCCCCCCCCCCTTTCCTTCTTCTCCTCCACCTCTTTCCCCCTCCACTCCTAATCCAACAAGGAAAAGGGAGGGAGTCCTACTCCCGGTGGGAGTAGGACTCCTCTGGCGCGCCCTCTGGCCGGCCACACCTCCCCCTTGCTCCTTTATATCACTGAGGCAGGGGCACCCTAGAGACACAACAATTGATCGTTTGATCTTTTAGCCGTGTGCGGTGCCCCCCTCCACCATAGTCCACCTCGATAATACTGTAGTAGTGCTTAGGCGAAGCCCTGCATCGGTAGAACATCATCATCGTCACCACGCCGTCGTGCTGACGAAACTCTCCCTCAACAGTCGGCTGGATCGGAGTTCGAGGGACCTCATCGGGCTGAACGTGTGCTGAACTCGGAGGTGTTGTGCGTTCGGTACTTGATCGGTCGGATCATGAAGACGTACGACTACATCAACCGCGTTGTGCTAACGCTTCCGCTTTTGTTCTACGAGGGTACATGGACAACACTCTCCCCTCTCGTTGCTATGCATCACCATGATCTTGCGTAGCGGCGAATCCAAGGGGCAGGCTCGGATGGGCTCAAGCCTGCCCTCCAAAATCAAACATTTTTTTACTACTACTCATCAGTGCAGCCCAGTCTAGCCCAAAAAACACAGGCCCATATCTCGTCCTGGCCATCAGCTCTCACCCACCAATTCCAGCGTGCGTGCAACACATCTCGACGCCTCACCCATCCCAGCCGCATCGCAACCCTAGCCGCCGCCGGGGCAGGCCGCAACGCCGCCCATGGAGAGCAGGACGACACGCCGCGACGCCGCCCACGGACGCCGCCGGAGCCAGCTAGGGCGGACTGCCGGAGCCCTGCATTAGGGGCTCGGCTGCTCAGGGCGTCCAGAAGGCAGAGGAGGCTGGGAGCGTGCCGGCTCATTAGGTCCCCAAGACCCCAAGTCCCCAACCCCAACGCATTTGACTAACGGAGCCCAGAGGTTGTTTTTCCTCTTAAATCTTAACTAATGTTGGCTCCTACTATTGGCTTTTTTTGCAGAATTCCAGTAGCATATTTAGCTTGCCCAGTTTAGTTCTAGACTTGTATTTATAATCATTGAATTATTTCTATGTTTGTTTGTAGAAATGAAAAGGAAGACTTTGCACAGTTGGTTTACAAGTAGTTCGAACACCCCCCTTGTTGTTGTTCCTGAACCTGAAGCAATCCAAATTCCGAACTTGGACCCCCTTATTCAAACAAATCATAGCAGTAATCCCCCAATCGATGAGAATACTACCCCGCCCCCCCCCCCTCAAATGAGAACAGCAACCCCCCAATTGATGAGAGCATAAACCAACCACAAACAACAAGGCTTCTTATCCAAGAATTTCACCCAAGTCAAATTTTTGGTGATCCGGCAGATCGAATACCAATAGAAGATAATGCCCCTGAAATTTGAAGTGAAGTTAGAAGAGCTTATTTGTTGAAAGGAAGAAACAAAGCTGAAGGGCATAATTTTGAAATCACATTGGATGGTACAATCCGGAGATCTTTTCAACCACAATGGCTAGATAGGTTTCATTGGTTGGAATATAGTGTGAAAAAGGAGGCTGCCTTTTGCTTCCATTGTTTTCTTTTTAAGAAACCATCACAGGCCGCTACATTTGGAAATGATGTATTCACATTACATGGTTATCATCGTTGGAAAACAGCTTTGTCAAACTTTCAGAAACATATTGGTGGTCCATCTAGTTACCACAATAGCGCTATAGGCTTCTGTGATGATTTCAACAATCAAAGGGCAAATGTGGCAACCAGATTTCGTGTTTACAATAAAGAGGCCGAGATAGCCTACAAAATTCGTTTGACTGCATCACTGGATTGTGCAAGGTATCTCATAGCACAAGGGGAAGCTTTTCGTGGACATGATGAATCCTCCAATTCAATCAACAAAGGAAATTTCAGGGAGCTCTTGGATTGGTACAAGTGCAAGCGGAAAGATGTGGAGGAGGCATTTGATAGGGGCAAGTTAATGCACTTATGATATGTGGAGAGATTCAAAAGGATCTTGCTGCATGTTGCGCAATGGAGGTAACCAAAGTCATCAAGAGTGAGCTTCGACATAAGAAATTTTCAGTTCTAGTAGACGAGGCTAGAGATTGCTGAATAAAGGAGCAAATGGCCGTGATTTTGAGGTAATGCATATGAATTTGCATGGTTCTTTATCTTTACATTTGTAGTTAGTTTGTGTTGTTTTAATTCGTAACTTCCCAAATGTGTAGATTTTTGGATGACCACGGGGTGCTTCAGGAGAGATTTCTTGCAATTAAGCACATCTCTGATTGTACATCTGTTGGAACTAAAGAAGCCTTGGTTGATTTGTTAGCTTACCATGGCTTGCCTATTTCTAGACTACGTCGGCAGGGTTATGACGGAGCTTCAAATATGAGAGCATAATTCAATGGTTTGCAAAAGTTGATTCGAGATGAGAGTCCATATGCTTTCTATGTACACTGCTTTGCCCGTCAATTACAGTTGGTAGTTGTCACAGTTGCTCAATGTTGTCCAGTTATTGCTGATTTCTTCAATTATCTCCCCTTGATAGTGACTCAGGTGGGTTCTTCTTGCAAGAGAAAAGATGCATTACTTGCAAAGCATCATGATGATTTGATGAAATTGATGGAGCATGGTAAGATCTCAACTGGAACTGGGTTACATCAAGAAACTAACCAATCTAGACCAGGAGCTACTCGTTGGGGCTCACATCTTAGAACCTTGCTTCGAATTCACGCAATGTGGAATGCAGTAGTCGATGTGCTAGCAATCGTGGTTGATGATGCACGAGAACACACTTGTCAAGGTGGAGTTGCAGGTTTGATCATAAAGATGGAATGTTTCCAATTTGTGTTTATCATGTTATTCTTGATAAACTTGTTGCAAACCACAAATATGCTATCACAAACTTTGCAAAGGAAGAAACATGATGTTGTTGAAGCCATGCGTTTGATCTTGGATGTGAAAGAAACTTTGCAAGATATGAGAGACAATGGATATGAGTCATTATGCAGCCAAGCCAAGATCTTTTGTGAGGAACATGGCATTGATGTGCCAAATATGTATGATCTTGTTGGAGCTATGGGTCAATCTGTTCGCACCAAAAATAAGGTGACTCGACATCATTATTTCAAAGTTAGCATATTCTATGTTGTTATTGATGCAACTATGACCGAGATGAACCATCGGTTCAATGAAGTTAACACCGAGTTAGTGAATTGCATGTCTTGTCTTAATCCAGCCAACAACTTTGCAAAGTTTAATGTTGACAAACTTATCCGGCTTGCTGAAATTTATGCGGATGATTTTACAAAAACTGACCACTTGTTGCTTAGAATTGACCTTCCATGATTCCTTAGGAATACCAGGAGAAGTGAGGAATTTAATGGATGTTCGGATGTTTCTACCCTTGCTCGGTTGATGGTTCAATCAACCAAACATGCAACTTTCCCATTGGTATATCGCCTCATCGAGTTGACATTGATCCTTCCCGTGGCAACTTCATCCGTTGAGCGAATATTTTCAGCAATGAAGATCATCAAAACATATTTGCGCAAAAAGATCTCGGATGATTGGCTCAATGACTTAATGGTATGCTATTGTGAGAAAAGGATATTCAAAAGTATTCATGATGATCAGATCATGATACAATTCTAGAAAAAAAGTGATAGGAAAGCTCAGTTGCCTCGTGAGTATAATGTGATTGCTTAAGAGGTACATCTCATTTCTTTTCTAGTACTAATAGTCAACTTTGTATACACCTGTTTTGTCACTAATAAACTAGCTACTTTTGGACAGATGGCGCTTGGAATCTTAAGAATATAATCTATATAGTTCCACAACAGCATTGGTCAGAAGCAAAGCCGACATCATTGGTTTCATCTTCTTTCTTTGTTGCTTCTCTAGTACTTTATGTATCGGTGTGTGAATTGTATGCTTTTGACTCGAAACTTTGTGGTATGACCAAACATGTTACTACTTACTATTATTGGTGTTGTACAATATCATGTCGTTTTGAGCTCATGTTGGCACGTATTGGCTGTCTAAATTGACAATACCAAGTTTTGCCTCAAAATTTGACTACTTACAAAAAATCTGAGAAAACTCTTGTAAATAGTACATGTGACTAGTGTGAATCTGGGAAGTTTTGAGCATCTTTGGACAAAGGGATTGGTATATAATAACTTATTTTTCTCAACTGATCCTATTTTTGGTTCAAAATTTGATAGTTTTAAAAATTCTAACAAAACTCTAGTAAATAATACATATGACTAGTAGCAATCTGGTAAAGTTTGAGCTTATTTGCACAAACGGATTAGGATAAAATTGCCTTTTTTTCTTCTAAAACGCGTTTAATTTACTCGTCTTTAACTTTGAGCCTACCCTCCATTTTCTTTCTTGATTCGCTGTTGATCTTGCGTGTGCGTAGGAGATTTTTTGAAATTACTACGTTCCCCAACAGTGGCCTCCGAGCCTGGTTTTATGCGTAGATGTCATATGCACGAGTAGAACACAAGTGAGTTGTGGGCGATATAAGTCATACTGCTTACAAAGATGTCATACTTTGGTTGGCGGTATTGTTGGATGAAGCGGCCTGGACCGACATTACGCCAGACGCTTATGCGAGACTGGTTCTACCAACGTGCTTTTGCACAATTGGCTGGCGGGTGTCAGTTTCTCCAACTTTAGTTGAACCGAGTGTGCCTACGCCCGGTCCTTGCGAAGGTTAAAACAGCACCAACTTGACAAACTATCGTTGTGGTTTTGATGCGTAGGTAAGAACGGTTCTTACTAAGCCCGTAGCAGCCACGTAAAATTTGCAACATCAAAATAGAGGACGTCTAACTTATTTTTGCAGGGCATGTTGTGATGTGATATGGTCAAGACATGATACTAAATTTTATTGTATGAGATGATCATGTTTTGTAACTGAGTTATCGGCAATTGGCAGGAGCCATATGGTTGTCGCTTTATTGTATGCAATGCAATCGCCCTGTAATGCTTTACTTTATCACTAAGCGGTAGTGATAGTTGTAGAAGCATAAGATTAGCGAGACGACAACGATGCTACGATGGAGATCAAGGTGTCGCGCCAGTGACAATGGTGATCATGACGGTGCTTCGGAGATGGAGATCACAAGCACAAGATGATGATGGTCATATCATATCACTTATATTGATTGCATGTGATGTTTATCTTTTATGCATCTTATCTTGCTTTGATTGACGGTAGCATTATAAGATGATCTCTCACTAAATTTCAAGATAAAAGTGTTCTCCCTGAGTATGCACCATTGCCAAAGTTCGTCGTGCCCAGACACCACGTGATGATCGAGTGTGATAAGCTCTACGTCCATCTACAACGGGTGCAAGACAGTTTTGCACACGTGGAATACTCAGGTTAAACTTGACGAGCCTAGCATATGCAGATATGGCCTCGGAACACTGAGACCGAAAGGTAGAGCGTGAATCTTATAGTAGATATGATCAACATAGTGATGTTCACCATTGAAAGCTACTCCATTTCACGTGATGATCGGTTATGGTTTAGTTGATTTGGATCACGTAATCACTTAGAGGATTAGAGGGATGTCTATCTAAGTGGGAGTTCTTAAGTAATATGTTTAATTGAACTTAAATTTATCATGAACTTAGTACCTAATAGTATCTTGCTTGTCTATGTTGATTGTAGATAGATGGCCCGTCTTTGTTGTTCCGTTGAATTTTAATGCGTTCCTTGAGAAAGCAAAGTTGAAAAATGATGGTAGCAATTACACGGACCGGGTCCATAACTTGAGGATTATCCTCATTGCTTGCACGTAAGAATTACGTCCTGGAAGCACCGGCTGGGTGCGAGGCCTCTTGCAGATGCTGGCCAGCGGCGTTAAGAACATCCGGCAAAGCAAAGGCGATGACTACTCGATAGTTCAATGTGCCATGCTTTACGACTTAGAACCGGGACTTCAACGACGTTTTGAACGTCATGGAGCATATGAGATGTTCCAGGAGTTGAAGTTAATATTTCAAGCAAATGCCCGGATTGAGAGATATGAAGTCTCGAATAAGTTCTACAGCTGCAAGTTGGAGGAGAATAGTTCTGTCAGTGAGCATATACTCAGAATGTCTCGGTATAACAATCACTTGATTCAACTGGGAGTTAATCTTCCGGATGATAGCGTCATTGATAGAATTCTTCAATCACTGCCACCAAGCTACAAGAGCTTCGTGATGAACTATAACATGCAAGGGATGGATAAGACGATTCTCGAGCTCTTCGCAATGCTAAAGGCTGCGGAGGTAGAAATCAAGAAGGAGCATCAAGTGTTGATGGTCAATAAGACCACCAGTTTCAAGAAAAAGGGTAAAGGGGAGAAGAAGGGGAACTTCAAGAAGAACAACAAACAAGTTGCTGCTCATGAGAAGAAACCCAAGTCTAGACCTAAGCACGAGGCCGAGTGCTTCTCTGCAAGCGGTAGTCACTTTGGAAGCGGAATTGCCCCAAGTATTTGGCGGATAAGAAGGATGGCAAGGTGAACAAATGTATATGTGATATACATGTTATTGATGTGTACCTTACGAGCTCGCAGTAGCACTGGTATTTGATCGGTTACATTGCTAATATTTTCAACTCAAAACAGGGACTACGGATTAAGCGAACACTGGCTAAGGATGAGGTGACGATGCACCTGGGAAACGGTTCCAAAGTCGATGTGATCACCGTCGGCACGCTACCTCTACATCTAACTTCGGGATTAGTATTAGACCTAAATAATTGTTATTTGGTGCCAGCGTTGAGCATGAACATTATCTGGATCTTGTCTGATGCGAGATGGTTATTCATTTAAATCAGAGAATAATGGTTGTTCTATTTATATGAGTAATGTCTTTTATGGTCATGCACCCTTAAAGAGTGGTCTATTTTTTATGAATCTCGATAGTAGTGATACACATATTCATAATGTTGAAGCCAAAAGATGTAGAGTTGATAATGATAGTGAAACTTATTTGTGTACTTGCCGTTTAGGTCATATCGGTATAAAGCGCATGAAGAAACTCCATCTTGATGGACTTTTGGAACCACTTGATTATGAATCACTTGGTACTTGCAAACCGTGCCTCATGGGCAAGATGACTAAAACGCCGTTCTCGGTACTATGGAGAGAGCAATAGATTTGTTGGAAATCATACATATGATGTATGTGGTCCGATGAATGTTGAGGCTCATGGCGGATATCAAGTTATTTTCTCACCTTCACAGATGATTTGAGCAGATATGGGTATATCTACTTAATGAAACATAAGTCTGAAACATTTGAAAAGTTCAAAGAATTTCAGAGTGAAGTTGAAAATCATCGTAACAAGAAAATAAAGTTCCTACGATCTGATCGTGGAGGAGAATATTTGAGTTACGAGTTTGGTCTACATTTGAAACAATGCAGAATAGTTTCGCAACTCACGCCACCCGGAACACCACAACATAATGGTGTGTCCGAACGTTGTAATAGTACTTTACTAGATATGGTGCGGTCTATGATGTCTCTTACTGATTTACCGCTATCATTTTGTGGTTATGCTTTAGAGACGGTTGCATTCACGTTAAATAGGGCACCATCAAAATCCGTTGAGATGACGCCTTATGAATTGTGGTTTGGCAAGAAACCAAAGTTGTCGTTTCTTAAAGTTTGGGGCTGCGATGCTTATGTAAAAAACTTCAACTCGATAAGCTCGAACCCAAATCGGAGAAATGTGTCTTCATAGGATACCCAAAGGAGATTTGGGTACACCTTCTATCACAGATCCGAAGGCAAGACATCCGTTGCTAAGAATGGATCCTTTCTAGAGAAGGAGCTTCTCTCGAAAAGAAGTGAGTGGGAGGAAAGTAGAACTTGATGAGGTAAGCTGTACTGCTCCCTTATTGGAAAGTAGTTCATCACAAAAACCGGTTCCTGTGACGCCTACACCAATTAGTGAGGAAGTTAATGATGATGATCATGGAACTTCAGATCAAATTGTTACTGAACCTCGTAGGTCAACCAGAGCAAGATCCGCACCAGAGTGGTACGGTAATCCTATTCTGGAGGATATGTTACTAGACCATGACGAACCTACGAACTATGAAGAAGCGATGGTGAGCCCAGATTCCGCAAAATGGCTTGAGGCCATGAAATCTGAGATGGGATCCATGTATGAGAACAAAGTGTGGACTTTGGTTGACTTGCCCGATGATCGGCAAGCCATTGAAAATAAATGGATCTTCAAGAAGTAGACTGACACTGAAGGTAATGTTACTATCTATAAAGCTCGACTTGTTGCGAAAGGTTTTCGACAAGTTCAAGGGATTGACTACGATGAGACCTTCTCACCTTTAGCGATGCTTAAGTCTGTCCGAATCATGTTAGCAATTGCCGCATTTTATGATTATGAAATTTGGCAAATGGATGTCAAAGCGCATTCTGAATGGATTTACGGAAGAAGAGTTGTATATGATGCAATCGTAAGGTTTTGTCGATCCATAGAGAGCTATAATAGTATGCAAGCTCCATCGATCCATTTAAGGTCTGGAGCATGCCTCTCGGAGTTCGAATAAACGCTTTTTAAGTGTGATCAAAGCATTTGGTTTATCTGAGACTTTTGGAGAAGCATGTATTTACAAGAAAGTGAGTGGGAGCTCTGTAGCATTTACGATATTATATGTGGATGACATATTGTTGATTGGAAATGATATAGAATTTCTGGATAGCATAAAGGGATACTTGAATAAGAGTTTTTTGATGAAAGACCTCGGTGAAGCTGCTTATATATTGGGCATCAAGATCTATAGAGATAGATCAAGACGCTTAATTGGTGTCACGCCCAAGATGCGACCCTATCCGAAAGGAACTCGAAGGTCCCACCAAGGATAGAAGCGCATCTTGAAGACGCTTTTGCAAGGTGGATATCATTACATCAACATTACATAATAGATGGGGATACATACAAGGCATACAAATGCCGCAAGAATACATCAATACCTCATATACAAGATCAACATCCGACTACTGATGAAACATAAATAGAAACTCAAACGACATCCACCCTGCTAGCCCAGGCTGCCGACCAGGAACCTATCCCTCAATCGAAGAAGAAGCAGAAGAAGAACTCCAAAACAAGTAAACACCGCTCTCGCATCACGATCATCGCAAAACTTGTACCTGCAACTGTTGGTGTAATAAACTATGAGCCACGAGGACTCAGCAATCCCATTACCATGGGTATCAAGACTAGCAAAGCTAAATGGGTAAGGAAGGGGTAAGGTGGTGAGGTTGCAGCAGCGACTAAGCCTGTATGGTGGCTAACTTACGAAACAAGAGCGAGAAGAGAAGCAAAGCAAGCGGTCGTCAACTAGTAATGATCAAGAAGTGATCCTGAACTCCTACTTACGTCGAAACATAACCCAAGAACCGTGTTCTCCTCTCGAACAACCCCGAAAAGAGACCATCACGATTCACGCTACGGTTGGTGTATTTTAGAAGAGTTACTTCAAGTTTACTACAACCGGATATCAACAAATTCCCATCCGCCACATAGCAGCGGCACGGCTTTGAAAGTTCAAACCTCGCAGGGTGTCCCAACTTAGCCCATGATAAGCTCTCGCAATCAACGAAGGATATTACTTCTCCGGGAAGACCCGATCGGACTTCGGAATCCGGTTACAAGACATTTCGACAATGGTAAAACAAGACCAAAGAAGCCGGGATGTCTTGACAAATCCGATAGGAGCTGCACATATCTCGTTCTCGGGGCACACCGGATGAGCCAGACGTCGGGTTGGCATAGACCACGATTGCCAGTAGCCGGACATCGCACGGTTTGGACCAGCACTCAGAGGAGAACTGGCCCAGGGGGCTAAAATAAAGATGACCCTTGGGCTCCGGAAACCCAAGGGAAAAGAAGGGCATAGGTGAGGCAAATGGTAAAACAAATGTTGGGCCTTGCTGGAAGAGTTTTATTCAAAGCGAATCGAGGGGTCCCATAAATCACCCAACCGCGTTAGGGACGCATAAAATCAGGAACATAATACCGATATGAGCGGAAACTAGGCGGCAAGAGTGGAACAAAACACTGCATAAGGCCGAGCCTTCCACCCTTTACCAAGTATATAGATGCATTAATAATATAAGAGATATTGTGATATCCCAACATAAACATAATCCAACATGGAGCAATCTTCATCTTCACTTGCAACTAGCAACGCTATAAGAGGGGTTGAGCAAAAGCGGTAACATAGCCAAACAACGGTTTGCTAGGAAGGGTGGCAATGGTTAGGGGCTATCATGGCAATTTGGGAGGCTTCATAAGCAAGTGGTAGGTAACGCAGCATAGCAATAGAACGAAGCAACTAGCATAGCAATAATAGTAGTGAGATCCAAGGTGACGGCCATCTTGCCTGAAATCCCGCTAGGAAGAAGAACGAGTCCACGAAGAAGACGAACGGAAGTATTCGAACGAATCCTCACAATCGCAACATTCTAGGAACTAAGAAGCAACACTAGAAAGAAACAAACAACATGGTAAATGCACAAGCATAAACATGGCATGATGCACAAACAAGTATGATGCATGTCCGGTTTAAAGAGGCATGGCATGGCAAAGTGCAACAAACAATACTACAAGTTAAGTGGAGCTCAATATGCAACGAGTTGCATATTGGCGAAACACCACATCAATTATTTAGTTCTCTCTCGGTTTTGTACCCAACAATATTAAATATTAATAAACATGGCAAGGGGTGAAGCATATGAAAACTACCTATCTAGTCAAGTTTAAATGAGGCGGGAACAACGAACAGCAATTCCGGAAAATCCCCAAGTGCATATTTTAGATTCGGTACTGTTCTGCCCTAAACCATATTTTATAGTTGTTAAACAGGAAAATAAACTACACCATGTTAAACTAGGCATTTTTCCACCTCATTTACATATAAAGTTTGTTTAAAATGGAGCTACGGTTATTTAGTTATGAAATAAATCATTTTAGCATGACATTTAAGTAAATTTAAACAAACAACAAGTTTAAGCATTTTAACATGGATGAAAGTGGCATAATGTGAAACTAGAGGAAATTCTAAGCATTTTCCATATATAAAATATTTTAATCTGATGCACGGTTTGTGAGATATTAAATGCATGAACATGGAGGGGTAATCTGTAAATATGCAGTTTTCTGGATAATAGGCAAATTCGTCCAAGGAAAAAAAACGTCCACGGGCTGAAACTGACTAGCCCAACAAGCACAGGAGAGGGGCTGGGCGCTGCTCACCATGGGCCATGGCCCAGAAGGGAATGCAGGCTGGGCTGCGGTTGCTGGAGATGGGGCAGAGGAGGCCTTGCGCGGGCGACGTGGCGATTGTCCACGCTGGCGTGGGACCAAGTCAACGAGGGGCGCGCCTTGTTCGTCTTCGATGCAGAGGAAGCAGGGGTGCGGCAGAAGTGGGGGCTTGGCGCACGGCGGTCTCGAGCGGCAGCGGCTGCAGGGAAGGCCGGCGAGGTGGAGATGGGGCGGATCCGGCTGGCCGGCACCGGATCCGTGCAACGACGGCGCGGGTGGAGCTCGGGGGCGGCGTCAGTTCCCTGTGAAGAAAAACAGGGAGGGAGCATTTAGCGAGAGAGAGAGAGATCAGAGAAGGATAAGAAAGCAAGGTGAGGGCAGGCGCGGCTTCGGTCGACCTGCTGTTGGTCGGAGGCGACGAGGGTCGAAGACGAAGGCGCGAGCGAGCGAGGATCGAGCTTGTGCGTCCGTGACGCCCTGCGGGACAAAGACAACAGAGAGAGTTTGAGCGACAGAGAGAGAGGACTCGAGGAAGAGGGAATGAAGCAGGGGCACGGCCTTGGTGCTGGCGGTCGGTTGGACGGCGGCGGGGCGCAGGCGTGAGCTCGGGAGCTTGAGGTGGGCGCGGGAGCCTCCTGCTCGAGGTCGATACAGAGGAAGCGTACGGGAGGGGCTCCAGAAAAAGCTCCTCTTCCCTGGATCGGGAGGAGACAGGCGCTTCGGGAGAGCGAGGAGGATCTCCTCTCCTTGGATCGAGCAGGTGGAGAGCTGCAACACCGGTTGGGCAGGCGAACAGATCGAGGGAGGTAGGTGGTACTGCGGGTTGGCTCGGGATGGATCCCGAGGGGAACCAGAGACTGGCGGCGGGGAGAAGGACCCCTAGAAATTAGGGATTTCTCTGATGATTGCACTGCTATTTATACTAGGTGGTGGTTAGGGTAGAAGTTAATCCGGTCCGTCCGATCGGAATCGGGCGGTCGAGAATAAATAAATTTGAGGTCCAAATAAGAAAGCGGAGATGTTTTATAGATGTTTGGGGATGATCCGGATCCATCGGTAACGACAGACGGTTCGGGTTCGGGTAAGATTTAGGACATGCATGCGAGGTCTTTGCGAGATGGCAAGAGAGGTTAGGTGGTCACGGCCAAGAGGGAAGCGAAAACCGAATGGCCTCGGAGCGGTCAGCCAAGCAAGGGGGACGCGGCAACTTCTGAACGGGTGCAAGCTTTATGAAAACATGCAGATGCAATGCGCATGATGCTATGAGATGAGATGCATGACATGAACAAAATGCAAAACAAAAGACAAAAACCCAACCACGGAGGAAATAATATATCACATCTCCGGAAAAGGCAAGAGTTGGAGTTACGAATATGGAAAGTTGTATCCGGGGCATTACAACACTCCACCACTACGAGAGGATCTCGTCCCGAGATCTAGGATGGCGCCAGAGAGAAAAAAGGAAGAGGAAGAGAGGAGGTAAAACTAAGTTGCTTCTTCGACCAATGAGTGAAACCAAAGAACCTTGAGAGGTTGAAAAGTTGAAAGAAAGAACGTAACAGAGTTGAACACAATTGAGAGCACTGCTGTAGAAAATAGAAACAAGGAACACCATGTGAACCTTGGGGGTTGCAAAGCTATGAATGACGAGTACAATGGACAAGAAGGAATTGAAACCACTCTGGTTGAAACGAGATAAACAAGGAACAAGGCAAGATCAAATTTGGACAACACTCCGGTTGAAAAGAGATGCAAGACTTGATAAGATGAAATGAACTTGAAGAGATGACACCACACTCCGATTAAATGGATAAGCACGAAAAGAACATGATCCTCACAATTCGAGATGATGAGTGAAGAGAGCAACAACACAATGCCTCCGGCAGAAAGAATAGAAGATAGATCATTGGAATAACAGAATGGAGAAGAAAATGCCAACTTCTGCCACAAATGAGCTTGGAAAGTACCCTTCCAAGAAGGTTATAACGGAGTTGTTGTAAAAAACAACACCGAAAAGAATAAGCTTGTAGTGGGCTTATGGAAACATCTCAAGACTATGAGGTGACAACCGGCCACTAATGGAAACCATTGATTTGATTGAGAGCACTAAAAAGATGAAAAAACTTCTTCACCGAGATGAGAAGGAGAAAATTGTATCATAGATACGCACCACAAATAGCAACATTTCTTAGGGAAGACTTTAGGTGAAATATGACCCAAGATAACTCCAACAAAGGGATTGATGGATTTAAAATACCTCATTCTTGACAACAATATGAATCATGAAACATGAAGGAAATTGTCAAGAGTGACATAACACCACCTCAAAAGATAAGGTAGGAAGAATTGCACTTTGGAATGCAAGATGAAGATTACTTGAACTCCTCAAAACAAAACATGTGTTGAACATCATGTTTATTTTTAGAGTCTAGCTTGGCGGGTCATAACTTCAAGAGAAATCTTGAAGAACAAATCGAGAATGAAAGGAATCCTTGACGAACCATCATGTAGAGCCTCCATGAAGGACTTCAGTAATAGAAGGATGATGAAAAGAAAGAGAAGTTGAAAACACAAGGTGAAGCCTTGCAATGATTTAGATGGAGCTTCGCGATTATATAACCGAGAGAACTTGGAACTCCGGAAAGAAAAGATGAACATCTTAGAACCGATAATTTATTCCTCATGAACAAACTCTGAAGGAAAGGATTAATCACTTGGATGAAACAAGAATAAGAGTTATGTCATGCGTATCCTTCACCAGTTTAAATTGATGACAAGCAACGAATTTGGCATACTACTTATTCTTCTTGAGGGATTAAGGATAGAGAAAGCAAACTTGAGAAGGTGTTGATGGAACCACCGGTGGGATTGGAAACAACGAATGAAATGATACAGTAGCAAAGGAAGAGGGGTCTTGAACGAACCACCGTAAGGATTGAGAATGAAAGTAGCAAAGGCACAATTCACCGGGAAGAATTGGAAAACGAATGAAGATACTTGAGGGGATTTAGATAGATGAGAACGAAGAGGCCATGAACTTATTAGAGGTTCTTTGAACGAAGCACCGGTAAGATTTGGAGAGCGATAGCTACTGGCGAGAATGAAGAATTATGACATGATGGCCTTCGGAGGAAAGAAATGGAAACAACTCATGAAATGCTCTGGATGGGTGAAAAGAATTCCCACAATCGAAAACAATTATGAGAGGATGGCATCAAACTTGAACTATGCATCTTTGGAAGAACGGGTAAGGATTTAAGAGGAACTCTTCTTCGGTCTTCAAAATCTGAGAATGACGACGAGAAACACCACCATGAATTGTTGAGATACTCCGGGAGAATGAGAATGAAAAAAAAACAAAGAGGTTGAGCCAACAATGAAAAATAATTTGAAAGCAATCTTGGAGAAGGCATGTGACTGATGGGATTCATTCTTACGTCACACTTGAAAAGAATTTGAGAATAACTTCGGGATAATTAGAAGAGTCAGGTAAGATCCTTGGAAAAGACCTGTGGGTTAGGGCCCACTCAAAAGAAAACACCGTTGAACAATTTTAAAGAGAGGTTGCACCGGTTGAATTAAATGGCTTGAATGGGATAACAACCTTGAAATATCTTGAACGGATTGAGAATGGAAACACAAGTCTTGTGAGATATTTTCAGCACTCCAGAACAAATGAATAGGAAGAAGTGAATGATTAAGAGGTGCATCGGCATGAGAAAGCATTAGAAACGAGGAAAGGAATATGATGAATATAGAAATCTTGAATTGGATCCACCGGAGAAGAAACAACAATGAAGGATGATGAACTTGAAACTGTTGAGCATCTTCATGGGAAATCACCGGATAAGAACATTGAAAGAAAAGAATGAAGAGACTCCCCACAAATAAAAGGATACATGATTAAGAAATTTGAGTCCTTGAAGAAAAAGGGTGGGAGGGCGGGAAAACAAAGGCAACTTGGAATGGATGAAACAAACACCGGTGAGAAAACTGTAGCGACCCGACCTGAATGGATCAAGTCTCTGTGCTTAAGTGTCATCCCTGGATCGGTATGCTGACACACACAGTACTCGAGGATTTATAACAGAGGTAAATCACATGTATACATAACGTAAATACTATTACCTCAATCAAAATAGTGGAAGTAACAAGGTTGTGGATTCCCGTCAACACCAACGGCAAAGTTGAGTGTAGAAATCGTAACCCTAACGTATCACTTACTCGTCGTAAGATCTGCAACATGAGAAGTTGCAGCCACAAGGGGTCAGTACATTGAATGTCTTGGCAAATTCACACAATAGGATAATGATGAATAAAGGCTATCACTACATGCATATTTGGCTGGTGGAAAAGCTCTATGGTTATAATGTTTTTGCGAAAAGCCAATTTTTCCCTACTGCAAAGGAATAAATTATTTAACTATCTTGGTGGTTGTTAAACATTGAGAATGGTTGACAGCATCCTCAATCCCAATTAAGCATCATCATTAAACAAACCCAACAATATTAATTAAAGTAACATGATGAGATCAATAGGATAATCCAAGAACTAGATACTCAAGACGTCCATAACCGGGGACACGGCTAATCATGATTAGTTTGTACACTCTGCAGAGGTTGCGCACTTTTCCCCACATGACTCGATCTCCTCCGTTGGTTTTCTCAAGACTACATGGTGTTTGAGAAGCGAATGACCGAGACATAGTCTTTCGAAGCGCTTAGCACCTTACGATGGGTAGACCGGTACACCTACTTTCCCCTACATCTACTAGTCTACCCTTTGTAAGAGTTACGACTTAATCAAATATGCTAGAGCCCATAATAGCATGTGGCTGCACACGGAAGTTTCTAGCATGAATAATCTTATGATCCCTTTGAGCACAGGAGGCGGTCCAAAAAAGCAGGCAATCTGGAATAACGGTACCTCAATCCACCCAGATGTGTATTAATGTTGCCACCTTAAATAAACCATTAATTAACAATCTCACATCTGTCATGGAAAAATCACTCACCCGATCCACGTCTACTTGCATAGAATGGCAAAATATGCAAACGTAGAAGTAACTCCCAAGGGTTTGATAAAAAAAATAGGTAATAGGTACTACCTCAATCTACTTCCCAAAACCCACAATTTAATTAGATCCTAATGATGCAATGTTTGGGGATTGAGCTAATGCACAAAAACTGGGTATGAAAAGAGTATGATCAAAGCGTGAACTTGCCTGCAATGTTGATGAAGATGATTCGCACTCAACACTCTTGATAGTTCTACTCGTCACAATCCGGTCAATCTATCGTAAGCAAGCAATAGTAAAAAGAAGTGGGCGTTGGTTTCGTTGGATTTGGACAAACGAGTAAAAAGATGTAGTCGTTTGAACCAGGGGCTAATCTGTAAATAATATATCTACAAAGAAGTCCCTGACTAAAAGCTAATAGAAAAAGAAAAGTCTAAAAGGCGAAGGTTCGTTACCGAACGCTAACCAACGAAAAACCGTTCGCTCCAGAGGCTTAGACAATGAACACTCTCTAAATAAAAACGTTGAGAGAAAAAAAACAGGTGGATCTGGATCGTTAGATCCAGATCGAACGAACGAGGAGGCGCAGTTACACATGGGCGACAGGCAAAAGTCCGGCGACACGAGAGCGGGCGGCTCGGCTCGGTCAGGCGGTGGCTCCGCATCGGGGAAGGCTGAGGAGCACGGGAGGCGGCGTGGAGCGGCGGTTGCAGTGGTGGCGTCGGCGACGGTCGATGGCGAAGAGGGCGACGCTGGCCTCCCATGGTGGCGGGCGGGTGAGATCTGATGGCGGCGAGATGCGGGGCGAGGCGAGGCGAGAGGAGGGAGAAAGGGGCCCGGGGCGGCACCCTTTATAGGAGGGGAGGGGAGGCGTGGCTTGGGGCAGGGGTAGGAGGAGGCCGGGGCGACCACGGTGAGCGGCGGCGGCGGCTCGGACTCGGGGAGTCCTGCTCGGGCACACGCGAGGGAGACGGCGGCGTTGTTGGGCCGGCTGGGCTTCGGCCCAGTCGGTCCGAGGAGAATTAAAAAAACATTTATCCGGACAAAGAAAAATAAGTAAAACAAAAACATTATATAGGCATATAATATATCAAAATTTGCAAAAAAAGATTTCCTACAAGATGAACATTTTTCTAGAGTCAAATAAAATCCACACAAATTCAGATAAATCAAACACTGATTCTGCTCTAATAAAATCATTTTAAAAATACCAAAATGAATTCAAATTTATTTCTCTCCAATTTTCTGATGTAGGGAATCATGTTACCCTAATTTCTGTATATTTTATTTTTGGAGAAAAATAATTTGAATAAAACTCAATAACTCCAAATTGAAAATAAATTCAAAAGAACTTTGAATTTAATCCTTTGAAACTCCCAACTCATATTTCATATAATTTGAAGAAGTCATTTTATCTTCGCTCGTGAAAATCATTGAGTTGCATAAAGTTCCCGGGTTGGAAATATTTTCCAAATGAAATTCAAATATTTTCAACACCCCTTATCATTTAAATAAATGGAAGAAGTTATGTCATCTTCTCTCCAGGGTTTTGTGGTGAAAAGAATTTGAATTCATGAAGATCAGAAAAGAAAATGAAAGTTTGGGAAAGTCCTTTTATTCCCTCTCATTTAACTTTCAAAAAAAGTTTCGAATTCACTCACTTTCAGTCAATCAATCAAACAATCAATCAAAACTATCTATTTGTTTATAACATTCCAAAATTTAAAATTTGGGGATGTTACAAACCTACCACCCTTAAAATGAATCTCGTCCTCTAGATTCGGAGAGGCTAGAAACAAAATAGGTTAGGGTTTGGGGTCTTCTCAAAAATCCATCGATCGTCTCCGGGGTCTCGGGTGCTACCAGCCTTAGAAGCATGGTTACGGTTCCATCAAAACTCATATACTCCATCCTTATTACTGACAGTGTGGGTCTTCCCAGATCTCGGGAAATTCCATCTCTAGGCTCTTCCGGTAGCGGCATAACCTTTTCCTCAATTCTTTTGTCATTTTTCCTCTTGGTAAGGTTATTCCGAGATTGGGTCTTCTTAGCTGACGGGTCTGGCGCCAATGCTAAACAACTATCGATATCTCATGGTGGTCAACGATTTATAGTTTCTCCTGCAGAAAACGGGTCTGGGTTGAACCTCACCGTATAACCTACGGTTGGCAAAAGCTGCCTTGTACAAGGGAAAAAATTTCTTATACCATTCTAAGGTTCAACAAGGTTTAATATCGTCGTCACTCTACTATAGGTAGGTCACTCAGATTTACCATCCCATATAGCAAAGCGAATAATAAGAGTAAGTCGGTATGGTGATCAATCCATCCCGCACCCAAATCATTACCTTGTACATGGTTTAGCGAATCTCGCATTCTAACACTCGATCATCCTCACAAGCATTGCAGAATTTCTCTTGTCGATGAACCAAGTTCGGATAAATCCATTGATTCTGCAAGCCAAACAAACATCTATCGTTCCTTAACAACTCTCAGGTTTTGCGTAAACTCCTAAAGAATCATCGGTTGATAAAATCGTGACTTCTTCCAGGGTTTTTCCTTCAGCAAGAATGTGCTTGCTTCTTGGCAGGTCCTGGGGCATGTGGGTTATGGCCCATCTCATCACTTGCAAACCTTGAACACATCCTCGGGGCAACTGATCATTATTCCAACATCCAACTCCCTAGCATCCTAGCATACTAAAAATCCATCCAATTGTATTGTCTCCCTTCCTTCTATTGGCACCAAACTAGGACATGATTACTCAGACTCATCATGGAATTTCCATTTATCTATATTTCCAACATCACACCTCCTTTATATCCAATAGTAATTCATCTCTTCGTCCTCGTGGGATATCCCATTTACCGAGATAAAAATTTATACTTATGAAGTCCATACTCCACTTTATGGAACATCATTATCCTTTCCAGGGTCAAGCGTCCTTACAGGGGAATATTGGCCATTTCTGCATGGCACTTCTTCAACTGGAATGCGTGAAACACATCATGAACTCCTAACAGTCCTTCGGGTGACTCCAACTTGTTGGCCACTTCTCCCATGCGCTCAAAAACTCGGTATGGTCCTACAAATCTCGGGGCTAACTTTCCCTTAACTCCAAATCGTTTAACTCCTCGCAGAGCGGACACACGAAGACATGCTATGTCTCCAATTTCATAGACTACCTCCTTGCGTTTTTGTGTCTGCAAAACTCTTCTGCCTGGACTGAGCTACCTTTAGTCTATCTTGAATCAACTTAACATTATCTTCTGACTCCTTGATCACATTTGGTCCAAACAACTGACGGTCTCCAACTTCATCCCACATCAACGGTGTCTGGCTCCTTCTCCCATACAAAGCTTCAAAAGGGGCCATCTTCAAACTGGCTGGGTAACTGTTGTTGTATGAGAACTCCATGTAAGGTAGATTATCATCCCTACTAGATCCATAATCTAGCGCACACGCTCTCAACATGTCCTCTAGATTCTGATTGACTCTCTCGATTTATCCATCTGTCTGCGGATGAAAGGCTATACTGAACTCTAGCCTAGTACCCAAAATGCAGTGCATTTGATTCCAAAACTTTGAGGTAAAGCTGTGTTCCTCTATCGTCGATGGTCCTCGGAACTCCATGCGACATACGATCCTCGGTCGTATATATCTTGGCCAACTTCGCACTTATGCAGGTGGTTTTCACCGGGATAAAGTGAGCCACTTTGGTCAAGCGAATCAACTACTACCCGGATAGAATCATATACCGATCGGGTTACGGGAAATCCGGTAATGAAATCCATGCCAAGCTTATCCCACTTCCATTCGGGTATCGGCATAGGTTGTAGTAATCATCTGGCCGATGCTCTACTCTTACTCTCTCGGCATACATCACCTATGACTACATACTCCATAATATCCTTCTTCATACCAATCCACCGTAAACGCTCCTTCAAATCCAAATACATCTTGGTGTTTCGAGGCGAATCGAGTATGGTGAGTCATGAGCCTCTGAAGTATTAACTTCCTGATCTTTTGCATTATTGGGCACATATACACGGTCCTCGAACCATAAGGTGTCGTTCTCATCCTTACGAAAACCTTTGGCCTTTCCTTTGCTCATCCTCTCTTTTACCTCAGCAATCTCTTTGTCATCCTTCTAAGCTTCACGGATCTTTCCCAACAATTTAGACTGAACTTCCATTACTAAAACAAAACCTTTGGGAACAATCTCTAACCAAAGTCCCCTGAGATCCTCGGCTAAACTCCTTTGGTAATCCTCCGCTTATGAGGGTATTCGTACTTGTTTTCTTTATGGTTGTGTCCTATTTCTCCACAAAGCTTGTATGCACAAGGTTTCTTCATATCCTTTCCATAAGGCCTCAATTTCTGGGACACAAGCCAAGACTTTAATAAAGTCCACTTAAATTCCTTCCAAGTGGTTACTCCTTGCCATCCATTGATGGTTTGGTACATCCTCTACCAGGTAGTGGCACCTCTTTCAAAGCACTCAAGAGCATGCTGGGTCATATCCTTTCCGACTACAGGGTTATTCTTCATGTGATCCTCCATGTTCTGAATCCATCGGCCCGTCTCCAATTGACTCATTGGTCTAGAAAATACAAGCTCATCTCCATTCATCCTCTATTGGGTCCAAGGGTATTGGGGTGGGATAGGAGAGATAGAGAGGGATACACACAATACAAACAATAGTTTTGAAAAGACAGATTTTATTTTGTGGCTGTCGGAAAAACAACAAACAAATGACAGCTCACAAACGTCGCATCTAACGTAGGTACAACGGGGTTTGGTCTTCTAATGGTCAATAAATCTTCAACGTCACCAAATTCTTCAAGTCTTGTTCATGTCTCCGATGGCTTCTTCTGATCATGCTTGTCCTACTCAAGTTCTTTTGCCAGATCATCTCTGTTGTCGCAAAGTCTCTCGTGGCATCCTTCAATATTTCTGGAGTTACGTTCCAACTTCTGGATTTCATCAACCTCGACATGAACCATGATCCTCATCGCCTTCAGTTCTGACGAATCTTTGATGTCTCAAGGTTTGGCTCCTCTAGCTTGGCTACTTTAAACCACGGGTCATGTGTTCTTCACAAACGCTTCCTTATCAAATATTGCTTCTTGTAGGTCCATCTTAACTTCTTGATGTAACACTCCGGAATCTTGGTGGTACACCAGCTAAGGTTAAAATTTCCTTCTTTGCTGATAGATGCTCCATCAGCCTTCTTCCATCCAATCCTTTCATGCATCTGCATGCATAACTCAGCACGGTGACAATAGCATAAGCGGGCGATAACATCATGGATAGCGTGTTTCTGCTCTTGTCATTTCCATGAGCTATCATTCCATAGTTGATATCTCCTGCCTTAGGGGTTTCCTGACAAAACTTTGAGTTTCTAACTCTCCATGTTTCGGTCTTACTCCAATACACCTTGATCTCGAGTATTGATAACTTCCATAGTCTGTCAAATTCCATAAGCGTAACCTTCCTAGGTCATAAAAATCTGGGAATTCTTCAGAGCCTTCAAAATCTCCTATTCTTCGGAGTCTTCAACAGTTGTAGTTTCCATTTACACGGTAAAATCCTCTTCATTCCAAATGGTCTTAGTTGTCCGATATCTTATCTCCTTCGAGTGGTCTCATCGGTCAAATCTTCGAGTGGTCAAAAGGGAAAAGGGGTATGGTCTCACTAAAAGGGAATATTTGAATAAGCTCAGAAGAGAAGAGAGGTAAAAGATCCTTTTGTAAAGAAAGTTGTAGAGAAAAATCTTTCCTAGGGGCTTGCCAGTTTCTAAGGTCACGTCCTACAGTCAACATGTGCCCTGATACCATCTTGTAGCGACCCGACCCGAATGGATCAAGTCTCTGTGCTTAAGTGTCATCCCTGGATCGGTATGCTGACACACACAGTACTCGAGGATTTATAACAGAGGTAAATCACATGTATACATAACGTAAATACTATTACCTCAATCAAAATAGTGAAAGTAACAAGGTTGTGGATTCCCATCAACACCAACGGCAAAGTTGAGTGTAGAAATCGTAACCCTAACGTATCACTTACTCGTCGTAAGATCCTGCAACATGAGACGTTGCAGCCACAAGGGGTCAGTACATTGAATGTACTGGCAAATTCACACCATAGGATAATGATGAATAAAGGCTATCACTACATGCATATTTGGCTGGGGTAAAAGCTCTATGGTTATAATGTTTTTGCGAAAAGCCAATTTTTCCCTACTGCAAAGGAATAAATTATTTAACTATCATGGTGGTTGTTAAACATTGAGAATGGTTGACAGCATCCTCAATCCCAATTAAGCATCATCATTAAACAAACACAACAATATTAATTAAAGTAACATGATGAGATCAACAGGATAATCCAAGAACTAGATACTCAAGACGTCCATAACCGGGGACACGGCTAATCATGATTAGTTTGTACACTCTGCAGAGGTTGCGCACTTTTCCCCACATGACTCGATCTCCTCCGTTGGTTTTCTCGCACTACATGGTGTTTGAGAAACGAATGACCGAGACATAGTCTTTCAGAAGCGCTAGCACCTTACGATGGGTAGATCGGTACACCTACTTTCCCCTACATCTGCTAGTCTACCACTGTAAGAGTTCGCACAACTTAATCAACTATGCTAGAGCCCATAATAGCATGTGGCTGCACACGGAAGTTTCTAGCATGAATAATCTTATGATCCCTTTGAGCCTGGGTGGCGGTCCAAAAAGAAACAGGCAATCCTGAAATAACCAGGTACCTCAATCCACCCAGATGTTTATTAATGTTGCCACCTTAAATAAACCATTAATTAACAATCTCACATCTATCATGGAAAAATCACTCACCCAGTCCACGTCTACTTGCACAGCATGGCAAAATAAGCAAACGTAGAAGTAACTCCCAAGGGTTTGATAATAAAACAGGTAATAGGTACTACCTCAATCTACTTCCCAAAACCCACAATTTAATTAGATCCTAATCATGCAATGTTTGAGGATTGAGCTAATGCACAAAAACTGGGTATGAAAAGAGTATGATCAAAGTGTGAACTTGCCTGCAATGTTGATGAAGATGATTCGCACTCAACACTCTTGATAGTTCTACTCGTCACACTCCGGTCAATCTATCGTAAGCAAGCAATAGTAACCACACATAAGCAATCACTCAAAAGATCGGAAAGAACGGAGAAAATAGTTCGGAAAACATCAAAACCAAGTAAATAACTCTTGCAACATAAAACAATTTCTAACAGTACCAAAATTATGTGAATTTGGCCTTATCAGAAAGTTTAGGTCAAGAGCTTCGATTTGCAAAAAGAATCAACTCAAACGGAGTTATAAAACTCAAGTTACGATCGAATGAAGTTCAAATTCAAATCTGATCTAATTCAAATTTTAAACTTTCAAAAACATGTTTGAGTTGGATTACTAGATAGGGGAGATCGTAACGAAGAAGTGGGCATTGATTTTGTTGGATTTGGACAAACGAGTAAAAAGATGTAGTCGTTTGAAAACCAGGGGCTAATCTGTAAATAATATATCTACAAAGAAGTCCCTGACTAAATACTAACAGAAAAAGAAAAGTCTAAAAGGCGAACGTTCGTTATCGAACGCTAACCAACGAAAAACCGTTCGCTCCAGAGGCTTAGACAACGAACACTCTCTAAATAAAAACGTTGAGAGAAAAAAAACAGGTGGATCTGGATCGTTAGATCGAATCGAACAACGAGGAGGCGGCGGTTATCATGGGCGGCAACAAAGTCCGGCGACACGAGAGCGGCGGCTCGGCTCGGTCGGGCGGTGGCTCGAGGCGTCGGGAAGGCAGCGAGGAGCACGGGGAGGGGCGGCGTGGAGCGGCGGTTGCGGTGGTGGCGTCGGCGACGGTCGATGGCGAAGAGGGCGACGGCTGCGGCCTCCGGCGGTGGTGGCGGCGGCGGTGAGATGCGGTGGCGGCGCGAGATGCGGGGCGAGGCGAGGCGAGAGGAGGGAGAAAGGGGCCCGGGGCGGCACCCTTTATAGGAGGGGAGGGGAGGCGTGGCTTGGGGCAGGGGTAGGAGGAGGCCGGGGCGACCACGGTGAGCGGCGGCGGCGGCTCGGACTCGGGGAGTCCTGCTCGGGCACGCGCGAGGGAGACGGCGGCGTTGTTGGGCCGGCTGGGCTTCGGCCCAGTCGGTCCGAGGAGAATTAAAAAAAACATTTATCCGGACAAAGAAAAATAAGTAAAACAAAAACATTATATAGGCATATAATATATCAAAATTTGCAGAAAAAGATTTCCTACAAGATGAACATTTTTCTAGAGTCAAATAAAATCCACACAAATTCAGATAAATCAAACACTGCTGCTGCTCTAATAAAATCCAACGAAAATCATTTTAAAAATACCAAAATGAATTCAAATTTATTTCTCTCCAATTTTTTGATGTAGGGAATCATGTTACCCTAATTTATGTATATTTTATTTTTGGAGAAAAATAATTTGAATAAAACTCCAATAACTCCAAATCGAAAATAAATTCAAAAGAACTTTGAATTTAATCCTTTGAAACTCCCAACTCATATTTCATATAATTTGAAGAAGTCATTTTATCTTCGCTCGTGAAAATCATTGAGTTGCATAAAGTTCCTAGGTTGAAATATTTTCCAAATGAAATTCAAATATTTTCAACACCCCTTATCATTTAAATAAATGGAAGAAGTCATGTCATCTTCTCTCCAGGGTTTTGTGGTGAAAAGAATTTGAATTCATGAAGACCAGAAAAGAAAATGAAAGTTTGGGAAAGTCCTTTTATTCCCTCCCATTTAACTTTCAAAAAAAGTTTCGAATTCACTCACTTTCAGTCAATCAATCAAACAATCAATCAAAACTATCTATTTGTTTATAACATTCCAAAATTTAAAATTTTGGGATGTTACAAAAACTTAGAAATTGATCTCACAAATGTTGAAATGATCGGATCCACTTGAAGAGAAGCACACCGGTTGGAAAGAATTAACATGACAATCTCGATGATCAAAAGGATTAGTACTCCCATAGAAATATGAGAACACCGCTTGAAAGGTATGGAATCAACACTTGACATTGAAGCAACTCAAATACCACAACTCAAAACAAAAAAAAGGATTGTCTTGCGAAATAAGCGGAACAAATACATATGATAGAGATTTACCCAATCCCATATCATGCATCATCGGAAAGATATTCTAGAAGCTACTTGAATTCCCACCTATAAACTCCGAAACTTTACGGTTATGCAATCTGGTGTTGGGGATACAGGGACACAAAATATATCACCCAAACTAACAATACCTAGATCCAAATTTGTATCCATCCTTCAAGACATAACCAAGAAAACTCCGAAATCGTGTACCTCAACCTTGAAAAGCATCATTATACAAGCTATGGCAATACTCCCGAACTCCCGATCTTTGGGTGGCGTCAAGGTTATCTCACCAACAACTGCATAAAATAGATTTTCGATGTCGGCAAAACTCAGGTATTCCAGAATCGCAACGATAAAATTGTGACGACAACACCTCGGAGCTCAACTCCCGGGACACCGCCATAACCCCTAAATGTCGAGGCACCAAGAACAATGTTCTCGTCACAATAATATCGGAGCGATCCCAAGATACCCGCATGATCCTAAAAAATTTAGTGAAATTTGAGGAGAGGAAAGACAAAACATCTACGTCGGGAGGCCTCAAAGAGCGGCAGAAGGACCGAGGAGTAAAAAGAATCCTACCCTCCGATATATATAATCCTAAGACTCAAAATAGTTTTTCTTCTAGACTTAACAACGGCCAACAATCAAGGGGGCTCCTATGGTCGGTCGAGGCTCTGATACCAACTTGTCACGCCCAAGATACGACCCTATCCGAAAGGAACTCGAAGGTCCCACCAAGGATAGAAGCGCATCTTGAAGACGCTTTTGCAAGGTGGATATCATTACATCAACATTACATAATAGATGGGGATACATACAAGGCATACAAATGCCGCAAGAATACATCAATACCTCATATACAAGATCAACATCCGACTACAGATGAAACATAAACAGAAACTCAAACGATATCCACCCTGTTAGCCCAGGCTGCCGACCAGGAACCTATCCCTCAATCGAAGAAGAAGCAGCAGAAGAACTCCAAAACAAGTAAACACCGCTCTCGCGTCATGATCATCGCAAAACCTATACCTGCAACTATTGGTGTAATAAACTATGAGCCACGAGGACTCAGCAATCCCATTACCATGGGTATCAAGACTAGCAAAGCTAAATGGGTAAGGAAGGGGTAAGGTGGTGAGGTTGCAGGAGCGACTAAGCCTGTATGGTGGCGAACTTACGAAACAAGAGCGAGAAGAGAAGCAAAGCAAGCAGTCGTCAACTAGTAATGATCAAGAAGTGATCCTGAACTCCTACTTACGTCAAACATAACCCAAGAACTGTGTTCTCCTCTCGAACAACCCCGAAAAGAGACCATCACGGTTACGCACACGGTTGGTGTATTTTAGAAGAGTTTACTTCAAGTTTACTACAACCGGATATCAACAAATTCCCATCTGCCACATAACCGCGGGCACGGCTTTCGAAAGTTCAAACCCTGCAGAGGTGTCCCAACTTAGCCCATGATAAGCTCTCACGATCAACGAAGGATATTCCTTCTCCGGGAAGACCCGATCGGACTCGGAATCCGGTTACAAGACATTTCGACAATGGTAAAACAAGACCAGCAAAGCCGCCCGGATGTGCCGACAAATCCCGATAGGAGCTGCACATATCTCGTTCTCAGGGCACACCGGATGAGCCAGACGTCGGGTTGGCATAGACCCTGATTGCCCAGGGGGTGCCGTACATCGCTCGGTTTGGACCAGCACTCAGAGGAGAACTGGCCCGGGGGGATAAAATAAAGATGACCCTTGGGCTCCGGAAACCCAAGGGAAAAGAAGGGCATAGGTGAGGCAAATGGTAAAACCAATGTTGGGCCTTGTTGGAAGAGTTTTATTCAAAGCGAACTGTCAAGGGGGTCCCATAAATCACCCAACTGCGTTAGGGACGCAAAATCCGAGAACATAATACCGATATGACGGAAACTAGGGCGGCAAGAGTGGAACAAAACACCAGGCATAAGGCCGAGCCTTCCACCCTTTACCAAGTATATAGATGCATTAATAATATAAGAGATATTGTGATATCCCAACATAAACATAATCCAACATGGAGCAATCTTCATCTTCACCTGCAACTAGCAACGCTATAAGAGGGGCTGAGCAAAAGCGGTAACATAGCCAAATAACGGTTTGCTAGGAAGGGTGACAAAGGTTAGGGGCTATCATGGCAATTTGGGAGGCTTAATAAGCAAGTGGTAGGTAACGCAGCATAGCGATAAAACGAAGCAACTAGCATAGCGATGAGAGTAGTGAGATCCAAGGTGATGGTCATCTTGCCTGAAATCCCGCTAGGAAGAAGAACGAGTCCACGAAGAAGACGAACGGAAGTAGTCAAACGAATTCTCACAATCGCAACATTACCGGAACTAAGAAGCAACACCGGAAAGAAACAAACAACATGGTAAATGCACAAGCATAAACATGGCATGATGCACAGACAAGTATGATGCATGTCCGGTTTAAAGAGGCATGGCATGGCAAAGTGCAACAAACAATACTACAAGTTAAGTGGAGCTCAATATGCAACGAGTTGCATATTGACGAAACACCACATCAATTATTTAGTTCTCTCTTGGTTTTGTACCCAACAATATTAAATGTTAATAAACATGGCAAGGGGTGAAGCATATGAAAACTACCTATCTAGGCAAGTTTAAATGAGTAGGAACAACGAACAACAATTCCGGAAAATCCCCAAGTGCATATTTTAGATTCGGTATTGTTCTGCCCTAAACCATATTTTATAGTTGTTAAACAGGAAAATAAACTACACCATGTTAAACTAGGCATTTTTCCACCCCATTTACAAATAAAGTTTATTTAAAATGGAGCTACGGTTATTTAGTTATGAAATAAATCATTTTAGCATGGCATTTAAGCAAATTTAAACAAACAAGTTTAAGCATTTTAACATGGATGAAAGTGGCATAATGTGAAACTAGAGGAAATTCTAAGCATTTTCCATATTTAAAATATTTTAATCCGATGCATGGTTTGTGAGATATTAAATGCATGAACATGGAGGGGTAATCTGTAAATATGCGGCTTTCTGGATAATAGGCAAATTCGTCCAAGGAAAAAAACGTCCACGGGCTGAAACTGACTAGCCCAGCAAGCACAGGAGAGGGGTTGGGCGCTGATCACCATGGGCCATGGCCCAGAAGGGAATGCAGGCTGAGGCTGCCGGAGATGGGGCAGAGGAGGCCTTGCGAGGCGACGTGGCGATTATCCTGTTGGCGTGGGACTAAGTCAGCGAGGGCGCCTTGTTAAATCTTCGATGCAGAGGAAGCAGTGCGGCAGCGATGGGGGCTTAGCGCCTGGCGGTCTCGAGCGGCGGCCGCAGGAAGGCCGACGAGGTGGAGATGGGCGGATCCGGTGGCCGGGCGCCGGATCCGTGCAACAGACGGCGCTGGTGGAGCTCGAGGCGGCGTCAGTTCCTGTGAAGAAAAACAGGGAGGGAGCATTTAGCGAGAGAGAGAGAGATCGAGAAGGATAAGAAAGCAAGGTGAGGGCAAAGCGGCTTTGGCCGACCTGTTGGTCGGAGGCGACGAGGGTCGAAGACAAAGGCGCGAGCGAGCGAGGATCGAGCTTGTGCGTCTGTGGACGCCTCAAGGGACAAAGACAACAGAGAGAGTTTGAGCGACAGAGAGAGAGGACTCGAGGAAGAGGGAATGAAGCAGGGCACGGCCTTGGTGCCGGGCGGTCGGTTGGACGGCGGCGGGCGCAGCGTGAGCTCGGGAGCTTGAGGTGGGCGCGGGAGCCTCCTTTCGAGGTCGTCTGAGGAGGAAGCGTACGGGAGGGGCTCCTCTTCCCTAGATCGGGAGGAGACAGGCGCTTCGGGAGAGCGAGGAGGATCTCCTCTCCTTGGATCGAGCAGGTGGAGAGCTGCAACGCCGGTTGGGCAGGCGCACAGATCGAGGAAGGTAGGTGGTGCTGCGGGTTGGCTCGGGATGGATCCCGAGGGGAACCAGAGATTGGCGGCAGGGAGGAGGACCCCTAGAAATTAGGGATTTGTCTGATGATTGCACTGCTATTTTTACTAGGTGGTGGTTAGGGTAGAAGTTAATCCGGTCCGTCCGATCGGAATCGGGCGGTCGAGAATAAATAGGCTAGGGGTCCAAATAAGAAAACGGAGATGTTTTATAGATGTTTGGGGATGATCCGGATCCATCGGTAACGACAGACCGGTTCGGGTTCAGGTAAGTTTCGGACACGCACAAGAGGGTGCTGCGAGCTGGCAAGAGAGGTTAGGTGGTCACGGTCAAGAGGGAAACAAAAACCCGAATGGCCTCGGAACGGTCAACGAAAGCAAGGGGGGGACGCGGCAACTTCGAACGGGTGCAAGCTTTATGAAAACATGCAGATGAATGCGCATGATGCTATGAGATGAGATGCATGACATGAACAAAATGCAAAACAAAAGACAAAACCCAACCACGGAGGAAATAATATATCGCATCTCCGGAAAAGGCAAGAGTTGGAGTTACGAATATGGAAAGTTGTATCCGGGGCGTTACAACTGGACTTTCACAAAGCACATACCTTGACAAAGTTTTGAAGAAGTTCAAAATGGATCAAGCAAAGAAAGGGTTCTTGCCTGTGTTACAAGGTGTGAAGTTAAGTAAGACTCAATGCCCGACCAACTGCAGTAAGATAGAGAGAAGATGAAATATGCTCCCTATGCTTCAGCCATAGGCTCTATCATGTATGCAATGCTGTGTACCAGACCTGATGTGTGCCTTGCTATAAGTCTAGCAGGGAGGTACCAAAGTAATCCAGGAGTGGATCCTTTGGACAGCGGTCAAGAACATCCTAAAATACGAAAAGGACTAAGGATATGTTTCTCGTTTATGGAGGTGACAAAGAGCTCATCGTAAATGGTTACGTTGATGCAAGCTTTGACACTGATCCGGACGATTCTAAATCGCAAACCGGATACGTGTTTACATTGAACGGTGGAGCTATCAGTTGGTGCAGTTCTAAACAAAGCGTCGTGGCGGGATCTACGTGTGAAGCGGAGTACATAGCTGCTTCAGAAGCAACAAATGAAGGAATCTAGATGAAGGAGTTCATATCCGATCTAGGTGTCATGCCTAGCGCATCGGGTCCAATGAAAATCTTTTGTGACAATACTGGTGCAATTGCCTTGGCGAAGGAATCCAGATTTCACAAGAGAACCAAGCACATCAAGAGATGCTTCAATTCCATCCGGGATCTAGTCCAGGTGGGAGGCATAGAAATTTGCAAGATACATACAGATCTGAATGTTGCAGACCCGTTGACTAAGCCTCCTCCACGAGCAAAACATGATCAGCACCAAGGCTCCATGGGTGTTAGAATCATTACTGTGTAATCTAGATTATTGACTCTAGTGCAAGTGGGAGTAGAAGGAAATATGCCCTAGAGGCAATAATAAAGTTATTATTTATTTCCTTATATCATGATAAATGTTTATTATTCGTGCTAGAATTGTATTAACCGGAAACGTAATACTTGTGTGAATACATAGACAAAGAGAGTGTCTGTAAGTGCATCTAGTGCCCCTTAGTGATTTTGGTTTATTGAAGACTTATAGGTTAAGGGACTAATGCGTTTGTGAGTGTACACAGGTCTATAAGTCTATGAGGAGTTTGATATTCTGAGAGAAAGTCGACCCCTAAAATGAAGTTCTTTGATCAAGACTTTGGTATTCTCAAGACTTTCAAGACTTTGAAAGTGAAGAAATTGGTGTGACCTTGAAGACTTGGTATTCATTTGAGGAACATGAAGCGTGAAGACTTTTGTTTTCGTAGTTTTGTTTTCTCTTTCTTGAGTCATAGGAAACACCGTCTTTGTTAAGGGGGTCGAGGAAATACTAAGGAAAAATTTCCATGTGATGCTCAACTCAAAATCCTACACCTACCAATCCCTTCGAGTGAAGCCTTTGGAAATCTCATACGATTCGATCAATTTATTCGGATGTAGACGAAGTTCTTTTGGTCACGAGGAATTTGTTCTGACCGAGGAGTTAGGAATTCGCCAAAGGCGGATTGCCTACACAAATGAGGAACATGATAGCCCTGAGGAATTTGAGAATCAAATTTCCGACCGTTGCTGTGCTGCGCGACAGCTGTCCCAAAAATATCTTATCTACCTAACGGTCATATCATTGAAGGGCATTTATGTCTTATCATGTCGGGCTGCTCCCTAGGCTATAAATAGCCGCCCCTACAACCACTAGCTGGTTGGCTGCTCCGAGAGAAACTGACACTTGTCAATTGAGAGCAACCCATCCTCCGAGGACTTTGAGCGAAAATCATCGAGTGAGGAAAAACCCAAAAACCAAACCCCTACAAACCCAAACTGATTGAGCATCGCTGAAGAGATTGATCCTGCGTGGATCCGACGCTTGTTACCTTTGAAGACTGTGCTTCTTCCAGACGGTTAGGCGTCATGGTCTAGAGCATCCAAGAGGAATTGTGGATCGCCGAGTGACCAAGTCTGTGAAGGTTTGGAAGTCGCTCAAGACTTACCACAAGTGATTGGACGAGGTTTGTGTGACCTTAGTTCAAGGAGAATACGGTGAGGACTTGGTGTCTGAGCTGCTTGCTCGATGTTGGGGTGTCCGGACTGTGTTCTCGAGTTTAAATACTCAGCCGCTCCAACCAGACATACAACTGAGACAGCAGTTGGAACTGGTTCTATTTCCTCAACTCTTTCATTTCCTCATAACTGTGTTGAGTGTTTTTTTATATCTGTGTGAAGACTTTGACTGAAGACTTTCTCTATTTCCTCAGTTCAATTTCTTCAGTCTGTTTGTCTTCATCTTGTGTTATCATGTGTTTACGCTTTCTGTACTCTGTGATTTTCTTCATTTCATCATGATGACCATGCATGTATTCTGTTATGCTTACTTCTGAGTACCTATTCCGCTGCAAGTAGTTCTTCGCTAAGGAATTTCCTCACCGGCAAATTCCTCAGTGAAGAATTCATAAAAATCACCTATTCACCCCCTCTAGTCGATATAACGCACTTTCAATTGGTATCAGAGCAAGGTACTCCCTTGTTCTGTGTGATTTTGGTTTAACCACCTGGAGTTTTAGTTATGTCGACCACATGTATGAAGAAAGTGACATGCCCTATCTTTGATGGTCATGATTATCCCAAGTGGAAGGCCATGATGAGGAAGCGCCTCATGGCAATGGATGTTAAGTCGTGGACCGCCACCGAGATTGGTCTTCTTGATCTATGCAAGGCAATGAACGCAGATGATATTCGCAAGTACACTCGATTTGACATCATGGCGAAGGATATCATCTGCTCCTGCCTATCTAGAGATGAATTCAAGCGCATTATGCATCTTTGCAATGTGAAGCTTATCTAGGACCGAATCTCTGATGTCTATGAAGGTCATCGAACCCGTCATGATCCTTGGTTTGAGGACTTCAAGGAATCTCTCAAAACGATGACTTTCAAACCAGAATCATCATCTTCTGCATCATGTCTCATGGCAAAGGGTGATAAGGTAACCGAATGTTCCTCATCCGAGTTTAGTGACGATGAATCTGATGATGATGGATCTGATGATGATATTGAATCTAGTTATACCAAACTTGTTTGCATTGCCACTAAACAACAAACGGCCTTGGAAAAGGTTCAAAACATGCTAAACAAAAGTGATGATATGTTGGGTGAAGAAATGGATCGCACTAAAGTCCTGACTGAAAATCTTCAGAGACTTCAGTCTAGGTTTGATAGCCTTCAAGATCATCATAACACTCTCTTGTCTGGTCATGAGAAGCTTTCTTATGAATTTCTTCAAAGAAAGCAAGATCTTGAGAAGCTAAGAGTGAGTTATGAAGATCTTCAGAAGGAGCGCAATTCATTACTTGCTCAATAAATCAGCGCTTCTCAGGAAGAATTTGTTCCTCCGTGCTTAAAGTGCATTGAACGTGAATCTGCTAATTCTTCACCTGAATGTTCAAATGCTTCAACTGTTACAAATTCTTCACCTGCCTCTGCTATCACTAATTCCTCATCTGAGGACATTGCTAGTATCACTAACGATGCGAAATTTGAAGGAATTGTACATGATGAGCATGTACAAAAGCCTCAAAGGGCATCAAACTCTTTGTGATGTGCTTAAAAAGCAGATCCTCAACAGGAACCCTAGGAAAGAGGGTATTACCTTTGAGAGGAAACTCAATGCTGATGGAACATATTGGAAGCCTGAGCAGTACCCCAAACCCTCATGGGTTGCTGCAAAGGGACCTCCAGTTGATCCATCTAACTTATCTGGCTTTACATGTGAATCTCCTCATTCTTCTGATGAGTCATTTGACTCCAACTATAAACTGTTCAAAAATCAGAATGGTGAAGTGTTTGCTAGATATGTTGGCACTAACTGCAGGAACGGTTCTCCTATGAAGAAAATCTGGGTTCCCAAGAAGTGCCTTGAAAGTCTTCAGGTGAATGTCCTAATGACACCACCAGCGAAGAATAGGAACCCCAGATCAAACTCTTCATATAGACCAAATTCTTCATATGGACCAAAGTCCTCACATGGATCAAAGTCCTCATATGATTATCATCGTGCTAACAACTCTGTTTTGCAGGGCAGAGCTAAGGGCTATGAATATGTGCATTATTCTTAAAACCAATATGTTCATAAGTCCTCGAAGAATTTCTCTGCTTATTCATATGCTTACCCTAACCCCTCTTATGTGAAACGAAATGGATTGGCTTCTATGCCACCATTCTCATATGGAGCTCGTAGAGTGATGAACTCTTCACCACCCCTTCAGATGTAGGTGGTGAAGAAAAAGAACTAATCTTTTCTGCAGGGTCAGGTCTCCAGACGAGCTTTAACGTCTGAAGAATTTCTTTGGGGGCACGACAAAATTGCCTCAAAGGACGCAGACTAATCATGAAGAAATGAACTCTCATTTCACACGTCCTCATCTTGCTATATCTGCTTTCTTCGCTGATGAAATTCATCTAATGAATTTGATATCATATTCTTCACTGATGAAGTATATGAGATCGTAAGTTGCACTAATTCATCTGCAGGATGATCAACCCAAAGCAAATGAGTGGGTCCTTGATAGTGGATGTACAAATCACATGACTGGTGACAAGAATCTATTGATGGATGCTCCCTTATCACCGTCACATCTCAAGCATATCATCTTTCTTGACAAAGGCAAAAGTCGTATTGGGTCTAGGTAAGGTTGCGATCTCTAAGGACATACACATGGACAAAGTCATGCTTGTTGAGTCCTTAGGATACAACCTCATGTCGATCTCAATGCTTTGTGATCTTGATATGGTTGTTGTCTTTGGAAAGTATCGCTGTGTTGTGATTATGGAAGTCGACAATTCCAAAGTCTTGAAGGCTTTAGGAGAGGAGACTTGTATATTGTTGATTTCTCTACAGGACCACAACCAGCCGTGTGTCTACTTGCAAAAGCTTGGAAAAGGCTGGCTATGGCATCGACGACTTGGTCACGCAGGCATGAGGAATTTGCACACGCTTGCGAAGAAGAAGCATGTCATTGGCATTGAAAATGTCAAATTCCTCAAGGATCACTTGTGTGGAGCATGTGAAGCTGGAAAAATGAACGAGGCCAAGCATCCAGCGAAGACTATCATGACCACTACTCGACCATTCGAATTTCTTCACATGGACCTCTTTCGTCCTAATCATTACTCAGCAGTCACTAATGATGCATCTCTATATGGCTTTGTTATTGTTGATGATTACTCTCGTTACACATGGGTACACATTGTCACTTACAAACATGAAGTGTGAAGTCTTCAAACAATTTTCCTCGAGGGCTTCAACCAACTTTGGTCTGAAGATCAGGCACATCAGGAGTGACAATGGAACTGAGTTCAAGAATTCTGGTCTTGATGACTATCTTAATGAACTTGGTATTACTCATGAGTTATCTGCTCCTTATACTCCTTAGCAAAATGGTGTCGTGGAGCGCAAGAACAGAACTCTTGTTGAGATGGCTTGCACTATGCTTGATGAATACAAAAAGCCTCGTCGTTTTTGGATTGATGCAATTGATACTGCATGCCACATCATCAACAGAGTATATCCACACAAATTCTTCAAGAAGACTGCCTATGAACTCCTTACTGACAAGAAACCAAATGTGAGTTATTTCAAAGTCTTCGGTGCTAAATTATGGATTAGAGATCCTCATCACAATGCTAAATTTGCACCGAAAGAACATGAAGGTTTTATGCTTGGTTACGGAAAGGACTCGCACACCTACAGAGTCTTCAACATCGCTCTTCACAAGATTGTTGAAACTGTAGATGTGCAGTTCGATGAAACTAATGGCTCGCAAAAGAGCACCTACCTACGTGATAGATGAACCAAAGCACCGAGGAATCTATCAAGTTCAAGAAAGCGAGGATGTCATTCCCATCAAGAATCGCTAAAGAATTCATTCCTAACGCCTTGAAGAACGCCGAAATGATGCACTGAAGATAATCTTTGAAGAGAATGGTCTTTGAAGAAAATGCTGATCAAATTCCTCGACGACAACCCTCATCCTCGCGTTGGAAAAGAAGTGCAAGTTGACAAGATCATCGATGGCATTGAAGCACCAGGTCCTCTCACACGCTCAAAAGCTTCACATTTATCTAACTTTTGTGGGCACTATGCTTTTGTCTCTATCCTTGAGCCCACTAAGGTAGATGAAGCATTTACGGAGCCCGAGTGGATTCAGGCTATGCAAGAAGAATTACATCAGTTTGAGCTCAACAATGTGCAGGGAACTGGTCAAACGTCCGAGATCCTCGCAAGTATAATATCATTGGCACAAAGTGGATCTACCGCAACAAGCAAGATGAAAATGGCCTTGTGGTGAGGAATAAGGCACGACTTGTAGCTCAAGGCTACACACGAGTTGAAGGAATTGATTTGATGAAACTTTTGCACTGTTGCTAGACTTGAGGCTATTCTTATCTTGCTTGCTTATGCTAACCATCATAATATCACTTTATATCAAATGGATGTGAAAAGTGCATTCCTCAATGGTAAGCTTGAGGAAGAAGTATATGTTGCTCAACCCCCAGGTTTTGAAGATCCAAAGAATTCCGACAAAGTCTTCAGACTCAACAAAGCCCTCTATGGCCTCAAGCAGGCCCCTTGGGCGTGGTATGATACTTTGAAGGAATTCTTCGTGACTAATGGCTTCACACCCGGTTCACTCGACCCTACTCTCTTTACTAAATCATATGATGGTGAACTGTTTGTGTGCCAAATATATGTTGATGATATTATCTTTGGCTGTACTGACCAACGTTATAGTGATGAATTTGCCTATATGATGAGTGAAGAATATCAAATGTCTATGATGGGAGAGTTGAAATTCTTCTTAGGTCTTCAAATTAAATCAACAACACAATGGCATATTCATATCTCGGGAGAAATACCTCAAAGATGTTACGAGGAAATTTGGCATGCAAGATTGCAAAGGCGTCAAAATTCCTATGCCCACAAATGGCCATCTATGCAATCGATGAAAATTGTATTGACTTGATCACAAGGTATACCGCTCCATGATTGGTTCTTTATTGTACTTATGTGCATCTAGGCGGATATAATGCTTAGTGTTTGCATGTGTGCCTGATTTCAAGCTACACCGGAGGAATCACACCATAAGGTTGTGAAGCATATTCTTCGATATCTAGCTCACACACCAACACTAGGATTATGGTACCCCAAGGGCTCAACTTTTGATCTCATTAGATATTACGACTCGACTATCTTTGGTGATCGTGTGGACCGCATGTCAACATCTGGTACTTGTCATTTCCTCGGACGATCTTTGGTGCATTGGTCCTTGAAGAAAGCGAACTACGTATCACCATCTCATCTGCGGAAGCTGAGTACATTCTTCTGGTTCTTGCTGTGCTCAATTCCGTGGATGAAGCAAACTCTCAAGGACTACGGCATCAACATAAAGAATGTGCCTCTCTACTGTGACAATGAGAGTGCCATCAAGATTTCTCACAACCCATTCAGCACTTTCGAAGACAAAGCACATTCAGATTCGTCATCATTTTCTTCGTGATCATGTGTTGAAGGGCGACATCTCCATTGAGCATGTGAAGACTGAAGAACAGCTAGCCGATATCTTCACAAAGCCCTTGGATGAGAAGAGATTTAGCAAGTTGTGGTGTGAGCTAAATATCTTAGAATCTTCGAATGTTCTTTAAAAAGGACACACATCCTGACACTTATGCAAAATTGATGACTTAGATGTGCAACACATGAAGAAACATTTTTATTCAATCAATGAAGAACACCACTCTAAGTGTGAAGAAATTAATGAAGAATTTGATTCTCAGAACCCTACGATAATGTACGCGGTGTCTGAAATCATCATTCTTATATGGTGGGTCACGCCACCACCAAAGTTGAAAATCTTCAATTTGAGTTTTTCCTCAGTTTTTGAAATTCTTCAGTTTTTCAAATTCTTCAACTTTGCAAAATCTTCAATGTTTCCGTTGTTCTTCTTCATTGGCTATATGTATATATATATATATATATATATATATATATATATATATATATATATATGTTTTATGTCCTCTACAACATTCACTTATGGCTATTTCTTCAAGTTGCATTTTACGCTAAGTGAATGTGATCGGACCCTTCCCCTCTATGCTATACTCAACCCAATCTATTCACAAATTCTTCATGTGCGTTCTATTTGAAACTCGTTCAAAATCTTCATTGTGTCCTTGTCAGCTGAAGAAATTGCGAACGGAACTTTTAACTTATCTTATCAAAAATTTCGGTTTTGCCGCTCAATCCGTTCCGCATCCCACGATAAACTTATCTATTCACCCACGATCTAACACGATCTCCACTTTTCAGTACGTGGGTGACACATGTCAAGCGAATGAGAAGGGTCAGGGGCACGTTCGTCCAAAATCTTGGCGAACAGTTTTTCACCGTGGCTATATATACCCCTCTCCCTTCCTCACTTCCTTTACTCCATTTCGACCGCTCTCTCTCTCGCCGAGCTTCTCAAACCCTAAGCGCCGCCGCTACTCCATCGTCGCCCGGTGAGGAAGAGCTTCTTGCCTCGACCTCGTCATTGTCGTACTCACGCCGATCATGAAATCTTCACTCCGCCGCCATAGTTGTCTTCCTTCGCGAGTTAGGGCGTGGAAGATCTGAATCGACAAACTTCTAATCTACACTTCTCGGTTAAATCGTGTTCTTAAGTTCGGGTAATTAAAAGTTACTTTTATTGCTCGCTTTGATTCTCAAGCCTTCCTGAAAATCTTCAAAGGTGTTTATTCTTCAAATCTTCGCACATATGAACACCTCAAACGTAATATGCTCTTGATTCGTTTCTCTAAGCAATGATTTTTCTTCAAGATTCCTCAATTGTGTGGCTCCTCGATCTATACAACTCTGGAACCTAAGACAAAGATCGCTTAGTGAAATACTTCAAGGCTCATCTGGTCAAATTCCTCAAACTTGTTCTTTTAAAAAAAAACCTCTGAGAATGCATATGACCTCTCCAAATTCCTTGCAACTATACTCTATTCACAGGTACTCATGTCCGCTGCTGAATCACTAGGTTCTCATCAACTTAACTCATTTGCAGCATTCCTCGAAGAAAAGTTGACACTTCTTCAGAGAATTCGATTGTTCAAATTCCTCATCTGAAGACTATGGCTGACGGTAAGAAGCCCCAGAAAGGAGGAAAGAGGCCTGAGGTCATGACTGCGTTTGAAATACCTGAGGACTTATATGCTGACTATTGCACACCTGATGAGGCCAAATTCGGAAAGGAGAACAAAAATCAGCGCAAGGTGCGCATATAGAGGATTGAAAGGAGATGGGCAAGAGAATGGAGGGAGTACAGGTATGTTACTCCAAAGTACATGAAGAAATTCGCACTAAATCCTCCATGCCCAAGAGCTCCATTGGCACTTTGGTCAAGAAGTCGACCCCACTAGCATCAAGCGTGGTGAGGATTTTCCTGAAGAATGGGTCAAGCGCCAAGCCAAGTTGGCAAGACAAGCCAAAGAAGCAGTGAGGAAATTCAATGAAGACTCTGCTACTGCTGCTGCCACTGAGGCCCCTGTCAAGCCAAGAAAATCAATGGAAAAGAAGCCCGCGCACAAGCCAAGTGCTTCACCAACAGTGCCCTCATGGCCAAAATCCTCAGCAATGCCCTCACGGCTAGAATCTTCAATGCCCTCACGGCCAGTTCCTCATGCTGCACCTGTTCCACCCAAATCCTCAGCTCCTCCAAAGTCCTCTGCTACTCCGACAAAGTCCTCAGCACCTGTGCATCTGGCCACGTGCCAAAGGACTGCAGACATCTCTATTGCCTCTGGTGTCTCAGCAAGTTCCTCAGCTGCACCAAATTCTTCATCAGGCTGTCAGGACCCCGATCCTAAGTCACACCGATCTAGCATGTAACCCATCATATCACTTTGCGGCCTCACGCACGGTATTCCCACGGGTGTCGCCTTACCATGTCCCGGGACCGTTTGCGTCTTTTGGCTCACGTATATGATAGTGTCGCTAGCATCCATATGACAAAGAACCGGGCCGACATGGCTAGTCGTGAACCCAAAGCGGCACTAACCTATGGGGACAGGCATACATGAATCACATCGAGCATGTCGGTCATCAACGTATATATTCGGGCTGTAACCTTTGGGCTATGAGGACTCCGGTATCCCGGGCTGTAGCAGGCTAGGCAGGACTCCGAATAACACCGCGTGACATTTCCCGAGGGGATGTACATAGGAACGAAATGAAACACATGCCGGCCGATCAAGTGTCCAAGCGGTAGTCTTTGGGCTAGCAGGACTCGGTGAACCGGTCAGTAGCGGACTACTATCGCTCAGAAGCACGAGACTACATTTCCCCATATGAGAGGCTGCCAAGGATAAACAACTAGTTTGTCGGATCCCACACATACCAAGCATTTCAAACATACACACATTATACTTGATATGCGTAGATACAACATGGCATCACAACATAACTCTACGACTCAGATATTATTCATTAGGCTTCAAGAGCGAGATATTACAAACATGGGTCTCATGACCCAACACTCGAAACATACAAGTCAAAGCACAAGCGGAAGCTAAACATGTCCGAAAGTACTGCATAACTACAAATGAAGAAGGCTGAGAAGCACGGCTATCTACCGAGATCCGCCGAGGCACAAGATCGTAGGCTGAGGTATCAAGCTAACCGTCGAAGTCCAAGCGGAACTACTAAGCGAGACTAAAGTCTCTACGCAAAACATAAAATAGGCAAACGTGAGTACAAACGTACTCAATAAGACTTACATCGAGAACTAGCTACATATGCATCATTATCAAAAGGGGTGGTGGAGTTTGGCAGCAAGCCAGCTTTGACTCGGTGGCTATCCCGAACTACATTGCAAGTAACTCTTTTGAGGTGGCACACGCAGTCCACATATTCACCATATCAATACACCACTATGGACCCGCTCCCGTCTCCCTCTGAGAACGCCATCCATAGCACTCACGCTTATCTTGCGCATTTGGAGTATCCACTTTCACTTGTCTATGAACTGATATAGGCAACCTGAAGTCCTTCTCCGTGGACACGGCTATTCGAATAGATCATATTAAACCTGCAGGGTGTACTTCTTCACACACGCTCTCACCACTTACCGCCGTTTACACGACATGTACTCGGCAACCTTCAAGCGGAAGCCCAACGTGGGTGTCGGCCACGACCTACCTAAACACACAAGTCCCTAGTCCAGGTTTATTGCCTATTCGGGTTCCATCCGCAGGAGTCGGCCGAGGTTTCCCATACAGCCCGAACGATGTGTGCAGGGTTCCCGAGACACCAAGCAGGCGAATCGGTACAAGACCACGGTGCCTACATAACACAACCCACCCCTACGGCCGCTAAGGCGGCGGCCCCAAAGATGCTACAAACACGAAACTACTTGCAACTCCCGGACCGAGGACAAGAGTGGTTAAGAAGCCGAGAGGGTCCATTGGTTTCGGGCCCAATGCGTGGTAGTAAGCTGTTTCATGGATCACAAACACAGATCTCAGTTCACGAGGACGGCTGCAATGAGACAACCCACCATGTACTCCTACATGGCCTCTCACCGCTACCTTTACCAAATCGTGTTCACACACTTAGCTTACACCTTGATGGGACATGTTCACACACCTCCGATTCATCCCAGATGAATCGGACCTGACTCAACTCTAAGCGTTAGCAGGCATGACAACAAGCATAAATGAGTAGGCACAACATGGCTCAAACAACTCCTACTCATGCTAGTGGGTTTCATCTAATTCTTGTGGAATGACAGGTCATGCAGAGAGGATAAAGGGGTTCAGCTACCGCAGCAAGTAATACATGAGTCGTTGTTGTCCTAATGCAATAAAATAGAGCAGGAGCGAGAGAGTGGGATTATATCGGAATGAACAAGGGGTTTTGCTTGCCCGGCACTTCGAAGATAATATAGCTCTTCATCGGTGTCATCGAACAATCGTTTAACATCGCTCACCGGAGGGACAATTACCGCAAACAAGAGAGAACACAATCAATGCAATGCACATTCACATGAATGACATGTCATATTAAGGTACTGAATTCACCTAATGCAATAATAACCCAAGTTAGTTGAAGTGGAATTCAAACAAGGTTGAACTCCAACTCCAAATGCTAGTTCATAAATTACCCTAATCATGATTCATCCTATTCAGTGAGGTTAACTTGTTCAAACATGCATGATCATGGCATAAACAGATTCTTCATATTTTTTGATCATTTTTCATATATAAATTATTTCCATCCGAGTTACGGTTGAATTTATATGATTTTTAGAAGTTTAGAGTATTTTACGGAATTTCCTGAATTAAATAAATCCGTAAAAAGAATATTGCGCCAAAGATTGCGTCACTATGACGTCAGCGGTCAACTGGGCGGCCCAGGTCAAATCCTGACCGGTGGGTCCCGAGTGTCGTTGTCTAACTAACTAACCTAACTTAGTTAATACTAATCTAACTTAATTAGCCGAGCGGGCCCGCATGTCGGTGAGGGAGAGGGAGGTCAAACCGGGCGATGGGTCAACCCATGCCGGTCGGCCGTCACGGACGCCGAAGGCGTTTAGCCGGGCGAGCCGACGCGGGCGAGAGAGTGATTTTGCCATTCCGGCGACCAAATGGGTCATGGAAGGCACCTAAAATGGGAGGAGGCAAGCTCTTGGTGGGGTTAGCCGGGGTCGGGTGGCCGGGATCGACGGGCGGCGAGCTCCAAGGCGGCCGGAGTTCGGTTTGGTCGTCTGTGAGGCTAGAGCTCATGGGCGAGGGAGCTGAGCGGGCAGCGAGGAGGAGGTGCTCAGGAGCATGCCGGAGCTACTAAGCGAGGCAGAGGTGCTCGGGGAGCCTGGGCTCACGGGCCATGGCGACGGGCGGCTGGGTGCAAGCCATGGGCGGCGGCTACAGGGCGCTGCGAGAGAGGGGATGAGGGGAACGACAGCAAGCTCACCGCGAATCCAGCAGAGGCAACGGCGAGGTCGGGAGGGTATGGAGCTCGCGAATCCACGGCGAGGTTGCCGGGCGGCCGGAGATTGAAGACGAGGTCGGGACGGCCGAGGCGCTTCGCTCGCGTGGCTTGGCGGGACGGCGTAGAGGTCAATGGCGGAGCTTCGGGGCATGTCGTGGAGGCTCGGGACGGCTGTGGCCTTGGTCTGACGACCAGGCGTCGGCGGCAGCGTTGATGGCGTCGTGGGGAGAGAGCAGGGAGGGAGGAGATGGTCCAGGAGAGAGGAAAGAGGACGAGGGGTTCGGGAGGCGCGTGGCATCTCCGGCGTCGAGGGGTAGCCAGCAAAGGCAGGGAGGAGGTGGCGAGCTCGGCTGTCGCCAGGTCCTCCCTCCGCCATTGGCAGAGGTAGGCGACGAGCGGGCGTGGCGGTTGGTGGCTGGGCCACCAACTGGGCCAATGAGGGGAGGGGAGAAGGTGGGCGGTTGGGCGCTGTAGGTCGTGTGAGTTCTGCTCCTTTTATTGTTTTCTGCTTTTCTATTTTCTGTTTTGTTTTAGTTTAGTAAAATACTAAACCATTTTATAAAATCCTGAAAATAGTTATGTGGCTAGAACTAAAATATACCAAACCACATAAAATGTTCGAATTATTGGACATATATTATTTATATATCAAATATATATCCAATGCAAGTAGTTATTGAATTAATTCAAAGGCCCAAAATAAAATGTTTCAATACTCCAAAATATTGGTTTGAATTTTATTCTTGCCAATATTTTTTAAAGCTGAAAAGGAACATTTCCTTGGAACATTTGAAGCAATTTTTAAATGTTGATCATTTATTTTAAATGATTCCTGGGGCTCTCCAATTCCCCAATTCAAATTTAAAGGAAATTTTGACATGATGCATGGATGCAATGCTACTAGTTACAAGCAAGCTCTAGGGCTGATCTGGGGCTGTGACAGCTCACCCCCACTAAACAAGAATCTCGCCCCGAGATTCAAGACGTGAGGTAAGATGAAGAGGGAAATCACAAAACTATCACAATCTTCATGATCCATTTGCCCTTCTCGAAGATGTTGATTCACTCCATCATCTTGGTCTTGACATCTTGCTTTCAAGATCTTCACTCGACACAACAATAGAAAGAAGGGGGAAAACCCTATATGATTCGATCTTCACGAAGATCAAGTAAACATGATCGACTCACGGACTGAGACGGTGACACATCTCAAGTTGAGACACAAAACACATCGAAAGGGATGGAAGAACAAACGACGGGGTTTGATTGGTGGCAACAATTCCACGCTTTGAAAGATGGTGGATGGTGTCAGGGTGGCGAGTAAATAATTGTCATGATTCAAAAGCGGGGCACCTCAGGGGAGGTGACACGAGGAACTATTCCCTTAAGTGGCAAAAAGAATTACTTTTGATACAAAGATCATTGAAACTCTTCATACCAGCCTAAGGCAATTTAGAATGATCGTTTGGCGGAGTGCAAAGGAATGGTACACCCGGACTAGAATGGATGATGTGGACTACCTTGTTGAAGACAACGCAATGGATGATTTTGCTTATCATCGGAGGTGGAGGGACCCATGGTAAGTCCACTTTTGAGGACGATCCTGGACAAGAATTACTAAGAAGGCAGCCTATAGTGAAATGGCACAAGGACGGTGCAAGCCGGGAACGAAATGCAAGCTGTTGGAATGTTCCAACCATCATATCACCGAGATTCAGATCCGATTGGTGCGGGATATTCCGGACTAATCGGGTCCGGAAAGAAAAATGAAAGTTTGCAACACAATCGATTTAGATGGCGTTGCGAGATTCTCGGATATGAACTACGATAGCGAGCTCCAAAACATGAGCGGGTTACGCTACATAAACAGTGAACACATTGTCCTGCATAAGCGTGGCCATGTAGTAGTCTTATATTAAATACTACCAAGTTCAGGTGGAAATCATCATCGAGGATGATGAAGTCTTATGCATTACCATGGATTAGCACTTAACTCCTTTTCCTAGAACAAGTCAATCAGTGGCTTAGTGTGCTATGGAATTCATAAGGAATGAAGATGATCAGTCTATCAGACCATGGAATACTTCGACGTGCATGATCGACTTGGAATGATTCCAAAGGAAACAAAACAAACCTTTCTCAAATTCATGGCGGCAACTTACACCTAAAGCACATGAATTCGAGGAAGTCACGCTTTCATCCAAACATATGCTTCATGAACGAAACACGAAGAAATGCTTACACAAGTTTCCAATACTAGGTTGATGTTCAACATGACTCATGGGGGAGACAAAATGCTACTGATGGGCTCAACAACAACTCATCGGAATTTCCATATCACTGGACTTCCACCATCATGTGAACACGGTGATAGCATTGGTCAGACCAAAAGATATAATGTGTATGCCCGGGGTCAACCACGAGTAAGACAACATTACGAGCATCGTTGGTACCGGGTTTGATTTGACGATAGCCCACACTCAAATCAAAGGATTGATAAGACAATAGGTCCAAAGAATCGATCACGAGGATCATTCGATGAAGATATCATCTTTCTTCAACACACACTACATAAGAATATCCCTTTGGAACGAACTAAGTTAGGCATGCTTTTATCTTCCAACTCTCCAAGTTGTTGTTTGGCTTAACCAACTAGCTCAGGGATATCCAACATGATTCTTGGAGAAAGGGTGGTTCACAAGAAACCAACTTGATCACGAGCTCAACATAACAAGAGACAACCCGGTAACACTTCCAAGAAGATATTTGGAAAGTCACGAACCACCGGTATGTTACTAAGCTCGAGAACAACCTTGCTTTTGAGGGCAAGACGATATGATCAAATGTGTGAGGACTTGATATAATCCTAACTCATCAATCGAAGTGTGCACCAGAAATAAGGACTAGGTAGCACGATCAATCTCAGGATGATGATTTAATAACCAACACGCTAAGAATGAGGATAATGTCCATTAGCTGCCAAGCAACGAATTGCTCGGAGTATTGATGTCACACATCACAAGTCACTTGTCGGCTTTCCGGTTGCATCAACACGGAACCGAGGAATGAACGATGATGGCGAGAGTATCACTACATCAAGAATTCATAAGAGAAGGTGCAATTCTTATGACATTATTGACATAAAGATGGTAACACTCCGGTGGAACAGAATCAAAAGCTGAATTGGCATTTTGATCTCATGGAATACAACTACTTTGACCTAGTCCTAGAAATGGATGAGGTACTGGAGTTTGTTTCTCCTAGTCATTCCGGAATAGAATGGCTTGACGGACCACAAGGACAAAATGCATCGATGAACACAAATGCACGCATACCCTTGGCTATCAATTGATAGATGAAGGTTAGAATGCAACTGAAAAGAGCAACTCAGAGGAACATATAACTTCCTGAGTTGTGGATGCCTGATTAGTATGTCGAACGAAGCTCAACATTTCTTCCGGATAATCCATGCAGAAAAGTAGAACCGGCAGAGTCACAATTATGAACGGAGAACTCCTCAAGAGCACTCTAGTTGTGATCTTTTGGTTCAACAAACTTACGCCATAAGTGGTTCATGGTATTTGGAAGAAGGATATACCACGGACCTTGAGGACTATCGCAAGGTTACTAATATCCTAAGGGCACTATCAAATACTAACAACATGAAGTAGGATGAATCTCGGGTTCAGAAACCCAGGAGTAGAATACTTACTACTAAATGGCATCACGGGATGCTTTCGAAAATGATGGCCAGAATCATCACACTGGGGATACAAAGGCATTGCTAAATTGCTAGGTGACTCCTAAACACCTAGGGTCATAATAATAATTCCAACATATATGTCAAGGCAATAAATTACCTCAACGCACCGGTTAGTGTGCTTATTCGACCAATAAGGACATCGAACGGAAAGGAAGGATTTGCAAATGCATCGACTATTTAGAGACACAGGATGACTCGGACAAAGATAACGGCTGTAAATGCTCAAAATGATTTGAGACATCACGCAAAATGGTGGCATAACCACTCAACAACATCATAACAAGATTACGAGATCAACAGTTATCATACAGAGTAGTAAGAACTGAATCGGGATTAAAACCAACAATCCTATAAGTATATGGATTAGTAACACGTCATCCTAATGGATAGATGAGAAGCCTAGTTCTTAAACCCCAGAGAAGAGAAGAGGATGACTCGATCGGAAGGCCATGAGGTATAAGGAGTAAAAAGAGCCTTACGTTCCTTCCACAATCAATTCCCTTACATAACTAAAGCATTTCTAGACTCAACTTCGACCAGTTTGGCTTGGTAATCCTACAGCAACAAAGCTCGATACCAACGCTGTCAGACCCCGATCCTAAGTCACACCGATCTAGCATGTAACCCATCATATCACTTTGCGGCCTCACGCACGGTATTCCCACGGTGTCGCCTTACCATGTCCCGGACCGCTTATGCCTTTTTGGCTCACGATATGATAGTGTCGCTAGCATCCATATGACAAAGAACCCGGGCCGACATGGCTAGTCGTGAACCCAAAGCGGCACTAACCTATGGGGACAGGCATACATGAATCACATCGAGCATGTCGGTCATCAACGTATATATTCGGGCTGTAGCACTGGGCTAACAGGACTCCTGTATCCCGGCTGTAGCAGGCTAGGCAGGACTCGAATAACACCGGTGACATTTCCCGAGGGGATGTACATAGGAACGAAATGAAACACATGCCGCCAGTCAAGTGTCCAAGCAAGAGTGCTTTGGGCTAGCAGGACTCGTGAACCGGGTCAGAAGCGGACTACTATCGCTCGAAGCACGAGACTACATTTCCCCATATGAGAGGCTGCCAAGGATAAACAACTAGTTTGTCGGATCCCACACATACCAAGCATTTCAAACATACACACATTATACTTGATATGCGTAGATACAACATGGCATCACAACATAACTCTACGACTCAGATATTATTCATTAGGCTCAAGAGCGAGATATTACAAACATGGGTCTCATGACCCAACACTCGAGCATACAAGTCAAAGCACAAGCGGAAGCTAAACATGTCCGAGTACGCATAACTACAAATGAAGAAGGCCGAGAAGCACGGCTATCTACCGAGATCCTGCCGAGGCACAAGATCGTAGCTGAGGTATCAAGCTAACCGTCAAGTCCAAGCGGAACTACTAGCGAGACTAAAGTCTCTCTCGCAAAACATAAAATAGGCAAACGTGAGTACAAACGCATCAAAGAAGACTTACATCGTAACTAGCTACATATGCATCATTATCAAAAGGGGTGGTGGAGTTTGACCGCAGCAAGCCAGCTTTGACTCGGTGGCTATCCCGAACTACGCATCGCAAGTAACTCTTTTGAGGTGGCACACGAGTCCACATATTCACCATATCAATACACCACTATGGACCCGCCTCCCGTCTCCCCACGAGAACGCCATCCATAGCACTCACGCTTATCTTGCGCATTTCAGAGTATCCACTTTCACTTGTCTATGAACCGATATAGGCAACCCAGAAGTCCTTCTCCGTGGACACGGCTATTCGAATAGATCATATTAAACCCCGCAGGGGTGTACTTCTTCACACACGCTCACCACTTACCGCCGTTTACATGACATGTACTCGGCAACCTTCAAGCGGAAGCCCAACGTGGGTGTCGGCCACGACCTACCTAAACACACAAGTCCCTAGTCCAGTTTATTGCCTATTCGGGTTCCATCCGCAGGAGTCCGCCGAGGTTTCCCATACAGCCCCGAACGATGTGTGCGGGGTTCCCGAGACACCAAGCAGGCGAATCGGTACACCGGGCCACGGTTTACCGCAACACAACCCACCCCTACGGTCAGCGTGCGTGCGGCCCCAAAGATGCTACAAACACGAAACTACTTGCAACTCCCTTGACCGAGGACAAGAGTGGTTAAGAAGCCGAGAGGGTCCATTGGTTTCGGGCCCAATGCATGGTAGTAACTGTTTCATGGATCACAAACACGTATCTCGGCCTCGAGGACGGCTGCAATGACACAACCCACCATCTACTCCTACATGGCCTCTCACCGCTACCTTTACCAAATCGTGTTCACACACTTAGCTTACACACGCAAAGAGGACATGTTCACACACCTCCGATTCATCCCCGATGAATCAGACCTGACTCAACTCTAAGCAAGAGTGCATGACAACAAGCATAAATGAGTAGGCACAACCTGGGCTCAAACAACTCCTACTCATGCTAGTGGGTTTCATCTAATTACTGTGGAATGACAGGTCATGCAGAGGATAAAGGGGTTCAGCTACCGCAGCAAGTAATACATGAGTCGTTGTTGTCCTAATGCAATAAAATAGAGCAGGAGCGAGAGAGTGGGATTATATCGGAATGAACAAGGGGGTTTTGCTTGCTCGCACTTGAAGATAATATAGCTCTTCATCGGTGTCATCGAACAATCGTTTAACATCGCTCACCGGAGGGGACAATTACCGGCAAACAAGAGAGAACACAATCAATGCAATGCACATTCACATGAATGACATGTCATATTAAGGTACTGAATTCACCTAATGCAATAATAACCCAAGTTAGTTGAAGTGGAATTCAAACAAGGTTGAACTCCAACTCCAAATGCTAGTTCATAAATTACCCTAATCATGATTCATCCTATTCAGTGAGGTTAACTTGTTCAAACATGCATGATCATGGCATAAACAGATTCTTCATATTTTTTGATCATTTTTCATATATAAATTATTTCCATCCGAGTTACGGTTGAATTTATATGATTTTTAGAAGTTTAGAGTATTTTTCGAATTTCCTGAATTAAATAAATCCAGAAAAAGAATATTGCGCCAAAGATTGCGTCACTATGACGTCAGCCGTCAACTGCGGCGGCCAGGTCAAATCCTGACCGGTGGGTCCCGAGTGTCGTTGTTCAACTAACTAACCTAACTTAGTTAATACTAATCTAACTTAATTAGCCGAGCGGGCCCGCATGTCGGTGAGGGAGAGGGGAGGTCAAACCGGCAATGGGTCAACCCATGCCGGTCGTGGTCGTGACGCCTTGGCGTTTAGTCATTGGCGACAGACCGGCGGCGAGAGTGATTTTGCCATTCCGCGACCAAATGGGTCATGGAAGGCACCTAGGAGTAGCCGGGAGGAGCCAAGCTCTTGGTGGGGTTAGCCGGGTCGGGTGGCCGGGATCGACGGGCGGCGAGCTCCAAGGCGGCCGGAGTTCGGTTTGGTCGTCTGTGAGGCTAGAGCTCATGGGCGAGGGAGCCGAAAGGGCATGAGGAGGGAGGTGCTCAGAGCATGCCGGAGCTACTAAGCGAGGCAGAGGTGCTCAAGACGGAGCTCGCCCGGCCATGGCGGACGGCGGGGTGCTCATGGGCGGCGGCTGTATGCCAAGGCGAGAGAGGGGGATGAGGGGAACGACGGCAAGCTCACCGCGAATCCAGCAGAGGCAACGGCGCAGGTCGGGAGGGTATGGAGCTCATGAATCCACGGCGAGGTTGCTGCGGCCGGAGATTGAAGACGAGGTCGGGACGGCTGAGGGGCGCTTGGCTCGCGTGGCTTGGCGGGACGGCGAGAGGTCAATGGCGGAGCTCGGGGCATGTCGTGGAGGCTCGGGGACGGTCAGGTCAGCGAATGCACGACCGGCGTCGGCGGCCGCGTTGATGGCGTCGTGGGGAGAGAGAGCAGGGAGGGAGATGGTCCAGGAGAGAGGAAAGAGGACGAGGGGTTCGGGAGGCGCGTGGGCGTCTCCGGCGTCGAGGTAGCCAGCAGCGAAAGCAGGAGGAGGTGGCGAGCTCGGGCGCTGTCGCCAGAAACCCTCCTCCGCCATCTTGGCAGAGGTAGGCGACGAGCGGCGTGGCGGTTGGTGGGCTGGGCCACCAACCTGGCCAACAGGGAGGGGGGAGAAGGCTGGGCGGTTGGGCGCTGTAGGTCGTGAGTTCTGCTCCTTTTATTGTTTTCTGCTTTCTATTTTCTGTTTTGTTTTAGTTTAGTAAAATACTAAACCATTTTATAAAATCCTGAAAATAGTTATGTGGCTAGAACTAAAATATACCAAACCACATAAAATGTTCGAATTATTGGACATATATTATTTATATATCAAATATATATCCAATGCAAGTAGTTATTGAATTAATTCAAAGGCCCAAAATAAAATGTTTGATCACTCCAAAATATTGGTTTGAATTTTATTCTTGCCAATATTTTTTAAAGCTGAAAAGGAACATTTCCTTGGAACATTTGAAGCAATTTTTAAATGTTGATCATTTATTTTAAATGATTCTGGGCTCTCCAATTCCCCAATTCAAATTTAAAGGAAATTTTGACATGATGCATGGATGCAATGCTACTAGTTACAAGCAAGCTCTAGGGCTGATCTGGGGCTGTGACACAGGCCCCACTCTGCTGAAGAAAAAGGCAACGGCTGGTCGAGGTCCTCGGCCTAGTCCAAAGAAGAAACAGGTTGCCTTCCAAGTGCCATCTGATGATGAAGCTGATGATGATGAACTTACAGAAATCATCAGAGACAGGCAAGAAAGGGCCGCTAGAGCCAAAGGCACACCTGTGCCACTGCTTTTTGATCCAAGGGCGATCCTCGAGTACATTGATCTACCGCACAAGGATCCAGACACCCCTATGCCTGACTTTCATTTGACTCCTGGTCAAAGTCACATGCTGACCCATTTCATCTCTGAAGAGAAATGGAAATTTTGAAAAGGCTAGGCAGATCAAGAAAGCTCAATTCAGGAAAGAGAAGTTCCTGAGGAAAAACGTTGTCAGAATGCCAACTGAGGAACTCCTCAAGATCCAGTCTGAAATCAAAGCCCTCACTGATGACTTTGATGCCTATTATGCTGATTGGCAAGGAGCCAAGGTTAGATTTGTCAATCTGACAAAGAAGTTCACAAATGTTGCAGCCCCAACTCAACAAGAAATTCCTCAGGCTGGAGTCTCTGCTCGGCCTGCTAAAGAACATGTCAAGATCACCGATGATTTTCAGCCAATGAAGACAATGCTAGTTCGAGTGGTCGACGACTCCATTCCAAATGTACCCGAAGAAATTGCTGTGGCATCCACTAGTGGTGCGCTGAAGAAAGCGAAGAAGTCGTGGCAATCGCATCGCTTGCACCCGAGGAAATTCAACCAGATTCCTCGGCTCCTCCCGCCTACACAAGAACTCCAATCCTTCCATCCGCATCGATGTGAAGAAGACCAAGGTTGCAGAGCGAGCTGCAGTGAAGAAAAGGAAAGCATCAGCTGCGTCAAATTCTTCGGCCCCGAAGAAGATGAAGCCAATGACCAGCTCATTTGAAAATCCAATTGATGTTGTTCCGATTTCCTCCATGCCATCATAGGACCTTGTTCCTTTTGGTGAAGAATATGATATCCCAAGCGGATCTGATGAAGAAAATCATTCTGCTGCTTTGTCAGAGCAGATTGATGAAGAAATTGAAGTGGATGCAATCCCTTCAACACCAATCATTTCCTCGCCTATGCCTCAGTTCACGGTGAAGAGGCTGGTGTTGAGGAAATTGAAGACGAAGATGTGGATATTGGAAGCACAACGCCCGGTGATGAACGGTGACTTTTGGGACAACAAGATCCAAATTCTCCACTCTTCACTCCAATACAACAAATTCCTCAGTCCCCTGCACCAACAGTTCAAATGGGCTCTGAAGAAACTCATCCCACCTCGTCCGTGCATGAAGAAATTCCAGCCACTAGTGCTGAAGAACATGCTGATGCTACTCCTTTGAACACGCAGACTGCACATGAGGAGGAACCAGAAAATCCTCAGCCTGAAGAACCTGAGATTGCGATTCCTGAGGTCGTGATGCAACTCACTGACACTCCACTGCCAAAGCCAAAGAATCCATTCTCAACGAAACAAAAGTTCAAGGCTGAAGATTTCTTCGGCGAGCATGTGTTCTTCACTGACTACAACCCTTATGACTCTGCTCGCATAAGGAAGAGGTGTTTCTGGAATGCTAGTCAAGCCAACTTCTATTCCTCTGTGCTATTAAACAAAGACAAAGTCTTCGATCATGCACACATTCCTCACGTGGACATGGAGTCTTTGCCAGGCTTCGAGCCAGTCCTCAGTGTTCTTCATGATGCTGGTTTGCTGAATATCTGCACTGACATCTGTGATTGGAATGAAGAATTCATTCTTCAATTCTATGCGACGCTGCACATCACCGGAGATTCTGAAGATGTGAACTCATGGGTGCTGGATGGATGATGTAAAATACTCACTACAAGGCACCAAAGAACTGAATTGCTTCGTGCCCTCCCACTCATTCCTCCCCTAGATGGTGCTCGTTGCATCTACAAATAACCTGAGCTTACAAATCACTACATGCAAGTTCGATGAAGCCTTTGAAGCCGTGGCAGGCCCTCGAACTAAATTCCTCGTCAAGGAATTATCAGATGTGTCTCGGACTGTCTATCGCATTCTCGACGAAGACAATGAGTCCTATCAAAGGCCACGACTCAAATGATGAAGAAGTCGTTGGCATCATGAAGAATATGCTTTTCAATATCATTCATGGCGTTCCGTCAACTTCCATGATTTCTTCATGAGGACTACGGCAAATATTGCTATGTCACCTTTTGAGTGAAGCCTTATGCACCATGGATTATGAGATTCATCAGGACAAGGTCTTCGCTCAATTACAAGGCCGATACTCAACCACCGCAGCTACTTGCCTCCAATTGAAGTCCTCAAACGGACATTTTCCTCACCGATGACAAAGGCAAGGCAACTGCTGTGATAGATGAAGGCATTCGTCCATTGGATGGGTCAATTTCGCAAGGCTGCATCCTACTCCACCAATGATGACTCGCCACACATGACTCGCCGCCAATACCTCAGCAAGCAAAATCCTCAAGCCACAAAGACCTGTGGTGATGACTGATCGTGAGTTACTCCTCAGTCTTCATCAGAAGGTTGATCACAATCACAAATGGGTCAAGCGTCAGTTTGGTTCAATTCTTCACAACATGACCTCAACACACAATGCAGTGAAGAAAAACCAATACTACCTCCATGAAACCTTCAACCGTACATGGGCTATTCTATCTCATGTCTACAGCAGAAGAATCAAGACAATGGGTCTCAAGGAAGAATTTGACCGGTCCGCACCTCCGCCAAGAAATTCAAGAAGGTCAAGGTTCCTCCTTAGTGGCCAGCTCCTATTCTTCATCGCTACGACATCGATGAAAATGAAGACTTGGACGACATCGCGGCAGGCCTACTACGACAACCGACCCCAACAACGCCGGGCGCCTCCATCAACTTGATATTCTTCGGGCGTTAGTCCTCGGTTTCGATCCTTTTGGTCATTCGATGACAAAGGGGAGAAATTTGAGTTAGTCTTCAAGCGGGTCTATTATATGGGCATTTTTGCTAAGTTACAACTCTCGCTCTTGAAACTTTTATTGGATCGAGTTGTAATCTTAAACCCGATGGTGCTCGATACTTTTGATGTGTTCCTCTGCATGCTTATTCCTCGTTATATGTTAATATATGCATGCTGAATTACATCAGTCACCATATTTCATCATGCATTTCAAATTATTCATATTATATGTCAAATGCATGTATGAATTACAAGATATAGGGGGAGATCTCCATGATTCAACTCTTCAAATGTGCAATGCCTCAAAAGCAAATTCCTCACTATGCACATCTTCAGGGGGAGTTCTTTTATATCTTGCAATCAAATTCCTCAATATCAGTATTTACACTTCATATGTTTATCCCGTTGAAAACTTAACCTATATTGTCATCAATCACCAAAAGGGGAGATTGTAAGTGCATCTAGTGCACCTTAGTGATTTTGTTTTATTGAAGACTTATAGGTTAAGGGACTAATGCGTTTGAGTGTTTACACTTGTCTATAAGTCTATGAGGAGTTTGTTATTTATAGAGATAGTCTACCCCTAAAAATGAAGTTCTTTGATCAAGACTTTGGTATTCTCAAGACTTTCTCAAGACTTTGAAAGTGAAGAAATTGGTGTGACCTTGAAGACTTGGTATTCATTTGAGGAACATGAAGCGTGAAGACTTTTGTTTTTGTAGTTTCGCTTTCTCTTTCTTGAGTCATAGGAAACACCGCATCGTTAAAGGGGTTGAGGAAATATTAAGGAAAATTTTCCATGTGATGCTCAACTCAAAATCCTACACCTACCAATCCCTTCGAGTGAAGCCTTTGGAAATCTCATACATAGCTCACCAATTCCTTCAAAGGATGTAGACGAAGTTCTTCCGTCACGAGGAATTTGTTGACCGAGGAGTTAGGAATTCGCCAAAGGCGGATTGCCTACAAGGAGGAACATGATAGCCCTGAGGAATTTGAGAGTGAAATTTCCGACCCTTGCTGTGCTGCGCGCCAGCTGTCCCAAAAATATCTTATCTACCTAACGGTCATATCATTGAAGGGCATTTATGTCTTATCATGTCGGGCTGCTCCCTAGGCTATAAATAGCCACCCCCTACAACCACTAGCTGGTTGGCTGCTCCGAGAGAAACTGACACTTGTCAATTGAGAGCAACCCATCCTCCAAGGACTTTGAGCGAAAATCATCGAGTGAGGAAAAACCCAAAAATCAAACCCCTACAAACCCAAAGTGATTGAGCATCACTGAAGAGATTGATCCTGCGTGCATCCGACGCTTGTTACCTTTGAAGAATGTGCTTCTTCCAGACGGTTAGGCATCATTGTCTAGAGCATCCAAGAGGAATTGTGGATCACTGAGTGACCAAGTCTGTGAAGGTTTGGAAGTCGCCTGAAGACTTACCACGAGTGATTGGACGAGGTCTGTGTGACCTTAGTTCAAGGAGAATACGGTGAGGGCTTGGTGTCCTGAGCTGCGTGCTCAGCGATCGGGTGTCCGGACTGTGTGTCCTCGAGTTTAAATACTTAGCCGCTTCCAACCAGACGCATAACCGAGACAAAGCTTGAACTGGTCTACCAAATCATTGTCTTCACCAACCTTATCGGGTTCTATTTCCTCAACTCTTTCATTTCCTCATAACTATGTTGAGTGTTTGTTCATATCTGTGTTTGAAGACTTTGACTGAAGACTTTCTCTATTTCCTCAGTTCAATTTCTTCAGTTTGTTTGTCTTCATCTTGTGTTATCCTATGTTTACGCTTTCTGTACTCTGTGATTGTCTTCATTTCATCATGATGACCATGCATGTATTCTGTTATGCTTACTTCTGAGTACTTATTTCGCTGCAAGTAGTTCTTTGCTAAGGAATTTCCTCACCGGCAAATTCCTCAGTGAAGAATTCATAAAAATCGCCTATTCACCCCCCCCCCCTCTAGTCGATATAACGCACTTTCAGTGTCACTAGTATGCCTCTACTTAACTAGCTCGTTAATCAAAGATGGTTATGTTTCCTAGCCATTGACATGGGTTTTCATTTGATTAACGGGATCACATCATTAGGAGAATGATGTGATTGACTTGACCCATTCCGTTAGCTTAGCACTCGATCTTTTAGTATGTTGCTATTGCTTTCTTGATGACTTATACATGTTCCTATGACTATGGGATTATGAAACTCCCGTTTACCGGAGGAACACTTTATGTGCTACCACACGTCACAACGTAACTGGGTGATTATAAAGGTGCTCTATAGGTGTCTCCGAAGGTACATGTTGGGTTGGCGTATTTCGAGATTAGGATTTGTCACTTCGATTGTTGGAGAGGTGTCTCTGGGCCCACTCGGTAATGCACATCGCTTAAGCCTTGCAAGCATTGCAACTAATGAGCTAGTTGCGGGATGATGTATTACAAAACGAGTAAAGAGACTTGCCGGTAACGAGATTGAACTAGGTATTGAGATACCGATGATCGAATCTCGGGCAAGTAACATACCGATGACAAAGGGAACAATGTATGTTGTTATGCGGTCTGACCGATAAAGATCTTCGTAGAATGTGTGGGAGCCAATATGAGCATCTAGGTTCCGCTATTGGTTATTGACCGGAGACGTGTCTCGGTCATGTCTACATAGTTCTCGAACCCGTAGGGTCCGCACGCTTAACATTTTGATGACAGTTATATTATGAGTTTATATGTTTTGATGTACCGAAGGTTGTTCGGAGTCCCAGATGTGATCACGGACATGACAAGGAGTCTATAAAATGGTCGAGACATGAAGATTGATATATTGGAAGCCTGTATTTGGATATCGGAAGTGTTCCGGGTGAAATCAGGATTTTACCGGAGTACCAGAGGGGTTACCGGAACCCCCCGAGGGTTAATGGGCCATAGTGGGCCTTAGTGGAGAAGAGGAGAGGCGGCCAGGGCAAGGGTCATGCGCCTCTCCCCCCTAGTCCAAATAGGACAAGGAGAGGGGGCGGCGCCCCTCCCCCTTTCCTTCTTCTCCTTCACCTCTTTCCCCCTCCACTCCTAATCCAACAAGGAAAAGGGAGGGAGTCCTACTCCCGGTGGGAGTAGGACTCCTCCTGGCGCGCCCCCTCTTGGCCGGCCGCACCTCCCCCCTTGCTCCTTTATATACGGGGGCAGGGGGGCACCCTAGAGACACAACAATTGATTGTTTGATCTTTTAGCCGTGTGCGGTGCCCCCCTCCACCATAGTCCACCTCGATAATACTGTAGCAGTGCTTAGGCGAAGCCCTACGTCGGTAGAACATCATCATCGTCACCACACCGTCGTCTTGTTAAACTCTCCCTTAACACTCGGCTGGATCGGAGTTCGAGGGACGTCATCGGGCTGAACGTGTGCTGAACTCGGAGGTGCAGTGCGTTCGGTACTTGATCGGTCGGATCGTGAAGACGTACGACTACATCAACCGCGTTGTGCTAACGCTTCCGCTTTCGGTCTACGAGGGTACGTGGACAACACTCTCCCCTCTCGTTGCTATGCATCACCATGATCTTGCGTGTGCGTAGGAAATTTTTTGAAATTACTACGTTCCCCAACAACTTGGGCACTTCAAATCTGAGTGTCGCAAGCCGAAGAAGGAAAAGGAGAAGGCCTATATTGCTAAGCAACCGCATGAAGTTGGAAACATGAGGGCGGCCGCGGGGGTGATGGCACGGGCGACCGCCGCCAGCGCTCAATCTCCGTCTCCGGGCCTCGGTGCACGGTCCCATGTGGGAGGACGCTTCTGGGCGCTTGCTGATGATGAGGCGGGCAATGCGGATGGGGAGACGGACGCGGACTCGCCGGAGTCCCTGCCGTCGCCGACGCCTTCCGACATGATCTGTGAATTCTTCCATTCAGGTTACGATGAGGAGGAGTTGGCGATGACTATCGACAAGGTGCTACCACTCGATGATCCGGCTAGGATTGGACTACATGCGGGGGAGAAGAAGGAGATGGTCTGACGTGTCGTTCATCCGAGGAAGGTGGCGACGGTGGTCCTGCCATGGAAGGGCCCCCTCCCCAAGGTATGTCTTCCAAACCTAACTCTTTTCGATTTAATCCGTCTGAAGTCTTGGACCAAGGTTGTGAGGAGGAAATTTGGTCGTCGAACGATGGCTCGGCCGCCACCGGCGGCGACTGCGGCGTCCATGCCGGTGATTCCGGAGATCGGGATCAGGGAGGCCCGGGAAATGACTTGCTGGGCTCGGTTGGGCCGTCGATGGAGGCGGAGAATTTGGCCCACGGTGTAACATTCGGGAGTGGGCTGGGACTAGCGGGGCATGAGGCCGAGGCAAAACCGGTTGACACATCTCGCGAGTACGTAGACGCATGCAGAGTCGCGTCGCTTCGTCCTCGTTTTCCTTCGTCGATGTCGTCTAGGATTCGGCCGCTCTTCGCCATACCTGAATTTCCAGCGTGCACGCTGGGCCGTGCCACACGCATCCCGCCCCTAGCCATGGCCGGGCGCGGTACTGGTGGTTAGCAAGGGCCTAGGCCCTCGGCCTCTGTACCTGCTGCTGCGGAGCCTCGGGCGCCCCCGCCCGCCCACTAGCCGTTGCCCCATGCGGGTGCAGCTCCGCCGCGCACGACGCTGCCGCCGTCCCGGGCGGGGGGCTAATCAGGTGACCCCAAGGGCGCCCTTCCGCCACATGTCATGGCGCAGCCGCATCTGAACCAAGCGGGTCCGGAGAACTCGGAGCTCGCGGGTCATGGTCCCGCCATGGGTAGGGCAGGGCCACCGGGACGCCGCGGTGGTGGCGGTGGCAGCACGGGCTATCATCATTTCCCGGCGTCCCGGGGCAGAGATACTGGTCAGGCTGGTCGCGATCCGCCCCGGGGTCAATGGGGAGACGATGGATATGATGCCTATGGCGAGGGTCAGCATCGCGGCTCATCGTCATCTGGCGGTGGTCATGGTTATGCTTGGCAGAGCGATGGATCGATGGAGCGTCCATTTTACGGCCCTCCTGGAGGTTTTGTCAAGGGGCATCTGGCCTGGATTACCGACAGAGAGGTGGTTACAGAGGTAATCATATTGGTCGCGGTGGCAGGAACCGCTACCGTCAGCCCCCACCGCCTGTCACTACTACTATGTCCGAGGTTGCTAAGCAGACGGTATCCTTAGAGGCGGGTGCGGCGCAGACACCCGCATTGTCTGGACAGGTCTTGGTTGCGGTCTCGGCATTGGCTATTGCGGCTATGCCCGCGCTTGAGCCGGTGGTGGCGGGTGTCGTCGGTGTTTCTGGTAAGCCAGGCGGTGAGAGAGCTAGCAAATGGGCTCGTAAGAAAGAGAAAATGCTTTGCTATCACTGTGGTGAGCAGGGGCACTTCATTGCTGAATGTAAGGCTGAACTTTGTGACATTTGTTCCAAACCGATCCACGCTACAGGAGAGTGCCCGCTTTGCGTGAACCAATGTCGGGTGTGACTATTTATGGCGATTGCTGCGCGGATTTGATGTTTTTTTAGTCTCCCGGAGCTTTGGAGGTGCCTGATGTGCCCCAGAATGCGACCACGGGGATAGTGAAAGTGACCCACGGCATGTTGACAGATGCACAGATCTTGCACTGGCTGAATGAGCTAGCTCCAGGTAACCATCAGTGGGAACTTATTAGGCTCGGGGATAATATGTACAAGGTTGACTTCCCATCGACTGAGGACTTGGAGAGGCTTCCGAGTTTTGGGTTGTGCAGAGTTCCCGGCACTCAGTGCATCCTCGAGTTTCATGAGTGGAAGAGGGTTGAACCGAAGGGTAAACCGCTCACTCAGGTTTGGCTACGATTCTCGGGGCACCTTCTAAGCCGCTGAATGATGTTCGAGTGGCGGCTAGTTTGGGGATGCTGGTTGGGAAGACCGAGAGAGTGGATATGGCCTTTACCAGAGCCAACGGGGTGGCCAGATTGCTTGTCAGTATCCTAGACATTGAGTACGTGCCTGATGTGGTTAAGTGGGTTCACAGAGGCATGATTTATAACCTCGAGATTGAGTTCGAGGACATCGAGCTCTTCTCTGAGGCCATGGCTGCGAATGATGTTGATATGCTCGATAAGGATGATGGATCGGGTAATAAGGAGGTGCGCGAGGATGACTGTGGGCGCGAGGCGTCTAACATCCCGGGTTCGAATGCGCCGGCATCCGAGAAAGAGACTGCACCATCGACGGCTGCACCCATGAACTCGCTGAGATTTGGGTACTTCGAGCCTGCCTCCGCTCCTCCCCGACTGTGGAGCGATCGGGTGGAGCGTGATGATGTGCTTGAGCGATCGCTTCCTTCTTTGGATTTTGCCATTGCTGTTGATCCGGTGGTTGATGAGTTTGTTCCAGCGGTACCCTCAGTGGAGAGTTAACCGACATCACCGGCAGAGATTGATCTGGGTGTCCAGGTGTGCCTAGTTGGTGGGGATGTTCGTGGGCAGGCGGTCATACGATCTACATCTCCGTCTCCTGTGGCGGTGGCCGTGCCGCGGGTCAACGGTACGGCCGGACCAGGAGGGGGGTGTCGGTGTCAAAACCGGCGGATCTCGGGTAGGGGGTCCCGATCTGTGCGTCAAGGCTGATGGTAACAGGAAACAGGGGACACAGATGTTTACCCAGGTTTGGGCCCTCTCATTGGAGGTAAAACCCTACTTCCTGCTTGATTAATATTGATGATATGGGCAGTACAAGAGTAGATCTACCACGAGATCGTAGAGGCTAAACCCTAAGAGCTAGCCTATGATGGTATGATTGTAATTGTGATCAGCCTTCTAGGACCAACCTCTCCGGTTTATATAGACACCGAGAGGGCTAGGGTTTACATGGAGTCGGTTACAAGGAAGGAAATATAATATCCGGATCGCTAAGCTTGCCTTCCGCGCCAAGGAAAGTCCCATCCGGACACGGGTCAAGTCTTGAGTCTTGTATCTCCACGCTTCAATAGTCCGGACGTTGTATACAATCCGGCTATCCAGATACCCCTAATCCAGGACTCCTCAAGAGCCCCTCAACCAGGCTTCAATGACGATGAGTCCCGTGTGCGATTGTCTTCGGCATTGCAAGGCGGGTTCCTTCTTGAATACTCCAAAGTACACATTTACGACGAATAGTGTCCGCCCCCAATCAATGTTGTGCTCCTCGGCTTCAAAGGCCTCAAGAATTGACCATCTCCACGTGTCGAGCTTAATGCGAGGAGTCGAGGCATTTTGCATTTGCCACCCTCGATCCTCCGGGCTAACCGTCTATTTGAAGGGACGGGATTCTCAGATCCAAACCTCACTCTCCCTCCTGTGGCTAGCATCCAACAGGCGCTCATGAAAAGTCATTCCAAAGCATGGCGGCCGTCGCAGCTCTTCCGCCGCCTTCTCGTTCCAAGTCGGGGGATTGGGGAGAGTGCTCAGTTCCTCATAGCCGTTTGATAGAGTTACAAACCGAAGGGTTTCTCCCATCGGCGTTCATGGCCCCCGTCCGAGCTGGAATAGCCACTTATGACGGAGGGGAACAAGCTGAGGGATCTCCTAACCCATCTCCGGAGGAGCGTATATGCCTCATCCCACATCTGCTGAGGGGCGTCGGGTTCCCTATCCACCCGTTTCTTCGCGGGCTCCTGGAGTTCTACGGCCTCCAGTTACACAATCTTACCCCTGCCTCTATTCTGCACATAGCGGGGTATGTTGCCCTTTGCGAGCTATTTTTAGGCTGTGAACCACACTTCGGATTATGGAGGAAGCTGTTCTGCCTCGTCCCTCGCACCCAGGGGGAGTCCCTATGTCAAGTGGGTGGGGCCGAAGTATGGCGCATTGCCGAGATCGGATACTTGTCTGGCACTCCTGAGAAGGCACCAGAAAACTGGCCTTCAGAGTGGTTCTATATAGACGACGTTCCCCTTCCGGATCCAGTCCGGACGGGTCTCCCCAAGTTCAGCAACGCCCTACCAAAGGCACGCCTAAGCTAGCGCCATGGGGGCCCTCAAGAAGAGGACACAAGGGAAATATACTCCCTGATGAGCAGGATAAAGCTACTGGCCAAATCCGGACTGGCCATAGTTGAGGTCATGGTGATATGCATAAGGCGTGGAGTGCAACCGCTTCAATATCGGGGGAAGCCCATGTGGCACTTCAACGGGGAAGACGACGCCACCCGCTGTGGCCGTAAGGGTCCGGACTCTGCTGCCGCTTTGGCAAGGATACTGTATGATTTGTACAAAGGGGAAGAAGAGGAATTCCTTCGCATCAAAACGCGGGACGGATTCTCCATGTACAAACCCCCAGCGTGGGTAAGTTTCCATTCCTTTCACTACTTCACTTACTCGAGTACTCTTCTTGCTAAGATTTACAGCGATGCTTTCGAACAGGAACTAAGGAGGGTCGTAGAAGGAATCTTCAGCCTCCTCATGACGAGAGGACCCCGGAAGGGCCCGGGATCCGGGGTTAAAAGAAGATCCGGATATTGCCGTGGAGCTCGTCAATGGGGTATTTTATCAAGCGAGCTGTGATGGCGCCCTAGTGGCCATTACAGCCGACTACCCTGGACTGCTCCCCGCGTCGCGTGTAAGCCGAACTAAAAGCCCCTATCCTTCAAAGAGGACTCCTCCCAGGTATTATAATTTACCCTTGAGGCGTCGTTCTATTTGCAGAAACGACGGCCGGAGCGAGGGGCCGAGCCCCTAGGGACTCATCAACGACGGGCGTCCGGATCGGGCAGGCTCAAGAGGAAGGCGGTGAGGGTTGACACACCGCTATAGAGTTAAAGTAATAACCTGTCCTGTAATTATAGAATCTGAAATGTGACAGCACCCTTTGAATCTGGCAGGAAGAGGAATAACCGGACTATATTCGGAGACCCCACCAATCACGCCTCCACCAGCCGGGTTCCAGAACCGGCTTCGGGGGCAGAGGCGGACACGGGGCCAGCACCGCATAGTTCCCCGACGGAGGATGCGGATATGCGTTCGGCCACGAACTCCGAAGTGGAGAGCGCCATGAATCACCGGAGCCGGAGGGTCGTGCTCCGGAACAACATCTTTTCCGAAGAGGCTTTTAATGCCTTCAATTCGGCGGACGCATACGTCTGAGCTGCTCGGGGCGGGCTTGCCCAAGCGACAAACCAAGATACCAAAGACATAAGGTAAGAAATTTTGATAAGTATGTATAGCAGTAGCCTCGAGACTTGAAACGGTTGGAACAACAGTTTTAAGGATCAATTTATGTCTGTGTCCTTGTAGAGAAGAATGAGAAATTGTCTCGAGTCGGAGGGATGCAAGGTCAGGCCGAGGGCCGCAGTTGCCAAATTAGAGGAACCCCAAAAGCCCTCATCTGGTAACAATTGTCACAATTGTACGAAGATGCACCAGTTAGTAAATGGCTGATGTCACAAGTCTAACAAAAAATTCTGCAGACAATCCCGGGGTGAATCCGGAGGACGTAAGAGAGGACGCATCGCATCTCAAAAGGCAGCTGGAGGCTGGCGAGCGCATTCTTACACGAGTTAGGTAGGAGAAGAACGATCTTCAAGATGCCAAAGTCCAGCTGGACGTGGAGTTAAAAGATCTCCGCGCTCAGCTGGCGGACTCCGTGAAGGAGAACAAGAGGCTTCGACGCGGCATTTACGGTAAGTGCCTAGACGGACTGTAGTATAGTTTGGCGAGGAAGTATATTGAAAGAATTTTGCTTGCAGGAATGTTAACGGGTCGCCCTGAGGAGGAGATGCCCTCATCTGCAAGTGATTTACTGCAAGACCTTTCGCAACTACACGAGCGAGCTCGGCAAGTGATGCAGGGTGTTGCTCAGGCTTTATGGCCATCAAGCTTGCTGCCGAATGGCATGGTGGAGCTTGTGAATATGCTTCAAGGAGCACGGCGGCGCCTCCGACTCTGGAAGGTGTCCGCTTGCCGGCAAGGCGCAAGAGAAGCCTGGGCTATGGTGAAGACGCACAGAAATTCTCGTGAGTCTGGTGTATGACCAGGTAGCGTTAGCCGCTAAGTATTCTCAATAGGATTGTAAGCTAGATAGCATGTTGGACGGTATAGAGGAGGAATATAGTTAGTCCAAGTGACTGTGTAATTTAATGGGCATGATTAGCCCCTAGCCGAATTAAAATCATTTGTCATGGCGGACCTTTTTGCTTCAGCCCCCGGATCCTATAGTCCGGGGTGTGTCTGAATACCCACTCAGTTATACAAAACCGGGGTATGCATGGAAACAAGGCGTAGGGGTCATAAGTGCTTGAACAGACAAGTACCCAACTAGTTATGTTGTATTACATGGATAGTAAGAAACATCTTCCAGGGAGAATAGTTCCGTTAGGGGTTCCTTTCCTTGGGTACGCATGCGGCGATGCGCATGCTCGGACTGCGAACGATGGTGCAGAATACAAGACTTCTGGGGATTTACGTTGTAATAAACGAACACATCTTTTGTTCACCGACCGAATATTCTCTTAAGGAAGCTAGCTTTCGGCTTCACCCAGTCTGAGGTACACATCCGGCTGAACCGGCAGTAACAATCGCAGAGGTGCTCCCCTTATGCCCTAGCCGAATTAACGGGAACGTAGGGCATAAACACAAGAGCCAGGCAACCCAGCTTGGCAACATCTTAAGTCATATCGATGCATATAATGGTGAAGAAAAGGCACATATGGAAAAAGGATGCATATGTGATGGGCAGAAAGCCATGTGAGTAATTATTTTTAGCTTCCGTATAGGAAGCCCCTGTGCACGCTTAGTGTGGCCAGAGTGATCCGGCAATCCATGACCGTATTGAATACTTTGTGTGAAAAAAGGTCGAGAAAGGGAAAAGGGTGGAGCATAAGTAAAAGAGGGGAGTAGGGAGGCGAACACTAAGTTCGGCGTTAGGCGAGAATCTCGAGTCCGCCACATTCCATGGGTTCGCTCGAGTCATTGTCCAATGCATTACGTAATCGGTACGCTCCTCCGGTGAGAACTTTGTCAATGACGAAGGGGCCTTCCCACTTGGGTTTGAACTTGTCCTTCTTCTTCTCTGGTAGGCGTAGAACGAGCTCGCCAATATTGTAAGTTTTGGCCCGCACTTCTCTGCTTTGATATCGTTGAGCACATTGTCGATAGAATGCGGAACGGGCTTTTGCGACATCGCGCTCCTCATCCAGGGGCATCCAAGTTATCCTGCCGATCTAACTCGGCTTCCTTCTCTTCGTACATGCGTCTGTGGCGAATCATGTATTATGTCACAGGTAGCATCGCTTCCGCACCGTACACCATAAAAATAGTGCATATCCGGTGGTGCAATTCGGTGGTCCGCAGCCCCAGTACGGAGTCGAGCTCCTCCACAAGGCGTATCCGATTCTGTTAAGGACCGCACTAATGCGGGTTTGATGCCGCTCATGATGAGACCGTTTGCCTGCTCGACCTGGCCGTTTGTTTGGGGTGGTAGACGGAAGCATAGTCGAGCTTAATGCCCATTTTGCCGCGCAAGTTTTCACCTCATCGGTGTGAAATTTGAGCCATTATCGATGATGATGCTATGGGGACACCGTGTCGATTATGCGACCCCGGATATGAAGTCGACATCGGTCCGGATTCGCCGCTTTAAGCGGCTTGGCTTCTATCCATTTGGTGAACTTGTCCACGGGACCAATAAGTATTTTTTCTTATGGCTTCCCCCTTTAAGGGGTCCAACCATATCCAGCCCCTGCATCATGAACGGCCAAGTTATGGGGATTGTTTGGAGAGCGGTAGGGGGCATATGACTCTGATTGGCAAAGAGCTGGCAACCGACGCAATGTTGGACAAGGTCCTGTGCGTCTGCTCGGGCCATCGGCCAATAGAAGCTTGTGCGGAAGGCTTTGCTGACTAGCGCTCGAGCCGCGGCGTGGTGTCCGCCCAGTCCAGCATGGATTTCAGCCAAGAGTTGCCGCCCCTCCTCTTCAGAGATGCACCTTTGGAGCACTCGACAAGGCTTTTCTTATAGAGTTCCCCTTCATGGACTTTGTAAGCTTTAGAACGCCGGACTATGCAGCGTGCTTCATTTTGGTCTTCGGGTAGCTCCTGCCTATTGAGGTAGGCCAAGAAAGGCTCGGTCCACGGGGCAATAACAGCCATGATTTCATGGGCCGAGGATGTTATTTCGGTGGCAGAGCCTCCGATTGTGTCTGATGGTTCGATATCTAGGGGTGTATTCGGGTCCGAGCTGGTATTGCCGGACTCCCCTTCCCATACTATGGATGGCTTGAACAGCCTTTCCAGGAATATGTTAGGTGGGACAGGGTCGCGGTTGGCGCCGATCTTGGGCGAGGACGTCTGCTTGATTATTTTCTCGAGCCACATGGTGGAACTCGAGCCCCTCGAACCGCGCTGACATTTTTAGGACGGCATTACGATAGGCCGCCATTTTCGGATCATTGGCATCAAAGTCTCCGTTTATTTGTGAGGTTGCGAGGTTCGAATCCCCTCTTCCAGGCGTTGGATGCCCATAGAGACTGTTATCCGAAGACCATGCAACAGAGCCTCATATTCGGCTGCATTGTTGGAGTCTGTATATAATATCTGGAGGACATACTAGACCGTGTCTCCGGTTGGGGATGTCAGGACTACACCTGCTCCCAATCCGGCCAGCATTTTAGAGACGTCAAAGTGCATGATCCAGTTGGAGTATTGATGTCTACTACACAACCTTCTTCTTGTAGACGTTGTTGGGCCTGCAAGTGCACAGGTTTGTAGGACAGTAGAAAATTTCCCTCAAGTGGATGACCTAAGGTTTATCAATCAGAGGAGGCGAGGGATGAAGATGGTCTCTCTCAAGCAACCTCGCAACCAAATAACAAAGAGTCTCTTGTGTCCCCAACACACCCAATACAATGGTAAATTGTATAGGTGCACTAGTTCGGTGAAGAGATGGTGATACAAGTGCAATATGGATGGTAGATATAGGTTTTTGTAATCTGAAATAATAAAACAGCAAGGTAACAAGCGATAAAAGTGAGCGTAAACGGTATTGCAATGATAGGAAACAAGGCCTAGGGCTCATACTTTCACTAGTGCAAGTTCTCTCAACAATAATAACATAGATAGATCATATAACAATCCCTCAACATGCAACAAAGAGTCACTCCAAAGCCACTAATAGCGGAGAACAAACGTAGAGATTATGGTAGGGTACGAAACCACCTCAAAGTTATTACTTCGGGTCGATCTATAAAAGAGTTCGTACTAGAATAACACCTTAAGACACAAATCAACCAAAACCCTAATGTCACCTAGATACTCCATTGTCACCTCAAGTATCCGTGGGCATGATTATACGATATGCATCACACAATCTCAGATTCATCCAACCAACATAAAAGTACTTCAAAGAGTGCCCCAAAGTTTCTACCGGAGAGTCAAGAACATGTGCCAACCAATATGCATAGGTTCATGGGCGGAACCGCAAGTTGGTCACCAAAACATACATCAAGTGGCACATGATATCCCATTGTCACCACAGATAAGCACGGCAAGACATACATCAAGTGTTCTCATAAAAGACTCAATCCGATAAGATAACTTCAAAGGGGAAACTCAATTCATCACAAGAGAGTAGAGGGGGAGAAGAAACATAAGATCCAACTATAATAGCAAAGCTCATGATACATCAAGATCGTGCCATAGAGGGAACACGAGAGAGAACACGAGAGAGAGAGAGATCAAACACATAGCTACTGGTACATACCCTCAGCCCCGAGGGTGAACTACTCCCTCCTCGTCATGGAGAGCGACGGGATGATGAAGATGGCCACCGGTGATGGGTTCCCCCTCCGGAAGGGTGCCGAAACGGGCTCCCGAGAGGTTTTTCGTGGCTACAGAGGCTTGCGGCGGCGGAACTCCCGATCTATCTTCTTTTCTGGAAGTTTTACGATATGTAGGTATATATGGGTGCAAAGTGCGTCGGTGGAGCCGGGGGCCCAACGAGGCGGGGTCGCGCCCTAGGGGTGGGCGCGCCACCCTCGTGAGCACCTTCCGTATCTTCCGACGTGGAGTCCAAGTCCATCGTGGGTTTCCTTCCAAAATAACTTCTCCGATTGATTTCGTTCCGCTTTGACTCCGTCGATATTCCTTTTCCTCGAAACACTAAAATAGGCATAAAACAAAGAACTGGCTGGGCCTCCGGTTAATAGGTTAGTCCCAAAAATATATAAAAGTGGATAATAAAGCCCAATATTGCCCAAAACATTAGATAATATATCATGGAGCAATCAAAAATTATAGATACATTGGAGACGTATCAAGTATGCGTCGTACTCTTTAGGGAGTTCGGCTTCCGTCCATTCGGCGACAAAGTCAGCCAGTACTTGCGACTTGATGGCCCGCCGTGGTTTGTACATTATATCAAACGGAAGGAGCTCGATGGCCCATTTAGCAATCCGGCCCGTAGCGTCATGTTGTTTATTATGTCATTGAGTGGTACTTCGGAGGCTACTGTGATCGAACACTCTTGAAAGTAGTGTCGCAGCTTCCGGGATGCCATGAAGACTGCATATGCTATTTTTTGATAGTGTGGGTATCGGGATTTGCATGGGGTGAGGACTGTGGATACGTAATAAACCGGCTTTTGGAGCGGGAATTTGTATCCGTCAACCTCTCGTTCGATGGCGTACCGCGCTTACAACTTGGTGTGTTGCCGCTATGTATAATAGCATAGGCTCGCCGGTGTTCGGCGCTGTTAGGACCGGATTATCGCCAAGAAGGTCTTTATTTCATCGAGTCCGGCCACGGCTGCATCCGTCCATACGAAGTGTTCGATGCGCCGCAGGAGGCGGTAAAGAGGCAATGCCTTTTCTCCTAGCCTGGAGATTGATACGTCTCCAACGTATCTATAATTTTTGATTGCTCCATGCTACTTTATCTATTGTTTTGGACTATAATGGGCTTTATTTTCCACTTTTATATTACTTTTAGGACTAACCTATTAACCGGAGGCCCAGCCCAGAATTGCTGTTTTTTGCCTTTTTCAGTATTTCGAAGAAACAGAATATCAAACAGAGTCCAAACGGAATGAAACCTTCGGAAACGGGATTTTCTCACCGAATATGATCCAGGAGACTTGGACCCTACGCCAAGGCACCAGAGAGGTGGTCACGGGGGTGGGGGGAGCCCCCCCCCCTAGGGCACGCCCCCTACCTCATGGGCCCCTCGAAGCTCCACCGACATACTCCTTCCTCCTATATATACCTACGCACTTCAAACGATCGTAACAGAGCCAAAAACCTAATTCCACCGATGTACCTTCCTGCACTCCACGAGATCCCATCTTGGGGCCTGTTAGGAGCTCACGAGGGGGGCATCCACCACGGAGGGCTTCTAAAACAACACCATAGCCTCTCCGATGAAGTGTGAGTAGTTTACTTCAGACCTTCAGGTCCATAGCTAGTAGCTAGATGGCTTCTTCTCTCTTTTTGGATCTCGATACAATGTTCTCCCCCTCTCTCGTGGAGATCTATTCGATGTAATCTTATTTTTATGTGTGTTTGTTGAGACCGATGAATTGTGGGTTTATGATCCAGCTTATCTATGAATAATATTTGAATCTTATCTGAATTCTTTTATGTATGATTGAGTTATCTTTGCAAGTCTCTTCGAATTATCCGTTTGGTTTGGCGAACTAGATTGGTAGCTCTTGCAATGCGAGAAGTGCATGGCTTTGGGTTCAATCTTGCGGTGTCCTTACCCAGTGACAGAAGGGGTTGCAAGGCACGTATTGTATTGTTGCCATCAAGGATAAAAAGATGGGGTATTTATCATATTGCATGAATTTATTCCTCTACATCATGTCATCCTCGCTTACATGCGTTACTGCTTTTTTAACTTAATACTCTAGATGCATGCTGGATAGCGGTCGATGAGTGGAGTAATAGTAGTAGATGCAGAATCGTTTCGATCTACTTGTCTTGGACATGATGCCTATATACATGATCATACCTAGATAACCTCATAACTATGCTCAATTTTGTCAATTGCTCAACAGTAATTTGTTCACCCACCGTAGAATACTTATGCTCTTGAGAGAAGCCACTAATGAAACCTATGGCCCCCGGGTCTATTCTCATCATATCAATCTCCATCACGTTTATACTTACTTTGCCTTTTACTTTTTACTTTGCATCTATATACCAAAAATACCAAAAATATTATCTCTATCAGATCTCACTCTCGTAAGGGACCGTGAAGGGATTAACAACCCCTAATCGCGTTGGTTGCGAGTAGCTATCGTTTTGTGCAGGTACGAGGGACTTGTGCGTGGCCTCCTACTGGATTGATACCTTGGTTCTCAAAAACTGAGGGAAATACTTACGCTACTGTGCTGCATCATCCTCTCCTCTTTGGGGAAAACCAACACAAGCTCAAGACGTACCAACAAGGATTTCTGGCCCCGTTGCCGGGGAGTCTACGCAAAAGTCAACATACCAAGTACCCATCACAATCCCTATCTCTCGCATTACATTATTTGCCATTTGCCTCTCGTTTTCCTCTCCCCCACTTCACCCTTGCCGTTTTACTCGCCCTCTCTCTCCCAATCTCCTCCTCTTTTTCCCATTGCCTTTTCCTCGTACGTTTGTTGGTCGTGTGTTGGATTGCTTGTTTGCCGCAATGGCTCAAGATGCTACTAAATTGTGTGACTTCACCAATACCAATAATAATGATTTCCTTAGCACTCCGATTGCTCCTCTTGCCAATACTGAATCTTGTGAAATCAATACTGCTTTGTTGAATCTTGTTATGAAAGATCAATTCGTCGGCCTTCCTAGTGAAGATGTCGCTACTCATCTGAATAGCTTCGTTGATTTATGTGATATGCAAAAGAAAAAAGATGTCGATAATGATGTCGTTAAATTGAAGCTATTTCCTTTTTCGCTTAGAGATCGTGCTAAAGCGTGGTTTTCATCTTTGCCTAAAAATAGTATTGATTCTTGGAACAAGTGCAAAGATGCTTTTATCTCTAAGTATTTTCCTCCCGCCAAGATTATCTCTCTTAGGAACGATATTATGAGTTTTAAGCAACTTGATCATGAACATGTTGCACAAGTTTGGGGGAGAATGAAATTAATGATACGTAATTGTCCTACTCATGGTTTGAACTTGTGGATGATTATACAAATTTTATGCTGGATTGAATTTTGCTTCTAGAAATCTTTTAGATTCGGCCACGTGAGGCACTTTTATGGAAATAACTTTAGGAGATGCTATTAAACTCCTAGATAATATTATGGTTTATTATTCTCAATGGCATACTGAAAGATCTACTAATAAAGAAGTGCATGCTATAGAAGAAATCAATGTTTTGAGTGGAAAGATGGATGAACTTATGAAATTATTTACTAAGAGTGTTTCTTCTTATCCTAATGATATGCCTTTGTCTACCTTGATTGACAATAATAATGAATCTATGGATTGTAATAACGCGTATAAAGGGAATTTTAATCCTAGGCCTTATCCTAGTAATCCTTCTAATAATTATGGAAATTCCTACAACAACTCTTATGGAAAATTAATAAGATGCCCTCTGAATATGAGAGTAGTGTTAAAGAGTTTATGAATTCACAAAAGAATTTTAATGCTTTGCTTCAGGAGAAATTGCTTAAAGTTGATGATTTGGCTAGGAACATTGATAGAATTTCTCTTGAGATTGATTCTTTAGAGCTTAGATCTATTCCTCCTAAGCATGATATCAATGAGTCTCTCAAAGCTATGAGAATTTCCATTGATGAGTGACGGTGTCCTGGACTAGGGGGTACTCACCACGTCGTCTCCCGATCAGTTGGATTGGGTCGAGGATCCCCATGGTCAGATACTCATGGGCCAGTCCAGGACAGTTGCCGCATCCAAGGAAGATTCCACAAGACTTGGCGATCAAGACAAGGACTCCTCTCCCACGGCGATTCGGCTAGGACTCTTGTTATCCTAGGCCTCTAGTGCATTATATAAACCGAGGCCGGGCTAGTCGATAGACATACAACAATCATACCATAGGCTAGCTTCTAGGGTTTAGCCTCTCTCGATCTCGTGGTAGATCTACTCTTGTACTACCCATATCATCAATATTAATCAAGGTGAGTAGGGTATTACCTCCATCGAGAGGGCCCGAACACGGGTAAAAACATCGTGTCCCTTGTCTCCTGTTACCATCCGCCTAGACGCACAGTTAGGGACCCCCTACCCGAGATCCGCCGGTTTTGACACCGACATTGGTGCTTTCATTGAGAGCTCGGTGTGTGTTCGGCAAAAGGTCGATGGCTCGCCTGCAGATCAACTGCGACTTCGGCATCTTCGTCACCAGCTCAACTGGTCACCTTGGTTCGACCAAGGACTGCACCCTACCTCCGATCGTAATGTTCGGATGAGGGCCTTTATAAACATCAACTCCGATCTCTATCAAGATCATGGAGGAATCATCCAGGGAGCCCGGGGGCTCAACGTCAACATTGCCCTCGGGCATCAGTGCTTTTTTCTCGACAGCAAACTTGTGTCCGCCGCCACCGCCTCCTCAAGTGTCTTTTTAACGATCACTTTGGTGGAATTGTGCGGAATTGAGTCTACAACAACCCTGGAAAATTTTGTCGAGTTCCGATGGAGGAATCTCTGGCAATCCATGATATACCGGAGCCCTGTCAAATCTGGACGGGAATCTGGATGAGTCTAGGGCGTGGTGTCCAGCTTCTAGCTCGGACGTCCTTTGGAAGATCCAACCGTTGATCGGCTGCGGAATTCCTATAACTACCACCTCTCAATATTTCAGCTCGATCCGACCGTCCAAACTCTGGGAACCTTCCGATTAGTGCATCACTTTTCGGATCTGTTTTCTGCGCGAAAACGAATCCGACCCGAGTTCGTCTTTTTTATGAACGGGATTTCGGATAACCTTTTTGAAGGAAGTTTTGTATTGGGTGTTGTGTTTTGTTTCCGAACACATCCCACTAACTTTAAAATCTTTTGAACATGATCTTCAATATCATGCTGGTGTCAAACCAGTCCGGCAATATTGCTCCACAACTGCCGATCTGCGCTAGACACGTCGTCACTTTGTTGAGCCGAGCTCAACTTCTTCGGATCATCATCTTGGCAAGCTGAACAAGAGTTCGGCATCACGAAGGATAAATCATCACCAACATCGCCGCCCCACGGATTACACGGAGCGGGCATACCGGCATCGCCGCACAGTCGCTTCATCAAGCCGGCATCAACCACGTCACGACCTGCATCGGCAGGGTCGCACTATTGCTTCTTCAAGCTGGTGTCCATAATGCCGACCTACTTCGACATCTCGGCTAGACCGGGGGCTTCGCCATCTCTTCATCAACCTACTCCGGACACTTCGGCGTCACTAGCCGACCAGCTTTGCCTCGGCGAGCCAACCTTTGCCAGCATCGCCATGCCGTCGTTTTATAGCCCATCAGGCAATGGGTGCGTGGATCGAGTCCCAATTTTGGGAAACCTTCCTTCGGATTGCTACAACAAATAAACCAGGTGCTATTAATCCCAGTATTTTTTGCTTGTTTGGGTTCATTTTTTCCAAGGAATTATTACTCTGGTTTGTCCATCGTATGTACACAGATCTATGAAATGGTGGCGCGATTAACGACGCATGGTGGTTGTGGAGTCAGACATAGTAGTACGGCGAACGCCGCATCCGGAGCCGGACCAACCTGTGAATTCAGGCTTCAGACGCCTTTATCAAGATCACGCCGACGCCTCAGCACGACATTGACTTCGGCGCCAGGCCATATTTCTTTTATTACTCACTTTGCATAAATTATTTATTATGCAACGATTTTTTTATTATCATTATTACAATTATCTCCGGTTTGCACTATTTTTTGTGCACGGGAAAATGATCCGGGGACTTCGGCGTCACTCTGCCGGTCTGCATTGACCGTGCTATGTCACCACTTCGGCGTGTCGAGCTCTTCACTCCGCCACCTCGGGACCGGCTTGGGGGATGGAACCTTGTCCCGTATCAAGCTCGGACCGCGTCATTACCGAACACATTAACCAGCTAAGTCGCTTTCATGCTCAAAGCTTTAATTTCTAACTAGTGTTCGGTTCGACCAAGCATTATACTTTTTTGGAAAAATGTTGCCTATAAAAAAATTCTTGTCCAAACTTTGTTTGTGACGCACAAATTCAAATACCCTGTTTACTTGGGGGCTCCCTTGCTGGAGCTTTTCCTCTTGCATATGATTATACTTGTACGGCTTCATTCCTTGTTCGTGTATTATGCCACAATATGCACCATATTGACCTAAGTGATTTGCAAGCTGGGTCGCCTTACCCCTACGTTCCCGATTGTTCGGCTAGGGAGTAAAGGGAGCACCTCTGCGATTGTCACGATCGGGTCACCCTAGCCGGACCTCAGACTGGGTGAAGCCAAAAGCTAGCGCTCTTACTGTTTTCAATAATGGTCGGCACACAACGGAACTCATGAGTACAAAAAATCTATTGCACAAGTCTCATATTAACAATGAGCACCGAAGAAAGTATTGGGGAACGTTGCAGAAAATTAAAATTTTTCCAACGGTTTCACCAAGATCCATCTACGAGTTCATCTAAGCAACGAGTCATGGGAGAGAGATTGCATATGCATACCACTTGTAGATCGCGTGAGGAAGCGTTCAAGGGAACGGTGATGATGGAGTCGTACTCGCCGTGATTCAGATCACCGATGACCAAGTGCCGAACGGACATCACCTCCGCGTTCAACACACGTACGGAACGGACGACGTCTCCTACTTCTTGATCCAGCAAGGGGAAGGAGAGGTTGAGGAAGAAGGCTCCAAAGAAGAAGACGACGGGCGTGATGATGGTGGAGAGGCAAGATTTCCAGGCTTCGCCAAGCACTCAACGGAGGAGGAGAGGTGTTGGGAGGGAGGGCTGCGCCTTGGATGTGTATTGCAGCCTCCCTCACCCCTCTATTTATAGGGGAAGGGCAGGGGCCGCCCCTCTAGATGAGATCTGGAGGGGATTTGCCAGGAGGGGGCTTGCCCCCCAAAGGGGGGCGCCCCACCAGAGTTCCCCCAACCCTAGGCGCATGGGCCCAAGGGGGCGCGCCCAGCCCTCCAGGCTGGTTCCCTGCCTTGTGGCCCATGAGGCCCTCCGAGAGGTGGCCCCTCGGTGGACCCGGAACCTCTCCGGTGGCCCCGGTACAATACCGATATGACCCCGAAACTTTCCGATGTCCGTTTGACAACTTCCCATATATAAATGTTTACCTCCGGACCATTCCGGAACTCCTCGTGACGTCCGGGATCTCATCCGGGACTCCGATCAACATTCGGTAATCACATACAAGTCTTCCTAATAACCCTAGCGTCACCGAACCTTAAGTGTGTAGACCCTACGGGTTCGGGAGACATGCAGACATGACCGAGACGGTTCTCCGGTCAATAACCAACAGCGGGATCTGGATACCCGTGTTGGATCCTACATACTCCTCGATGATTTCATCGGATGAACCACGATGTCGAGGATTCAAGCAACCCTGTATACTATTCCCTTTGTCGACGGTATGTTACTTGCCCGAGATTCGATCGTCGGTATCCCAATACCTCGCTCAATCTCATTACCGCAAGTCACTTTACTGCATCCGTAATGCATGATCCCGTGACCGGACACTTGGTCACTTTGAGCTCATTATGATGATGCACTACCGAGTGGGCCCGATGATACCTCTCCGCAACACGGAGTGACAAATCCCAGCCTCGATCCGTGTCAACCCAATGCAGACACTTTCGGAGATACATAGTGTACCTTTATAGTCACCCAGTTACATTGTGATGTTTGGTACACCCAAAGCACTCCTACGGTATCCGGGAGTTACACGATCTCATGGTCTAAGGAAGAGATACTTGACATTGGAAAAGCTCTAGCAAAACGAACTACACGATCTTGTGCTATGCTTAGGATTGGGTCTTGTCCATCACATCATTCTCCTAATGATGTGATCCCGTTGTCAATGACATCTAATGTCCATAGTCAGGAAACCATGACTATCTGTTGACCAACGAGCTAGTCAACTAGAGGCTTACTAGGGACGTATTGTGTTCTATGTATTCACATGTGTATTACAATTTCCGGATAATATAATTATAGCATGAATAAAAGACAATTATCATGAACGAGGAAATATAATAATAATCCTTTGATTATTATCCTCTAGGGCATATATCCAACAGTCTCCCACTTGCACTAGAGTCAATAATCTAGTTACATTGTGATGAATCAAACACCCATAGAGTTCTGGTGTTGATCATGTTTTGCCCGCGGAAGAGGTTTAGTCAACGGATCTGCGACATTCAGATCCGTATGCACTTTGAAATTTCTATGTCTCCATCTTGAACATTTTCACGGATGGAGTTGAAGCGACACTTGATGTGCTCGGTCTTCTTGTGAAACCTGGGCTCCTTGGCAAGTGCAATAGCTCGATGTTGTCACAGAAGAGTTTGATCGACCCTGGCGCATTGGGTATGACTCCTAGGTCGGTGATGAACTCCTTCACCCAAATTGCTTCATGCGCTGCCTCCGAGGCTGCCATGTACTCCGCTTCACATGTAGATCCCGCCACGACGCTCTGCTTGCAAAATGCATCTACCATCGCTCCACCATTCAACATATACACGTATCTGGTTTGTGACTTAGAGTCATCCAGATGCAGGTCGAAGCTAGCGACGTAACCCTTTACAACGAGCTCTTCGTCAACTCCATAAACGAGAAACATGTCCTTTGTCCTTTTCGGTGTACTTCAGGATATTCTTGACCGCTGTCCGGTGTTCCTTGCCGGGATTACTTTGGTACCTTCCTACCAAACTTACGGCAAGGTTTACATCAGTCTGGTACACGACATGGCATACATAATAGAACCTATGGCTGATGCATAGGGGATGACACTCATCTCTTCTATATCTTCTGCCGTGGTCGGACATTGAGCCGAGCTCAATTTCACACCTTGTAATACAGGCAAGATCCCTTTCTTGGACTGATCCATTTTGAACTTCTTCAATATCTTATCAAGGTATGTGCTTTGTGAAAGACCTATGAGGCGTCTCGATCTATCTCTATAGATCTTGATGCCTAATATATTAGCAGCTTCTCCAAGGTCCTTCATCGAAAAACTTTTATTCAAGTAGGCCTTAATGTTGTCCAAGAGTTCTATATCATTTCCCATCAAAAGTATGTCATCTACATATAATATGAGAAATGCTCTGAGCTTCCACTCACTTTCTTGTAAACACGTGCTTCTCCATAAGTCGCATAAACCCAAACGCTTTGATCATCTCATCAAAGCAAATGTTCCAACTCCGAGATGCTTGCACCAGCCCATAAATGGATCGCTGGAGCTTGCATACCTTGTTAGCATTCTTAGGGTCGACAAAACCTTTCGGCTGCATCATATACAGTTCTTCCTTAAGATAGTCGTTAAGGAATGCCGTTTTGACGTCCATTTGCCATATCTCATAATCATAGTATGCGGCAATTGCTAACATGATTCGGACGGACTTCAGATTCGCTACGGGAGAGAAAGTCTCATCGTAGTCAATCCCTTGAACTTGCCGATAACCTTTAGCGACAAGTCGAGCTTTATAGATGGTAACATTACCATCCGCGTCCGTCTTCTTCTTAAAGATCCATTTGTTTTCTATCGTCACGATCATCGGGCAAGTCTGTCAAGTCCATACTTTGTTTCCATACATGGATCCTATCTCGGATTGCATGGCTTCAAGCCATTTGTTGGAATCTGGGTCCGCCATCGCTTCTTCATAGTTCAAGGTTCACCGTTGTCTAACAACATGATTTCCGTGACAGGGTTGCCATACCACTCGGTGTGGAGCGTGTCCTTGTGGACCTACGGGTTCAAGAGCAACTTGATCCAAGTACCTTGATCATCATCATTAATTTCCTCTCCAAGAGGGTGTAGGCACCACAGAACATTTTCTGAGCTGCACTACTTTCCGGTTCAAGAGGTAGTACTTCATCGAAGTTCTGCTTTCCTCCCACTTACTCCTTTCGAGAGAAACTCTTTTCCGTAAAGGATCCGTTCTTGGCAACAAAGATCTTGCCTTCGGATCTAAGGTAGAAGGTATACCCAATGGTTTCCTTAGGGTATCCTCACGAAGACGCATTTTTCGACTTGGTTTCGAGCTTTTCAGGTTGAATTTTCTTGACATACTCATCGCATCCACAAACTTTTAGATACGACAGCTTAGGTTTCTTCCCAAACCATAATTCATACGGTGTCGTCTCAACGGATTTAGACGGTGCCCTATTTAAAGTGAATGTAGCTGTCTCTAGTGCGTATCCCCAAAATGATAGCGGTAAATTGGTAAGAGACATCATAGATCGCACCATATCCAATAGAGTGCGATTATGACGTTCGGACACACCTTTTCGCTGAGGTCATCCAGGCGGCGTGAGTTGTGAACGATTCCACATTTTCTTAAGTGTGTACCAAATTCGTGACTTAAATATTCTCCTCCACGTGAATTTTATCTTTCGGTCACGTTGATTCTCTACCTCATTCTGAAATTCCTTGAACTTTTCAAAGGTCTCAGACTTGTGTTTCATCAAGTAGACATACCCATATCTACTCAAGTCATCGCGAGAGTGAGAACATAACGATATCCTCCGCGGGCCTCAACACTCATTGGACCACACACATCGGTATGTATGATTTCCAATAAGTTGGTTGCTCGCTCCATTGTTCCGGAGAACGGAGTCTTGGTCATTTTTCCCATGAGGCATGGTTCGCATGTGTCAAATGATTCATAACCGAGAGACTCTAAAAGTCCATCGAGTGGAGCTTCTTCATGCGCTTGACACCAATGTGACCAAAGGCGTGCCACAAGTATGTGGGACTATCGTTATCAACTTTACATCTTTTGGTGTTCACACTATGAATATGTGTAACATTACGCCGAGATTCATTAAGAATAAACCATTGACCATCGGAGCATGACCATAAAACATATCTCTCATATAAATAGAACAACCATTATTCTCGGATTTAAATGAGTAGCCATCTCGCATTAAACGAGATCACGATACAATGTTCATGCTCAAACTTGGCACTAAATAACAATTATTGAGGTTTAAAACTAATCCCCTAGGTAAATGTAGAGGTAGCGTGTCGACGGGCGATCACATCGACACGGGAACCATTCCCGACGCGCATTGTCACCTCGCCCTTCGCCAGCCTCCGCTTATTCCGCAGCTCCTGCCGTGAGTTACAAATATAAGGAACGGCACCGGTATCAAATACCCGTGAGTTACTACGAAAATCGGTAAGGTACACATCAATTACATGTATATCAAATATACCTTTAGTGTTGCCGGCCTTCTTGTCCGCTAAGTATTTGGGGCAGTTCCGCTTCCAAAGGGCCCTTCCCTTTGCAATAAAAGCACTCTGTCTCGTGCTTGGGTCCATTCTTTGACTTCTTCCCGGCAACTGGCTTACCGGGCGCAGCAACATCCTTGCCGTCCTTCTTGAAGTTCTTCTTACCCTTGCCCTTCTTGAACTTAGTGGTTTTATTAACCATCAACACTTGATGTTCTTTCTTGATTTCAACTTTGTCCGACTTCAAAGATTGAGAATACTTCAAGAATAGTTTTCACCATCCCTTGCATATTGTAGTTCATCACAAAGCTCTTGTAGCTCGGTGGGAGCGATCAAGGATTCTGTCAATGACCGCCTCGTCCGGAGGTTAATGTCCACCGACAAAGCGGTTGTGCAAACTAGACATTTTGAGTATGTGCTCACCGATGTAACTATTTTCCTCCATCTTACAACTATAGAACTTGTCGGAGACTTCATATCTCTCGACCCGGCATGAGCTTGGAAAACCATTTTCAGCTCCTCGAACATCTCGTATGCTCCGTGTTGCTCAAAACGCTTTTGGAGCCCGGTTCTAAGTTGTAAAGCATGCCGCACCGAATGAGGGAGTAATCATCAAGACGAGACTGCCAAGCATTCATAATGTCTTGGTTCTTCCGATGGGTGCTTCACCTAGCGGTGCTTCTAGGACATATTGTTTCTTGGCTGCTATGAGGATGATCCTCAGGTTCCGGACCCAGTCCGAATAGTTGCCGCCATCGTCTTTCAGCTTGGTTTTCTCTAGGAACGCGTTGAAGTTCATGGTGACATGAGCGTTGGCCATTTGATCTACAAGACATTTTGTAAAGATTTTAGACTAATGTTCATGATAATTAAGTTCATCTAATCAAATTATTTAATGAACTCCCACTCAGATTTGACATCCCTCTAGTCATCTAAGTGTTACATGATCCGAGCCGACTAGGAAGTGTCCGATCATCACGTGAGACGGACTAGTCATCGTCGGTGAACATCTCCATGTTGATCGTATCTTCCATACGACTCATGTTTGACCTTTCGGTCTCTTGTGTTCCGAGGCCATTTCTGTACATGCTAGGCTCGTCAAGTTAACCCTAAGTGTTTTGCATGTGTAAAACTGTCTTACACCCGTTGTATGTGAACGTAAGGGTCTATCACACCCGATCATCACGTGGTGTCAAAGCATTTAACTTTAGCAATGGTGCACGCTTAGGGGAACACTTTCTTGAAATTATTATAAGGGATCATCTTATTTACTACCGCCATTCTAAGTAAACAAGATGCATAAAACATAATAAACATCACATCCAATTATATAAAGTAGTGACATGATATGGCCAATATCATATAGCTCCTTTGATCTTCATCTTCGGGGCTCCATGATCATCTTGTCACCGCATGACACCATGATCTCCATCATCATGATCTCCATCATCGTGTCTCCATGAAGTTGCTCGCCAACTATTACTTCTACTACTATGGCTAACACATTTAGCAATAAAGTAAAGTAATTTACATGGCATTGAATCAATGACACGCAGGTCATACAATAATTAAGACAACTCCTATGGCTCCCGCCGGTTGTCATACTCATCGACATGCAAGTCATGATTCCTATTACAAGAACATGATCTCATACATCACAATATATCATTCATCATTCATCACAACTTCTGGCCATATCACATCACATGACAATTGCTGCAAAAACAAGTTAGACGTCCTCTAATTGTTGTTGCATCTTTACGTGGCTGCAATTGAGTTCTAGCAAGAACGCTTTTCTTACCTCTGAATAACCACAACATGATTTGTCAACTTCTATTTACCCTTCATAAGGACCCTTTTCGTTTAATCCGCTCCAACTAAAGTGGGAGAGACAGACACCGCTAGCCACCTTATGCAACTAGTGCATGTCACCGGTGGAACCTATCTCACGTAAGCGCACGTGTAAGGTCGGTCCGGGCCGCTTCATCCCACAATACCGCTGAAGCAAAATAAGACTAGTAGCGGCAAGAAAGTTGACAACATCTACGCCCACAACAAATTGTGTTCTACTCGTGCAAAAGAAAACTACGCATAGACCTAGCTCATGATGCCACTGTTGGGGAACGTTGCAGAAAATTAAAAAATTTCCTACGGTTTCACCAAGATCCATCTATGAGTTCATCTAAGCAACGAGTCATGGGAGAGAGATTGCATCTACATACCACTTGTAGATCGCGTGCGGAAGCGTTCAAGGGAACGGTGATGATGGAGTCGTACTCGTCGTGATTCAGATCACCGATGACCAAGTGCCGAACGGACAGCACCTCCGCGTTCAACACACGTACGGAACGGACGACGTCTCCTCCTTCTTGATCCAGCAAGGGGGAAGGAGAGGTTGAGGAAGAAGGCTCCAGCAGCAACAAGACGGCGTGATGATGGTGGAGAGGCAGTACTCCGACAGGGCTTCGCCAAGCACTCAACGGAGGAGGAGAGGTGTTGGGGAGGGGAGGGGCTGCGCCTTGGATGTGTATTGCAGCCCTCCCCTCACCCCTCTATTTATAGGGGAAGGGGCAAGGGGGGCCGGCCCCTCTAGATGAGATCTAGAGGGGGGGCGGCGGCCAGGGAGGGGGGCTTGCCCCCCAAGCAAAGGGGGGCGCCCCCACTAGGGTTCCCCCCCCAACCCTAGGCGCATGGGCCCAAGGGGGGGCGCCCAGCCCTCCAGGGGCTGGTTCCCTGTCCCTCAGGCCCATGAGGCCCTCCGAGAGGTGGCCCCTCCCGGTGGACCCCCGGAACCTCTCCGGTGGCCCCGGTACAATACCGATATGACCCCGAAACTTTCCGGTGTCCGTTTGACAACTTCCCATATATAAATCTTTACCTCCGGACCATTCCAGAACTCCTCGTGACGTCCGGGATCTCATCCAGGACTCCGAACAACATTTGGTAATCACATACAAGTCTTCCTAATAACCCTAGCGTCACCGAACCTTAAGTGTGTAGACCCTACGGGTTCGGGAGACATGCAGACATGACCGAGACGGTTCTCCGGTCAATAACCAACAGCGGGATCTGGATACCCATGTTGGCTCCTACATACTCCTCGATGATTTCATCGGATGAACCACGATGTCGAGGATTCAAGCAACCTCATATACTATTCCCTTTGTCGAGACGGTATGTTACTTGCCCGAGATTCGATCGTCGGTATCCCAATACCTCGTTCAATCTCGTTACGGCAAGTCACTTTACTCGACCGTAATGCATGATCCCGTGACCGGACACTTGGTCACTTTGAGCTCATTATGATCATGCACTACCGAGTGGGCCCGATGATACCTCTCCGTAACACGGAGTGACAAATCCGATCTCGATCCGTGTCAACCCAGCAGACACTTTCGGAGATACCGTAGTGCACCTTTATAGTCACCCGATTACGTTGTGACGTTTGGTACACCCAAAGCACTCCTACGGTATCCGGGAGTTACACGATCTCATGGTCTAAGGAAGAGATACTTAACACTGGAAAAGCTCTAGCAAAACGAACTACACGATCTTGTGCTATGCTTAGGATTGGGTCTTGTCTATCACATCATTCTCCTAATGATGTGATCCCGTTGTCAATGACATCTAATGTCCTTAGTCAGGAGACCATGACTATCTGTTGACCAACGAGCTAGTCAACTAGAGGCTTACTAGGGACGTATTGTGTTCTATGTATTCACACGTGTATTACGATTTCTGGATAATACAATTATAGCATGAATAAAAGACAATTATCATGAACGAGGAAATATAATAATAATCCTTTTATTATTGCCTCTAGGGCATATTTCCAACAGAAAGGTATCGGTGGGGGTACTATTTTCTTCGAAGATGCTTCTTACACTTTATCAGTAATATAGCATAAGTTCCTGGCGGCGCTTTATGCATTATGACCTTATGAACTAATTGCCTGGTTATTGGAAACACCGTCGATATTCTCGACAGATGGAGTACATAACACTTTTCGGTCCTTGACCGAAGAGGGAGAAGCCGACGGTCGGTTAAGACGCGTTTAAAGTTCGGTTGAACATAGATATGATATAAGTACTTCGGTACATACAATCATTCTTTTACCCAAGTCACTTGGGGGCTCTTATGTTTATTTGAGCCGTTTTATAATAAGTGTTTTTCTTCTTAGTTGTTGCAGAGTTTTTATTATTATTTATCACTCCTTTTTTCGATACGAGTGTGCGGTCACTAGCCGGGGAGCCTAATTTCTCTCTCAAAACCGCTAGAGATTAGTTTTCTAAACTGGCCTAATGAGAAGTACTCCGTCTTCGGGATGGGAGACTGAAGCCGTAGGCTGACCCGCTTGAAGTCTTGAGATAGGATGTGTCATGTTAAAGCACGGCAGAAGCACTTTTTTCTAAAGTCCAATTTTGGATTGGCATCGAACACTTGATCTGTTTGGACTTCATATTTTCTTTGGCGTTTTTGGTTTTCCAAGCTTTTGGCACTTTTAAACTATTTGTGTGTTTTCAGCACAAGTCTCATGATGCAACGCGGACACCTTTAGAGATTCGGCAAAAACATTCTCGGATATTGCTATATATGCATCAGTTTGATTGTGTCTTGGTCAATAGTTGGGTTGCTCGGCTCGCGCTTGCCTCCTACGTTTCGCTTTGTTCGGCTAGGTGTGCAAGGGAGAACCATCGCGATTGTGCTTCCATTCGCATGGTCAAGCACCTCGATGGAGAAAGCCGAAAACTGATTGTCACAATAGGCGTAAACTGGTCAGCGATCCGATGACTATATTAAATGACGGGCCATTCATAAAATTGGCGAAGTGTTTCAGCTTGACCTCGATTGTCGCCGAACACTACCGGGGCTAATGGCTGGCCTCCCAAACTAAATCCTCAATATTTTTATCTTACATTGGAGCTGAGGTTTCATGATCATGCTTAGCATGACAACCCAAAGAAAGGAACCGATAGCAGGACTATTTTCTTTGGAAGACATTTCTTCTGTTAAACAGTAATATAACATATCTCTCTGCGTACCTTTGTTTATAAAACTGTATGGCCAGATTGCCTTGTTTGTTGTAAATCTTTGCCCTCATAAAGGCTTTATAAAGTAGGACAAACACTCCTCGACTCTTGGCCGAGGAGGTTGAAGCCGATGGTCGGTCAACAAAGTTTTGTACAATGCGGATCCGAGCATTAATGACATAAAGTACTTGGATACATTGAGTCATTACACATAATTTGTGATTTTACTATGGATATCGATCCTTAATTGACGCCACTCGTGCCCGCACTAAGGCTCGGGGCTCTTGGGCTTCGGGCTTATTATTCTGAGATACTAAAGGGCACATCAATCCTCGATGCGGTGTTGCCACCCGACCAGTGTCTCGGGGGCTACTGCATTGCCCGTTCTATGCAGAAAATTTTAAGTGCAATATAGTTTCCGAGGAGATTTCGATCCTCAGGTTGGTCGGCCGCGCCCAACCTGAGTCACGAGGACTGAGCATGCCGCTTTTTGTGTCCCGAAGTATTCTTCCGAGCTAGGACTTGATCCTCAGGCCGATTTTGCAAATCAACCTGAGTCTCAGCAGTTACTGGGATCAGCGGTCTTATGTCATCCTTCAGGTGCATCTCGGGTTTTACACCGATACACACCTTGTGGGCTACTGGCTATGTATCTCGGCAGAGAATAAATTGCACCAATCACAAATATTGACAAAAATCGGCCCAATTCGGGGTGCTGCACCACCTCGGAAGCAGTCCGGCATAAAACTCGGACGCTAGTGGCTGGCTCCATAGAGGGCATTTCCGGCATTAAGCTCGGCTAAACTCCTTCAAACTTCTTTGAACCAAGGTGATTTACGACACCTCGGATACAGTTCGGCGTTGGAGCTCGGATACATAGTCCGGCGTTGGAGCTCGGATACACTTCGGCGTTGGAGCTCGGATACATAGTCCGGCGTTAGAACTGGGAAGCAGTCCGACATTGGTGCTCGGCTGCAAAAGATACCTCGAATGCAGTCCGGCGTTGGAGCTCGGACGCAAGAGGACGCTGCCGCCCGGGAACAACTTCAAACCTGAGGTGTGGCATAAAAATAACAAGGCATTGATAAAGGCCGGAAACATAAAGGGGCTCCTCGGATACCCGACGTGTAAACTCGTCGAATGCATTTCGGTGATCCTCAAGATCGAAGATGAGAAGATTTGTTGAACCAGTTTTCAAGACCGGCGACTGGAGATGAAGAATGGTTCGGAAGAATCGAGGAGCGTCCCTAAACTTGAAGACCGGTTCAGGGGCTCTTGGCGGTGTCTGGACTAGGGGTACTCACCACGTCGTCTCCCGATCAGTTGGATTGGGCCGAGGATCCCCATGGCCGTATACTCATGGGCGATCCGGACGGTTGCCGCATACAAGGAAGATTCCACAAGACTTGGCGATCAAGACAAGGACTCCTCCCCACCGGCGTATTCGGCTAGGACTGTTTTATCCTAGGCCTACGGTGCATTATATAAACCGAGGCCAGGCTAGTCGATAGACATACAACAATCATACCATAGGCTAGCTTCTAGGGTTTAGCCTCTCTGATCTCGTGGTAGATCTACTCTTGTACTACCCATATCATCAATATAAATCAAGCAGGAGTAGGGTATTACCTCCATCGAGAGGGCCCGAACCTGGGTAAAAACATCATGTCCCTTGTCTCCTATTACCATCCGCCTAGACGCACAGTTCGGGACCCCCTACCTGAGATCCGCCGGTTTTGACACCGACAATGAGTGCAAAGAAAGAACCGCTAGGATGCGTGCTTCTAAAGATGCCTTTATTAAAGCGTGTTCTTCTAATTCCTATGAAAATCAAGATGAAGATCTGAAAGTTATTGATATGTCCCCTATTAAATCTTTGTTTTGCAATATGAATCTTGATGAAACTGAATATGATCTTCCTTTACCTAGAAGGCGTTCTAAGAATTCGGAGTTTTTAGATCTTGATGATGAAATTGATAAAAGTGGGATTGAAAGAAATAAAAATCTAGATGTTGCTAAACCCACTATATTGGATCTCAAGGATTTTAATTATGAAAATTTCTCTTTAATTGATTTTATTTCCTTGTTGCAAACCGTGCTAAATTCTCCTCATGCTTATAGTCAAAATAAGGCCTTTACCGAACACATTGTTGATGCCTTGATGCAATCTTATGAAGAGAAGCTTGAGTTGAAAGTTTCTATCCCTAGGAAACTCTATGATGAATGGGAACCTACTATCAAAATTAAAATTAAAGATTATGAGTTTCATGCTTTGTGTGATTTGGGTGCTAGTGTCTCCACTATTCCCAAAACTTTGTGTGATTTGCTAGATTTCCGTGACTTTGATGATTGCTCTCTAAACTTGCATCTTTGGATTCCACTATTAAAAAGCCTATGGGAAGAATTAATGATGTTCTTATTGTTGCAAATAGGAATTATGTGCCCGTAGATTTTATCGTTCTTGATATAGATTGCAATCCTTCATGTCCTATTATTCTTGGTAGACCTTTCCTTAGAACGATTGGTGCAATTATTGATATGAAGGAAGGGAATATTAGATTCCAATTTCCATTGAAGAAAGGCATGGAACACTTCCCTAGAAAGAAAAAATAAAATTACCATATGAATCTATTATGAGAGCCACTTATGGATTGCCTACCAAAGATTGCAATACCTAGATCTATCCTTGCTTTTATGCCTAGCTAGGGGCGTTAAACGATAGCGCTTGTTGGGAGGCAACCCAATTTTATTTTTAGTTTTTTGTTTTTGCTTCTGTTTAGAAATAAATAATCCATCTATCCTCTGTTTAGATGTGGTTTTATTAGTGTTTGTGCCAAGTTAAACCTATTGGATCTTCTTGGATGATAGTTATTGATCTTGCTGTAATTTCCAGAAACTTTGCACTCAGTGACCGAATTGTTAAAAATCACCAGAACGTGATAAAATACTGATTCCAATTGCTGCTGATAAATCAACAAATTTTCCAGGTTGTCTAATTTTGGTAGAATTGTTTTAGTTCCATAAGTTTGCGTTAGTTACACATTACTACAGACTGTTCTATTTTTGACAGATTCTGTTTTGCGTGTGTTGTTTGCTTATTTTGATGAATCTATGGCTAATAAAATAGTTTATGATCCATAGAGAAGTTGGAATACAGTAGGTTTAACACCAATGTAAATAAAGAATGAGTTCACTACAGTACCTTAAAGTAGTCTTTTGTTTTCTTTCTCTAACGGAGCTCACGAGATTTCTATTGAGTTTTGTGTTGTGAAGTTTTCAAGTTTTGGGTGAATTATTTTTGATGGATTATGGAACAAGGAGTGGCAAGAGATTAATCTTGGGGATGCACATGGCACCCCTAAGATAATCCAAGGACACCAAAAAGTCAAAGCTTGGGGATGCCCCGGAAGGCATCCCCTCTTTCATCCACTTCCATCGGTAATTTACTTCGAGCTATATTTTTATTCACCACATGATAAGTGTTTTGCTTGGAGCGTCTTGTATTATTTGCGTCTTTGCTTGTTAGTTTACCACAATCATCCTTGTTGTACACACCTTTTGAGAGAACCATACATGAATTGGAATTTGATAGAATACTCTATGTGCTTCACTTATATCTTTTGAGCTTGATAGTTTTGCTCATAGTGCTTCACTTATATCTTTTGAGCGTGATAATTTTTGCTATAGTGCTTCACTTAGATCTTTTAGAGCACGGTGGTGGATTTGTTTTAAAGAAACTTGATCTCTCATGCTTCACTTAGATTATTTTGAGAGTCATTAATAGCATGGTAATTTGCTTAATGTTAATATACTTGGTATTCAAGATATGTGAAACTTTCTTTTGAGTGCGTTGAATACTAAGATAAGTTTGATGCTTGATAATTGTTTTGAGATATGGAGGTGATAATATTAAAGCCGTGATAGTTGAGTAGTTGTGAATTTGAGAAATGCTTGTGTTGAAGTTAGCAAATCCCTAGCATGCACATATGGTTAAAATTGTGTAACAAATTTGAAACATGAAGTGTACCTGGCTTGTGCATCCTTATGAGTGGCGGTCGGGGACGAGCGATGGTCGTTTCCTACCAATCTATCCCCCTAGGAGCATGCGCGTAGTACTTGATTTTTGATGACTTCTAAATTTTTGCAATAAGTATATGACTTCTTTTGACTAATGTTGAGTCCATGGGTTATACGCACTTTTACCTTTCCGCCTTTGCTAGCCTCTTCGGTACCGTGCATTGCCCTTTCTCACCTTGAGAGTTGGTGCAAACTTCGCCGGTGCATCCAAACCCCGTGATACGATATGCTCTATGTAGGATCTTGAGAAGAGGTGTCTAGAGGGGGGTGATTAGACACTGAGTACCAAAGTTGCAGTTTTTAATCTCTTTTAGGTTTAGGTGGAGTTTATGCACAATTTCAACATTCACAATACATAACAAGCAAGCATGCAAAGAGTGTATAAGCAGTGGAAAGTAAAGCATGCAACTTGCAAGAATGTAAAGGGAAGGGCTTGGAGGATTCAAACGCAATTGGAGACACGGATGTTTTTGTCGTGGTTCCGATAGGTGGTGCTATCGTACATCCACGTTGATGGAGACTTCAACCCACGAGGGTAGCAGTTCTTGTGAGTCCACGGAGGGCTCCACCCACGAAGGGTCCATGAAGAAGCAACCTTGTCTATCCCACCATGGCCATCGCCCACGAAGTACTTGCCTCACTAGCGGTAGATCTTCACGAAGTAGGCGATCTCCTTGCCCTTACAAACTCCTTGTTTCAACTCCACAATCTTGTCGGAGGCTCCCAAGTGACACCTAGCCAATCTAGGAGACACCACTCTCCAAGAAGTAAACAATGGTGTGATGATGATGAACTCCTTGCTCTTGTGCTTCAAATGATAGTCTCCCAACACTCAACTCTCTATCACAGGATATGGATTTGGTGGAAAGAAGATTTGAGTGGAAAGCAACTTGGGAAAGGCTAGAGATCAAGATTCATATGGTTGGAATGGAATATCTTGGCCTCAACACATGAGTAGGTAGTTCTCTCTAAATAGGATATTGGAAGTGTAGGCTTGTTCTGATGGCTCTCTCCACGAATGAAGAGGAGGTGGAGGGGTATATATAGCCTCCACACAAAATCTAACCGTTACACACAATTTACCAAACTCGGTGGGACCGAATCATCAAATCGGTCGGACCGATTTAGTAAACCTAGTGACAGTTAGGATTTTCGGTGGGACTGACATGCATCTCGGTAGGACCGATTTGGTTAGGGTTAGGGCATAACGTAATCTCGCTGAGACCGATTACACAAACTCGGTGAGACCGATTTTGGTAATTAGCTGACCAGAGAGTTGGTCAGGCAAACTCGGTTAGACCGATTACTCAAACTCGGTGGAACCGATTTTGGTAATAAGCTAACCAGAAAAGTTTGCATTGTAATCTCGGTAGTACCGATTGCACAAACTCGATGAGACCGATTTTGGTGATGGACATACACAGAGAGATTACAATCCCATCTCGGTGAGACCGAGATCCCTATCGGTGAAACCGATTTGCCTAGGGTTTGTGGCAGTGGCTATGACATCTGAACTTGGTCTCGCCGGATAGAAAGAATCGGTAGGGTCGAGTTTGACTTTAGGTTTAGGTCATATGTGGATTTGAGAAAGTAGTGGAGGGTTTTGGAGCATATCACTAAGCACATGAAGCAAGAGGCTCATTAAGCAACACCTCATCCCTCCTTGATAGTATTGGCTTTTCCTATAGATTCAATGTGATCTTGGATCACTAAAATGTAAAATGAAGAGTCTTGAGCTTGAAGCTTGAGCCAATCCTTTGTCCTTAGCATCTTGAAAGAGTTCCCACATCCTTTAGTCCATGCCACTCCATTGTTGAACTTATCTGAAACATACTAGATAAAGGTGTTAGTCCAACAAGAGATATGTTGACATTAATTACCAAAACCATCTAGGGAGCACTTGTGCTTTCAATCTCCCCCTTTTTGGTAATTGATGGCAACATACATCAAAGCTTTAGACAAAGATATAAAGAGTAGCAAGTAAAGCTTCGGAAAGACATGTAACAAACATAGGCTCCCCCTACATGTATGCAATCATGTGAATTATGGAATATAGAAGCATATGAGAGCATAATCATGATAGAGTAGGCAATGTGTTACATGTATCTTTGCCATATGCATCAGAGCAAAAGATTATTAAGGAAAATACCTTCATGCCCATGGGTCCTTCTTGCAAACAGTATGTACATCAGCAAGAATTCGTCATACACATGATTGTGATGCATATACTTACCTTGTAGTCTTGAGTTGGCTTATGATGGAATGAACCTGCACAAACAAGGTTAGATAACACAGGTACATCTACTAGCCAGAGCAAACAAAAGAAACCACAAGAATACCAAGACTGGGATGACATGTAGAAAGTGAGTACTAAGTACCACATTGGATTAGACATGTCCCCAAGAGTAAAGATATGCAATGAATTTAAATGATTTATTTCCTTAGATGTCTTGCTCCCTGAATCTAGCATGGGATATTGGGAGAAGATAGGGAATGTAAAAACAGAGCTGAAGAATATAAATGAACAGAGCTTAGTGCAAATAAGCACATATGAGCATGTATTTCCTCCAAAAAGACATGTGGCATCTCTCCTCTTGAACATCAAGCATCTGGGATCCTTGAGAAATACTTTCAGTATTCTCTCCCCCTGGAGATCTCTTTCTCCCCCTTAACACTTTCTCCCTTTTGGAAGTGATAAGCTTTGATGTGATCTCTCTCTCCCCCTTTGACATCAATTTCCAAGAAGGGTCTTCTAGAATTTTTTGTGAATGGGTTTGGTCCTTGAGTCACGACACAAAGCACTGTGATGCTTGTAGAGGTCAAGATTCGTTGAGTGGAGCTGGATCAGAAGAAACATAGAACAAGTGGCAAACTGTTCTTCCTGTTGTGAAGTCGGTGGCACCGAGTGGTTTGCTTCGGTTGTACTGAGAGGATTCGGCTGGACCGAAAACAACAAGTTGGTGAAACCGAGTTCATCACAGAGAAAACACTTTTCACTTCAGCCCACTTGACTAGTAAGTTCTCACAAAGATTTGCAAGGAATTATCTAAAGGATGTGCAATGAATTTGATGCAGGAAATGCAAAGCAACTGAAAAGAAAGAAAGAAATCTAGATGAAGTTTTTTTTAAAGGGGAAACAAATATGCATGAGACAAATGCAGAAACACTCATAAGAACATGAGAGAACTTCATCTAGAGATGGTCGGTGACAATGTCACCTATGTTAGAGTATATTGACTTAGGAGTCAAATGAGATCACTTGATCATGGGTCATACTCATCGTTTAAGCTCAAAATGGGGTTACCATTCTTCGTTTAAGCATCTTGATGTATTCACATCTTGTCGAGTTGCTTTAGCTCATGACTCGGAGTAAAGCTTCTCTAAGATGGAATAACATACCTTGGTTGGTGGTGTTGTCCATGTAGTTGAACTTGTGTGGGTTGCTCAAGGTTGATGTAGCTTATCAAGAGTTGGGAGCACTACTTGGAATTTGAGTCCATCTACCTACATGGGTTAGTTCTTGCAAGGAAGAGCACTTGTGTATCCAAAATGATAATCATGAAGCTCAACAAATAGTGTGACAAAGGATATGTTTGAATGATTCCGTTCTTCCTTGTATTCAGCCACCATAGTGTAGAGACTTGGTGATGTAGAGAATGCTCAAAATGTGAGTGGTTTACAATCTCATGGAATTTGATTCAACCAAGTACCTACATGGGTTAGATAACATGCAAGATGCAAATTTATCCAAGATTTAATATATTCATCATAAGAGAGATATCATGGATTAGTCATAAGCTCATGTCTTGCATGTATCCAATGGAGTTTCTACTCCAAGTTTGAAGCATCAATGATGTTCAATTCTCCTCTCAACCTACAAAACACTTTCTCATCAAGGGGTTTAGTGAATATATCCGCTAATTGCTTTTCGGTGCGAACATGCTTAAGATTAATGTTTCCCTTAGCAACATGATCTCGAATGAAATGATGACGAACTTCAATATGCTTAGTTCGAGAATGTTGTACGGGATTATGACCAATTTTGATAGAACTTTCATTGTCACAAAGCAATGGAACATGTCTCACATATATCCCATAATCTTTAAGAGTTTGGGTCATCCAAAGTAATTGAGCACAACATGAACCAATGTAATGTACTCCGCTCGGTAGATAAGGATACTGAGTTTTGTTTCTTGGAGGACCAAGACACAAGAGATCTACCAAGAAATTGACAATTACCCGAAGTGGACTTTCTATCAACCTTGTCTCCGGCATAGTCCGAGTCGGAATAGCCAACAAGATCGAAAGAGGCCCTCTTAGGATACCAAATGCCAAAATTTGATGTATGAATTAAGTATCTCACTATCCTTTTTACGGCCTTAAGATGACATTCTTTAGGAGCAGCTTGATATCTTGCACACATGCACACACTTAGCATAATATCGGACGTGAAGCACATAGGTATAACAATGAACCAATCATAGAGCGATAAACTTTTTGGTCAACGGGTTTAACATCTTTGGTCAAATCAAGATGTCCACTAGTAGGCATGGGTGTAGACATACCTTTGCATTCTTGCATATTGAACTTCTTGAACAAGTCCTTAGTGTACTTTGTTTGAGACACAAAAGTACCTTCCTTAGTTTGCTTGATTTGCAACCCAAGAAAGAATTTGAGTTCACTCATCATTGACATCTCAAACTTCTCCGACATTAGCTTTCAAAACTTTTCACTAAAATGAGGGTTAGTTGATCCAAATAAGATATCATCAACATAAATTTGGCATACAAATAATTCTCCATTAACCCTTTTAGTAAAAAGTGTGGAATCAATCTTCCCAATTTCAAAGCCTTTTTCAATAAGGAACTTGGTCAAGCACTTATACCAAGCCCTAGGAGCTTGTTTAAGACCATAAAGTGCTTTGTGAAGTTTGTAAACATGATTTGGTTTCTTAGGATTGACAAAGCCGAGAGGTTGTTTGACATAAACTTCCTCCTCTATTTCACCATTTAGAAAAGCACTTTTAATGTACATTTGGTACAAGGTGATATTATGGTGATTAGCCTAGGCAAGTAAGATGCGAATGGACTCAAGTCTAGCAACGGGAGCATAAGTATCACCATAGTCCATACCTTCGACTTGTGTGTAGCCTTGGGCGATGAGATGTGCTTTGTTGCGAATTACTTGTCCATCTTAATCTTGCTTGTTGCGAAACACCCATTTGGTACCGATGATGTTGTGGTTGTTGTCGGGCTTCTCAACCAATGTCCAAACTTGGTTTCTCTCAAAGTTGCGTAGCTCTTCATGCATAGAATTTATCCAATCCGGATCCTCCAATGCTTCTTCGACCTTCATAGGTTCAATGCTAGAGATGAAAGAATAGTTTTCACAAAAGTTGGCTAAACGAGTTTTAGAGCGAGTGATTCTCCTGGTTTGAATATCATTGTAGATTTGCTCGACGGGATGGTCTTTAGCAATTCTTGCTCGAACTTGTGAAAGCTTTTGCTTGGGTCTCGGTTGAACATCTTCCTCATCTTGTTCTTCTTCTTCTTCTTGATCATTGTTGGCATCATTGTTCTCTTGTCGTGGTGGAGAAGGAGGTTGTTGACGTTCGTGATGTTCTTCCTCGTTTTCTTCATCTTGGTGTGTTCCACTTGTGGATGCTTCCGTATCAACTCTTGGTTCACCTTGTCGTGAAGTAGAAGCTTCCACTTGGCAGACGAGGTACTCTCCTTCACCTCCGTTGGACAGACCTTGCCAATAGACAAGTCTTGGATTGCTTAGAAGGGTCTTTGTCTCCTACATCAATTGGCAATTGCTCTACTTGCAGCCGTTAGATTCATCAAACTTCACATCTACCGTCTCTTCAACCTTTCGGGTGAAATTGTTGTAGACACACGGTAAGTATGAGAGTTTGAGCCATAACCAAGTAGGAAACCTTCATGAGACTTAGGAGCGAACTTTGAGCAGCGATGCTTATCAAGAATGTAGCACTTTGAGCGAATACTCGAAAGTATCCAACTTGGGGTTTGTTACCGTGAGGAGCTCGTATCTTTGTCTTGCCGTAGCTTGTGAAGATACAAGCGATTTGTTGCATGACAAGCCGTCTCAACCGCTTCCGCCCAAAAGTGCTTCGGCGTCTTGTACTCATCAAGCATCGTTCTCGCCATTTCGATGAGCGCCCGGTTCTTCCTCTCAACAACTCCATTTTGTTGAGGTGTGTACGTAGCCGAGAACTCATGTGAAATCCCTTCTTCGTCAAGAAATGTGTCCACATTTGCGTTCTTGAACTCCGTTCCGTTGTCGCTGTGAACCTTCTTGATCTTCACTTCAAACTGATTTTGGGCCTTCCTAGCGAAGTTTTTGAAGATCTTTTGGACCTGCGATTTATCATCGAGAAAGAACACCCACGTAAATCTTGAAAAATCATCAACTATAACTAGACCAAAAGAATTTCCACCGAGGCTTTTGTAGCGTTGGGACCAAAAAGATCCATATGAAGAAGCTCGAGTGGCCTCCTTGTGGTCATGATGTTCTTCACGGGATGCCTTCCTCCAACCTGTTTACCGCACGACAAGCAATCGCACGGTCTATCCTTATCAAATATGACATCGTTAACTCCAAGGATATGATTTCCTTTAATAAGCTTGTCAATGTTTCTCATGCCAACGTGACCTAGTCTTCTATGCCATAACCAACCTTTTGAGGATTTAGCAATGAAGCAAGTTTTAGGTTGTACCTTTTTAGAGAAATCAACAATGTAAAGATCACCTCTACGTGTACCGGTAAAGACCATTTTTTGGTTGTCTCAATGGAACACTTGACAATCTACTTCAGTAAATAGGACATTTAAACCAAAATCAGCAAGTCTAGATACTGAAAGTAAGTTGTAGCCAAGAGATTCAACGAGCATGACATTTTGAATGGAGCTATCATGTGAGATGGCCACCTTACCAAGGCCAACCACCTTACCCTTTGAGTTGTCACCGAAAGTGACATACTTTCGAGGACTATCATTTTCACAAGCTCACGAAACATGTCTTTATCTCCGGTCATGTGATCGGTACATCCTTTGTCAAGAACCCATTCCTTTCCTCGACACATATCCTCAAGATTTGCCATAAGACCAAAATGTCTCATTGCATCATCAAGATCAAAATCACTATCATCATCCTCATCATAGTATCCATGTTCAACATCGTCATGTGGTGGATCAAGTCCTAGAGAGGGTAATTCGTTAGAGTAAGTTTGACAATGATCTTGCTTATGAATTCTTATAGCTTCGGAAATAATATCGCCAATAATTCCAACATCTCCTTTGGCACGCATAAGGTTGGTGAGTTCAAATAGACGATCACCAAATGTAGGATCACTAGTATTCATCTTACTCTAGGCAATAGACTTATAGAGAATCTCATCTAGATTTTTCAAGGAATAATTTGGAAAGCGTTCCTCAAGAAATTTCCATATAGTGTAGGCACACTCAAAAGTAGGAAAGATTCTAATCAAGTTTCTAGGCAAGCCTCTAGTGATAAGATTAACAGTTCTAAGATTTCTAGTCATGTCAATAGATTCATCAAGGATAGGATGCATAGGATCAACATGAGGTGCACAAGGGCTAGCAATGTACTTGTTCAATTGGTATTGATTGAAAATTACAAGCATCTCATTTTTCCACTCATGAAAATACTCTCCGTCAAGAATAGGCACTCTATGTCTAAGACTCCCCAAAGTAGACTCATCCATCTTCCTCCAATGGTGATTAAACCAAGGCAATGGAGACCAATGCTCGATACCACTTGTAGGATCTTGAGAAGAGGTGTCTAGAGGGGGGTGATTAGACACCTTGAGTACCAAAGTTGCGATTTTAATCTCTTTTAGGTTTAAGTGGAGTTTAGGCACAATTTCAACATTCACAATACATAACAAGCAAGCATGCAAAGAGTGTATAAGCAGCGGAAAGTAAAGCATGCAACTTGCAAGAATGTAAAGGGAAGGGTTTGGAGGATTCAAACGCAATTGGAGACATGGATGTTTTTGTCGTGGTTCCGATAGGTGGTGCTATCGTACATCCACGTTGATGGAGACTTCAACCCACATAGGAGTAGCAGTTCTTGTGAGTCCACGGAGGGCTCCACCCACGAAGGGTCCACGAAGAAGCAACCTTGTCTATCCCACCATGGCCGCCGCCCACGAAGGACTTGCCTCACTAGCGGTAGATCTTCACGAAGTAGGCGATCTCCTTGCCCTTACAAACTCCTTGGTTCAACTCCACAATCTTGTCGGAGGCTCCCAAGTGACACCTAGCCAATCTAGGAGACACCACTCTCCAAGAAGTAACAAATGGTGTGATGATGATGAACTCCTTGCTCTTGTGCTTCAAATGATAGTCTCCCCAACACTCAACTCTCTCTCGCGGGATTTGGATTTGGTGGAAAGAAGATTTGAGTGGAAAGCAACTTGGGAAAGGCTAGAGATCAAGATTCATATGGTTGGAATGGAATATCTTGGCCTCAACACATGAGTAGGTAGTTCTCTCTCAGAAATAGGATATTGGAAGTGTAGGCTTGTTCTGATGGCTCTCTCCACGAATGGTATATATAGCCTCCACACAAAATCTAACCGTTGCACACAATTTATCAAACTCGGTGGGACCGAATCATCAAACTGGGTCGGACCGATTTAGTAAACCTAGTGACCGTTAGGATTTTCGGTGGAACTGACATGCATCTCGGTAGGACTGGTTTGGTTAGGGTTAGGGAATAACGTAATCTCGGTGAGACCGATTACACAAACTCGGTGAGACCGATTTTGGTAATTAGCTAACCAGAGAGTTGGTCAGGCAAACTCGGTGAGACCGATTACTCAAACTCGGTGGAACCGATTTTGGTAATAAGCTAACCAGAAAGTTTGCATTGTAATCTCGGTAGTACCAATTGCACAAACTCGGTGAGACAGATTTTGGTGATGGACATACACAGAGAGATTACAATCCCATCTCGGTGAGACCGAGATCCCTATCGGTGAAACCGATTTGCCTAGGGTTTGTGGCAGTGGCTATGACATCTGAACTCGGTGGCGCCGGATAGAAAGAATCGGTAGGGCCGAGTTTGACTTTAGGTTTAGGTCATATGTGGATGTGAGAAAGTAGTGGAGGGTTTTGGAGCATATCACTAAGCACATGAAGCAAGAGGCTCATTAAGCAACACCTCATCCCTCCTTGATAGTATTGGCTTTTCCTATAGACTCAATGTGATCTTGGATCACTAAAATGTAAAATGAAGAGTCTTGAGCTTGAAGCTTGAGCCAATCCTTTGTCCTTAGCATCTTGAAGGAGTTCCCACATCCTTTAGTCCATGCCACTCCATTGTTGAACTTATCTGAAACATGCTAGATCAAGGTGTTAGTCCAACAAGAGATATGTTGACATTAATTACCAAAACCACCTAGGGAGCACTTGTGCTTTCACTCTATCACACATAAACCTCCTTATATCTTCCTCAAAACAGCCACCATACCTACCTATTATGGCATTTCCATAGCCATTCCGAGATATATTGCCATGCAACTTTCCATAGTTCCGTTCATCATCATCATGACATACATTACTTTTGTCATATTGCCATTGCATGATCATGTAGTTGACATCGTATTTGTGGCAAAGGCACCATGCATTATTTTTCATACATGTCACTCTTGATTCATTGCACCATCCCGGTACATCACGGAGGCATTCATATAGTCATACCTTGTTCTAGTTTGAGTTGTAATCCTTATGTTGTAATCAATAGAAGTGTGATGATCATCATTATTAGAGCATTGCCCAAATAAAAAAGAGAAAGGCCAAAAAAGAAAGGCCCAAAAAAGAAAATAAAAAGGGCAATGCTACTATCTCTTTTTCCACACTTGTGCTTCAAAGTAGCACCTTGTTCTTCATGTAGTGAGTCTTATATATTGTGCTTCAAAGTAGCACCTTGTTCTTCATGTAGTGAGCCTCATATATTGTGCTTCAAAGTAGCACCATGTTTTTCATATAGTGAGTCTCATAAGTTGTCTTTTTATACTAGTGGGAATTTTTCATTATAGAACTTGGCTTGTATATTCCTACGATGGGCTTCCTCAAAATGCCCTAGGTCTTCATGAGCAAGCAAGTTGGATGCACACCCACTAGTTTTCTTTTGTTGAGCATTAATAGCTCTAGTGCATCCGTTGCATGGCAATCCCTACTCCTCATGTTGACATCAATTGATGGGCATCTCCATAGCTCGTTGATTATCCTCGTCAATATGAGACTTTCTCCTTTTTGTCTTCTCCATACAATCCCCATCATCATATTCTATTCCACCCATAGTGCTATATCCAGGGCTCACGCTCATGTATTGCGTGAAGGTTGAAAAAGTTTGAGATTATTTAAGTGCAAACAATTGCTTGGCTTGTCATCGGGGGTATAGAAGTTGGGAACATCTTTGTGTGACGAAAATAAAGCATAGCCTAACTATATGATTTTGTAGGGATGAACTTTCTTTTGCCATGCTATTTTGAGAAGACATGATTACTTTGATTAGTATGCTTGAAGTATTATTATTTTTATGTCAATATGAACTTTTGTCTTGAATCTTTCAGATCTGAATATTCATACCATGATTAAGAAGATTTACATTGAAATTATGCCAAAGTATCACTCCGCATCAAAAAATCTCTTTTTATCATTTACCTACTCGAGGACGAGCAGGAATTAAGCTTGGGGATGCCTGATACGTCTCCAACGTATCTATAATTTTTTATTGATCCATGCTACTTTATCTATTGTTTTGGACTATAATGGGCTTTATTTTCCACTTTTATATTACTTTTGGGACTAACCTATTAACCGGAGGCCCAAATTGCAATTGTTTTTTTGCCTTTTGGTATTTCAAGAAATGAATATCAAACGGAGTCTAAACGGAATGAAACCTTCGGAAACGTGATTTTCTCACCGAACGTGATCCAGGAGACTTGGACCCTATGCCAAGGCACCAGAGAGGCGGTCATGAGGGTGGGGGCACCCCCCCCTAGGGTGCGCCCCGTGCCTCGTGGGCCCCTCGAAGCTCCACTGATGTACTCCTTCCTCCTATATATATCTACGTACCCCCAAACGATCAGAACAGGAGCCAAAAACCTAATTCCACCGCCGTACCTTCCTGTATCCACGAGATCCCATCTTGGGGCCTGTTCGAGCTCACGAGGGGGCATCCACCATGGAGGGCTTCTACATCAACACCATAGCCTCTCCGATGAAGTGTGAGTAGTTTACTTGAGACCTTTGGGTCCATAGCTAGTAGCTAGATGGCTTCTTCTCTCTTTTTGGATCTCAATACAATGTTCTCCCCTCTCGTGGAGATCTATTCGATGTAATCTTCTTTTTGCGGTGTGTTTGTTGAGACCGTGAATTGTGGGTTTATGATCCAGCTTATCTATGAATAATATTTGAATCTTATCTGAATTCTTTTATGTATGATTGAGTTATCTTTGCAAGTCTCTTGAATTATCCGTTTGGTTTGGCCAACTAGATTGGTAGTTCTTGCAATGGGAGAAGTGCATGGCTTTGGGTTCAATCTTGCGGTGTCCTTACCCGTGTGAGAAGGGTTGCAAGGCACGTATTGGAGTGTTTCCATCGAGGATAACAGAAGGGGTATTTATCATATTGCATGAATTTATTCCTCTACATCATGTCATCTTGCTTAAGGCGTTACTCTATTTTTAACTTAATACTCTAGATGCATGTTGATGCTGGATAGTGGTCGATGAGTGGAGTAATAGTAGTAGATGCAGAATCGTTTCGATCTACTTGTCTTGGACGTGATGCCTATATACATGATCATACTTAGATAACCTCATAACTATGCTCAATTCTGTCAATTGCTCAACAGTAATTTGTTCATCCACCGTAGAATACTTATGCTCTTGAGAGAAGCCACTAGTGAAACCTATGGCCCCCGGGTCTATTCTCATCATATCAATCTCCATCACTTTTATACTTACTTTGCCTTTTACTTTTTACTTTGCATCTATATACCAAAAAAACCAAAAATATTATCTCTATCAGATCTCACTCTCGTAAGTGACCGTGAAGGGATTGACAACCCCTAATCGTGTTGGTTGCGAGTATCTATCGTTTTGTGCAGGTACGAGGGACTTGTGCGTGGCCTCCTACTGGATTGATACCTTGGTTCTCAAAAACTGAGGGAAATACTTACGCTCTTGTGCTGCATCATCCTCTCCACTTCGGGAAAACCAACGCAAGCTCAAGACGTAGCGTAGATAAAGCGGCTCAAAGCGCCACGCATCCGGCTAGCTTCGGATGTGCTTGAGGTGCATTGGTATAGCCAATCGAGACAGAGCTCGGATTTTTGCGGGTTCGCTTCAATTCCTCTATTGGAAACAATGAAGCCCATAGCTTCCCGATGGGACGCCGAAGACGCATTTTTCCGGATTCAACTTAATGTCGTATGACCGGAGGTTATCGAATGTGAGCCTCAAGTCATATATCAGGGTTTCGACGTGTCTAGTTTTTATGACCACGTCGTCCACATATGCTTCCACTGTTTTGCCAATTTGTTTTTCCAGGCATGTTTGAATCATGCGTTGATAGGTTGCGCCGGCATTCTTGAGCCCGAAGGGCATAGTGTTGAAGCAAAAAGGGCCATATGGCGTTATAAAAGCTGTTGCAGCTTGGTGGGACTCGGCATCTTTATTTGATGGTATCCAGTATGCGTCGAGAAAACACAATGAGTCGTGTCAAATGTGGCATCGATGATTTGATCGATGCGAGGGGAAAGGGATCCTTGGGGCAAGCCTTGTTGAGGTCTTTGAAGTCGACACATAGGCGCCAGGATTTGTCCTTCTTTGGTACCATCACCAAATTTGCCAGCCAATCCGGATGTTTGATATCTCGGATGAATCCGGCCTCGAGTAGCTTGGCTAACTCTTCCCCTATTGCCTGTCGTTTGGGCTCTGGGAATCGCCTTAGGGTCTGCTTGACTGGTTTATATCCTTTTCGAATATTGAGGTTGTGTTCGGCCAGTCTGCGTGGGATGCCTGGCATGTCCGATGGGTGCCAAAGTAAATGTCCCAATTCTCGCGTAAGAAATCTCGTAGTGCGGCGTCAATCGCGGGGCTCAGCTGTGTCCCAATGGAAGCTGTCTTCGTGGGGTCCGTTGGATGGACCTGAAATTTGACTATCTCGTCTGCAGGTTTGAATGAGGTGGACTTGGGTCGCTTGTCTAGTATCACGTCGTCCCTGTCCACGATGGCCCGCAGTGTTGTTAACTCTTCGGCTGCTAGGGCTTCAAATAATGCTTCCAAGGCTAGAGCTGCGGTTTTGTTTTCGGCGCGAAGTGCAACGTACGGATCACTGGCTAGAGTGATGGTTCCATTGGGTCCGGGCATTTTAAGCTTCATGTACCCATAATGGGGTACAGCTTGAAAGCTTGTAAACGCGTCCCGCCCTAGAAGAGCGTGGTATCCGCTGCTAAAAGGAGCCACCTGGAATGTGATTTCCTCGGACCTATAATTCTCCGGGGTGCCGAATACTACATCGAGTGTGATTTTTCCCGCACACCGCGCTTCCAGTAGGGATAATTCCTCGAAGGTCGTGCCGCTTTGTTCAATGCGGCTTTTATAAATCTCCATCTTGCTGAGTGTTTCTTCATAAATCAAATTTAATCCGCTTCCGCCGTCCATGAGTACTTTAGTGAGCGAAAGCCATCTACGATCGGACTAAGGACCAGAGGCGGTAGTGCGGACAGCCCGGAATCGAGGTTCATCACCGGCATTAAAAGTTATAGCGATGTCGTTCCAAGGGTTTATTTTTGCCACACGGTAAATTTCAGCGAACTTCGACGAGCTTCGCTTATGCCTATTGTTCGAGGCGAAAGTCTCGAAGACTATTAGTACCGTATTGTGTTACATTTGGCAGGATGTTGTTCCGCTTTATGGCCCACAAGAAGATCCTCGCCACTTTTTGCCACACCGGAATATCCAACATGCCTTAAGGCTATGAGTAGGTGTTGTATCTGTAATCTTGTGGAGCTTACATGGCCCGTCGAGCTATTCTTCCAATACGGATCCCATACAGGGTGGGCTTTGGTTTCTTGGGGGTTGGGTCGGACGACTTACGAGAGTTCGTTCGTTTAGTTCGGACAAAGGTTTTGGTGAGAGCAGTACTATTCCAAAATTCTGTTTGGGTCTTCCAAGCGCTCTCCATCGCACAGTACTTCCGTACTATGGTTGCCAAGTCCATGAGCGTACTATGTCATGACTTATAGCATTGAGGAGTCCTTCGTCCGTGCAGTTTTTTACAGAAAAGTGAGACCATGTTCTCTTCGCGGCAGTCCCTGACCTTGTTAAGCGCAAGGAGGAATCTGGTCCAATAGCGATGTACGGTTTTCTGGGGCTCTTGCCTGATGCGGGAGAGACAGTTTAGGTCCAGTTTAGAGTCGGACCACAAGGAGGAATCTGGTCCAGTAGCGATGTAAAGTTTCCTGGGGCTCTTGCCTGATGCCTGATGCGGTCATCCACAGAGCTACTTCATTTTTACTTGTGTGTAAAACACTAAAACTTAAAACTGCAATGCTCCATGCATCATCATCATCAAATCACAAAAAGTAAAAAGTCAATTCATAAATGCATAGTCCAACATACATTTCTCCATTGATTTAACTCAAGAATTTCACTCCAGAACCATCAGAATTCATGGATCTGAATAATGCTGCCCTTCAAACAGAACAATGCTCCAGACTTCAGGAGTTCAGGTTGTGCAGGAGGTCCCTAGACTTGCTCGTCCGGAGCCGACAGCTTGCGCCTGCAGAGAGGGCACATCTCGCTCTCTCTGAGGGTTTCCGCCAGAGCATGCGCCATGGAAGGCGTGGGGCATGGAGCACCCGGGCCACAGCGGCGTCGCTTTCCGATTGGGTCGAAGCGACGGAGCACTCCTGCCCGGCGACCTCCTCCGCGACGACCTTCCTCCGCCCGGCCGCTCGCGGTCGCCGTCGGCGGCCTCGGCTTCGTCCGCGCCTTTGCACGTTACCGACTCTGGCGGCGCAGCTCCATGCCGACGTGGTACCGGGCCATGGCTCCGCTATCATGCCTCGCAGCGCGTCCATTACGTCATCCATGAGCCTCTCCGTAGTCGTCGCGCGGAGGATGCCGGCGTCGGCGATCAACTTGAGACGCGTGGTCCCGGCGGGATGCCCACGGCCACGTTCGAGACCAGCTCGTGCGAGTTCACGGAGCTCGAGGGTGGCGGGCGGGGTATATCAGCGGCGCCGGCCAGGCGAAACCTGGAGCGAGCCCGCCACGTCGCCCGGCCGGCGGGGACGGGCGAACGGAGATAGTGCAGCACCGTTTTCTTGGACACCTCCACGCCTTGGTGCCGCCTCAAACTTCGGTGTAGCGGTAGATCACCAAGATCTCCTTGCCTCCCCTGTTCTTGGTGGCGGTAGGCGATCGACCTCGGCGGCAGCGGCACCACGGCGACGCCTAAGAAGCCGGCCGTGTTCCCGAGCAGACGAATCATGGCGCCCGGCCCGAGGAACCGCCTTCGGCACGCATCTTGGCCCCGCAGATGGCGGTGGCCCGCCGACGCCGCTTCATTGCGGCCGCTTCGCGATGGGTCGATCTTGATCGGCACCTCGACCTCGCCGTCACTCGCCTCCTCGTCATAGCCCTCATCGCTGTCGTAAGACTTGCTGTCGTCGCTGTCGTGGGACTCCTCGTCCTCCTCGCCGCCGTCGTCGGCTCGATCTCCGACCCACGAACCGGCTCCTCTTCCTCCTTGTCGCCGCCAAAGCCGAAAGGCGTCGGGAGCGAAAGCACGCAGCCTTGAGGTCCGACAGCCCGTGCCGGTGGAGTCGCCGGGCTGCTGCTTCATCAGCGAAGCCATCTAGATCCATCGATCGATCGGTAGCGCCGTAAATCGGCCATGGCGGGTTTATCGATCGGCCGATCGACAACCGTAGCGATGGAGCTTCTAGGTGGAGGTGGAGGTGGAGTTTGTTCTCGATGGAGCTTCTAGGTAGAACGTGTTGGCTTGAACCCGCCATGTTTGCCCCGCCTTTTATCGGCTCCGTCCAATCCGAAACCAGTAGAATCGAAATATTTGTGTTCGCGTTCGTTTCAAAATAGGAAAGAAACGCATTCTCAAAAAAATATAGGAAAGAAACGATTGTTGGAAAGCAATTGGAAAGAAACGCCTATTTTTACTTTCAGAAAAAGAAAGAAATAATGGGGGGAAATCTGAAATTGGAAAGAATTAAAAAGCGCCTATTTTGCTGTCAAAAAAAGAAAGAAAGAAAAGGGAAAATTGCACGAAATGGGGAAGAAGAAAAAATGCGCCGTTGCCGGGGATCGAACCCGGGTCACCCGCGTGACAGGCGGGAATACTTACCACTATACTACAACGACTGGGTTGTGACATAATTTTCAGTCAATTTACAATTCTAGTCCAGCACATCCAGCCACTGATTGCTCGCTTCCTGGTCCAGTGGGGTCTCCTGTGTGGTAATTCTAATCAACAGTGTTGTGGGTGCAACTTGCCATGAGAATCACGAAAGGTAAAAAGATTTTCTAAGCTTCTAACCGGTGTTGGCTCTTATAGGCAGTAAACATCTTCCTACTACATGCAGTTACAAGTTACAACACCAAGTTCAAGCTTCCACTTAAACATCTTTTTGTTGCATGCGTATAGATCACACAGTCATGCACACACAGGACAGAACATCCGGTTATAAGTTACAACACCAAGTTGAAGCATCCCCGTCTCACGTGATCCACACCAGAACATAAGAGGAGAGGATGCGGATGTTTTCGTCCGTGCCAATCTCATCAGATCATGTGATCGAATGGGCGCACATGGAGGCGGTTTCTGCTATTCCAACGCCAAGGGGTTGTGTGGAGCCTTCAGAACTCAAATATACCGCCACCACAATGCTCATCACTTGTTCGACACTGGGTTCGCATGCTTAGAGTTCTCGGATTTCGGTGAAACTTGGGCTGGTCCTACCTGACCAACCTCTAGTTATCATGGAGACCACGGGAGGCTTGCATTTACATTTCTAGAGGGATTTCCAAGCCTGCTATATTTCATGGGGGTCTAACATTGCTCCGTGCTCGTGATAATGGAGGGCTCAACTCTGTGACCCAACCTTGTAGGGAACCTAAGCAAGATGATGGATGGAGATATTCTCATAAGCCACTTGGAGCAATTTGTACTATTCAGGATTCGCGCAGCACCTTAGCGGCTCGAAGAGGATGTTGATGGGGTATTGTAAGATTTCTACAGGCAGCTATGGGTGATCCCCTCGAGGCACCGCCACAAGCCCAGACTACCACTCCGAAGGGCTTAACATGATAGATTATGCGAAACTGGGAGAGAATGCAGATCAGGTTTAGTTCCTGACTAAAAACCACAATAGCAAGCTTATTTGAATTGGAGTACCTTAGGGCTTTTCTGAGTTGTATGAGTGGATGTTTGGGACGTATATGGTTCATGAATCCTACTCATACCTTGTGTGACCCCTTTTAATAGGATGGTATTCCTAAATGACTCAGGTAAGTATCAGAAACAAAGCGCAAAGTCAGATACATGTCATTTGTTTTATCCTTTCATGTATGCGGGTCTCCCAAGCACCTTTACTTCACCTCAGTGGGGCGAAAACTAATCATATACTCTATACATCTCTTAGCATCATGTTCACCAAAAACCATCTAGGATCTGGATGTTCTTTCATGACAACACTCTACTATTCTACATGTGGTCTCCCATCCATAGCTACCTCCCAACATGCCATTGGCATGGTAACTCAATATCCCCTTCCACTCTTCCAGTAGCTAATGTCTCATGCATCTATGGAAGCGGTTAAGGTCAAGAACACTGGATCAAGGCATTACACTATGGATGATTGTTGCTCCTTAGATAAATAAACGATCCCCTATGGTTATCCTATATACCCTTTGACGGAACCTAAACTGGTAGACCTTGAGGTAGGGGAACATAAGCTAGGCGTGTAGAAGCGATGGTAACAAAGACGCAGGGTTTTACCCAAGTTCAGGATCTCCAGGGAGATAATACCCTACGTCCTTCCTATGTTATTGTGTTGGAGTGTGTACAAAGTACAGGTGTCTACCAAGAGATTGTAAATATGATCTAACTTGTGTAGATGTAAGAGGTCTTCTATCAACTAGCCCAGCCCCGACTTATAAAAGATACTGGAGGCCTAGTATTACAAGAGTCCTAGTCGGCTACGTCGATGGAGAGGAGTCCTCCATGGATACAAATTCCTTGTCTTGAACGGAAAGGCTTCCAGAGACTTCATGTATCTCGTCATGGGCCGCCCGTAGTGGCGGAACTGACAAAGAGGGTCCTCAGCTCAGCCCTCCAGGCCAGGAGTCGACGTGGTGAGAGGCCCCTTAGTCGGGGCACCGTTAGTAGCCGTTGAATCGGTCTTCAATATTGGTTGCACCTCAGGTCATATGAGGTGCACGTCATCTTCGGTCGCTGGGCTTGAAACTGGTTCAACGAACCTTCCCCCAAACAATGTCTTTATGCAGTTGACCTCCATCTGCCGAGTTGCTTCTGAGGTCATGTGGATCACCTCGGTCTTGGGAATGTTGAAGGAATTTCTCATGCAGACAACCTTTCATAGCCGGCCTCCAAGTTGGACTACTATTGAAGTGGGACGAACCACTCCAATCTTGAATTGTCGATGTAGATGTCTGGCCTCCGCGGAAAAAAGTTTTGCTGCAAAGCCGGCTTTCGCGAAGCCAAGTTTTCATGGAATTTTTTCTGTTTGTTGCAATTTATTCTCTATCGAGATATATAGTCAGTAAGCCCTCAAGGTGATATTTTCCCATAATCTGATATGCATCTAGAGCTTGCAATATTGCGTTCTAACTTTACCGAGGTACATCTCGGCAGGGAAGGTGTCGGGCTGCTTGTCGGTGAAACATTATCTTTGCAAAAACATGTAGTGTATAGTAGCCCCGAGCCTCAAATGGGATGCAAGCGGCCGAACCGAGGATCAAAATGTTCCTCGAAAGTGCCTACGTAAGTCATAGAGAAAAATGTTGATTCCAATAGCCCCCGAGACTCAGTTTGATTCTCAAAATCGGCCTAAGATTCAAATCCATGCTTAGGGAACACGATTAGGAAAAAATGTGGTGTGTAGTAGCCTTTGAGACTCAGATTGGACGCCAGTGACCAACCTGAGGATCACATTCTCCTGGAGAATCGTATAGGACTTAGGATTTTTGCTTGAAACACAGACACAATAGCCTCCCAGACTCCAGCATGACCGACGTGAGGATCGAATGTTCTCGAGAACTACCTCAACCGAGCAGCAGCGTTTGGGCACAAATAGCCCCCATGCCGCTTCTGCAGGATCTGTAGATTAACCCGCCAGACGCCAGCTTAGAAAATAATTCAGTTGTCGAGTAGCGCGGGCACAATAGCCCCCGGGTTGGTTCCGCTGGGTCCTTCGGTCAACTTGTGAGACGCTAGCCGGGGAAATGATTTCGCTGAGTGGCGCGGGCACAATAGTCCCCTAGGCCGGTTCTAGGGATCCATTGATCATCTGTGAGGCACCGGCCTGAAAAATAATATAGCCAATGAGCGGCGCGAGCACAATAGCCCCAGGTCAGTTATGCGGGATCCGTTGATCAACCTGCAAGTTGTTGGCCTGGAAAATAATTCAATCGACGAGTGGTGGAAAAAAAATAGCCCCGATGTTGGTTCTGCAGGATCCATTGATCACTTGCCAAACCCCGACTTGGAAAATAATACAGCCAACGAGCGGCACCGACCTGGAATGTGAATACTTAGCTTGGTAGTTTCTTTTCTTCATATTTGACTCATAAGAAACACTTTACTACTAAGTGGGGTCGAGGTGATACGAATACAATGTTTCAACGTGATGCTTGGCCAAAACTATGTGTTCGAGTGGAGACTTTGAGAGGGAATCTTAGTTATAGCTCAAGCAAAGTTGACGTGCTTGAAATCTGGTCGTTGGACACATGTCGGCTGGCCTATGATCCATGGTCATTTCAGTTAGATCACCTCAGGTTGCGTTCCGGCTATAAATAGCCACCTCACCATAAGTTGGTTGGCTGCTCCAAGTTATTAGAACAACCCATCCTCCAATGCATTTGAGAGAATCCTAAGTGAGGAAAAACATAAACACTCAAGAGCCAAAGTGTTTAAACATCACTGAAGAATCTGTTCTGAGTGAACGGCAGACTTATTATACTTGAAGACTATGATCTTTTATACAGCTGGGCGTAATGTTCTGAGCATCCAATAGTCCACTGTGGATCGTTGGTGAACGAAATTGTGAAGGCTTCGGATGTCTACCTTGAAGACTCATCAGAGCGATTGGGCAAGGTCTAAGTGACCTTAGCTCAAGGAGGATAAGGTGAAAACTTTGTCTTTTGAGTTAAATCCCAGCCTCCCCAACCAGATGTAGGGTCATCACATCAATTGGAACTGGTCAAACAAATCTATTGCCTTCACTCGAGCAATCTTGTTTCATTTATTCACCCTTTAATTTTTGTATTTGTGTGTTGAATACTTTGTCTCCTCCTTTCTGAAGACTTTCTATTTTCGTCGTGTATGCCATGTTTTGTTTTGTCTACAGCCTTGCAGTATGTAAGTGTGTATGCATGTTTGTACATCTTGTTTACTTATACTGTTTTGTATTGCATGCTGCTATCACATGTCCAGATGACTTTGTCTTTTTATTGCATGCTTAGTGTAGTTTTACTTCAGTCAAGTAATTCTTCATACTGCCTTAGTTTTGTTTCTATGAAGAAATAACTTCTCTTCGAAGGATTTCAATTTAATTGTTATCCATACTTTCTCCAAGTGACACATGCTAATGGTTCAAACTACAAAGTAATGTTATGCCAAAACTTTCCGGTGAAAGTGTTGCAAATGTTTTGATTGCATGCAACACTTAGGTAACTACAAGGAACAACGACCACTTGACCAGGCAAGGTGCAACACCTACAATACCTACAACCAAACAACAAGCAGCGAGCATACCAAACAAGCGTCGACGACAATGACTGCCTAACCGCCATCCCCCAGTTACACCTCTTTGCCATCATGCCACGCTCGTCACTGACGCTGGTGTTGCCGTCAACATCAAATGACCGACAGTTCTCTATCATGCTTGACACCATTTGTCCGAGAGATGGGAGGACTTGGGGTGATGTGATGACAAGGGGACGAACGAAGCGCCAAGGACGGAGGAAGCACGACAAGGCGTCAACGCCGTTCCTCTCTCCACGTGAGCTCGCGACGAAGACGTGATTGGATCGAGTGAGCTTGAAGACAAAACGAGTGAGGGGCATTTTCATCCAAATAAAACTGACAAGTGGGCCCATACACCAAAAGATGGAAGAAACACAGATTGTGTCATTTTGTCCAATTATCGTTCAAACATGTCCATCCATTTTATTCAGTTTGCTTATTAGCTTTGTCTTCAACTCAAACATTATAACTTTGGACAAGTTTATATAAAGATCTATTCACATCCACGCAAGTTTATAGAAAAATCTACACATCCACACAAGTTTATAGAAAGATCTATTCACATCTACAATACCCATTTTATCAAAGTCGAAGCGAAGTAAAGTGGATGATCATCTTTCCTTTCCCTTCGCAAGCTGATTAGGATAAATCTTTCGTCCCCTCGATCTCAGTTGGCGGGCTAGTGGATTCATATCCCCTCCGCCTGCTTCTCCGGCGGCTGGTGCTCGGGAGAGGAATCCTGGTGCCTCGGCTACAACTAGTAGATATGTGACGGTTTAGTCCTCACAAAGGTAGCGTTTCATCTTCAAGTCTGGCTTCAGGACTCATCCTCCTCGTGCTCATCCGTTGGATGGATTCGATATAACTTGGCGTAGATTCATACCGGCTAATCAGGTCTGTGACATTAGGGTTTCTTGTCGTTCACTGACAACGACGAGATTTGATGTCACGTTCTTTAGAACGGTTTAAGGGTTCAACATTGACGATTGCGGCTCTAAGGAAGAACACATTGGTCTTTAGGGGCACGTATATACAAAGACTTCAGAAAGACTTGTCTGCTGTGATCGACAAGGTCAGACTGGCTCCAGTTTAAGAGCGGCGACAACGGTGCGTCGAGGACTCGTTTTGACGATCCCAGTTGTCATTCGGTGGTTCAGGAAGCTTGATGTAATTTTTATTATATATTATAAACCTTTATAATATACTCTGGATCTATTCCAAAAATGTCAGACAGGGGGAATAGGCAGGGGAATACGCTCCTCACCCCAGGGAGCACCAAAAATACAGAAGAACAGAGCACCCTCCCACCTGAATCGCTCGCCCCTGTGCCGCAGCCCCAGTTTCAAACCAAAACCGCACCGCCGCCCCTGCCCTGCCCTGCCGCCCCCCTTCCCTCCCGCAATGGCGTCGGGCTCCTCCCGAGGTCACGTCGACCAGGTAAACCCCTAAACCTAGCTCTTCCCTACCGTCTCCTGCCCCCAAGCCCTAAGCCCCTGCCGGATCCGCCCCTCCGCAGTTCTTCGCGGCCAAGAAGCGGAGGCCCTCGTCGCAGCATGGGAGCCCCGGGGCCGCCAAGGGGTCCCTGGCGGGGTACCTGGTCCGGTCCCCTCCCGCCGCCGCGGCGTCGGCGGCGGCGTCGTCAGCGGCCCTCGCCGGCTCCCCCTCGGGCGCCCGGAGGAGCCTCACGGCGTCCATGAACGCCGACATCGCCAATTCCGCCGCGGCGATGAATGTCGATGCGGGCGATTCCGCGGCGGCGCCGGCGCCGGCGCCGGACTACGGGGACGACCTGGAGATGAAGCGGTTCACCATGGAGTTCCTGTCCCATTACTGCAGGTGAGCGATTCGTGTCGTTTTGGTGCCAAGAACCAGTCTTGTCCCATTGTTGTTTTGGTGCCAAGAACCATTACTGTCTTGCGCGAAATTCAGGCTATTATCGTCTTTGTTGCAGTGATATCCCGTCTGTTATGATGTCTGATGCTGGCAAGCGCGAACCGGAGAAGCAGCAGAAGAGGAGCACGGTCAACTCCTTCCTGGATCCCTGCGGCGACAGATCTGCCAAGAAGCAGTGCGTTTCTCGTTGTGATGCCGTCGAAGTTCCAAGGGTTAAGGTAAGACGGAATGATTATCCTCTGAAGGTGACGCAGGAGCTGTGACTGACGGTTTTATGCACTGCAGGAATCAGGGGATAACATGCCCTTGAGATGCGTCGGTAATCACGGTGCTTCAGAACCCCTTGAGGTATGGTGGATCCGAAGAACCATCAAATTTCGAAGCTGTCTGTGAAATTCTATGTTTAAGTAGCTTTTGGTGATATGCGAAGCTGTTCTTTTTGCAGGGGTTACACGAGGGGGCGAAGCTAAGCGGTGAGGGATTTGCGGCCTTGCAAAGGTCCAGCTTTACCCCATATGCTGCGCAGAAAATGGCTGGGTTTTCTGCAGCACCTGGGGAGACCCCAAAATCTGCACCCTCCCTGGTATCACCAGGGGAGGACTTCTGGAATGCCGCAATGGAATTTGCTGATGACGTCTCTGCTATGGCTGATAAGGGTCCTCGAAGGCGACACTGTGATGCGGCAGAGGACAAGTCGTCCTGTGCAGTTGCACTGGGTTCTAAGACTCTTCCTAGATCAGGAAATGAGGAATTTAACTGTGAAAATACAGTAGGCAGCAATCCTATGAAGCAGATAGACACGTTCTCAAATACAGCAGAATTAGCAGTGGCAAATAGACAGCATAAAAACAACTCTCCTTTGCCTGTGAAGCATTTGGATTTCTTTCATGAGGATGCAATTCAAGTTTCAGGCTTGGAAGGTAAAGAAAAAGGTGACACTGTTCCTGGAAGTGCACAAGTGAACCAGGGTCGACCGATGGACAGTAGCTTTCATAGAACAGAAAACCTCATGCATTCTGTAGATGACATTAAGACAATTACCTTGTCAGAGTCAAAAACTGCAGGGATGGGTCATTTAATTGATGTGGGCGGCAGAGGTTCTTGTATGATTAAGAGTGACCTCAATCAACTGACCCATGGTGAGACTAAATTGCTTGCTGCACATTCGAATCCTGGCAAGCCTAACAGAGATTCCAAGAGTAAGTTTGCTTCTCAAAGAGTGGAAACTTGCACTCCTACCAGTTCTGTTCCTCTAAAGGATCACTCCAAGCTCTCAAGCTGGCTCCCTCATGAGCTTTGTGCTATATACATGAAAAAAGGCATTCCACAGCTATATCCATGGCAGGTTAGCTTTGACTGTTTTTTTCTTCAATCAAATGTCACATACTCTTATGTACATAAAATTGCTGCCCCTATCAAGCATAAAATTGTGTGACTGTACTGTTAGTTCAACATAAAATTGCTGCCCTTATCAAGCATTATTATGTACATTGGCTAATCCTGTCCAGTACTCTGCTCTTAGTTAGTAAAATTGTGTGACTGTACTGTTAGTTCAATCATGTTAATAAAAACTGTCTTACAAACTTCTGTTGTAAGTCACAACTTATGCTCCTCTTGTCATATGCAAAGTTGCAAACTACCCCTCCACATTCTGTGTACTAAGTGGTTCGTATGCCACCGGCTACTTCTCTACTATATGGTCTATGCAAAGGATCCAGATGGAGAAGCTTTTACTACTTCTCCACAATTTATTTTACATCCGACGAACCTGACCCATTGCAGTGCACTACTTTCCTAAATACATACTTTTCCTTGTTTATTCTGGAGCACAGTACGTATATGTCAGAATTTTGCATGTGTTTTTGTATTGGTGTGTTTGTGCACTCTAACGGCTATATATTTCATTGAGTTTATTTATTTTTGAGTATTTGACCATTATGTTACGCCAAAACCAAGTGTTGCCCACTGATGGGGAACAAATTATTTAAAAAAATATCTGTCTTGTGCTTGTCCAAAGATCCGATTTTTTCTTATGAAGTATCCTGTTCCATCATAAGCAGTTAATGGGTTCCTTATATATTGGCTCTAGAACCTAAACGATAATACTATTTAATAGGAAATCTAAAGGGTAGATCCAAAAAGAAATATCCAAAGTTGCAAACTATTACAATCCCTAAATTATGGTTAGGTTCAGTGTCACATGTGTTGATTTGCTCTTTCTGTGCCTGGTTGGGTAAATATACCCACAGTACTTTAACAACAATACTTTTTTGATTGCATTACTTATCTTTTATTCATTTATGTTCCATGTCTATTGCAGGTGGAGTGTTTACTTGTGGATGGTGTCTTGGAGAATCGCAATCTTGTATATTGCGCATCTACGAGGTACTTGGAGGTTTACATGTTTTTTTCTTCTGTTGATTAGTCTCAGTACCCAATGATTCAGCCTGATTTTGTTGCTTTTCTGTAGATTTTTGATTCCATTATTCTAAAATATGTACTTCTCTATGATTCATTAATAGTACTAGCAAAAGGGCCCGTGCGTTGCAACGGGAGAAAAAAAATACCACACGCTGTTAATTTACAAAAAATGTCTATAATCTGAATATTTGTAGTTACGGCCCAAACAAAGATGGTCTTTACCTACAAAAACGTAGTTCAAAATTCCACATGTCTTCTATTTATACACAGCCTGCATGTAGATTTAGTACATATAAAGAAACGGGCAAGTGATCTTCAATTTCGTCTCCAATCCTGATTTTATTGAGATGTTCATCCACAATCTAGATCAGTACCAATATGAAAAAATATGGATAATGCATTGTTGATTAAGATTGCACCCTAGATAGTATTTTTTTTAATGATTAATAGGTACAATAACATCATATTCAGATTCTATATATTTTTCTAATCAAATTCCATATATGACATGTTAAATTTGGAGTTATGATTTAGAAGATATGAGTATTTTAAAAAACATTTGATATGTACTACGGGTTTAATGTCAGAAATATCAGGGGGTTTTCTATAAATAGCATGACGGACTAAGAATACCTATTTCTTTTATTAGTAGGTATAGATATAGATTAAGTGAGAACAGTGCATATTCCATGTAACTTCTTAAATCTACTGGTGTGCCTTATGCTGTTCTTATGTTGCAGTGCTGGTAAAAGTTTTGTTGCTGAAGTGCTGATGTTGAGACGGATATTGTCCAGTCAAAAGATAGCAATTCTAGTCCTTCCATATGTTTCATTATGTGCTGAAAAGGTACATATTTGCATTGAGCTCAGCAATATTTGTACTCTTCAACTCGTGGTTTTTTGGGGCTCTTATTAATTGACTATTCAACTTCTTACAGGCTGAACATCTCGAGCAACTTCTTGCGCCACTGGGTAAGCATGTCCGTAGCTACTATGGGAATCAGGGAGGAGGGTCGCTTCCTAAAGATACATCAGTTGCTGTATGTACCATAGAGAAGGCAAATTCTTTGGTAAACAAGTTGTTGGAGGATGGCCGCCTTTCTGAACTTGGTATAATTGTAATAGATGAGCTTCATATGGTAAGTTCATCTAACCATTATGCTTCTCAAGATCTTTTATCTTTTTCTTTTGACACCAGATTTCTTATCTTTTGGTTCACCTTTGTTCTTTGTGTTTACTCACATGACATAATCATGTCCAGTATTCCTGGGATTTTTGACTTGTACATTTGAACTCATGTATGATTATATACTAAAAAGTTAGTATAATACACTAGCACCATTAAGAATAGGCATGCAATTGTATCTAAGTAATTCTGCAATTCAATGGCGAGGCAATGTATGGAAAACCCTTGAATTCACAATTACAAGTACATATGCGTAGCCCTATTTTTATGTCTCTGAAGAAGAGAATACACTTCGTTAAAGTATCCTACACTCCAACAATACAAATAGAACTGCCTTTAAAGCAGCCATTATAATATTAAGGATATCTTTATCTATGCATGAATGCATCCAGTCCCCTCTTGTCATCTGAACTTCTGAGGTAGTTATACCCTCCTTACTCCTGCTTCCTCATTGTTGAAGAACATGTAAAGTTTTTCCTGTTTACACATCTGAAAAGTTTCTCTGATATACAACTGTTTCATAGGTTGGTGATCAGCACAGAGGGTACCTTTTGGAGCTGATGCTCACAAAACTTCGGTATGCCGCTGGTGAAGGAAATTCAGAGTCATCTAGTGGAGAAACTTCAGGTTCTAGCAGTGGGAAGGCGGGTGCCACCCATGGATTACAGATTATTGGTATGAGTGCTACTATGCCCAACGTTGCAGCTGTAGCTGACTGGCTTCAAGTAAGAACTCTATTGTCGCTTTCATCCATATCTACTTTTTTGTCAATGTTGTTGTCTACCTTAAACAGGCATGCTGTGCAACTATCCAGAGATGATTAACTCTATGACTGGAGTTCTATCACCATATTAATAGATGGAAATTTCTTGTATGATTTGTTTCTCTAAAAAGTGCTCGGTGCTAGGTAAACAGCAGCTAGTGCCTAAGCGGCGGCCTAGCAGTCAGTGGATATGCAGTGCACGCTACAGCACAAATATAGTAAATTAGTAGAAATTCTGCAGAGTTGATGCATACATTATTTTTTATCAGTAGTCAACTAAAATCTCTTCAGTGCCTACTATGTGTTCAAGAAAAATGTTCAATCACCAAACTATGTGACTGTTGTTATGGAGCCTACAAGCTAGCCCTGTGATCAACTTTATTGTACTATTTGTTATGCAACCTAATTTGTTTCTAGCACCCGGAACCCAATTTATGAGGTTTGTACAGGACTACAAGGCCTGTTTTTTATGGGGCCATAGGAACGTTTGAATGTCTTTCATTGTCCTTTACGAAGCGATATTATACTTCATTGCAAACTTTTCGATAATTGATGGCTCTCTGACGCAACACCAGGCCGCACTTTATCAAACTGCCTTTCGACCTGTCCCATTGGAGGAGTTTATCAAAGTTGGTAATCAAATATTTGATAAAGACATGAATATTGTACGCGTACTTCCAAAAATAGCTGATATTGGTGGTAAGGATCCAGATCATATTGTTGAGTTGTGCAATGAGGTAAATTCAACATAAACTCTCCAGCCATTCTCAGTTCCCTTCTCTAGTTCCTAAGATTAATGCATAATCCACTCGTTTTGCCCCTTCAGGTTGTTCTGGAGGGTCATTCTGTTCTTTTGTTTTGCTCCAGCCGAAAAGGCTGTGAATCAACTGCAAAGCATATTGCAAAGTACTTGAAAGTAGCTAATGTTGGTTCAAAAGAAGGCTCAGAGTTCCGAGATGCTGCTTCTGCAGTTGAAGCCTTGAAGAGGTGTCCTGCTGGGTTAGATCCTGTATTGGAAGAAACCCTTCCATTTGGTGTTGCATACCACCATGCTGGTCTCACGGTAATATATTTTTACTCTACATTCTACCTTCATCATTTACAACAATATAATCTACGTCTGACTGTTTAATTTGACACCATTCATTTGCTATTATTGCTGCTGTGGGCATTTGCAAGTTGCATTAAATATCTGAATGCCCATTTTTACTGCGGTTGAGTAGGTTGCTGTTTGAGTATGTTTATGGCCGTGAAAACGTTGATTTTATTCTTGTGGGGAGAAACGTTGCTCTTTTGGTTTCACGACAACTTCTCTCTTTCAGTTTTCACGTGCAAGTACATATTTTTTTTATGATCATGATGCGAATGCACCACCAGATGGAGTTTATGATCTGTGTCTCATTCTGTCTTTAGTGCCTGTTACGGCCTGCTATTTTTCAGGTTAATGAGACATTGTGGAAATGTTGCTCCTTTGAATTTCATGACACCTTTTCTCTTTCAGTTTTCAGTGCAAGTACATGTTTTTGATGATCATGATGAGAATGCACCACCAGCTCACAAGTTCATAATACATGTCTCTGTTCTGCTTTTAATGACTTCTACAACCTACTCTTTTGTCAGGTTGAGGAGAGAGACATTGTGGAAACATGCTACCGTAAAGGCCTTGTCCGAGTTTTGACTGCCACATCAACTTTAGCTGCTGGAGTAAACTTGCCTGCCAGACGAGTTATATTCAGGCAACCTAGGATAGGTCGTGATTTCATTGATGGGACTCGCTATAGACAGATGGCTGGCCGTGCTGGTCGAACTGGAATAGACACAAAAGGAGAGAGTGTAAGCTATACATCCTACATTGGCATTTTAAGTTTGTAGCTATTCATTTATGCACTGAGAAATAATTCTTATTTTTTGACCTGCGGCCAAATTACAAGGTTTCTTCTGATACATATGTTTGAATACAGATACTTGTATGTAGGCCTGAAGAGGTAAAGAGGATAACAGGTATTGTTAGAAGTGATTGTCCCCCCTTGCAGTCATGCCTCTCAGAAGACAAAAATGGAATGACTCATGCAATTATGGAAGTTGTTGCTGGTGGGATCGTGCAAACTGCAAGTGATATTCATCGATATGTGAGATGTACGCTGCTTAACTCCACCAAATCTTTTGACGATGTTGTAAAGTCTGCTCAAGACTCCCTTCGTTGGTTATGCCATAAAAGGTTTGTTGAGTGGAACAATGACACCAAGATATACTCGACCACTCCACTTGGGCGAGCATCTTTTGGCAGTTCTCTCAATCCTGAGGAATCACTGGTAGGTTACTTTCTCTTGTATGTTTTCTTTATTTTTCATTAGGCGTTACCAACCATTGTTTATCACTACAGGTTGTGCTTGATGATCTTTCAAGGGCAAGAGAAGGTTTTGTTCTGGCATCTGATTTGCATTTAGTCTACTTGGTAACCCCCATAAATGTAGAAGTTGAACCTGACTGGGAATTATACTACGAGAGGTTCATGCAACTGTCTTCTCTTGAGCAGGTACACATCTTCTATTGCATCTGCAAAACTTGTTTCTGACATTTAATTTGATCGTGTGTACTATTTTCAAATTATACTTGTTTTCATTGGACACCAAGATAATTTTTGCAATTCTATTTTCAAATAGCAACCTTGTCGTGATAACGACAATTGGTGCAAACTATGTCAAAATCAAACATTTGTACACTAGCAATTCATTTCCACGTAGTGCACATCTATTTTATTTTTTGGAAGTTAATTTTTTTGGTAATCTTGAACACAGTCAGTTGGCAACCGGGTTGGAGTGACAGAACCTTTCTTGATGCACATGGCTCATGGGGCAGCAATGCCTATTCGTGGAAGGCCCAAGAAAAACACTAGTGGAGGTTCTGGTGCAAACACTCTTATTAATGACCAGTCGCTTAGAGTATCTAAGCGCTTTTATGTGGCGCTGATGATATCAAGGCTGGCTCAGGTATAATTCAACTTCTAGTTGATTATTTACCAGATAACTTACTATTCCTGACATTGATCTATTGTATTCCCTCTCTTTCTCGTTTATAAGGCACACACGTATTTCTAGATCATCAATTTGACCGACGAATTATGAGTTATATAGTATACTTTATGCATTATATAGTACATACTTCGTTGGTTAAGCTGATGATCTTGGAATACGAGCGTGCCTTATAAACTGAAAGGGAGGGAGTGCTGGCCAAGTGATATGGCTTTAATGTTTTGGTGTTTTTTTGCATTTACATATATAGTGTGATTAATATATGAAGTTTTAATGCATTTAATTTTTCAATCTTCCAGGAGATTCCTGTCACAGATGTTTGTGAATCATTTAAAGTTGCTAGAGGTACGATCCAAGCCTTGCAGGAAAATGCTGGCAGGTTTGCTTCAATGGTTTCTGCCTTTTGTCAGAGACTTGGTTGGCAGGATCTAGAAGGTCTTGTTGCCAAGTTCCAAAACCGTGTCTCGTTTGGAGTTAGGGCAGAGATCGCAGAACTTACAACAATTCCATTCGTCAAGGTTTGTCATGTCACTATTAGATGACTTATCCAAGTACTGCCACTTGCGACTTGCATGTTCTTACCTTATTGAGTCATTGTATGTATCATGGATGCAGGGCTCACGTGCAAGGGCTCTTTATAACTCTGGTTTGCGTACCCCTGTTACCATTGCTGAAGCATCTATTCCTGAAATTGCAAAAGCTCTTTTCGAAAATTCTTGGTCTGGTCAAGGTCGGTGCTCCATCTATACTTGAGCTTTTGCCTTCTAATATGTTTGATGTACCTTTTAATGTAACTTACCGGGTCTTATGTAAGCAGCAGTAGTGTAGTACTGGTAAGTGGTGCTGTTGTTGGTAATAGCAGCAATAGCAGTAGTATTAAATCAGCAGCAGCAGTAGTAGTGGAACTCACAAATTACTATGGAACAAAGGACCTTTTTGCCTTTTGGAGAGGCCCGCACAAGTGCACATAGTTCAAATTTGCTGTTAAGTATTCCATATTAGCATTCACTTGCTCCATCTGCTTCTGTTTTCCATCAGTAGTTATGTAGTTGCTTTTTGGTCATTCTTTTATATCCATCATTTGGCTATTAATTTTGTGCATTTGCCTTCTCTTATGTCATTTTATTCAATTGATTAGATGATTCTGGGTTACGGCGAATGCAATTTGGTATAGCCAAGAAAATAAAAAATGGAGCTCGTAGAATTGTTCTTGAGGAGGCAGAAGCAGCCAGAGTAGCAGCATTCTCAGCTTTCAAATCACTTGGGGTAGAAGTTCCTCAGTTTACCACACCTCTGCTCCCAGCTAGTGAGGAGGACTCTCCACCTCGAGATGTCATGGTATTTCCTGGTGCAGGTCATGCTAAGCGCCAAGAGTCAGTTTTAGGGGCACGTGTTGGTGATGAAAGAAACATCTGCTCTGATTATGTTGCTCAAAGGGCTTCTACAGTGATTGTAGAGGAGGATATGCACCCTATTTCTTCCATTCATATTAAAGAGAGCCAAGGAATAACAAATAGTGTCAACATTGCTAGTATGCAAGAAGCATCACCTTTATCGACGACGCCCAGCAGAAATGTGGCTGACAAAGGTCCTGTCAATGCACATAACTTCCCTGGAGGGTTCGATGGTTTCCTTGATCAATGGTCTTCTGTTAATGATTTTTCTTTTGATCTTCATTTTGTTAAGAGATCAAGTAAACTATCTTCGACCATTTTTGAAATTCTTGGGTTAGCTGTTTGCTGGGAAAATTCACCCGTCTACTACTGCAATTTCCCGAAAGACCTAACCCCAACTGGCAACAATGATTCTGTTGAACTGTGGGAAGGATTTAGGAGAAGATGGAGTAGAATAGTTGGCATTATGCAGCAAAAGAGTGTCAAGAAAACGACATGGAATTTGAAGATTCAGATTCAGGCACTTAAATCTCCCTGTGTTTCTTGTCAACGGCTTGCTAGGCTTCACCTCGACCCTAAAACATTGAACAATATTGAAGTCCTAGACAGCACATATGTGTTATTACCACCAATCTCTGTCTATAATGGGTTGGACATATGCTTGGTGGCATGGATTCTCTGGCCAGATGAGGAAAGCAAAACAGTGCCAAACCTTGAGAAGGTACAGTATTTTATTTTGTGATCCGCAATTTCTTTTATAATACATTTTTCCAAAAAACAAACAAACTGATTTCTTTCAACTTCCCCAACACCCAACCATTTCAAATGTTTTTCTGTCGTCTAAATTCTGACTTATTTGTGATAAATAGTTAGTGAAGAGACGGCTACCTAGTGAGGCTGCAGCGGCAGCAAATCGGGATGGCAGATGGAGGAATCAGATGCACAAAGCAGCTCACAATGGTTGCTGTAGGCGTGCTGCGCAGACAAGAGCACTGGGTTCTGTTTTGATGAAGTTGCTTGTTTCTCAAAATCTAAGTGATTTGATTGAAACAGTTGAGGGTCCATTGGTATATTCTGCACCTTTGCCTAATGCAAATTGTTACGGAATGCTTTAATACCTCATTAGAGCATAAATGCTTTAGTACTAATGATATATTTATGGATAGGTAAATGTGCTTGCTGATATGGAATTATGGGGAATTGGTGCTGACATGGATGCATGTCTCCGTGCGAGGCATATTATAATAACAAAGCTGAAGGAGCTAGACAAAGAAGCATACAAATTAGCGGGCAAGAGTTTCTCACTAAATGCAAATGCTGACGTCGCTGACATTCTTTTTACTCACTTAAAACTGCCAGTCCCAAAAGGGTGCGAGAAAGGGAAGTTGCATCCTAGCACTGACAAGCAGTGTCTAGACAATCTAAGGTAATGTTTATTATTTCCTCGTTGTTTGGGAGGTGAACATTTTTCATGCTTAGTACTCCCTCTGCAAAGAAATATAAGAGCGTTTAGATTTCTTTACAGAGGGAGTAACTGTTAATCTGTTGATTCTTTTATCAGTCTGAAACAAATTTCTAAATCTGTTCAGGCTAAGACATTAGTCACAACCTCAAAGGATTTTACATGATTTACACTATTAATTCAAGTAACATACGAGTTGCCAATTGTTAGGGAGCATGCCAGTCTCTCTCTCTCTCTCTCTCTCTCTCAAATGTATACATGTCATGATGAACCATCACTGTCATCTCACCAAGCTTCCCTTCCCCTATTTGCCGCTCCGTTCATTCGAGTTCCACCTAGGTCCACGTCATGCACCTTCTAAGTGAACATCTTAGAAATCGGCACCAGTCGGTCAACAGCGATATCTTTATGCTCAGCACATCTTCTAAAAAACAGTTCAACCGATTGAGCTGTCACTGTCAGACTAGTGCGCTCGTGAGGTGCAAGAAACACATGGCACACAATAAAAATGGAGAAAACTGGAATAACTGAGCTTCTTTCCACAAAAACACTCTATGAGATGCCATGTAATATCAGGGCATCAGCAGAGCAATCTCAAGAATTTGAAGATGCTTATGCTCAGACAAGCCACTCTGAGCACAAACGTCTGTAAGCTTGTCAGGGAGAATCTTCTTTTATTGTCTATCACATCTATTTGATTTTTTGGCACTTTGTCCTTGTTTCCTCAATCTTTCTTCAACATTCAGCTACTCAACTGTTGACAACAAAGTCATGGCAAATGTAGACTAGAATAGCTCTAGCTGAACTTGTCAATTACTACCTCTATCAAAATATATGGCGATTTGAACTGCAAAAACGCCATATATTTTGATACAAAGGAGTAGATCAGTATTTTTGTCAAGTAGTTGATCAGTAATTTGTGAGGACCTTATTTAGTTTGTTTTAAATAGTGTATTTTCTTCTTTTTTCTTCAGGGATCTACACCCAATCGTCTCAGTAATTAAGGAACATAGAACATTGGCCAAACTGTTGAATGGCACATTGGGGTCCATCTGTTCACGGGCTAAGTTGTGCATCCAATCCCAAAGGTACATCATACATGGAAATTGGCTTCAGACATCAACTGCTACTGGCCGTCTATCAATGGAAGAGCCAAATCTCCAGGTTATTCACCTTTCATCCTTATGTTTCATTTGGTTTTATATTCATATATAGTTACCAATAACTGTCTGAATTATTATTTGCAGAGTGTTGAGCACGTGGTGGATTTCACAACAGGAAAGAATGATAAAGATTTCACAAGCATGTCAATGGTTGATCATCATGAAATCAATGCCCGTGAATTTTTTGTTCCCACTCAAGTATTGCTCATTTCAACCTTTGTTTGCCTTTTGAATATTCCTAAAACAGCTATGATGATAATTTCATGGCCTCTCTCTTTCTTTTAATAGGACAACTGGTTATTGGTAACTGCCGATTACTCCCAGATAGAGCTGCGTTTTATGGCGCATTTTTCTAAAGATCCTGTATTGATCGAGCTTCTAAGTAAACCGGATGTTGATGTGTTTACTATGATTGCCTCAAGATGGAGCGGAAAAGAAGAGTCTTTGGTCTCTTCTAAGGACCGAGATAACACAAAGAGATTTATTTATGGCATACTTTATGGAATGGGCGCCAACTCCCTTGCAGAACAACTTGAATGCAGCCCAGCGGAAGCTGCACAGAAAATTCAGAGTTTCAAGAGATTCTTTCCAGGCGTTTCTTCGTGGCTACAACAAGCTGTGGCATCATGTCGGCAAAAAGGGTGAGTTTTCTTTTCAGTAGCCATTTCTCCTCGTAATTTCTAATTTGTGTTGTCTTCCTTGATGCTAGTTCGGAATTGTTCATTAGGTCTATGAAAATAATATTAGTCCAAACATGTCTATTAATCATTAACATGTATCTCTCGATTGTTTCTCCAACATTAGCATACTATCGAGGGAAAAATTGAGAAGTGTCCATGAAACTTTGGTTGATATTTTAAATATGAACTTCAAAGGTTCCTTGAAGTCATCTGATATTACATGTTCTTAATTCTTATGCTAACTCCTTTCCATACATATTTAAATCTCATTATTGTCTATCTTATATTCAGTATACCATTTCTTATCTCAAAGATAGGGTAGTCTGACACGATACAATAATTTAGTTCTATCGTGGGATTCAAGAAAGTGCTTCTTTTGCTCTTTTCGTTGATAATGCTCAATTGTAACTACTTTGTGAGTTAAAGCTTGAAATAGACACTAGAGGCATTTTTGAACATTTTGAATGTATGACCGATTTGTTTAGGAGAAAACCGGCAGCAATCCAGTGGTACTGGCTGCTGGTATTCTGACCCCTGGTTCTATCCAACATCAATGACAAATGAGCTTTTTCAACATATATCCGCATTCACATGCATCATCACCGTATTATGGAATATGTATTCTCCACTCCACTTTTTTTTAGTACCACCGCATCAAAGCTTACTCAAGGTAACTTCAAAATTATAATATCTTACAGATATATTGAGACCTTGATGGGACGGAGACGTTTTCTTTCAAAAATTACCGCTGGAAATAGCAGAGAGAAAGCTCAAGCACAGAGACAAGCAGTTAATTCTATTTGCCAGGTGAGCAAATGTTTGTCCTGCTTTTGTTGCTAGTTTCATTGTATTAATGCATTATTATATGCAGGGTTCTGCTGCTGATATTATCAAGGTGGCTATGCTTAAGGTTCATTCTGTCATTACCAATGGGAGTAACACAGTTGATTCCTTGGATGGGCTTATGCAAAATTTTTCACAAATCAGAGGGCGGTGTCACCTTCTTTTGCAGGTATTTTACAATGTGGTCATCACCTATTTTTCTCGCTTTCTGTTTATTTACTTTTAAATATAGATAGCTTAGAGTTATGTTTTGTGTTTTGTAGGTGCATGATGAACTTGTGCTTGAAGTTGACCCGTCTATGGTAGCAGAGGCTGTAAATCTGCTACAGATAAGCATGGAAACTGCAGCTTCACTCTTGGGTATCATTTTTACGCTGAACTGAATGGTATCGGTTGATTTTCATTTCAAAGCTGAAAACTGAATTGCTGTTTGTTTCTTGCCCAGTACCTTTACGTGCTAAAGTAAAGGTTGGAAAAACTTGGGGTTCTCTTCAGCCTTTCCAGCGAGAGCCTTGATGGTGAATGCCACTTCCCAGTACCCAGGAAATCACATTTTTCATCTTTTGTCAAGACCAATAGCCATTGCCATCATAAAGCTGGGTTAGTTCTGACTTATCTGAAGCAACATTTGATCTAACCGTTAATGCCACAACATGCTTCTCTGATGTCAGTTTGATCCACCACATAAATCACATGCCTTACTGCGCACGTTTTCTATTTGGTTTGATGAAATTAATTTACCTTTGGTCTCTTTTGTGTGTCTCTGGAACTTGGATTCAATCAGGTCATGATGCTTTCTGGTCTCTATCAGATGGGCCCGTGGTTGCTTTGTGTCTTTTGACGGTATCAAATCATGACGTGTGATGCGCTGTGGCGTATGAAGGCGATTATTCCATCATCAATCAACTCAGAGATTCCAACTGGCAAGAGGTCATTTTTCGAGAGCATAACCTGGCAAGAGGACACGATGAGTGTGCACGCAGTTCCTCCAATTTCTTTGAGGATATCACCGAGCAAGCTTGTACATATTCTATGAATGCATTGCCTGAAGCTTAGGGCACCTTTGTTTGCTGGGAAATCTGGAGAGCGGAATCTACACATTTTCGACACAGAAGGGAAGGGCTCCCCATCTCGAGCCATCTCCATCATCACAGACGAGGCCACCCACTGGAACCAACCTGTTGGCTCCATTCTCTTTGATCCTGGCTGAGTGCGTTTGCACCAGTGTTTGTACAGCAAAGGTCGTTCCTCATGGTGTAGGCATCCAGTGTCTACCTTTTGTCTCCCCCTTCCGTTTCTCTTTTGTTCGGTTTGATGCTGTGCTTGGCCATCCTGGCCGAGATCAATGGAATCTTAGCAGCTCTCCTGCTGACATAAAAAGAACGTAGCGATGGAAAAAGGGATGTACATATCATGCGACTGAATTGATGGAAGGGCAGAGCAATGTTTTTGATGCTTGCAATTGCCCCTGTAGAAAACCAATGTGTGCATAATTGTAATTGCAATGATGCTACTTGTGTTCACTAAATGATATACAAGGGTGCATAATTGTAAGCTCATATCGTGGACCTGGGTTTTGGTCATTTTAACCTGTCGAAATATCTGGTTCATCTTGTGGATTGTTCAACATAAGGTATGTGCAATATTGCTGGTTTGCTTGCAATATTTTTACCGTGTTGTCTACTTACAATAGCGAGCAACATTTTTGGTCTGAGTTGGTTTATGTTAGGGTGTGTTTGGTTGAAGGGAGATGCTAGGGTGGATAAGGGTATCCCCCTTCCATCTGGCTAGGGATAGACTTTTTTTTTTGTTTGGTTGATGGATGGTGTTAGCCCATGTTTTGTTGGTCGATGGAGAATCATGGTTGGGAATAGCAATTTTTCCCTGTTGCCTAATCCCTTTCAGCTGCTGCAGGAAAAATAAAAGGACACACACACACAGCACACCCCACAGCTCACGCACGCACACCACACACAGCATGTACAACGCGCACACCTCCGCTTACACAGCGTACAACATCGGCCGCTCGTGTACACAGTGTACGGCCGCCCGCGTACAGCTTACACCACGACATAGGCTGCCCATGCATGCAGCTCACACAGTGGCGGACCTAGAAATAAAATGAAGGGTGTGCACACATTAAAAAAAACTGAAGTATATTTCAATTAGCTTGCATGGGTCTTAAAAATCAGTTAGTTTTTACATGGTGAAAAAATGTTTTCTAAAAATCTGGGTGTGCCTCGGTACGCCACTGCGCTCACACCACATATAGTTGTACATGGACGCACATGCATCTCACTCACACCACATACATGGAGTTACGGACGCCCATGCACTGCTTTTGGGGAGGTAAGTGCGACAAATGTTTCGTTCGTGCACGGGTGGATGAGCATGTCCGTGACATTTTCGCGTGCGTGCGGAGCTGGATTTTGGAGATATATTCCAAGTATATGGCTATCTTTATCCTATCTTATCCCAGCTCGTTCATAAACCAAACGGTCGCTATTCAATAAAAAATGGCTATCCATGTCCCTTGGGTGGCTATCCCGTGAAGCAAACGCACCTGGTGACAAGGACAATATGACTCCTAAGACTGATTAATTCAGCGTAATTTTTTCAATGTGTTCACTTGCCATTGCCCAACATCATTCTTTTCTAGTTGGAACATCAGCCATGGGACAAAGCAGTACTCCCTCTGATTCAATTTAATTGATGCAACCTCTATATAAGTATATTATTGTCCCCTTGACAGGGTAGTTCATTTCCTTTGATTAATCACAACAGGAGCCAGAAAGTCAGTTAAAAACAAGACAAAATAAAAAATTGTGAGTTGTAAGTTGTAACCAGCTAAGCCATTAGCAGAGCATCCCATGGTTCCATAATGCGAAAACCAGCTCACCACACCAGCTAAGCAATCAGCACAAACGGGGACCCAAAAGGCAACAACACAACTGCTAGCAGCTGGGCAGCTGCTCCACCTATCTCTCCCAACAGCTGATAATTTAACCCTAACCAAACAATAGCCAGCGAAGCGGCCAACCAGACCAGCCAAGCATTGGCCGGCCGTCCAGAAGGATTACAGCTAGAATCCTTTGTTTCCAAGCCAAAGTCTCAGGTCTCTACATCTAACAAAGAAAATATCCAAAGTCTCTAACTCCAAGTACTAGTGCTATATATAACCCCCCAAATGATCTCTCCTCCTCCATCCAAGATCACAAGCCTGACAACATCTCCGGCTCTTTCCCAGCACCAGTGTCATCTTTGCTAGTCATTTCAGCAACATCCGTCGAGGAAGCAAATGGCGGTTACTCTGAAGCTCAGGATCCTCGTCGTGGTGGCAGTCGCCGTCGTCATGGTCGGCACGGTCTCCGCGGCCGATGGACCAGCTCCCGCACCGGCCTCCGGCGCATCGGCAGCCGCCCCAGCTGTCGCCATGGCCTCCCTGACCGCGCTTGTTTTCGGCTACTTCTTCTGAGGCCATGTCCTCGTGCGCACAATTATTTGGGATTCTTTTGGCTCTTCTCGTCTTGGTACATGATACGAGTACATATTGTAAATTTACATGTTCTTTTCTATTTTTAATAAAAAATTTGTTGGGTACATACATTCGCTTATTTGATGAAGGACGTTCTTTATTATGTAAGATTAAAGGGATACAAACACAATATGCACACACCACGCCTCTGCATAAATAGTGTACACACAATCAATGTCTACGCACAAACAAATGATCGTACCAGCAAATAACAAAGTCTACTGAATCTATGCCTAAACGGAGGTTAAAAAGGAAAAGAAAGGAGCAACGATGATTCACGTCGAGCAGGCAGTGATCCAGCGAATATGATGCAAAAGCACACAATCCAGACATTGACGCTAGACAAACTGAAAATCATGCACACCCCAAGCAAGCAGCCCAACCGCCAAGAGTCATCAGCGTAGGTAAGAACATTAGTTGACACATGCATGTGACACAATGCATACATCAACAGTGTGAGAGAGGAAGGTACCGCGAAGATCCCACACCGGAGACCCTCAAGCGGTTCCATGCCTCCGTCACAAGTATATGCCGGTGGTAAATTTGGGCACGACCACCGCCCCCAAACAATACGCCACTAGCCGTCCTTGTATCGTCATGACCGCGACCTGCCGCCACTAGCACTGTCAAGCATCCGGATCCATGGCCCAGCCATCCGCTCGGCAAGCATCACTGGCACTACCATCGCACACCGGTACATATGTTTGTTGTTCTTGCTGATCGGTTCTTTGTCTTACTTTGCTGGATATGCTGGATTTAGTCTTCCAAATTTCAACTTGTCTGCATAGATTTCTCGAGCAACCGCACAATGTGCGACCTCTGCTCCAGAGGAAGACCAAGATGGAATTAAACCTAAATCCTTTTCCCCTTTCCAATCATCTCTTTTTGGACGGCTGAATCCTTTTTTAACCGGAATTTTTTTGAGATACTTTCTGTTAGCCACAAGATGAAAGTACTTAGTATTATTGTCCCATTAATGTGGCCCTGTTCCCTCGAAATCCATGGGGAATTCAACTATTCTGGGATGGGTATGGGGGAGATTTGATCCCCGCAATCTAAATATGAGGATGGGAAGGTTTATCACATCCTGTTCCCTACTACGGGATTTTGTTTGTTTCTACCACTCTAGCTTTTTCCCATTTTACTTATGCTACTCCAGATCTTAAATTTCATCTTTGCCATTCTAAGCTTTTGACAATACATTGCAATTGCCATTCTGTGGCAAAAGAACAATTTTCAGAGTGGCAATTGGGATACATTGTCAAAACCTAAGATTGGCAAAAGTTGTCAAATTTTAGAATGTCATAAGGAAAATGAGCAAAAACTAAAGTGGCAAAAATAAATAAATTAGAGTGACATAAAGAAAATGGGAAAAAGTTAGAGTGACAAAAATAACCCCCTACTATTCCCTATTATTTGAATACTATGTATATGAATCGACATGCTCCTTATTATGTAAAACATTGTAATATTGTCTATGTTGTAATATATGTTATAGTAATATCTAACTTATGGAAGCTATTTATTATCATTATACTATGCACATGTTAGAAACACTAAATATTTTAATATGTCCAAAAAGGCAATATTACGAAAATATCACAACATTATTAAAGATCAAACCTTTCCGGCCCTAAACCCGATGGGGTTGGGGAAGGAAAGAGTAGTGTCCCCAATTGCTAAATGAGGATGTGGATGAGAAGGCACTCCTGGTGGGGGGCTGCCCCGTTGCCATCGAGAATGAGCCACAGGTTTCAAGTTAACATCAAAACCTTGCGAACACTTATAGTTCAAATATAAATCCATAAAGAAAAGATCAACTTCTTTCTCCAGAAACCATCATGTCAAAAAAGTCTTAGTTATGAGTTGTAACCTGTCAGCAATCAGCAGTAGTAGGTTAGTTTAGCATTCTATGGTTGTATATAATGCAAAACCAGCTCACCACACAACCAAAAACACATGTCATGCAATCAGCACAGACACCCACTTGCTAATTTAACCATAACCCAACAATAGCCAGCGAAGCAGCCAAGCCAATGACACCCAGCATTGGCCAGGCGGCCAGAAGGATTACAGCTAGAAACCTTTGCTTCCAAGCCAAAGTCTGAAGTCTCTAAATCTAAAAATGAAAAGGCCTGAAGTCTCTGACTCCAAGTACTAGTGCTATATATAACCCCCCAAATGATCTCTCCTCCTTCATCCAAGATCACAAGCCTGACAACTTCTCCAGCTCCCTCCCAGCACCAGAGCCATCTTTGTTAGTTCATTGCAGCAACGCCCGTCAAGGAAGCAAATGGCGGTTACCCTGAAGCTCAGGATCCTCGCTGTGGCGGCAGCCGCCGCTGTCATGGTTGGCACGGTCTCCGCGGCCGATGGACCAGCTCCAGCACCGGCCTCTGGCGCGTCGGCTGCCACCCCGGCCGTCGCCATGGCGTCCCTGACCGCGCTCGTCTTCGGCTACTTCTTCTGAGGCCATGTCCTTGTGCGCACAGTTATTTGGGATTTTTCTTTGGTTCCTCTCGTGTTCATACATGATGAGTACATATTGTAAATTTACATGTTCTTTTCTATTTCTAATAGAAAAATTGTTGGGTACACACATTTGTTTATTTGATAAAGGATGCTTTTTATGGTGTAAGATGAAAGGGATACAAACACAATATGTTTACCCTTAAAAAGCCAACACAATATGTACACACACCATCCTATTCCTGTTACTCTCTTCTCTCTCTCACACCCCCACTACTGCTCACACCCGCCTCTACATTATTAGTATACACACAATCAATACCTACACACAAACAAATGGTCACACCGGCAAATATATAGCAAAGTCATATAAGATGGAAGCTATGTGTAAATGAAGAAGATTAAGAAAATAAAAGAAAAGGAGCAACGATGAACCAGCCGAGTAGCTGCTAATCCAACGAAGATGATGCAAATGCACACAATCCAGACATGGACATAATAACCACACCAACTGAAAGCCGTCCACAACCCAAGCAAGCAGCCCAGCCGTCAAGAGCTATCTACGTAGCCAAGAACATTCGTCAACGCAGCTGTGGCGTAGTTCATAGATCATTTGGGAGAGAGCACGGTACCGCCAAGATTCCACACTAGAAACTGTTGGAGTATAATGTCCGGCCCACTCCCATACTTAACGCATTATATTAAAAAAGAAGATTCCGCAGCCTAAATCGATCCCATGTCTAAAAACAAACAAGGCTAGACGTGAGGGAGATTGTTGAAATATATTGCCTCCGGGTGAACTGGTTAGGTGTATTTACAACCAAGAGTTTCAGGGTTCAAAACCCAGTGAACGCAATAAATAATTGCCCCGCTTTCGCTGCCCACGTCATAAACTCCAAAAGAGCATAGACATGACGGGGAGTGTTGGAGTATAATGTTTGGCCCTCTCCCATAGTTTGGGCTTTTAGATAAGTTGGCTGGAGCATGAATTCAATAGAGATTCTCAGGCGTAAATCTGGACATCTAGTTCTAACTGATCGGTTCTTTGTTTTACTTTGTTGGATATGTTGGATTTATTCTTACAATTTTCAAACTGTCGATGATGGTGACTAGATTTCTCGAGCGACCGCACAATGTGTTCTTTGCTCTAGAGGGAGTAAATTGCAGAAAATCACCATTTTAAAGGTTAGATTAGCAGAAAACGTTATGCTACATATTTTTTTTGGCAGAAAACACCACATCTTGTGTAATTTTTTTGTAAAAATATATCACTAATCGATGGATCTGGCTCTGTTAAGTGAGTTTATGACTCGCAAGTCAGCCGTCCCGACCGCTGTTAGAGCAGTAGACGGCACCGTTCGGGCCAAATCCATTTCTCGTGGTCGTCGGCCTTAGCCGGGTGGGATGTACTTATGTTGCATGGTCGTCGGCTTGAGCCTGCCGCCTCGCCCGTGCTCTTGATGGGCTCTGGGAGAAGGCCACCAGTGCACGCGTGTAGTCACGGAGAACGAGGCCAACGGCAGCCGGCTCTGCACCATCTCCAGCACGTCGTCCGGGAGCAACATCGGGGACGACGTCAATCCCTCCGCCACTGCATCATCCTCAACCTCCAGCGAGTGACTGAGCCGCGCGACGGCGGCCGTGGAGTGCTTCTTCCGCCGGCCCGCACCAGAGGGATGGAGATGGGTCCCCCAGATCTGGCGCCGGGCAGTGGGGGGAGACCGAGGCCACTCGGATCTGACGCCGTCCTCCACCTCACCGCACTCAGTGAGGCCGCGTCCCCGTCCACAAGCGCGCTCTCGAAGCAGTGGTGCGGGCTACGGTGCTCCTCGGGTGCCATGAACCTGCGTGCGTCCCCGAGCCAAGGTTCGAGTTCATGGGTGACGAACATAGCACGAACCACATATCGTTCTTCCTTTTTCTTTTTTCTTCCAATCTTCCAATGACAGGCGGACCCCATACGGCCACACATGACTATAGCGTTCTCAGACGTTGCCGTTACAAGTGAGATGTTAAGCGGTGCCACATCAGCCTGACTGGCAGGCCCCAACTGTCATAAACATGCTTAACCGAGCCTGAGCTGTCAATTAATGTTATTTGCAAAAGATTACTCTACATATGATGTTTTCTGCAAAAGAATTATATGTAGTGTTTTCTGGTAACCTAACCTTTAAAGTGATGGTTTCTTGCAATTTACTTCTCCAAAGAAGACCAAGATGGAATTCAACCTAAATTTGAAACGATCGCCATAGGAATATAAATTGTATGCAACAACCAAGTAAATGCAAATATAACACTGACATAGTACGATGAGTTCCTCAAATCAAATAAGTAATGTGTTCGCTCTTTGCTGTCGCTGGTTGATACTCGATCCTGAATATTTTTGTCATTTTTTCAGCCCCGAAATTTTCACTAGCTCAGCTCTGAATAGCTAAAATTTCATACTAATATTTTGCGTAAGTATTTTCTAGGTTGCCAGTTCCACTTGCTATACTTACATGAAAAATTAGTCCTGGTCATACTAAAAGTGTTTCTCACAATCTTACTAAGTGGTAAGTACACAGCTGAAAAAAAAGATCCCCCAACCCAGAAGATTTTGTACTAATGGTCATTTTGCAAGAACGCTGAGAGGATTTTGCAGTACGAAAATCCAAAACAAAAACGATCTAACAAAGAGGAAACCTATAAACGAAAATCTGAATCAAATACAAAGAACAGTATAAAAAATTTACCAACACCGAGCCGAGTGCTGTTTTTGCAATAATGTAGAGAAGATTTTGCAACAATGGTCATTTTCGCAGTCTACGGAAACTTTCGAGCACAGTAAAGAGTACGGTTATTTACTATGCAGGAGCTCAAGTCTCGATAGAGGATTTTCTAGCGGAGCCGGTTTCTACCAGTGTCCTACTAGCTAATTAAAGTGTGCCATGTGTTCATGTACACATACCAGATACGAAGTATTCCATTCATTTCCTTTATCATAGAAAACACTTGCAATATACAGTCTGATCAGAAGCAATGCGTTATTGATCAGAAACACTTGTTTGCATATTGTCCATGTAGAAAATAATTGTGTGCATAACTGTAATTGCAATGATGTTATTTATGTGCACTGAATGATATACGGGTGTATTAGGTTTGAGCCCAGTTCATATGGTGGACCTGGGTTTTGGTCATTTTAACTTGTCGGGTATCTGGTTCATCCTGTGTATTGTTCAACATAAGGTGTGTGCAATATTGCTGGTTTACTTGCAAGATTCTTACCGTGTTGTCCACTTACCATAGTGAGTAACATTTTTGTTTTGTGTTGGTTTATGCTAGTGACAAGGACAGTATGACTCCTAAGATTGGTAATTTGCGTCTGAACTTGGGCTCATTTGCACCTGATGAACAGTAAATTTAAAAAAATATTAAAGAAATTTGAAAAATCCTGAATTTTTTGGCATCAAAATGCTTGGATGAGCAAGGAGTATGCAATTTTTTGTGATGTTAGAACGCTCGAGGAGCTTTAAGAAAAAAAAGGGGGTCCAAATAGTGTTCTTTTTCAAAGTTTCTTTCACAGCCATATTTTGTATTTTTTTGCCACGGCCTCCATGAATGCCAAAACACCTGCATTTTGGATGCCAAAAAATTTCAGATTTGTTGTAAGTGTTTTGCTATTTTATTTGAATTTACTGTTTACATGATGCACCTGCACTGAATCGGCCTCACTCCTTACCCTCCTAAGACTGGTTAATTTAGCAAAATTTTGTCAATGTCTTCACTTGCCATTGCCCACCACCATCATTTTCTAATTGGAACATCAGCCGCACGACAAAAGTAGTTAGTAGTATTATCGTCCCCTTGACAGAGTAGTTCATTTTCTTTGGTCAATCCAAACAGGAGCCACAAAGTCAGCTAAAAACAAAACAAAATCAAATTTTGTGAGTTGTAACCAGCCAGCCATCAGCAGAGCATCCCATCCCATGGTTTCATAATGCGTAGAGTAAATCAGATCACCACACAATCGAACACATGGCATGCAATCAGCACAAACGGGGACCTAAAGGCCACAACACAACTGCCAGCAGCTGTCAAGCCGCTCCACCTGTTTCTCCCAACAGCTGCTAATTTAGCCAGCGAAGCCGCCAACCAGACCAGCCAAGCATTGGCCGGCCGGCCAGAAGTATTACAGCTACAAACCTTTGTTTCCACGCCAAAGTCTCAAGTCTCTTAACTTCAAGCACTACTATATATAACCCCCAAATGATCTCTCCCCCTTCATCCAAGATCACAAGCCCGACAACTTCTCCACCTCTCTCCCAGCACCAGAGTCATCTTTGCTAGTTCATTGCAGCAACGCCAGCCGAGGAAGCAAATGGCGGTTACTCTGAAGCTCAGGATCCTCGCCGTGGCGGCAGCCGCCGCCGTCATGGTCGACACGGTCTCCGCGGCCGATGGACCAGCTCCCGCGCCTGCCTCTGGCGCGTCGGCTGCCGCCCCGGTTGTCGCCATGGCGTCCCTGACCGCGCTCGTCTTCGGCTATTTCTTCTGAGGCCATGTACTCGTGTGCATAATTATTTGGGATTCTTTTGGCTCTTCTCGTGTTCATACATGATATGAGTACATGTTATAAATTTACGTGTTCTTTTTTCATTTTGTAATAGAAAAATTGTGGGTACATACATTTGTTTTTTGATAAAGGACGATTTTTATAATGTAAGATCAAAGAGGTACAAACATACACCACGCATCTGCATGAATAGTATACACACAATCAACGTGTGCGCACAAACAAATGATCACATCAACCAATAACAAAGTCATATAAGACCGAAGCTATGTTTAAATGAAGGAAATTAAAAAAAGAAAGAAAAAAAAGGCAATGATGATCCACGCTGAACAACTGCTGATCCAACAGGGATGATGCAAAGGCACACAATCCAGATGTGGACGCAACCACATAGCCAAGAGCATTCGTCGACACACCCGTGAAACAGACTGGGACAGAGAGGATGGTACCGCCAAAATCCCACACGGGAGATGCTCAGGCGATCCAACGCCTCTGTCACAAGTATACATCGGTGGTAAACCTCGGTAGACCACTGCCTGCCGCCACTGCCGACGTGCCGACAGCGGTCCTTGTCTCCACAGCGAGGCTCCGTTCGTTCCAGCCAGCTGCGAGGTTGGAGGGACGCGGCTTTCGGTGAAAATCACGCCGACTTCGGTCATGACGAACGATGGCAGCCTCTATGACGTCATTCCCTTCTCGAGGTATCGTTGTTGCATGTCGTGGCATCCCACTCGTGATGCTCCGGGGGAAATCCTAGATCTTGATCTACCGGATTGGACGATGATGGTACCTTTGATGCCATTGTCCCTCCCGAGGGCATCGTTTTGAAGCAAGTGCTAGTTGGACGGGACAAGCGGAAGAGCGGTGTCTCATCCACCGCAAGGCCGATGGCAGATCCTGGTGGCATGGTGCTGCGGAGGTTCGGTGACGGGCGCGTGTGGACGGATTCGTGCAGGATGGTGGAGTTGTCTGGCATCGTGGTGGCGTCGACGACAGGCCAGGCAAGGTCGATGGGTCATTTGCTGCTCTGGAGATGGACCAGTGGAAGATGGCGGCGGCAGCCTCTGAGAGTGCGTCGGTCCGATATGGGACCCAGTCTCGGTGTGTGGTTGGGCTGGGGCATCCGGCTTTAAATGTTAGGGTTTGGTGCGATGTCCGTTTGGTACTAGGCACGGATATTCGGCGCACCTTCATCAGTGGAATAGGAGTAGCAATATGTGTTGCCTAGATGGTGGCTTCAGGCTCACGATGTATTACATTATATGATCTCTGTGAATAATTAATAAAATGGACGAATGCATCGTCCAAATGCAGAGCCTTTTTTAAAAAAAAAGACCTGCCGCCACTAGCTCCGTCGAGCATCCGGATCCATGGCCTGGCCATCCGCTGGGCCAACATCACTGGCACTGTTGCCACACACCGGTACACATGCTCGTGGTTCTAATGGGTCGACTCTTTGTTTTACTTTGTTGGATAGTAAACGAAGGTGCCTTGATTTCTTGAGCAACCACACAATTTGAGACCCCTTCCAGAGGATGACCAAGATGGAATTCAACCTGAATTTGGAATGATCGCCAAAGAAATACAAATTGTATACAATTCCACAACCAAGTAAATGCAAATATAATACTGATATAGTACGCTGCGTTGCTCAAGTCAAATAAGTAATCTGTTAGCTGCCGCTGGTTGTTAGCTGTCTCTTGACTGTCGATCCTGAATATTTTTGTCATTTTTTCAACCCCGAATTTTTCACCAGCTCTGCTCTCAATAGCTATTTTCATACCAAGTTTTTGCATAAGTGTTTTCTAGGTTGCCAACTCAGAATTGTTGATCCTAAGTTGTCATACAAGTGTTTCTTACTTACTAAATAGTACTCCCCTGTTCTCAAAATGAAGGCATATAACTTTTGCCTCGAGTCAAACGGTGCCAATCCATAGGAATGAGCCATAGGTTCCACGTTTACCATCAAAACGTTGTGAACACTTCTAGTACAAAGAGAAATCCATAAAAAAGATTAATTTTTTTCCAAAAAAACATCATGTCAAAGAAGTCTTAGTTAGAGCATCTCTAGTGGATGGTGTAAATTTGGACGTGTATATCTCCATATACACGTTCATATATATCTTGCTAAATTATACACCTTCCAGTTTTTCAGTGGAACGTGTAAATTAGGACGTGCATATTAGAAACGCGACGGCGGCCTGGGGGCGAGCTCCTCCGATCCTTCCTCCGGACGGGCGCGGGACGAAGCAGCGGTCTCCTTTTCGCGAGCTCACGAACGTAGCTTGCTCGTGTATATTTCCACGCCTCGTACCATCGTGGCCTGGGCGTGGATGTTTACACGCCCTTTTACACGAGTCGCTGGGAGCAGTTTTTCAGCTCACATCGTGTATATTTGCTATACACGTCCACATAGATGATCCACTAGAGATGCTCTTATGAGTTGTAACCTGCCGTCAATCAGCAGTAGAGCATTCCATGATTGTACTATAATGCAGAAACCAGCTCATCACACAAGCAAACACATGGAATGCAATCAGCATAAAACGGGGATTTTTTGTAAAAAAAAACCACCTGCGTGAATGAATTGTCAAAAAAGACCATCTGTTAATGAATTTGACAAAAAAAGGCGCAGGCCGTGGCGGCAGTACGGCGGGTGACACGACTGCCGCCACGCTGCGAGGCGGCAGCACCTGCCGCCACCGGGCCAGGCGGCAGGCTGCCTACAACAGAATTCTGGCCAAGCGACGGAACGGGCTGGCGTGGCGGGACCCGCCACCTCCTGGCGTGGTGGCAGTACTGTAGCTGCTGGGACCGGCCGCCTCGCCCCATAGCGGCAGTACTGTTCCCGCGCTCTTGTCGCTAGCTCGCTCAATTCTATTAATCTAGACACACTCGGCCGCAATCCTGGTGATAGGAACCGCGCGCGGTGGATGCTTAATTTCCCCGTGCCTTGCTGTGTCGCTGTTACGGCGTAGATCCGTGTCGTCGGCCCCGATTAAAAATTTATACAAGTACTACAGATCAATACTCTGCTAAACAAACTAGCTGTCCCTACCTGCGTCGACGTGAAAGAGAGAGCTAGCTGGTGATCCAAATAGTGGTACTTCCTCCGTCTAGGTGTGTAAGTCATCTTACGTTGCGCATCGTGACCAAGGTGGAGGGGAAAACGAGAGAACTTAATATGTTTTTGCTAATTAATAATAATGCATGCAACGAACTAACCAATGCATGTCGTGTTTGGTAGTCTTAAATCATTTAAAGCATGCATGACCCACATCTCTTATTGGTTGATATGTCATTAAACAAGAAACGAGATGAGAGTTAATGTACCGCGCCTAAGTGTTTTGAAATTATTTGATTTTCGTAAGATGACTTACACACCTAGATAGAGGGAGTAATTTTTTTTAGCTAGGATACATGACTATTACATACAAAGTAGGAGTAATAATTAATGCGTGCATGTGGGTGTGCGTGGCTGGTTCGGTAATATCGATCGCTGGCCATTTCATGGGTCTATACTGCTCGATTGCACACCCACAACGCGGGAACAGTACTGCCGCCATGGGACGAGGCGGCCGGTCCCAGCAGCTACAGTATTGCCACCACGCCAGGAGGCGGCCGGTTCCCGCCACGCCAGCTCGTTCCGTCGTTCGGTCAGAATTCTGTTGCAGGCAGCCTGCCGCCTGGCCCGGTGACGGCAGGTGCTGTCGCCTCGCAGCGTGAAGGCAGGTGCCACGTGTCATCTGCCGGGCTTACCGCCACGGTTTAGGGGTCTTTTTTGTCAAATTTATTCATAGGTGGTCTTTTTTGACAATTCATTCGCGCAAGTGGTCTTTTTCAACAAAAAAATCTAAAACGGGGACCCAAAGGCCAGAACACAACAGCTAGCAACTGGCCAACCTCTCCACCTTCTGTCCAGACCAGCCAATGACACCCAGCACTGGCCGGCCGGCCAGAAGGGTTACAGCCAGAAACCTTCATTTCCAAGCCAAGTCTGAAGTTTCTAACTCCAAGTACTACTATATATAAAGCCCCCAAATGATCTCGCCTCCTCCACCCAAGATCACAAGCCTGACAACATCTTCAGCTCTCTTCCAGTACCAGAGTAATTAATCTTTGCTAGCTGCAGCAGCAACCTTCCAGGAGCAAGCAAATGGCGCCGACTCTGAAGCTAAGGATCCTCGCCGTGGCCGCCGCCGCCACCGTCGGGGCATCGTCGCTGGTCAGCATGGCCTCCGCGGCGGACGGACCAGCCCCCGCTCCGGCCTCCGGCGCGTCGGTGACTGCCCCGGCTGTTGCCATGGCGTCCTTGACCGCCCTCGTCTTTGGCTACTTCTTCTGAGGACATGGGCAACGACGTCCATCATGTCGCGCAATTATTTGGGATCTTTATTTGATTCTACTGTGTTCATATAGGATATGAGTACATATTATAAATGTATGTTCTTTTTTATTTCTAATAAAAGTTTAATTGGATACATACATATTTTTTATGAAGGCCGCTTTTTATAATCTACTGGTGTATTTATTTTTCCCAAAAAAGTCCTAGAAAGAAGGCGCAACTTTTAGTGTTTGTTTCCTTTAATACCCTTATAACTTCATCATTACTGTTGCTGAACAGATCCCCACATTAATTACATGCAGTTACAACTCCTCTCATGATTGGCTCCACATTACCTCGTCTCCCAAAGAATCGTTTCCGACGTGACAAGAGACACTGGTGGAAAAACAGGCTTCCGTGCAGCCCCATAAGTCGCGTTGTAGGAATCATGATTAATGGGACCTTTAGTCATGTTCTCGGAGGTGAACCGCGACCAAAGGCTGGGCCTGTGGCTCGGTGGCACCGGCGACGTGAGGGTCTTTAGTCGCGGTTTGCCAGACAACCATGACTAAAGGCCTTCGGGCACCTTTTTAGTCACGGTTTGCTGTGCCAACCGCAACTAAAGCCCCTCCCTATATATACCCATCCGGCAGCCAACACTTAGCCATTTGGAGCCATTCTCTTCACAAGTGGGTGTAGGTTTGCTTTTGGTTCCTCTTATGCACATAAGGTGTTTGATGAAATGCCCCAAGAGCATGAAACAAACATGACATGAAGTGTTGGAGCCACACTCCTCGATCATGATTAGCAACTTGATGAACCTTTGATGTGTCATTGATAAAATATGCATGTGTGTAGTTCATTGTTTAATTTATATTGTTTGTAGCTAGTTAGTTTAACAAATGCATGATGGTTAATTATATATTTTATATTATAATAATGCAGATGAATCGGCAATGGATGTACTGATAACCGACTCTCCGTGAAGTTCACTACGGGTTTGAAAGATTTCCTCGTAGTGGCTAATGCGAACAAGCGGGGGGGGTTGTTATCTGTCCATGTGTTATCTGTAAGAATCAGAAGGGTTACTCTTCCTCAAGAGATGTTCACATGCATCTGCTTGACGCAGTTTCATGCCAAGCTATAATTGTTGGACCAAGCATGGAGAAAGAGGGGTTATAATGGAAGAAGATGAAGAAGGGGATGATTTCATCGATGAAAGCTATCTTGCTCATTTCGTGATACTTTCATGGAGGATCTTTGAAGGTGAAGGGGAAGGTGAAGAAGAGGCACGTGATGATCCTGTTGATGATCTTGGTCGGACCATTGCCGATGCACGGAGACGCCGCGAACCGAAAAGGAGAGGGAGAATTTGGATCGCATGTTAGAGGATCACGTAAAGGCGCTGTACCGGATGCGATGATGGTGCGAAAAATTTGGGCTGCTAATCGGATTTGCTGAAATGGAAGGCAGAGGCGGTGTAGTGACTCGGCATTTGAAAACTTCTTGAAAATGTTGAAGAATATGTTTCCAAAGGATAACGAGTTGCCCGCCAAGACGCGTCTGAAGCAAAGAAGGTTGTGCGCCCTCTAGGTTTAGAGGTTACGAAGATACATGCATGCATCAACGATCGCATCCTCTACCGCGATGAATACGAGAATTTGAATGAATGCCGGTATGCACCTTTGCATTGCGTTATAAGATCGAGGCGATGACCACGGTGACGATGTTGAGGGCGAAACCAGTGAAGAGGGTTCCCGCCAAGGTGATGTGGTATGCTCCTATAATACCACGGTTGAAACGTCTGTTAGGAACAAAGAGCATGCCAAGTTGTTGCGATGGCACAAAGAGGACCGTAAGTCGGACGGGAGTTGAGACACACCGCAGATGGAGCATAATGGAGAAAGATCGACAAATGGTTCAAAGATTTTGCGGTGATGCAAGGAACATAAGATTTGCTCTAAATACGGATGGCATGAATCCTTTTGGCGAAAGCGAGAGCTCCGACCATAGCACTGCCCGTGACTCTATGCATCTACAACCTTCCTCCTTGGTTGTGCATGAAGCGGAAGTTCATTATGATGCCGGTGCTCATCCAAGGTCAAAACAACCCGACAACGACATCGATGTGTACCTAAGGCCATTAGTTGATGAACTTTTACGGCTGTGGGGTGGTGTCCGTGTGTGGGATGAGCACAAACAAGAGGAATTTGACCTCTGACGTTGCTTTTCGTAACCATCAACGATTGGCCTGCTCTTAGTAACCTTTCGGAATGTCAAATAAGGGATACAATGCATGCACGCATCGCTTACATGAGACCGAAAGTGTACATTTGCCAAATTGTAAGAAGAACGTGTACCTTGGGCATCGTCGATTTCTTCCGAAAATTCATCCAAAGAAGAAAGAAAGGCAAGCATTACAACGGCAAAGGCAGATCACCGGCGAAGCACTGCGGAACGCACCGGTGCCGAGGTATTTGATATGGTCAAGGATTTGAAAGTCATCTTTGGAAAGGGTCTGGCGGACAATCAGTTCGAAGGGAGCCGACGGGCACGCAGCCATGTGGAAGAAGAAATCTATATTCGGGAGCTAGAATATTGGAAAGTCCTAGATGTCCGCTCTGCAATCGGCGTGATGCACGTTCTGAAGAATATTTGCGTGAACCTCCTAAGCTTCTTGGGCGTGTATGGGAAGACAAATGATACAAAGGAAGCACGGCAGGACCAGCAACGCGTTTGAAAGACCACGATGACCGGCATCCGGAATGGTTTCAAGGTCGCGCCAGCCTACGCCTCGACCAAAGAAGAGAAGGTCATCTTTTTGAATGCCCGAAGCGATGAAGGTCCCGTCTGGATTCTCGTCCAATATAAAGGGAATAATAAACATGGCGGAGAAAAAGTTCCAAAACACGAAGTCTCACGATCGCCACGTGATTATGACGCAATTGCTTCCGATTGCTTTGAGGGGCTCCGCGGAAAATGTTCGAGTAGCCATTGTGAAGCTATGTGCATTCCTCAATGCAATCTCTCGAAGGTAATCAATCCAGAAGTTCTACCACGGTTCTGAGAACAATGTGATCCAATGTCTTGTCGATTCGAGTTGGTGTTCCCGCCATCCTTCTTCAATATTATGACGCACCTCCTGGTTCACCTAGTCGAAGAGATTTTCGTTCTCGGTCCTGTATTTCTACACAATATGTTCCCCTTGAGAGGTTCATGGGAGTATTAAAGAAATATGTTAAATAACCGTGCTAGGCGAGAAGGAAGCATCGCCAAGGGCTATGGAAATGAGGATGTAATTGAGTTTTGTGTTGACTTTGTTCGACCTTAAGCCGATTGGTCTTCCTCGATCGCGGCACGAGGGGAGACTAAGTGGAAAAACACGATCGGAATGAAATCAACGATATGTATGGAATGACCATTCTCTGGTGAAGCACACCACACTGTCTTGACCAATTCCAGCTTGGTGGCTCCGTACTTTGAGAAACACAAGAATATTTTACGTTCGACAACCCGGGAAGCTTTGAATCCTGGATTAGGAAGGCCCACATGGAGACTTTCGGCGGTTGGTTGAGAAAACATTTAATGAATGACAATGATGTTGTAGATCAGTTGTACATGTTGGCCAAGACACCATCTTCGACTATAACGACTTTCCAAGGGTACGAGATAAATGGGAATACATTTTACACGATCGCCCAAGATAAAAAGAGCACCAACCAAAACAGTGGTGTCCGCTTTGATGCGCAACCGAGAATGGGCAAGAGGTCACATATTATGGTTACATAGAGGAGATATGGGAACTTGACTATGGACCCTCCTTTAAGGTCCCTTTGTTCCGGTGCAAATGGTTCAAGCTAACAGGAGGTGGGGTAAAGGTGGACCAGCAATACGGAATGACAATGGTGGATTTTAACAATCTTGGTTACCTTGACGAACCATTCGTCCTAGCGAAAGATGTCGCTCAGGTTTTCTATGTGAAGGACATGAGTAGCAAACCGAGGAAGCGGAAAGATAAGAAAAGCGATCGATTACATCATGCGATGATCCAAAGCGCCACATTGTTCTTTCAGGGAAAAGAAACATCGTGGGAGTGGAGGACAAGACAGACATGTCAAAAGATTATAATATGTTTGCTGAAATTCCGCCCTTCAAAGTGAACACCGACCCAAGCATTAAGTTAAATGATGAGGATGCTCCATGGATACGGCACAATCGTAAGCAAGCAGGGACACAAGGGAAGAAAAATGATGTGTAATAATTTATTGTACCAAACTTTGTTGAATGGATCATGTGAATTATATTACCCGTGATGTGTTTGGTGTCCATTTTGAATGATTCGAGATACCACTGATGATACATGAAATTTGGAGTGATTTAGTCATACTCCTGCCTAGGCGTATAATATGCATACTCGTAGTCTTCATAGCCGCCGTAAAGTCGTTGTCTTGGTAGTAAATGCCTTCTAAGTTGCCGCCGTCGTAAATCGTCATTTCTTTGTAAATCGCTTCTTTAATAAATTGTCGTCGCGGCGCTAAGTAGCTCGAAGCGAGGGTAAGCCTTGATGAGGATATCGCCGGCCGTGATGTAGTCCATGACGCTCTGCAGAGTCCGGCCATACCACCATAGCCGACGGCCGGCCTCGTGGAAGTTCCCAGGAGGCAGACCGTCCTCCTCATACCTGGCGAGCGCCCTCTCACGCCCTGAATTTTTTGATATATTATTTGTATTTTTAACATATTGAATTGAATTAGTTTTATTTTTGACATATTATTTGTATTTGCCTCGTAGGGTTTGGAGACGGTTCGTAGATACAAAGGACGTAGAACTTTATATGCATTAAATTATGTATGGAAACTTGTTCAAAATTGTATATGGTCATCCGATGATATTGAATATATATTGTATATTCCTCTTGAATTCTTTTTGGTTCTAATTTCAAATTTGTTTGAAATTGTACATTCATATGCATGTATGTAGTACCGTAGAATATGTGAAACTCCTTCAAAATTAAAATAAAGCACAAAAGAAATAAAACAATACAAATTAAACAGAAAACAATACAAATTAAAAAGAAAACAATACAAATTAAACAGAAAACAGGTTTGGGGGGGGGGCTAAAACCCTAAACCTGCGGCGGCCTTTAGTCGCGGTTGGCCAGACCAACCGCGACTAAAATGAAAATGTGAGCATAAAAACCCGCCAAAAACCCTTTAGTCGCGGTTGGGCAGGCGACCAGCGACTAAAGGGTACCTTTAATCATGGTCTCGCCAACCGCGACTAAAGGCGGAGAGCATAAAAAACCATAAAAACCCTTTAGTCGCGGTTGGGCGGGCGACCCGCGACTAAAGGGTACCTAATCATGGGTCTCGTGCCAACCGCGACTAAAGGGGGGCTATAAATACAAGGCTCGATTCTCGTCTTCTCCGATTCCGATTCTCGCTTTGTTCGTCTCTGCGCGCCCTCGCGCCGCCCGCCGTCGCCCTCGCCCTCGGCGCCGCCCGCCGTCGCCCTCGCCCTCGGCGCCGCCCGCCGTCGCCCTCGCCTACAGCAGCGCCCGGCCCGCCTCGATCTTGCCGCCTCGCTTCGCCCGCCCTCAATGCCGCCGGCCTCCTCGCCCACAGCGCAGCCGCCTCGCTTCGCCCGCCCTCGACTCAACCTGGTAGTGCATCCGGCCAAGGCCACCTCCGGCTACTTCCTGTAAACCAAAAACAAATAGGAGGGGGGGGTGGCTTGGGAAGGGGCAACGGGAGCGGGCGAGGCGGACTCGGCGGGCGGGCGGAGTGAAATCCCTCGAGCGGGACTCGAGGCGGCGGCGTCTTGTGCGAGGGAGAGGAGGCGGGCGCTGGGCCTGGGCCTGGCTGGCTGGGCCTCGGTCGAAGCGGCCTTTTTTTTTTAAAATTAAAACAAAAAGAAATAAATAAAATATCAAACGAACTCCGATTTAAATAAAACAAATTTTCCCCGACTCCTAAAAATGAGTCGAACAAAATGAACTTTTAAAAACTGCAACATGCATAAAAATCTTAAATGCTCATTTTTGCCTAAGCAAAATAAATGTTTCGAAAACCAAATTTGATTTATTTATAATATCTTCGTTTTCCTAAATGTTGGGAAAGTCATATTATTCCCTCTCTTGAGATTTTTATAGGAAAACTTTATGAAGATAATTTTAAATAAATCCAATGATCCTATTTCCAAAATTTGAGAAATCCCAAATATGAAAATAATGAAACTTCCAACTCTCTCCGAGGGTCCTTGAGTTGCGTGAAATTTCCTAGGATCGGAAAATGCGAGAAAATATGATATGCATGATGATCTAATGTATAACATTCCAAATTGAAAACCAAAAACAAATTGTATTTTTTACCAAACATTGACAAATGTTTAATTGCTTACAAAGTTTCTTCACAAAATGACATTCGTGAAGGCGTGGTTGTCTGTTGTCCTCGCCTCCCTCTCCGTGTGTGTTGTCCTCGCCTCCCTCTCCGTGGCCTTGCCGTAAATGCCGCCCGTCTCGCGCTCTGCGACACCCTCTCCCACCCCTTCCTCGCCCCTCCTTTTGCCACCGCCCTTACGCCACCGCCACCGCCACCGCCCCTTCTTCACTTAATTAATTTGTTTTTACTACATGTTTTCAGGATGACATAATGGCGGACGATAGAGCTGACCCGATTATGGACAACTATGATCCGGACGGTGAAGCACATATGTTCGGCATCATAAACGGCGATATTCTATATGTGCCGACCGGAGAAGAAGAAGATGATATCTCTTCTTATCTGAACCTTGACGGTGAAGATGAAGGCGCCGTCGACAAGATGATGCCGAACAAGCGTCGATAAACAGCGATCTTCAAATGGAAGTAGCAACCACCTCCGGCGCCGAGGTATATATATACGTTGAGCCTCCGGTGATACAAACTAACCGATTTGAATAAATATGTGTGTACTAACGCAGCGACTCTCTTTCTTATTTTAGCCCTCGGCGGATCGTCGAAACAATCGAGTGCGTCGTCAAAGCGTGGCGCAACCAAGACGATGAAACAAGGAGAAACATGCACCATCGAGGTTGTCGACAAGGCAACCGGCAGTCAGCTGGAGCCCCGCAAGAACGCCACCAAGTTTGTCACCAATGCGGAGCCATTGTTAGAGACAACGTCTCGATCACCGTCCAGAGTGGAATGAGCCAAAGAAGGCACGAATTGATGGTTTCACTTTTGTCGATAAGAGAACAAAAAAGATTGCTTCAAGAAGCTTATGGAACATTTCGTTCTACCTCCGGAATACAACAAATTCGATGAGGAGGGTAACAAGATTGAGGAAAACAAGGAGAGGAGGAGGCTAGTCAAACAGTTCGCTCTTCATAAGATGGCCGGCGCATTCAGGAAATTCAAGCAAAATCTAGCCCATGACTTTGTCAAGCAGAACAAGACTCGATTTCAAAGGACAATATGAGAAACTGAAACATGATTGGCCAGAATTTGTGAAGCAAAAGAAATCAGAGCAGTTCATTCAAATATCGAAAAAAATAAGGAAAATGCGGCTAAGAAGGAGTACAATCATGTTATGGGGCCAGGAGGGTATCGCATTTGGGTGCCTAGGTTGGAGAAGATGGAGAACGAGCTGAGGCGCGAGGAATCCGTCCAGTGCGGAGGATGGGACCCAAGGGCCAAAAGCTGGTGAAATGCGGGCATGGGGAGCAGCTGAACCCGGAGGCAGGGAGTGTGTTTACGGGGCAAATTAATTAAACCCACCCAAGCCCTTATTGACGCAATGAAGGATGCTCAACAGGGGAAGATCAAGTTCAACAGAGAGAGCAGCGGCGACAAAAGCCCTCGGGAATCCTGAACACGGAGGGCGGTACGAGGCATGGGGCACATTCCGTGGAAAATAGGGTTCCCCGAGCGATGACCCGTCTGATTCTGAAGCCGTAAGAGAAAGATGGATCGGGAATCAGATGTTGTGGCGCGGTTGGCATCGGAAATGGATGTGATGAAGAAAACCATGAGTGTACTAGTAGCGAAAGAGATGCAGCTCGGGTGCGGCATGAAGATCATCCGGCGGATCTCGGAAGCCAGCAGCGGAGAAGCAGCGTGGCTTCCACGGAGGCCCCACCGGCTGGTGCAGATGCACCGACGATCGAAATTACTACACCGGAGCCTCTGGTGGTCGAAATTACTGCACGGAGCCTCACGGTGGTCGAAATTACTGCACCGGAGCCTCCTCGCTACCCGTGGGCGATATAAAGGAGATGAAAGAATGTCATCTGTATTATCCTATCGGGAACATGTCCATGAAGGTAGCCATCGGCAGTGCTTTACCATGTTTACAGAGCACTCCACCACAACAACCCCATTCAAGATGGCTATGCTCGTGTCACGGTGGAGGACATAGTCCAAGGGTTTGAGGACACGAGATTGACATTGCTACACCTGAAGGGAGAAAAGACTTGGAGATGTCAAGCGCCATTTCATTCTATGGCAAAAGAAGTTTATCAAGTTTCGAGCGTGGCGCCAAGGACAACAAGTCCACCCCTACGGTGGTGGTGGTGGCGATGGCGGTGGTGGTGGTGGTGGTGGTGGTGGCGGTTCACCTACACCTCCGTCCACGTCGGCCGCCGCCCCGATCCTAACGTCCGTGGGTGATCAGCCGCCGCCCCGATCCTCGTCCGGCGGGTGATCGACGCCGCCCCAATCCACCTCCGGCAAAGCGAAGCAGTCCTGGATTATTAACCCGGACCCTTATGTACCTAAGACCACAAAGGTACCGGAGCCATCATCAAGCCTCTCCCCACAAGGCCTTGGGAGCGTAGTGCCGAGGAAGTCGGCCAGCTGACGCGGCTGCTGATTTGGAGAAATGGAAGGCGGACTGCAAGAAGAAAAGAGAGCCCGAGCCCAAGCGGTATTTTACGATGAGCAAAAGAAGTGGGCTAAGTCATTTTTGAGCACACCGTCCCAAGCCGTGAAGAATCTGCCTAACGACTATGCACGTGAACTTGGCAGGCAGGCACTCATGTTCAAGGAGAACAAAGAGGCGGGAGAAGGCCGAAAGTAAAATAAGCGGGAAACAAGTTGCCCAGCTCGGGGAACAAAGTAAACAATCGATTGCCCGCTTATAGTGGAAGCCTTCCGTCCGGATGCCCCGAGATCATACAAGCTGCGGCCTGAGGATTAGTATGTGAGTGCGGAGAACAAGCGGCCAACTTAGGTATTACTCTTCGTGAAATGTTAGGCCTTGATGAGGCGCGATGAAGGAGGTAGTAATTACATATGTCAAGAATGGGCCTCTCGTCCGAGCCTGCTTGAGAAAAGGATCTACCTCCACAAATGAAAGGTCTGCTGAAATGGTACAAGGGTTACATAAAAATAAAAACGCCAAAGAATATATTTATGCGGAAGTTAGACATGAGCATCACTTCAAACATTACTATGTACAAATTGAACTGAGTGAACTGTTCCAGCTTTTCAATCTGCGCGAGCTCGACAAATCTATCATCGGTTGCTACGTTACGTAAGTGATTTATTAATTTCTACCCCATCTCGTTCATATTGCCTGCACTATATATATGTCCTAACTATATTGTTGTGTCCGCTATTATACATGCAGAATGAAGATTAAGGAATGCGAGTAAGGAACATCCATGATGTTGGGTTCATTGACCCACACATCGTTAATGGACATGTGTTGGGCGTCACCCCGCCGACGTGGAGGCGGACACTGGCGATTTCTTACAAAGCAGGAACTCAAAAGTGATATTCTATTTCCTTACCATTTTGGGTGAGTGTTTCTGTCTTGAGCACATTCTCTTTTGTTTACTCCATGCATGGTATGTGGCGGCTAATCGATGAGTTATGCATGACGTCTTGTGCATGTATCGTGTCCATGAGTTCCACCGGATTCTGCTAGTAATTAAAGTTAACACCTCGTAATGTCTCGTCCACGACTCTCTGAATATGGATCCAAAGCTTTGGGGCGGCATGAGAAGAATGCTGCAGAAGTAATTATTTTCATTCATTTGCGCTCTATATCGATCGGCCTATTTCGTTCATTTCCTAATATCAAGTAACTAATAACTCTCTTGTTCATTTAATTTTCTTTGCCTCGTAGGGTTTGGAGACGGTTCGTAGATACAAAGGTCGGTGAATTCAAAAAGAGCTAGAATTCAAAAGGTCAAAGCCTAAGAATCTTGGGGATATTCAGCCACGGAGACCAATCTATGTGGATACTATGTACGTGAGATGATCCGGAGATACACCTCTGGCGGGTTCCGAGTGATACCAATGCTCGGAGGAATAACCTCCGGATGATGCTTAGTCCGTAAGCTCGCTTCCGACCACTTCAAGAGGAACTAATTTGGATGGTTCAGCAGGGAAGTCCTCCATCCTAAAGGAGAACACTATTACGAGGACGTAGAACTTTATATGCATTAAATCATGTATGGAAACTTGTTCAAAATTGTATATGGTCATCCGATGATATTGAATATATATTGTATATTCCTCTTGAATTCTTTTTGGTTCTAATTTCAAATTTATTTGAAATTGTACATTCATATGCATGTATGTAGTACCGTAGAATATATGAAACTCCTTCAAAATTAAAATAAAGCACCAATGACATAAAACAATACATATTAAGCAGATAACAGGGTTAGGGGGGGCTAAAACCCTAAACACATGGCGGCCTTTAGTCGCGGTTGGCAGAAGAACCGCGACTAAAGGTCCTCCGCCTGACAACCGCTGGCGCCCACGTGGACGGGCCGTTAGTCGCGGTTCTTAAGCAGCCGCGACTAAAGGTGGGGGGCATTAGTCGCGCTTATTTGGTCGCGGTTTCCCAACCGCGACTAATGGCAGTTGCGAACCGCGACCAAAGGCCTTTTTTCCACCAGTGAGAGTATTTCCCAGGGTAAGTTGGGAAACTATTTTACCATGGGCTCTTTTGGTTGGACCCGAAAATTTGCGCCTAAAGCATAGGAACAGAAGGAGTAACATCAAAGGAATACAAACACAATATGCACATACCCGTCCGGTTGCATGGTTTACCAGATGGGATGTCCCCATCAACTTTTATGATCAACACTTGCATCCTCTTCAACATTGGGAGCCCTTGGCTTAGGTGGAGACTATGGTTCAGGCCTAAGCCATAGGCTCAAGTATCTTTGAGTGCCACCAACTTCTTGCTTGCTTTAAGCTCATTTCCTTTATAATGGGTTCTCGTGTTTCCAAGGTATCTGTCAGAGGGGGCAAAAATCCAGGCTGCAGTGACGTTTGAGCCATGTCTGGAAGTACCCCTGGGGGTCATGTCTGGAAGTACCCCTGGGGGTCATAGAGCTGTTGCGTGAGTGGGGACACACTCGCTTGACGCGTCACCTCCTGCGGACACAAAAGCACACCACCTCCTTCCCCGACAAAAGACGGGTTTCTCCTCTGAGTCCATGAGAGGTGATCTCCCGTCACTTGTTGCCTTTGCTATCGGTAGATGAAGCCCCCCCCCCTCGCGCCAAGGGTGAGTATTCCACGGGAGGTTGTGTCGATGAAAACAGTGCCTCTCTGAAGCCCTCCTCATTGAAGAGGCCCTTGCGGTGCTTCCTGGGGGTCTTCATTGGGCCAAGACACTGCATGTGCCAAGCGAGAGGACCACTCCTCACACGACTCGCTCCTCCACTAGAACCCCCCTTTCTCCTAGGGATGAATGCTCGTGGTCGAGAAGAACGACGGGGAGGATGGACTGGAGACACAAATGGCGAGTCGAAGTTGAGGATCCCCCGAGAATGTGTGTGGAGTGTGGCATCATATAGAAGACTCCCAAGAAGAACCAGCTCCACCTTCCCCCTCAATGAAGATCTCCGCTCATCCATAACCTGGCCTCAACCTCGGGATCTAGGGTATCCAGAGTGGGAAGATCCTTCGTCCTTTTCTTCTATGGCCACATGAATCACTCGGAGTATATACATGAAAAGCCTATCCTTTTTTTATTGGATTTTTTCGGCATGATCGCAGAGCACTACTCACGAAACAGAGATGGAACATTAGTAGATTGAATCTTTGGGACCTAGCAGGAGGGAGAACTCACCGCCGTTCTTCGTCAAGATCATCACCACGACATTCCGTTTGACTATTTGTGGTAGTAGTTATGTGGTAAACCTCTCTCTTTGTTTTGTCATGTCTAGATCATATGAAATACTTATCATAATTATGATCACCTATATAATTCTTGTGGTGAATCTTTTGATATAGATGAATAATTCCATTATAGTAGGTATATTAGATCCCCATTTGATTAGTCTAATCACTGAGCAGTTTAGATGAAAGAACAGTAGTGGGAAGAATGTGCATAAGATGGTATGGAGTCTGGAGTGGACCACTATTTGCGAATTATTACTAATGGCAAAATATAGGTAAAGTCTGGATTTGCCTCACTAATGGAGAAAAGATTTGACATGTTTAAGGTTCTTCCCATTGGCCACAAGATGAAAGTTAATTAGCATTTTTTTGTGCTAACAGAAATGGCGTCCGCTCCGAGCATTTCATTAAGGTAGGAAAATAACAAAAAAGAGTACAAGAATTGTTTACATGAAGCCAAGAAAAAAAAACGAAAAGAAAAGAAGACATAAACCTTAAAGTACATAGCATTATTGTCCCCTTGATAGACATAAGTGCAGTAGGTCATTTTCTTTCACTAGTCCCATCTGGAGCCACAAAGTCAGTTAAATTTAAGACAAAAAACAAACCGCAGTTTCCACGTTTACCATCAAATGGTTCCAACAGTGGCGGAGCTACGTGCAAGCAAAATCAGGCCATGGTCCGCCCAACTTTGCTGCAAAAAGAGTAGGCCTAAGGGTAAATCTAGGCAGTGTTTGCAAGAAAATTTTGGCAGCCTTTAGCTTGGCCCGCCCAGGACTTTGATTCTAGCTCCGTCAGTGGTTCCAAACACTTACACTAGTAGAAAAAGGGGCTTTGGTTCAGCCAGAAAAGAGCATTAATTCCGGTTGCATTACGGACCGGGACTAATGTGAGCATTAGTCCCGGTTCAAGCGGCGAGGGCACCGTACATGCATTACTCCCGGTTCAAATGGGACCTTCAGTCCCGGTTGGTGCCACGAACCAGTACTAAAGGGTGCGATGCCCTTTAGTACCGGTTTCGTGCCACGAACCGGTACTAATGATGCAATTTACAAAAATTACCCCCCCCCCCCCCCCCCGTGTATCGCCTTTTCAGTTTTGTAAAAACCAAAAGAAAATGATAAAAACTTCAAAAGTTAAAATCCTTCGAGATGTAGTTATGTTACCACATCTACTAGTTAGGAAAATTTAAAAACTTAAATTTGGACATATTTTGCAAAAAGTGTAGGGAAAATGTAAAACGACTATAACTTTTGCATACGATGTTAGAAAAAACGTATAATATATCAAAATGTTCAGCATGAAAATCCGCATCCGATTTTGATAGCCTACGGTCTGTTTGCAAATTTTTAGAATCCTCAAATTCCAAAAGGAAAAAAGTTATGCTCAAATTTTAGTTTTTTTAAAATTTTCGCTAAATCTGGTTAAACTATGGTCAAACTACTTATTCAAGAAGTATTAGTGTTACTAAATAATTATTCAAGAATATTAGTGTTACTAAATAATTATTTCAGTTTTTTTAATTTTGGTCAAATCTGGTCAAACTTTGGTCAAACTACTTATTCAAGAAATATTAGTGTTACTAAATAATTATTGTTTTTTAGAACAGTAGTTTCAAACTCAAACAGTGAAATGTGTGACTTCATGCTCAAGCTAAACTCCTGAGGGTTAATAGGATTGACATCTTACTATTGTCAGGAAAACAACAAGTGCAGACTTGGAAACGAGGAAGAATAGAACCCGGAAGTTAAGCGTGCTCAGGCTGGGGGAGTGAGAGGATGGGTGACCGTTCGAAAAGTTAGATGATTTGAAATGATTAAGGGTGATTAGAGATTAAATTGAGCAGTGATGAGGGGTGATTAGAGATTAAAGGTTAACATAAATTCAGAAATTTGAAAATCGAAAAAATATTTCAAAAATAAATTAGAAAATCCTTTAGTACTGGTTGGTGTTACCAACCGGGACGTCCCGGTTCGTATAAGAACCGGGACTAAAGAGGGGACCTTTAGTAATGACCCTTTAGTCCCGGTTCCAGAACCGGGATTAAAGGCCCTCTAAAACCGGGACAAAAGGCCCTTTTTCTACTAGTATTATAGTTCAAACAGAAATCAATCTTAGAAAAACACATCATGTCAACAAAATCTTTGTGAGTTAAGTAAGCATTCCATGGTTGCATAATGCGAAAACCAGCCCACAACACAACCAAACACATGGCATGCAATCAGCACAAAACGCAACAGCTATCAACTAGCCAACCATTTGCTATTTTAACCCATACCAAACAATAACCAGCGAAGCAGCCAACCAAGCATCGGCCAGCCGGCCAGATGGAATACAGCCAGAAACCTGTAGAGACCTTCAACTCCCAAGTCTGTAATCTCTAACTCCAAAAACTCCTATATAAAAACCCCAAATGATCTCACCTCCTCCACCCAATATCACAAGCTTGGCAGCACCTTCAGTTCTCTCACAGCACCAGAGCAATCTTTGCTATCTCATTGCAGCAGCATCCGTCGAGGAGCAAGCAAATGACACCGACTCTCAAGCTCAGGATCCTCACCGTGGCTGCCGCCGCCGCCTTGGTCGGCACAGCCTCCGCGGAGGACGGACCGGCTCCCGCACCGACCTCCAGCACGTCGGCTGCCGCCCCAGCTGTTGCCAGGGCGTCCCTGATCACGCTTGTCTTCAGCTACTTCTTCTGAGGCCATGGACTTTATATCAAAATTATTTGGGCCGGGCCCATGACTTTTTTCTATCAAAATTAATAACTTTTTTAAAATCCATAAACGCTTGGGCCGACAAGAGTAGGGGATTGGCCGGGTCAAGCTCTCTCATATCCATGCCCGAATATTTAGCGGGCGTACAGTCTGCACACGATCCTAGACCCATGCCAGAACCGGACGGTGACCTGACCCAATTGGGCACCCGTCGGGTCTAATATTTTAATTCATTTTTATTTTGCCTAACTGTCTGCATGTCTTGCGTTTAGCATTCTTTTGTACTTTGCCGATGCCCTTGTTTGTCTCCTTCATAGCACAACCCAGCCCGCCGTGCCCTCAAGCAAGCAAGGTGGGACTAATAAGCCAATCATATGTTCATTTTGTTGCCAACCACGTACAACACACGCCTCGTGCATGACCTTTGGTCGCTGGGGAGTAAATTGCACAAAACCACCACTTTGAAGGTAAGGTTTGCGAAAACCACTACAATACATTTTTTTTGCAGAAAACACCGTGTCTTCTGTAATCTTTTTGCAGAAAGCACTGATCGGCGGATCGGGGTCAGTTAAGCTTGTTTATGACAGGCGGGGCCCGTTTTTTGCGCACGTGGCACCGTCGGCCGTCCCGACAACCGTTAGACGGCGTTTGACGGCGCCGTATGCCTCCATCCCCCATCTGTTTGTTTCTCCCCCTCTTCTCCTGTCGCCGCTCTTTCCCCTCCTCGTGTCTGCCTTCTTCCCCACTCTCCTGCCGCTCTCTCCCCTCCTCTCGTCGCGTAGGCAGATGGCTACTCCGGCGAAAGCAAGCGGTGTTGGCGGCGGCAGTCCTCCCGGCAGTGGCGCAGGTGACGCGGATCCCGACCCAGGCGGTGGGCTCTGCGGGAGCTCGAACCCTAGCAAGGCGACGCGAGATGCGGAGGTGGAGTATTCGGTGGAATACGCGCGGCTAGATCTTTCGCCGCGGCGGTGAAGGCGAATCCCAATGGAAGCCACCACATCGCGTCATCCTTCGGCGGTGTATAGTGAGATCCCCTTCCCTTATCCATTCTTCTGTGAACTTATCTGACCCGTTTCTAGGGCTAGGGTTAGTGTGTAGTGATATCCCTTCCCCATCTCCATTGCCTATTGTTGGCCCTATGATTGTTATTGCGATGATTTCTTTCTGAAATTAACTCATTATGTATAAATTAGCTGTTCTGTGTGTCTTATTTAGTTGAAATAAGCTATGGTTTATAAGCAGTAGATCTTAATGAACCAAGCTAGGGTTATTGCAGTTTTTTGCTTTGTACTACATTGGTTATTTAAGCAACCCAAAGCTATGTATTGATGTTGTCCTGCTTTTTCGTAAGTGTTATAATTGAACACTTATACACCACTATGTTTCTTTATAAATTTGCAGTCTGGATGATGAGGTTTGGGAATTGAGGGTGCATTTTCATGACAGAGATAATCTTGAGAGAACTATGATGTTGTCAGACATCACATTTTACAATCTAGTTGCACTGATAGAGACTGAAGGATATGGGGTGAGGGATTACATGTACTATGTGAAGGATCCTGGCCTAGGGATAGAAGGAATGCAAGAAATAGAGGATGATGACATCTTTGGAGGAAATTCTAGACCACATAGTGCAATGACGAGAAGATTTTCAATGTGACAGTTGTTAGGGCCAGTTTCCCCAAACCTGCACATATAAATTGCAGTGCTAATGTTATTGAGCAACAGATCCCTCTGCAGGAAATTGGAGAGCCCCAAGTGTATCAGGTAGATGAAGAAGGAGTGTTGTTCAATGCACATCCTAGTTCAGTTTCAAACATAGCAACAGTAGTACCAGTAGAAGAACCAAGACCAATACAGTTTCAAACACAACAGAGCACAAACAATTCAGAGGAGCAACTGCAAATAGAAAAAGTTATGGATGAGAGAAGGAGAAAGGAAATTGCAATGTTCACTAGTAGAAAACAGGGCTTTCGTCCAGGCCAGTTTAGCCCATTAGTCCCGGTTCAATCCAGAACCGGGACCAATGGAAACTATTTGCCCTAGTTCGTGAGCCCAGGGCGGCCGGGCCACGTGGGCCATTGGTCCCGATTCGTCCGGACCTTTTGGTCCCAGTTGGTGGGACGAACCGGGACCAATGGTCTGGCTCCTGGCCCACCACTATTGGTCCCGGTTGGTGGCATGAACCGGGACCAAAGGCTTCCTTTAGTCCGGCTCATGCCACCAACCGGGGCTAATGGTGCTGCCTATATATAGCCCCTCGGCAAGAAGCGAGCACACTTTGCCTGTTTTTTCCGGCCGAGGCGGAGAGGGCTTGGTGGTGCTCTAGCTCACCTCCTATGCACACAAGGTGTTCGATGGAATGCCGAGCCACACTACTTAAGGTTTCTCCTCTCCAAGCTCGACCGCCAAGCTCCATTTTCCTCAATATTTATCTAGGTTTAGCGGTCCGTCACGCCCGTCCCGTCTTCATCGCCGTCGATCACGCGCCGATCTCATCATGGCACCACCGTGGTGAGCCTCTGTTCTTATCTTCTTTACGAAAGGAAAAATATTATTACTTGTTTGTTTAGATAGATACTTGTATTATTTTCTTACTTTTATTATTGCATCTTATATAGTGCGATGGTTTTGGTATCCGCCCGTCACATCTATGATTCGGATGTGGTATATATTATCTTTTCATAACTATTGGTTCATTTATTGTTTATCAAAATTATGCCGACCAACGTGACATAGATTTTATTTATCTAGGAGGTTGTTGAACCGGAAATTCCAACTGACCCTATTGTCGAGAGGTTAAATTTAGTTGAAGAAGAAAACAATTTCTTGAAGGAAAAAATAAAAGAACTTGAGGAGGAGAATTGGAGTTGCATGTTGCGGATGTCGTCGATGATCACAAGATCAAGATGGATGCAATGCGCTTGAAGATGAGAAAGATTAGAAAATATGCCATTCATACCGAGGCTTGGTATCATTATGCCGTTGGATCAGTTGTTACCTTGGTTGCGATTATGATCGCATGTTTTTCGCATTGAAATGTTTTACATAGTTTCAATGTATGGTTTAATTAATTTAGATGCTCTGCGAGCTTTATGTTGTTAGATGAGAACTATGTATGTACTTTGGTTTTTATGTGATGATGAACTTCTATTAATTTGGTCACTTAATTATCTATTCATGATGTTCTGTAATGATTTTTGACACACTTAATTATATATAATGCACGCAGATGAACCGGCAATGGATGTACGGTGACAGACACACCTCCGAGTACATGAAGGGCGTGCATCATGATTTTCTCGAAGTGGCTGAGGCAAACAAGAAGAATGATTTTATGTGTTGTCCATGCCCTATATGTGGGAATACGAAGTCTTACTCTGACCGGAAAATCCTTCACACCCACCTGCTTTACAAGGGTTTCATGCCACACTATAATGTTTGGACGAGGCACGGAGAAATAGGGGTTATGATGGAAGACGGCGAGGAAGAAGAGTACGATGACAACTATGTGCCCCTAAATACGGTGATGCTCTTGAACATCAAGATGCACCAGACGATGTGCACGATGGTGCTTTGGAGCAGTGGCTGCTGAAGATCAAGAGGAACAGACGATGTGCCCGATGATGATGATCTCCGCGGGTCATTGTCGATGCAAGGACACAATGCGAAAGTCAAAAGGAGAAGCTGAAGTTCGATCGCATGTTAGAGGATCACAAAAAGGGTTGTACCCCAATTGCGAAGATGGCAACACAAAGCTCGGTACCGGTACTCGAATTGCTGCGGTGGAAGGTAGAGAATCTTGTGCACGATAAAGGATTTGAGAAGCTCTGAAAATAATGAAGAAGAATCTTCCAAAGGATAACGAATTGCCCGACAAGACATACGCAGCAAAGAAGGTCGTATGCCCTCTAGGATTGGAGGTGGAGAAGATACATGCATGCCCTAATGATTGCATCCTCTACCGTGGTGCCTACAAGGATCTGAACGCATGCCCGGTATGCGGTGCATTGCGGTATAAGATCAGACGAGATGACCACAGTGATGTTGACGGCGAGCCTCCGGGAAGAGGGTTCCTGCGAAGGTGATGTGGTATGCTCCTATAATACCACGGTTGAAACGTCTATTCAGAAACGGAGAGCATGCCAAGTTGATGCGATGCCACAGTGAGGACCGTAAGAAAGACGAGAAGTTGAGAGTGTTGGGGAACGTAGTAATTTCAAAAAAATTCCTACGCACACGCAAGATCATGGTGATGCATAGCAACGAGAGGGGAGAGTGTTGTCTACGTACCCTCGTGGGCGAAGCGGAAGCGATCTGGCGTAGAGGAAGTAGTCGACGTTCTCCTCGCGATCCAACCGATCCAGCGCCGTTACTCCGGCGCCTCCGAGTTCTTGGCACACGTTCAGCTCGGTGGCGCTCCTCAGCTCCGATCCGGCAAAGCTCCGGGGAGAGAGTTCCGTCGGACGACGGCGTGGTGGCGATCTTGATGTTCTACCGGCGAGGGCTTCGCCTAAGCACCGCTTCTGATATGACCGAGGTGGAATATGGTGGAGGGGCACTTGACACGGCTAAGAGATCCAAGAGATCAATTGTTGTGTCTTTGGTGCTAGCCCTGCCCTCTATTTATATGTTGAGCCCGGGGTAGAAACTTGGAGCAAAAGCCTCCTCAAAGTCGGTTTTGCCCGAAAGGCAAGAGTCCCACTCGGACTCCAGGACCAAACGCCACAATCCTTGGCGTCTGGCCCAGACGCCATGGGCCTCGGCGTCTGGCCCAGGGCCAGACGCCAGGGTTTCTGGCGTTTGGCCTCCGCAAAACTCCTTTTGCACCGACCTAAAGCCTCATGGGCTTGACCCCTTGGCCTAAACATATCATCCAATATATGAATCTTTACGTCTCGACCATTTCGAGACTCCTCGTCATGTCCCCGATCTCATCCGGGACTCCAAACTCCTTCGGTACATCAAAACATGCAAACTCATAATATAAGCATCGCCGAAACCTTAAGCGTGCGGACCCTACGGTTCGAGAACAATGTAGACATGACCGAGACACGTCTCGGTCAATAACCAATAAGCGGGACACGGATGCCCATATTGGCTCCTACATATTCTACGAAGATCTTTATCGGTCGGACCGCATAACAACATACGTTGTTCCCTTTGTCATCGGTATGTTACTTGCCCGAGATTCGATCGTCGGTATCCAATACCTAGTTCAATCTCGTTCTTGGCAAGTCTCTTTACTCGTTCCGTAATACATCATCTCACAGCTAACTCATTAGTTGTAATGCTTGCAAGGCTTAGTGATGTGTATTACCGAGAGGGCCCAGAGATACCTCTCCGAGCAATCGGAGTGACAAATCCTAATCTCGAAATACGCCAACCCAACATACGCCTTTGGAGACACCTGTAGTACTCCTTTATAATCACCCGATTCACGTTGTGACGTTTGGTAGTACCAAAAGTGTTCCTCCGATGGCAGGAGTTGCATATTCTCATAGTTATAGGAACATGCATAAGTCATGGATAAAAGCAATAGCAACATACTAAGCGATCGGGTGCTAAGCTAATGGAATGGGTCATGTCAATCAGATCATTCAACCAATGATGTGACCTTGTTAATCAAATGACAACCCCTTTGTCTATGGTTAGGAAACATAACCATCTTTGATTAATAAGCTAGTCTAGTAGAGGCATACTAGTGACACTCTGTTTGTCTATGTATTCACACATGTATTATGTTTCCGGTTAATACAATTCTAGCATGAACAATAAACATTTATCATGAAATAAGGAAATAAATAATAACTTTATTATTGCCTCTAGGGCATATTTCCTTGATCTCCCACTTGCACTAGAGTCAATAATCTAGATCACATCACCATGTGATTAACATCGATAGTTCACATCATCATGTGATTAACACCCATAGTTCACATCGCCATGTGACCAACACCCAAAGGGTTTACTAGATTCAGTAATCTAGTTCACATCGCTATGTGATTAACACCCAAAGAGTACTAAGGTGTGATCATGTTTTGCTTGTGAGAGAATCTTAGTCAACGGGTCTTTCATATTCAGATCCGTTATGTATTTTGCAATTTTCTATGTCTACAATGCTCGCGGAGCTACTCTAGCTAATTGCTCCCACTTTCAATATGTATCTAGATCGAGACTTAGAGTCATCGGATCGGTGTCAAAACTTGCAACGACGTAACCCTTTACTGATTTAACCTTTGTCACTTCCATAATCGAGAAACATATCCTTATTCCACTAAGGATAATTTTGACCGCTGTCGATGATCTACTCCTAGATCACTATTGTACTCCTTGCCAAACTTCAGTGTAGGGCATACAATAGATCTGGTACCTGACATGGCATACTTTATAGAACCTATGGCCAAGGCATAGGGAATGACTTTCATTCTCTTTCTATCTTCTGCCGTGGTCGGGTTTTGAGTCTTACTCAATTTCACACCTTGTAACACGAGGCAAGAACTCTTTCTTTGACTGTTCCATTTTGAACTACTTCAAAATCTTGTCAAGGTATGTACTCATTGAAAAAAAAACTTATCAAGCGTCTTGATCTATCTCTATAGATCTTGATGCTCAATATGTAAGCAGCTTCACCGAGGTCTTTCTTTGAAAAACTCCTTTCAAACACTCCTTTATGCTTTGCAGAATAATTCTACATTATTTCCGATCTACAATATGTCATTCACATATACTTATCAGAAATGTTGTAGTGCTCCCACTCACTTTCTAGTAATTACAGGCTTCACATGAAGTCTGTATAAAACTATATGCTATGATCAACTTATCAAAGCATGTATTCCAACTCTGAGATGCTTGCACCAGTCCATAGATGGATCCTTTGGAGCTTGCATATTTTGTTAGCACCTTTAGGATTTACAAAACCTTCTGGTTGCATCATATACAACTCTTCTTTAATAAATCCATTAAGGAATGCAGTTTTGTTTATCCATTTGCCAGATTTCATAACATGTGGCAATTGCTAACATGATTCGGACAGAATTAAGCATAGAAACGAGTGAGAAACTATCATAGTAGTCAACATCTTGAACTTGTCGAAAACCTTTTGCGGCAATTCTAGCTTTGTAGACGATAACACTACTATCGGCGTCCGTCTTCCTCTTGAAGATCCATTTATTTTCTATGGTTTGCCGATCATCGGGCAAATCCATCAAAGTCCATACTTTGTTCTCATACATGGATCATATCTCAGATTTCATGGCCTCAAACCATTTTGCGGAATCTGGGCTCATCATCGCTTCCTCATAGTTCGTAGGTTCGTCATGGTCAAGTAACCTGACCTCCGAATGGGATTACCGTACCACTGCAGTGCGGATCTCACTCGTTGACCCACGAGGTTCGGTAGTAACTTGATCCGAAGTTACATGATCATCATCATTAGCGTCCTCACTAATTGGTGTAGTAGTCACAGGAACTGATTTCCGCGATAAACTACTTTCCAATAAGGGAGAAGGTACAATTACCTCATCAAGTTCTACTTTCCTCCCACTCACTTCTTTCGGGAGAAACTCCTTCTCTAGAAAGGATCCATTCTTGGTAACGAATGTCTTGCCTTTCGGATCTGTGATAGAAGGTGTACCCAACATTTTGGGTATCCTATGAAGACACATTTCTCCGATTTGGGTTCGAGCTTATCAGGATGAAACTTTTTTTACATAAGCATCGCAACTCCAAACTTCAAGAAACAACAACTTTGGTTTCTTGCCAAACCACCGATTCATACGGTGTCGTCTCAACGGATTTAGATGGTGCCCTTTTTAACGTGAATGCAGCTGTCTCTAATGCATAGCCCCAAAACTATAACGGTAAATCGGTAAGAAACATCATAGATCGCACCATATCTAGTAAAGTGCGATTACGACGTTCGGACACACCATTGCGTTGTGGTGTTCCGGGTGGCGTGAGTTGCGAAATTATTCCGCATTGTTTCAAATGTAGACCAAACTCGTAACTCAAATATTCGCCTCCACGATCAGATCGTAGAAACTTTATTTTCTTATTACGATGATTTTCAACTTCACTCTGAAATTCTTTGAACTTTTCAAATGTTTCAGACTTATGTTTCATCAAGTAGATATACCCATATCTGCTCAAATCATCTTGTGAAGGTCAGAAAATAACGATACTTGCCACGAGCATCAACACTCATTGAATCGCATACATCGGTATGTATTATTTCCAATAAGTCAGTAGCTTGTTCCATTGTTCCGGAGAACGGAGTTTTTAGTCATCTTGCCCAAAAGGCATGGTTCGCAAGCATCAAATGATTCATAATCAAGTGATTCCAAAAGTCCATCAGCATGGAGTTTTCTTCAAGCGCTTTACACCAATATGACCTAAACGGCAGTGCCACAAATAAGTTGCACTATCATTATTAACTTTGCATCTTTTGGTTTCAATATTATGAATATGTGTATCACTATGATCGAGATCCAATAAACCATTTTCATTGGGTGTGTAACCATATAAGGTTTTATTCATGTAAATGAACAACAACTTATTCTCTTACTTAAATGAATAACCGTATTGCAATAAACATGATCAAATCATATTTATGCTCAACACCAAATAACACTTATTTAGGTTCCACACTAATCCCGAAAGTATAGGGAGTGTGCGATGATGATCATATCAATCTTGGAACTACTTCCAACACTCATCGTCACTTCCCCTTCAACTAGTTTCTGTTCATTCTGCAACTCCCGTTTTAAGTTACTACTCTTAGCAACTGAACCAGTATCAAATACCGAGGGGTTGCTGCGAACACTAGTAAAATACACATCAATAATCTGTATATCAAATATACCTTTGTTCACTTTGCCATCCTTCTTATCCGCCAAATACTTGGGGTAGTTCCGCTTCTAGTGACCAGTTCCATTGCAGCAAAAGCATTTAGTCTCGGGCTTAGGTCCAGACTTGGGCTTCTTCACTCGAGCAGCAACTTGCTTGTCGTTCTTCTTGAAGTTCCCTTCTTTTCCCTTTGCCCTTTTCTTGAAACTAGTGGTCTTGTCAATCATCAACACTTGACGCTCTTTTCTTGATTTCTACCTTCGTCGATTTCAAAGCATCACGAAGAGCTTGGGATTTACTTTTGTTATCCCTTGCATATTATAGTTCATCACGAAGTTCTACTAACTTGGTGATGGTGACTAGAGAATTCTGTCAATCACTATCTTATCTGGAAGATTAACTCCCACTTGATTTCAAGCGATTGAAGTACCCAGACAATCTGAGAACATGCTCACTAGTTGAGCGATTCTCCTCCATCTTTTAGCTATAGAACTTGTTTGGAGACTTCATATCTCTCAACTCGGGTATTTGCTTGAAATATTAACTTCAACTCCTGGAACATCTCATATGGTCCATGACATTCAAAACGTCTTTGAAGTCCCGATTCTAAGCCGTTAAGTATGGTTCACTAAACTATCAAGTAGTCATCATATTGAGCCAGCCAAACATTCATAACGCCCGCATTTGCTCCTCGCAATAGTCCGTCACCTAGCGGTGCATTAAGGACATAATTCTTACAGGCAGCAATGAGGATAAACCTCAGATCGCGGATCCAATCCGCATCATTGCTACTAATATTTTTCAATACAATTTTCTCTAGGAACATATCAAAACAAACATATAAAGGCATAGGGAAGCAACAACGCGAGCTATTGATCTACAACATAATTTGCAAAATTCTACCAGGACTAAGTTCATGATAAATTAAAGTTCAATTAATCATATTACTTAAGAACTCCCACTTAGACAAACATCTCTCTAGTCATCTAAGTGATCACGTGATCCAAATCAACTAAACCATAACCGATCATCACGTGAGATGGAGTAGTTTTCAATGGTGAACATCACTATGTTGATCATATCTACTATATGATTCACGCCGACCTTTCGGTCTCCGTGTTCGAGGCCATATCTGCATATGCTAGGCTCGTCAAGTTTAACCTGAGTATTCGGCGTGTGCAAAACTGGCTTGCACCCGTTGTAGATGGACGAGAGCTTATCACACCCGATCATCACGTGGTGTCCGGGCACGACGAACTTTGGCAACGGTGCATACTCAGGAGAACACTTCTTGATAATTAGTGAGAGATCATCTTAAAATGCTACCGTCAATCAAAGCAAGAATAAGATGTATAAAGGATAAACATCACATGCAATCAATATAAGTGATATGATATGGCCATCATCATCTTGTGCTTGTGATCTCCATCTCCGAAGCACCGTTGTGATCACCATCGTCACCGGTGCGACACCTTGATCTCCATCGTAGCATCGTTGTCGTTTACGCCATCTATTGCTTCTACGACTATCGCTACCGCTTAGTGATAAAGTAAAGCAATTACAGGGCATTTGCATTTCATACAATAAAGCGACAACCATATGGCTCGACCGATTGCCGATAACTTCGGTTACAAAACATGATCATCTCATACAATAAAATATAGCATCACGTCTTGACCATATCACATCACAACATGCCCCGCAAAAACAAGTTAGACGTCCTCTACTGTGTTGCGGCAAATTTGACGTGGCTGCTATGGGCTTAAATAAGAACCAATCTCACCTACGCATCAAGACCACAACGATACTTCCGTCAATTAGACTCCGTTTAACCTTCTCAAGGACCGGGCGAGCCACACTTTCAGTTCAACTAAAGTGAGAGAGACAGACACCCGCCAGCCACCTTTAAGCACGAGTGCTCGTAGCGGTGAAACCAGTCTCGCGTAAGCGTCTGGCGTAATGTCGGTCCGGCCGCTTCATCTCACAATACCGCTGAACCAAAGTATGACATCTTTGGTAGGCAGTATGACTTGTATCGCCCACAACTCACTTGTGTTCTACTCGGGCAAAACATCAAACCATAAAAACCTGGCTCTGATACCACTGTTGGGGAACGTAGTAATTTCAAAAAATTTCCTACGCACACGCAAGATCATGGTGATGCATAGCAACGAGAGGGGAGAGTGTTGTCTACGTACCCTCGTGAGACCAAGCGGAAGCGATCACAACATAGAGGAAGTAGTCAGACGTTCTCCTCGCGATCCAACCGATCCCAGCGCCGTTACTCCGGCGCCTCCGAGTTCTTGGCACACGTTCAGCTCGGTGGCGCTCCTCAGGCTCCGATCCAAGCAAAGCTCGGGAGAGAGAGTTCCACAAGACGACGTGGGCAGGACGATCTTGATGTTCTACCGACGCAGGCTTCGCCTAAGCACCGCCACGATATGACCGAGGTGGAATATGGTGGAGGGGGCACCGACACGGCTAAGAGATCCAAGAGATCAATTGTTGTGTCTTTGGTGCTAGCCCTGCCTCTATTTATATGTTGAGCCGGGGTGAAACTTGGAGCAAAAGCCTCCTCAAAGTCGGTTTTGCCGAAAGGCAAGAGTCCCACTCGGACTCCAGGACCAAACGCCACAATCCTTGGCGTCGCCCAGACGCCATATGGGCCTCGGCGTCTGGCCCAGGCCGACGCGCCTTGGTTTCGACGTTTGGCCTCATAAACTCCTTTTGCACCGACCTAAAGCCTCATGGGCTTGACCCCTTGGCCTAAACATATCATCCAATATATGAATCTTTACGTCTCGACCATTTCGAGACTCCTCGTCATGTCCCCGATCTCATCCGGGACTCCGAACTCCTTCGGTACATCAAAACATGTAAACTCATAATATAAGCATCGCCATCGAAACCTTAAGCGTGCGGACCCTACGGTTCGAGAACAATGTAGACATGACCGAGACACGTCTCGGTCAATAACCAATAGCGGGACCTGGATGCCCATATTGGCTCCTACATATTCTACGAAGATCTTTATCGGTCGGACCGCATAACAACATACGTTGTTCCCTTTGTCATCGGTATGTTACTTGCACGAGATTCGATCGTCGGTATCCCATACCTAGTTCAATCTCGTTACTGGCAAGTCTCTTTACTCGTTCCGTAATACATCATCTCACAGCTAACTCATTAGTTGTAATGCTTGCAAGGCTTAGTGATGTGTATTACCGAGAGGGCCCAGAGATACCTCTCCGACAATCGGAGTGACAAATCCTAATCTCAAATACGCCAACCCAACATCCGCCTTTGGAGACACTGTAGTACTCCTTTATAATCACCCGATTACGTTGTGACGCTTTGGTAGTACCCAAAGTGTTCCTCCGGTAAACGGGAGTTGCATATTCTCATAGTTATAGGAACATGCATAAGTCATGGATAAAAGAAATAGCAACATACTAAGCGATCGGGTGCTAAGCTAATGGAATGGGTCATGTCAATCAGATCATTCAACCAATGATGTGACCTTGTTAATCAAATGACAACCCCTTTGTCTATGGTTAGGAAACATAACCATCTTTGATTAATAAGCTAGTCTAGTAGAGGCATACTAGTGACACTCTGTTTGTCTATGTATTCACACATGTATTATGTTTCCGGTTAATACAATTCTAGCATGAACAATAAACATTTATCATGAAATAAGGAAATAAATAATAACTTTATTATTGCCTCTAGGGCATATTTCCTTCAGAGAGCACCCCGACGGGTCATGATGGAGAAAAATCGAGAGAAATCTTTGGGATGAGTTTGCAAAGGACCCAAGGAACGCATGGTTTGCTTTAAGCGCGGATGGCATTAATCCTTTCGGGAGCAGAGCAGCAATCACAAAGACTGGCCCGTGACTCTATGTATGTATAACCTCCCTCCTTGGATGTGCATGAAGCGGAAGTTCATTATGATGACAGTTCTCATCCAAGGCCCTAAGCAACCCGGCAACGACATTGATGTGTACCTAAGGCCATTAGTTGAAGAAGTTTTACAGCTGTGGAATGGAAGCGGTGTGCGTCGTGGGATGAGCACAAAAGGAGGAATTTGACCTAAAGGCGTTGCTATTCGTGACCATCAACGATTGGCCCGCTCTCAAGAACCTTTCGTGACAGACAAACAAGGGATACCACACATGCACGCAATGTTTACTTGACACCGATAGTATATACCGGGAAGCTGCGGGAAGAATGTGTACAGGCCGCCGTCGATTTCTTCCGACCAACCATCAATGTCGAAAGAAAGGCAAGCATTTCAAAGCGAGGCAGATCACGGAAGAAGCCCGCCATGCGCACCGGTGATCACGTACTTGCTATGGTCAATGATTTACACATAATCTTTGGAAAGGGTCCCGCGGACTAGCTGTTCGAATGACGCCGAGAATCACGCACCCATGTGGAAGAAGAAATCTATATTTTGGGACCTACCCTCTGGAAAGACCTAGAGGTCCGCTCTTGATCGACGTGATGCACGCGTGACGAAGAACCTTTGCGTGAACCTGCTAGGCTTCTTGGGCGTGTATGGGAAGACAAAAGATACACTGAGGCACAAAAGGACCTGCAACGCTTGCGAAAAAGAGGGCATGCCTCCGAAAAGATGAAGGTCCTGCCACCTACGCTCTTACGAAAGAAGAGAAAGAAATATTCTTTCAATGCCTGCTCGATATGAAGGTCCCGGACCGGCTTCTCGTCGAATATAAAGGGAATAATAAATATGCGGAGAGAAAAGTTCCGTAACCTAAAGTCTCATGACTGCCACGTGATTATGACGCAAGCTGCTTCCGGTTGCATTGAGGGGGCTTCTAGGAAAAGCGTCCGATTAGCCATTGTGAAGCTATGTGCATTCCTCAATGCAATATCTCGAAGGTGATCGATCCAAAAATCATACCAACGCTAAGGAGTGATGTGACGCAATGCCTTGTCGATTGAGTTGGTGTTCCCACCATCCTTCTTCAATATCATGACGCACGCCCTAGTTCATCTAGTCGACGAGATTGTCATTACGGGGCCCGTATTTCTACACAATATGTACCCCTTTGAGAGGTTCATGGGAGTCCTAAAGAAATATGTTCAGAATCGCGCTTAGGCGGAAGGAAGCATCTCCATGGGCCATCAAGCGAGAGGATGTCATCGGGTTTTGTGTTGACTTCATTCCTGGCCTTAAGAAGATAGGTCTCCCTAAATCGCGGTATGAGGGGAGACCGACCGAAAAGGCACGCTTGGAAGAGACTCAATAATATGCGAGGGACGGATATTCTTGGTCTCAAGCACACTACAGTTCTCTGAACTCTACCTTGATGACCCGTATGTCGATGAACACAAGAACGGTCTGCGCTCCAAACACCGGAGCAAAGGCGGGCGTTGGATTACATGTGAACACATCGGGACTTTCAGCAGTTGGTTGGAAACACGTCTCGGAGGTGACAGCACTGTTTGTGATGAGTTGTACTTGTTGTCCTGGGGACCATCTTCGACTGTAATGATTTGGAAAGGATACGAGATAAATGGGAATACATTTTACACGATTGACCAAGATGAAAAGAGCACCAACCAAAACAGCGGTGTCCGCTTTGATGCAGCAATCGACAAGGGAAATGACACATATTATGGTTACATAGTAGACATATGGGAACTTGACTACGGAGTAGATTTTAAGGTCCCTTTGTTTAAGTGCAAGTGGATCAATCTGTCGGGGAGGCGAGTGCAGGTAGACCCACAGTACGGAATGACAACCGTGGATCTGAAAAATCTTGGGTACACTAACGAACCGTTCGTCCTAGCCAATGATGTGGCACAGGTTATCTATGTGAAGGACATGTCTACCAGACCGAGGAAAAGAAAAGATAAGGAAGCGAATACATCATACAATGAGCCAAAGCGCCACATAGTTCTTTCAGGAAAAGGGACATCACGGGAGTGGAGGGCAAGGCGGACATGTCTCAAGAGTATGAAAAGTTTCATGAAATTCCCCTTCAAAGTCAAGGCTGACCCAAGCATCACGATAAACGATGAAGATTATCCATGGTTACTGGCGCAATAAGCAAAGCGACACAAGCGAAGAAAAAGTGAAGACTTTCTCCATAACTATTATGATGATACCATGCCAACTTTGTAATGCATTTAGTATGATACCATTGTCCATTTTGTACATGCACATGCTATGCCAACTTTTTCAGAGTTCATTTGAAAACTATGAATTTGAAAACCTCGCCAACGAAGGGCGCTCACACCGGTTTATAAGTCCGTCCCTCTACACACCGCTTTGTTGTAGCGTAAACAAAATAAGATAAATAAATCAACAAATAAAACAAAAAAAGTTTTTTCAAATTTGAAAACTAATGGCACTAACAGAAAGTTTATAATTTTTCTAAAAATAAAAGCAAAAAGAATTAAAAAATAAAGAAAAAAACAACAAAAAATAAATAATGCAGAAAACAGAACAAAACCTGAAATAAAAATAAAAATAGCAACAATAAGTATTTTGTTGTAAGTAGAAACAAAATAAAATAAATAAAGCAACAAAGAAAACAAAAAAGAGTTTTCAAATTTGAAAACTAATGGCACTAACAGAAAGTTTATATTTTTTCTAAAACTAAAAGCCAAAAGAATTAAAAAATAAAGCAAAAAACAACAAAAACTAAATAATGCAGAAAACAGAACAAAAACTGAAAATAAAAATAAAAATAGCAACAATAAGTATTTTGTTGTAAGTAGAAACAAAATAAAATAAATAAAGCAACAAAGAAAACAAAAAAGAGTTTTCAAATTTGAAAACTAATGGCACTAACAGAAAGTTTATAATTTTCTAAAACTAAAAGAAAAAAGAATTAAAAAATAAAGCAAAAACAACAAAAAATAAATAATAATGCAGAAAACAAAACAAAAAAACTGGAAAAAATAGTGCCGCCTACTGGGCCCCCACGGCCTGAATACGACTAGAAACCCTACATGGGCCAGGATTCAGGCCCGCAGGAGGCCAAGTAGGCCCACATGCACATAGCTAGTGACAGATTAGACTGAAGCTGCGGTTGAGAGGAGCTCGAGAGGGTGGGCGCGGCGGCGCTTATAAACCACTCTCGAGCTCTCTCAACTAGCGCGGTGGGACTAAACTTTTGGGCGCGGGGCAGCACAAGGCCTTTGGTCCCGGTTGGTGGAACCAACCGGGACTAAAGGGTGCATTGGTCCCGGTTGGTGGCTCCAACCGGGACTAATGCGCCCCTTTAGTCCCGGTTGGTGCCACTAACCGGGACCAAAGGCCTCTTTTCAGCAGCCCAAAGGGCGGGAAGCGGCGGCACGAACCGGGACTAATGCCCTTGCTATATAAGAAAACACTTGGGAAATTTCAGATTTCCTCGCTGATTCCGACGACGCCGAGCACATCGACGCCGCCAGTTGCCCTCGACGCCTGTCGCCTCGCCGTTGCCGTCGCCGCCTCGTTCGTCACTGCCCGTCGCCATACCGCCTCGCCGCCGCCTCCCCGCCGCCTGCCTCGCTTGACAGCCCGCCTCGCCCACCACTGCTGCCGCCTGCACGCCTTGACGCAGCCGCCTGCCCGCCCTAGTCATCCGCGCCGCCTGACCCGCCATCCTCGCCAAGAGCTTGGTCCAATCCTCCTTTTTCATATTTTTTCATATATATATGCTTGTTTTATATATTTTTTGTGTATGAATGTATGTATTTTTTCAATTATAATATGCATGGTGTTTTCAATTGTTCTCTGATTTAGTACATTAATTTTAGGTTATTTTCATTTTTAGAAAAGTTTTATATATTTAGGAAGAAGGAAGAGAAGGAAGAAGGAAGAAGAAGAAAAAGTTTTATATATGCAAAAGTTACATTTTTAGAAAAGTTTTATATATCTAGCTAGAAAGAAGGAAGAAGAAGAAAAAGAAGGAGAGGAAAAAGGAAAATAAGAAGAGGAAGAAAGGAGAAGAAGAGGAGAGGAAGAAGAGGAGAAATAAAGAAGAAGAGGAAAAAAGAAGAAAAAGAAGAGGAGAAGAAGAAAGGAATAGAGGAGAAGAAGAAAGGAATAGAGGAGAAGAAGAAAAAATAGAATATACCCCTCCCGATATTCTCCTCTTTTTTTGTCTTCTTTTTTTTCTTCGATCTTCTCCTCTGTCATCGTCGATATACCCCTCCCGATAACTTCAACACGAGGGGGGGGGTCCATATACCCCCTCCCGATAACTTCAATACGTGGGGGGGGGGTCGATATACCCCCTCCCCGATAACATTAATTTCTCCCGTGTATGTATCTCGTCGTTGTCGATATTACCCCCTTGAAGCGTTGTCGATATTATCCTGGGTCGAGGGTTCTAGGGTCGAGGGATCGAGGGTTCGAGGTCGTCTAGGGTCGAGGGTTCGAGGTCGTCGAGGGTTCAAGGGGTCGAGGATCGCCGAGGGTCGAGAGGTTCCTAGTGTTAAAGTATTGAAGAAATCCATGGCTTCATCATTAGCCGGAAGTAACCATGGCATGATGGTACGAAGTCCTCCAAAGTTATTCTGGAATGGAGTCCCGGATAGGATAATTTGCCTTTTCGTACGAATTTCAGCAAAGGCCTTCCAAATAACGATATTCGGAAGGTTCTTGCTGAACTTTGTACCAAAAGCAAATTATCCTATTTGGGACTCCGCTCCAAAATAACTTTGGAGAGCTTCGCACCATCATGCACCAAGCATTTTCGCCTAATGATGAAGACATGGTTTTGTTGAATCCTTTGACACTAGGCAACCTCCCGACCCCTCGGCGATCCTCGACCCCTTGACCCTCGACCGCTCGGTGATCCACGACCCTCTACCCTACTCTCTCGTCTTTGTTCTTTTTTCTAGCCCTCCGGATCGAGCACAACTTCGGTAAATAGACGAGGCCCGAAGAAAAAGTTGAGCTCGGATGAAAAGTTTGAGATCATACAAATCGCTATGACGGCCAACCGATTGAACCCTACGGACAAAGAAGGCATTTGTTGCTCGGTCACGGGGTTACGGTTAGGGACAAGATCCCGATCAGCATCCACCAATGGTATAAGCCTAAGAACGAAGACCTGAGGTGTCTTGTGTCAATGATATGCGTAAAAATGATCTTTGGACCGAAATGAAGTCAAATTTTACCCTACCGCTAGAGGATGATCCGGAGAAGCCAGTAATAGAGCCATTAATCAAGTCTTTTGCTCTTAAGAAGATGGCAGAACTATTCAGGAATTGGAAGAAAGAACTCAATACGTATGTCGAAAAAAATGAGACACCAGAATTCAAGGGCAAATATGAGAAGATCGAGATGGTGGCCCGCATTTGTGGCCTACAAGACATCGGAAAAGAGTAAAAAGATGTCGGCGACAAACAAGAGAAATGCTGCGAAGAAGAAGCTTCACCATCGCATGCGGGTCGGTGGCTACCTCGTAGCCCGGCCTAAGTGGGCCAAGGCTGAGAATGATCTGCTTGATAAAGGGATCGAACCAGAGACAATGAACTGGCGGACCGTTGCGGACTTGGTTCTTCGGGGCGGCGGATCCTTGGACCCTATAACAGGGAAGTGCATTTGGACGGACGAACAATTGGACATACCAGTCAAGAGGCTTGACATTATATCGGCAGCGCAGCAAGGGAATTTCGTTCGACAGGGGAGAAGGGCGAGCTCACAATGACCCTCGGGAATCTCGAGCACTCGGACGGACACGAGGCACGCCAGCTCCGCTTCGTGGAAGGCTGGATTTCCGGATGCAGGGGTTACAAAACCCATGAGAGGAGGAAGAAAGCGGAAGCGAGCCTAATGCGGCGCTGCACGAAAGGGTAATGGGGCTAGAGGAACGAGAAGCGGCAGATCACAACAAAAGACTCCGCGAAGCTTCCCAAAGCTACCCCGCAATCTCAGCGGAGAAGCAGCATGGCTTCCACCGAGCTGCTTCAGCCAGAGCAGCATGCCTTGACGGCTCCTGCCAGCTATCCCGTGGATGCTATCACGGATGCTGAAAATTGCCAACTTATGGCGCAATGGAGCAATTTGAAGGTCAAGGCGGCTGTTTGCTCTGTTTTTACTACTTAACCCGTCTCAACTATTCACCGCCGGCCGATTCGAGGAAGGATATGCTAAGGTGATGGTCGATGAAATAACGGAGGGATTTGAGGACCTCGGCTTGACCACCCTACGGTGAAGGGGAGTATCGGCTGGGTTACGCTCAAGACTCCATGCCTATGGCGGAAGGATCTCATCAACCTTCCGAATCGACGCCTCCGCCTCCTCCTCCTCCTCCCGGCGAGTCAGTGCACTCCGCCTCCTCCACCGCCTCCTCCTCCGGCGAGTGACGATCAGGGCACTCGGCCGGCTCCTTCTCCGGCGCGTGGCGGCACTCCGCCTCCTTCTCCGCCTGCGCCGGCGCGCCCGAGCAGCCAGCCTCCTCCTTCTCTGCCTCGTCAGCAAGGGCGGAAGAGACCCGCCACCGCTCGGCTGCTCCGGCGCGTTGTAGTCCTTCTCCTCCGCCTCGTAAGCAAGGACAGAAGACAGCCGCTCCGTCTGCTCTGCCGGCGTAGCAGTACAGCCAAAGGCGGGAGGAGATCTGATTCGGTCCTTCTCTCAAGACTCAGAAGTTACCGCACGAGAGGAGCGAGGAGGAAAACGCGAAGATCGCGCAGATGAAGTGGATGACTGGTTTCAAGGGTTGAAAGCAAAGAGACATCCACCTCCGGAGGAGAAGGTAGATCCGTGAAAGCGAAGCGCACTCAGCTGCTACGACAAAACCACCCAAGTCTCCGCGAAAGGCAACTATGAGCGCATTATTGGAAAGGCATTTGCCGAAGCGGAGAGGTCGGGAAGTACTGTCAGTGATCAAAGGATGAAAGAACGACGAGCTGGGAAACAAATTGCCTAGCTCGGCGAACAAGCGAAGCAATCGTGCCCCCCCCCCTCAAGGTGCCTGCTAGCGACATCGTCGATCCGAGGATGGTGCCCGGTTATGGCAATCCTGCAGATTACCTGCCCGACGATGTTCATTATGATTTCTGGGAGGTGCTGATACAAAGTTACGAGTACGGGAAGCCTCTCACAAAGATGAAAGCTCTCTATCAACGATGATGCGAAGATTGCATGATTGGTACATGAAAACCTGCAGAGAGTCCGAGGGGAGGAGTACTTTGTATGTGAGAGTTAAAAGGAGCATGACCTCCTTGGAATTGAACTGCTGCCTATTCCATTTGAGGAGTTCTATCAGTTTTTCAATCAATTGGCCCTCGATAAAGCAACGGTCACACCATCGTCTGTAAGTAGTACTACTTACATCATTAAGTATCTCTATATAACTCAGCTCTTTCATTGCATGTATTTATAAATATCCTCACTATATTATGCAGATTGAAGATCGCTGAAATGAAGAAAAGACAAGTGGGTGATATTGGGTTCATTAACACATATCTCATAGATGCAAATGAGGTTAAATATCGTGCCGAAGAAACCGAGGCCAACTTGCTACGATCGTTGGAAATAAATGAACACAAAAATATAATACTTTTTCCTTACAACTACAAGTGAGTGTTCTTGTCTTGTGGCATATTCGGTTTCCTTCTTAGTCCAGGTTATAGTAATGTAATATTGATGAGTTATGCATGCGTGCGCAGGTACCACTATATTCTCCTAGAGATTAAGCTTGAGCAGGGAGTAGTAACTGTCTTAGACTCGAGACGAAAAGATCCCAAGGAGTATGCGGACATGACTGAAATGCTCGAGAAGTAAGTTAAATCGATCATTATCCACCATATCAACAACTTTGTTCATTTACGATATCAAGTAATTGTTTTCTTTGTATGGCAGGGCTTGGGGAAAATTCACCAAAAAGCTCGGGACTACCAAGAAGCTGCAATTTAGACACCCGAAAGTAAGTACTATATAGTAGCATATTCCACGCGCATCTCCTAGTGATTCAAGCGCTAGTTTCATCAATACCATTTAGCATGCTTGCTAATTATCAGTTTGATTGACCTCTGTTTCTTGTAAAGTGGTTGTGGCAGGAACAAGGGAATGATTTCTGTGGATACTACGTTTGCGAGTCCATCCGCCACACGACCTGTGAGAGGGGCTACTCCGACAAACAATATGAAGTGCGTAAATAAAAATATTCACAAATTTATTTTATTACCATCATTTGTGTTGAATTTCATTCATTCATATATATATATATATGTGTATATATATATATATATGTATTGACCCCTTTCTTAAAATTAGATGTTTCGGAAGCGGGATGAACTCCTAGCACCAGATCGCATGCGAGCAATTCAAGAGGAATTGGCGGCATTCTTTCTTGACCAAGTGATCGCTGAAGGCGGAGAATACTATGTGGACCACGCGTCCGTATTGTAAAACATAATTATTGTATATATGTAGCGGTAGTGTCGGATAGATATACGAGAACTTGTTGTTCCACCAATCTCTCGGAGAAGGAGAGGTGGTCGATATCACTTCTCTCTGTATGCATATATGTTCATGGCGATCTTACTGTTTGCTTAATTACTAGCTAGCTAAGCGTGTCTAGCTAGTTCTCTCTATACATATGTATAGTACGTGGCGTCGACCAAGCACGGACAAAGAGAGGACACTTTTCTCTATTAATTAGCTAGCTATAGCAAAATATATCAAACACCTAAATTAACCCCCCAACCCCCCCCCCCCCCTTTAAAAAAACAAAAACCACAGCCATAGAAATGCTGACGCGTGGATGCCTATTGGTCCCGGTTGGTGCCACCAACCGGGACTAAAGGCCCTCCTGCTGGACTCGTGGACAAAGGGCCACGTGGAGGCCCATCAGTCCAGTTGCAGATTGAACCGGGACTAAAGGGCCAGGGTATTAGTACCGACCCTTTAGTCCCGGTTCATGAACCGGGACTAAAGGCCCTCACCAACCGGGTCAATAGGCCCCTTTTCTACTAGTGGTTTAGGAAGAATGAGAAAGAAAAAGAGAAGGCCACTCCTTTGAAAAGGAAAGCTGCAGTTATGGACAATGAATAGGATAGTGATGATGATAATTTGTCAGAATATGGGGATATCCTTGCTAGGCTTGAGGAAATGAAAAAACAGAGGGATGATCCATTACTGCATTATGAAGGGGACACAGATGTTGATGATATGTGGTCTACAGATGAGGAGGAGGAACTGTATGATCCATCAAGTGAAGAAGAGGATTATGATGATCAAGAGGAGGAGGAATTGGAGGAATTGGAGGAAGTGGAGGAAGTGGTGCAAGAGAGTGGTCAACATATTGAGAAGAAGAATAAGGCCAAGAGAGAGAGAGAGAGAAAAGGGCCAACTAGCAGATCACATGGAAGTGTAGAGCAAATTTTTGAGGATGACTGGATACCATCAGATGATGAGGACAAAAATCCATTAGACCTGGGTTTGGAAGATGATGATGGTCTTTGAGGCAATGGCTTATGTGTTGCCCAATGGTAGAAAGAGCAGAGCAAAGAAGTTGAAGCCAAGGTTATGGTATGATGAGGACAGAGCTGACCCACAAGATCAATTTGTGAAGCATCTTTGCTTCATTGATGTGTACTAGTTCAGAACTGCACTCCAAACCCTGCACATATCACAGAACAGGAACTATAAGTACCACAGAAACTACAGTGACAGGGTTATAGCACAGTGCATAGATGAGCAATGCCCTTTTTATATAGCAGCTTCTCAGATTGCAAATGAGAACAATTACCATTAGAAAGGTGTATTTGGTGCACACATGCCCTTCTGTGTCAGAGAGCACCAAAGTCACTGCCAAGTGGGTTGCAAAACATTGTGAGGAGGCAGTGAGGAATGACCCTAACACAACAATAACAAAAATAATTAACACTGCAAAGAGCAGGTATGGAGTGGATATTTCAACCCACATGGCCTACAGGGCTAGGAAGGCAACAAAGAATGTTGTTTTAGGAGATCAAAAGGCCCAATACACTAGGATTAGGGATTATTTACAGGCTGCCCTAGACACAAATCCAGGTTCTAGATGTATTGTGACAACAAAACATATTAGGGAGCATCCTAGCAAGAACCCTAGGTTTCATGGACTGTTCATCTGCCTGAATGGATGCAAAGAAGGGTTCCTCAATGGCTGCAGACCATTCATAGGTAACTGCCTTGTATTGTTGTTTATGCCACTTGTATGTTCTTTCAAGTACTAATCATTTGTGCTAAACTTGTAGGTTTGGATGGATGCTTCATAAAGCTCACTACCGGTCAACAAATCCTAGCTGCTACTGGAAGAGATGGGAACAACAACATTTTTCCCATTGCTTTTGGAATTGTAGACAAGGAGGACACTAATTCCTGGACCTGGTTTCTATACCAGCCGAGGGAGGCAATAGGTGGGCAATCTGGCAAGTTTGGACAGTACACAATCATTTCAGATAGGCAAAAGGTAATATATTTAGTTGTAGTTACTTTCATGCAGATGCTATGACTTTCATGTAGTTGTAGTTACTTTCATGCAGTTGTAGTTACTTTCATGTAGTTGTAGTTACTTAGTTGTACTTGTTTCATACAAGGTCTTTTGAAAGCCATAAATAGAGTCTTCCCCAATTGCCCACAAAGGTTTTGCCTTAGGCATATCTACCAGAACTTTTCAAATTGCTGGTTTTAGAGGGCCAGAATTAAAAAAATACATGGATGCAGCAAGTTACTCATATACTGAACATGGTTTTCAAGTTGCAATGGATGAGTTAAAGACAGAGTGTGAAGCAGCTTGGGTGTGGCTTAGCAAAATACCCAAACACACTTGGGCCAGACATGCCATGGATGTGAACTGCAAGACAGACTTAGTTGTTAACAATCTAAGTGAGGTTTTCAATAGGTGGGTCCTAGATGTTAGGGCTAAGCCAATAAGGACCATGGTTGATGGAATTAGGACAAAGTTGATGGTCAAGTTCAATGCAAATAGAACAAAAAGCGATCTTGTCAAATGGGAGATTTGTCCTACATATGCAGAGAAACTAGAAGAAGCAAAGAAGTGGTCTAGAAACTGCCAATCCTTGATGGCTGGACCACATCTTTACCAAGTGACAAGTGAAGAGAAAACATATGCTGTTAACCTGCAGAAATACACTTGTGGGTGTAGGAAGTGGGATATGACAGCAGTGCCTTGCAATCATGTTGTCTCTGCCATACACAAAGCTAAGCTACAGCCAGAGGACTTTGTTCATGATATTTAAAAAAAACAATGTACAAGGCTGCATACAGTCCCATAATCTATCCAAAGACTGGCCACGACATGTGGCCAAAGCAGGCATGAGGGACATTGACCCTCCAGTCTTCAAAGAACACAAAGGCAGAGCACAAACTAAGAGAAGAAAGGGCGGAACATGAGAAGCCAGCTCCAAAAGACACTTCAAGGATGGCCTCAATCACTTGTTCTAATTGCAGCAAAGTTGGCCATAGGTACACCAAGCGCCATGTTGCTTTGAAGCCTGCACTAGCCATGAGAAAGAACATGCATGAGGTACAAACAATGCAAAACATTCTAAATTACTTGTGTTCTCTATGCATGTAACAAAAAGATGAATTACTTGTGTTCTTTTTGCAGCCAAGCACCTCTTCTTATCCACTGATCTTTGCTATCGCTGCCTCCTCTCACGCACCAAAGAAGAAGGGCTGCATCTGCTGGCACTGCACCAGCACCAGCAAGAAGAACTCCATCTTCTGCCACTGCACCAGCACCAGCAAGAAGGGCTGCATCTACTGCCACTGCACCAGCACCAGCAAGAAGGGCTGCATCTATCGCCATCGCACCAAAGACCAAAGAAGAAGAACTCCATCTTACGCCATCGCACCAAAGACCAAAGAAGGAGGACTCCATCTCATCGCCTTTGCACCATCAACAAGATGCGCTCTTTGCGCAAAGGGTAAGGCTACTGACCACTAGGGCTTCAACCGCTGCAAAGGGAGCAAGGGCAGCTTTCTTGCCTCCAAGACCAAGCAGTGGTTCCCAGAGAGTCGAAAGCCAACCCGGAAGATCAAGGACTACTGATCGCTTACGGTGCGGCATGGGATTGATGTTGTGATCCAAAATATGCTTTATCATGTTGTGACACAGCTACTATTTTGATGACCAAGTGATCATCAAGTTATGTTACGCATCGTAATGACCAACTTAGGTTCTGGTAATTGTAATGATCAAGTGTTGATCAATTAATGTAGTGCTACTCAGTTATGATCCTTCTCACAAACTATGGCATTCTAGTAGTCTTGTGATGATCAACTAATGTAGTGCTACTCTAGTTATGATGATGCTGCTACTCTTGTGATGATAATGTTGTGCTACTCTAGTTACTTGATGCATCGGGGTCGATAAAAAGCCAAAAAAGCTTACTTGATGCCTCCGAGTCGAGAAAAACCCAAAAAAGCCTACTACATGCCTCCGGGACGATAAATAGCCAAAAAAGCCTACTTGATGCCTCCGGGTCGATAAATAGCCAAAAAAACCTAATTGAGCCTACTTGATGCCTTGGCGTCGATAAATAGCCAAAAGCCCTAATTGAGCCTACTTGATGCCTTGGCGTCGATAAAAAGCCAAAAACCCTAATTGAGCCTACTTGATGCCTCGGGGTCGATAAAAAGCCAAGAACCCTAATTGAGCCTACTTGATGCCTTGGCGTCGATAAAAGCCAAAATAGACTACTTGATGCCTCGGGGTCGATAAAAAGCCAAAAAAGCCTACTTGATGCCTCCTCATCGATAAAAAGCCAAAAAACCCTAATTGAGGCTACTTGATGCCTCGGGGTCGATAAAAACCCAAGAAACTATAAGTGAGCCTACTTGATGCCTCCTCGTCGATAAAAAGCCACAAACCACTAATTGACCCAACTTGATGCTCACAATCATCATTTGAGCATAAACACACTTAAGATCAGATTCAACAACTGTAAATAGCTTACTAAGCTAAAAAATACCAGTTACACAGAAAAATACTTAAGATCACAATCATCAATTTGCAAGCATCTTACTAAAGATCACAATCAGCACCTTCAAATACCACCACATTTCGCATTACTTCAAATCCATACATAATCATAGTTGAAGATTACTACATTACATAACCATAGTTCGGAAGTACTCATAGTTCATAGAATTTAAACTACCATCATTACAGCAAATGCCAAACCACACACTACAAAAGGTCAGCAAATGCCAAATGATATTGCCCATTCTTCTCTTCCACAACCACCGCTTATCCATTTATGATGGCCTTGACCCTCGCAGCTTCACATTGCTCTCTTCAACTGTCTTCTTCAGCTCATCAATGTGGTTACGCAAGTTCTTCCTCTCTTCAACTGTCTTCTTCACTCATCAATGTGGTTACGCAAGTTCTTCCTCTCTTCACTATTTGGAGCTTCATGTTCCTAATGACATTTGCTTGAGCAGCTGCTAGGTTCTTAACCATGTCATACTTCTCCTGAAGCTTGTTGGTTTCAAGATCTTTCCTTTCTACCTCTGCCGTCCTTTCCTGAGCATCCAAAAGTCCATTCACATCTTCAACCAACTTATCATAGCTCTCCTGCAGCTTCTTTTTCTCTTGTGTCAGGTCATGAACAGCAAATGAATGCATAAGATTTTCCTCAGTCCTGTCTCTCCTACTTTGTTCATACATAAACCATAACTTGGTTAATGCATTCTCAAGGGTGATGGGCCAAGCTGGATCAATCCATTCAACTAATCCACATTTTCTACCTTCCTGAACAAAATCAGAATTAGCATAAACAAATACATTAGAATGCTTCCAAGCAACACTATTTAATTAATATCCTCAAATTCAGAGCTTGAGCTTGCTAGCTGAAAAGAGGACTACTTTAACATGTCCTCATGCTACTTAAACAATGTTGTCCTGCTATAAAGTAAACAAAATCAATCAAATGACCTAACATGTCATACTAAACAAGTTGCATCCTCACATCCCGCTCCAAAGAACCCATGCATATTACATCTTAAATTATTAATAGCGTGCTACACTAAACAAAGTGACCTAACTTAACAATGTAGCTGGACCAAGGGGAAAAGATGCTGCCAGAGTAAACAATTGTTTCGATCCACTTTCCTAACTTAACAATACAACTAAACTTAACAATAAACTGCAATGCCTCGCCTCTACAAAGACAGATCCGGAGAAAACATAGGCAGAAAGCGTAAACAAAGGCAGATCCAAAGAAAACAAATCACAATATACCTTCTCAAAGACAAAGAAAGAAACCTCCTGCCAGTTGTGGATTCCTTCGAAAGCAACACGCCTTTCTGCGGCCTTCCGATGTTCATTGCAGAGAACAAGCAACTCCGCTTTCAGTCCCTCGAAATTGGAGTCTTGATGGTAGCGAGGATCAGAGTGCATAGGAATACTAGGCATTTGATCCACATGTCAGCAAACAAGCTCATTCAAGAAATCCCCAAATCACAAACACTAACCCTAAAAGTCTGAACTTACCTTTAATTCCGCCATTGCCGAACTCGGTGACGTACTCACGGTGTGCTCATTGCTATCGGACTCATCGCTCCAGGACACCATGGCGGCCAAGCGGCGGTGCGGCGGTGCGGCAGCAAAGCAGAGGAGCAAGACAGAGGAGGAGTGAGAGAGAGCAGCGATACAGAGTGGGGAGTGGAGTGGGGCAAGACCGATGTGTCTTTCGACCGGTCCATCAAGCGAAGGCATCTGGCGTCGAAACGTCGTCTAACGGCTGTCGGGACGGCCGACAGTGCCATGTGCGCAAAAAACGGGCCCCGCCTGTCATAAACAAGCTTAACTGACCCCGATCCACCGATCAGTGCTTTCTGCAAAAAGAATACGGAAGACACGGTGTTTTCTGCAAAAAAAAAATGTATTGTAGTGGTTTTCGCAAACCTTGCCTTTAAAGTGGTGGTTTTGTGCAATTTACTCGTCGCTGGGGCACAATAGGCCGAAATACTGCACCATTTTGAAGTTACATTGACTAGTAGTATTTATATAATTTAACTATGTTTGCTCAAAAATAATAATTCAATTATGGGCCTTACCATTCTAGAGCGATCGACAAGAAATAAAAGGCAGAGCAAACAGGAAAACCCTATACGCCGCTTGCTGCGTTGCAATGTCGACCCTTCGCACAAGGATGCGGGAGCGAACGATGCAGTGGGCCAGCTCATTTACTAGCGAAGTTTCTTTTTCTGTACGGTATTTCGACCTGATTTGGAGCCTTCTAGAAGATTCATTAACCGGGTTTTTTTTCCTTTTGGTTTCTTCCTTTTTTAGGTTTTTCGTTTTCTTTCTTTTTTCTTTTTTCTGTTTCTTTTTTATTTTCTTGATAACTTCAAAATTTTCAAAATATTTTTAGAATTTCAAAACTCTTCACTTTGTTCAAAAAATGTTCAGAATTTTAAATTTTCTTCATGTGTTTTCAAAATGTTCAGAGTTTCAATATTTTTGTTCATGTTTTTATACATTGGTTCACATTTTCAAATATTGTTCAAAATTTCGAAATTTGTTCATGTCTTCAATAATTGTTCTTATTTTCTTTAAAATGTTTGGAATTACAATATTTCTTCATGTATTTTTTAAAAATCACTTATTAAAAATTTGTTCAGAACTTTGAAATTTGTTGTTTTTTGAAAATGCTTGGAATTTAAATATTTTGTACATGTTTTTCAAAATTTGTTCAGTTATTCAAAATTTGTTCACGTCTTCAATTTTTTTCACATCTTTGTATAGATTTCGGATTTTTTTGTTTATGCCTTTCAAAAATTGTTCAGATTTTTCATAAAATGTCCAGAATTTCAATATTTTGTTTATGTTTCCCGAAATGTTCAATTTTCTGAAAAATGTTAGGAATAACGAAATTTCTTCAAGTTTTCTAAATTTGATCACGTTTTTCAGGAAGTGTTTGAAAATTCAAAAACTGAATGGAATTTCAAAATTTGTTATTTATTTTCAAAAAAGTGTTCACATTTTTCAAAAATTGTTAGCGCTTGTCTAAAAACGGTTGGAATTTAAATAAATTGTTCGATACTTTTTGGAAAATATTTGTATATGCCGATGTTGTTAGTTCGTTAAAAGTCGCGGTGCTTATTAGTCACTGATTAGCAATATGCCTGGTCGTTAGCTACAAGCTTATGTAGTCAGTGGTCGCGGAAATCCCAGGTATTACGCTCATTTTTGTGAATTTTTACACCGATAGCTACTGTGCCACCTAATCGCCCGGCCCACTCGTCTTGCCACTGTGCCAACGTCCGCCAATCTGCCGCAATGAGCGGCAGGTAGGAGGTCCCGAGCAAACATGCATACATGCATCGCTACTGGCAGCGTTGGTGTGTACTAAACTCACCTAAAAAAATGTGTGTACTAAATAAATTAATTAGCATATATCTTTACCAAAACGTCCACACATCATATAAAATAAAAAATATTTTACTCATTAATATTAATCGGGTGACTCATTGGGCTACCTAAGACGGAGAAACTCAATGCCCATACACATACCCTATCCATGACTAATCGGGTTACCCATAGGTGAATATGACCTGAATATGCATACCATACCCTACCCATTCTCGGGTCGGTTGTCCATGGGCGTGGTCACCCATGGGTCGGATTGCCAGGTTGAGACGAGAGCAATGTCATCACCTAGTTGAGCCAAGGCCTAATCATTTTTTTTCTTTTCTACTTTTTATTTTTCTTTTCTTTTTGTTAATTCATTTTATCTTCTTTAATATTTATTATTATTTTTTAAATCAGTTCAAAAAATTTAAATGTTGTTTAGAATACCAAAAAGTATTTTTTTCAAATATTTTTACAGTTTTAAAAATGTTCTCGAATTTCAACAAATGTTCTTGTTTCTGAATTTTTGTTCAAAACTTTAAAATTGTTTGTGTTTAAAAAGTTGATAATTTATCGGCACGTATGCAAGTTTCGACAAGCCCAACAATTTATCGGTCTTTTTGACCGAGAGAACTCCAGAAAATATAAAATTTGTCGAAAATCAAAACAACTTGTCATGGTACCTTGAATTGGTCATACAAGGCCATGATAAAATAATTAATGCCATTTCAAGGATGTCAAGAAACAACGTGCTCTCAGATGAAGCCTTCTAGCCTACCCGTACACCCCTCGTTGAACATGGTTTAGTTTTGGACATTCTTGAAATAACCTCAAATTTTGCAAGAAGGTGGTCAGCCCATGATAGCCATCCATGTAAAGTTTGAACGATTTCCGACATCGTATGCAAGTTGCGACACGTCCAGCCATTTATTGGCCTTTTTTATCGAGAAAACTCCAAAAAAATGCAAAGAATAAATATGAAAACCAAAACAACATGGCATGGTTCCTTGAATTGGTCATATAAGGGTATGAAAAGAATTGGGGTCATTTCAAGGATGTCAAGAAACAACGTGCTCTTAGACAGAGCGTTTTCGCCTTATCCAAAGACCCTCCGTTCAACATGCTATATTTTGGTACATCCTTAAAATGACCTCAATTTTTACAAGTAGATGGGAATGCCCATGGTAGGCATCCATGTCAGGTTTGAACAAGTTCTGACATCAAATGCAAGTTGCAACACGTCTGGCCATTTATCAGCCTTTTTGACCAAAAACCTCCAATACATGAAAAATTTGTCAAAAACCAAAATGATTTGTCTAGGTGCCTTGAATTAGTCATACAAGGCCATGGATTTTTTTTGGGACATTTCAAGGATGTCGAAAAACAGCATGCTCTGACGGAGCCTTCTAGCCTATCCAAACACGCTACTTTCAACATGTTCTATTTTTTGACATCCTTAAAATGACCCAACTTTGCAGGCAGGTGGGTTTAGCCATAGTAGGCATACATGTATGGTTTGAACGATTTTCGACACCGTATACAAGTTGTGACACGTCTGGCTATTTTTTGACCGAGCAAACCCGAGAAAATGCAAAACTTATCCAAAACCAAAGCAACTTGGCATGGTGCCTTGATTTTTTCATACGAGGCCATGATTTTTTTTTAATTTGGGCCATTTCAAGGTTGTCAAAAAACAGCGTACTCTCAGACGGTCCTTCTGGCCTACCCGGACACCCTCGTTGAACATGGTGTTTTTGTGGACGTCCTTGAAACGATCCAAACTTTTGCTGCCAGGTTTGAACGACTTTCACCGTATGCAAGTCGCGACATGTTCGGCCTTTTATGGGCTTTGTTTACTAAGAAAACTTTAGAAAATGCAAAACTTGTCAAAAACCAAAGGAACTCGGCATGATACCTTGAATTGGTAATACAAGGCCATGAAAAACAGTTAGGGCCATTTGACGATGTTGGAAGAAAACATACTTTCAAACAGAGCCTTCTGGCTTACCCGGACATCTTACGTTGAACATGATGTTTTTTGGACATCATTGAAATGACCCCAGCTTTTGCCACCCGGTGTGCATGCCCATGATAGGCATCCATGCCATGTTTGAACGACTTTTGACACAATATGCACGTTACAACACGTCCCGTCATTTAACTGTCTTATTCCGACACAGTATCCATGTTTGAAGGAAAAAATATTAAAAATCATAATATAAGAATGTACATAAAACTATTATTTGAGGTTTTTAACATATCTAAAAAATATAAAAGGATAGGACTGAAGCAATAAATGTTTTCTAAAAGCACTCAATAAATATTTGAAGGAAAATGAATTTAAAACCATATTTTTAAAAAGTTACTTACAACTGTTATTTGAACAAGAAAAAAAGCTTACTTTTCTACACAAATACAAAAAATTATTAGAAACAATAAACTGGTTTGGAACTTAGAAAATGTTCATATTCTAAGTTTTTTTGCACAAATAAAGAAATTGCGGAAATTAAAAAAGTTGGTATCAGATTTTTCCATATTTTTCTGTTTTTCTAAATACAAAATTTGTTAGTGTTTTATAAAAACTGTTCGAAAAATTAAAAAATGTTCTTGTTCAAAATTTTATTCGCTCTTTATAAAAAAAGATTGTACTCGCTCAGCCGGAAAAAGTTTGTCCCTCAAATGGATGTATCTAGCACCAAGTTAGTGCTAGATACATCCCTTTGGGGGACAAGTTTGGGACAAGCTTTTCCGGAAGAGAGAGTATTTTGTGGCATTCTGAGCAATTTTTAAAGACAAGACATTTGTTTTTGAAATTTATGTACAATTTTATTGAATGTGAATATTTCTATTTTTCAGCAAAATATAAATAAGCGAAGATTTTTAAAAAAATTCAAAAAATTTTGAAAAGCGGGCATTTTCTGAAAAAATAAAAAAGAAATGAAAACAAAAAAAGAAAAAGAAATAGAATTAATATAAAAAAGAAATAGTGAGAAAAGGTTGGTCCCTCAAGAAGATAAGTTCATGTATTTGAAAAAATTCATCTATATTGAAAAAAAAAACTTCAGCAATTGGAAAAGAGTTCATCGATTTTTTTAATAGAAGTTCATGGATTCTGAGAAAGAAGTTCACTAAAAGGTTGTAAAAATCTGAAAAAAAGTTCATTGATTTGATAAAAGGTTCATGAAATTGGAAAGAGGTTCACTAGAAGGTTAGCAAAAAACTGAGTGAAAGTTCACGGATTTGAAAAAGCTATGAAAATTGAAAAAATTTCATGCATTAAATAAAAGGAAACAAATAAAAAGAAAAAGAAAAGATAGAAATAAAAAACTAAGTCAAAATCGGCCAAGGAAAACAGAAAGAGAGAAAAAGAAAAATAAAAGTCCTCTTTTTAGTGTTGCAAGTTGACACATAAGAAAGACGCAGAAAAAGGTATATAGTCACATGAGAGAGCTGTCCTAGATTTTTTGGAGGGGTAAACCACACTTTATTGATTGCCAGAAGCACGGTTTACAGGGATTACAAAAAGGCCGTGGGGGTAAACCCATCCAGAAGTGGCGACCACCAGCTAAAGAAGAAGAAAATTTAGCTAAATTTTGAGCATCAAAATTCAAACTACAAATTTCAAAAATAAATTCGTACCTTGAGAAATCTCTGGATTGGGCATGAATCTCCTTTATAATGGTGCTATACCTTCCTTCAGTGCCATTCTTTATCTCCTCTACCACTGATTTGCAATCACATGCAATGACGATTAAGTCGAGTGATAGATCCAATGCAAGAGCCAAGGCTTCATGGCATGCGAGTGCCTCCAGGGTCGTCGGGTCATATATGTCAGTAAAAACCATCGCCGAGGAGCCCAAGAACAAACCCGTATGGCCTACTTCCGTCCCTTGATAGTCCCCCGTCAACCTGGATCTTTGTCATGCATGTACTAGGAGCAATCCAGTGTTGCACAACTTGAGATGTTGCCGCCTGAGTTATAGCATGTGTCATTGAGCTTGTAGGTGCATCGATAGTTTCAAGTTTAGATATAAAACTATCGATGAAAGCATGTGTAACTGTGTTGCGTGCAGACTTTGCAAAATACCCTCGTGAATCTCTTTTCGTCGCTCCGCCTAGATGGCCCATAGGGTAACAACCATCTTGATCAAGCTTGCATGTGGAAGTTCATCAATCAGTGCAAATAACCACAGTTTGGTATCTGGCTTCGATGACGCTTGTATGTAATCAGCCACATCCTCGTCAACTAGTGCCCATACACAACGCGCTATAGAACACTCTATAAGAGAATGGCGCCAAGAGTCTGACATCCCGCATAATTGGCATTTGTCAACCTCGGCCATGTTCCTTCTATGGCGAACATCCTCCGTCGGAATAGAGTGCTTCATTAGTCTCCATAGAAAATTACGGATCTTCCCTGGCACTTGGATCGACAATAACGTAGTGCAAGCCTTAGCTTGAGTTTCAAAATTAGATCTCCCTGCATTACCCTCAATCCAATCCTCTCTCAGCCTTTTAGTATCAACCAACATGCAATAGGTTGATCGCATAGTGAACATCCCTTTCTGTTCGAAGTTCTAAGCCCAAAAACCATCCATCCATCTAGTGCATAAAGGAATGCTCAAAATAGTACTAGTGTCTGTCACCAAGAACATTTGGTCCAGTATACCTCTCTCTTCCAAGTCGCACTTGTATTATAAATGAGGTTACTCACCAACACAGGAGGGTTAGTGAAAGAACACACTATCGGCCTCATGGTATTATTTCTTAGTATCCAATTATCTCCCCAGATCCTTGTTGTGGAGCCATGTCCAATTCCCCATATCAATCATTGACAAAGAACACCACGCCCTTCCAATATGGCGCACCACACTTGTGATGGTCGGCTGCCTAACTCTACAGAGAGGATAGTTCCATTAGGAAAGTAAATTGCCTTCAACGCACGCGCACAAAGTGAGTCCAGGTGCTGTAGTATCCTCCACGACTGTCTTGCCAGAAGAGACAAATTAAAAATCTCAAAATCTCGAAAGCCAAGTCCACCCATGAATTTTGGTTGAGTCATCGTTTTCCATGCAACCCAAGTAGGCTTTCTTTTTCCTTCTTTGCTCCACACCAAAATTGCCTCATAAGTTTGTTTAGATGCTCACAAAGGCCCCTTGGCAATTTAAAGCAAGTCATAGAATAAACCGGCACAACTTGTGCAATAGATCTCACCAGTACCTCCTTACCCGCTGATGATAAAGTTTTCTCAATCCATCCCTTCACCTTCTCCACAACATATCTTTCAAGTACTTGAATGCTCCACATTTTGAAGTACCTACATCTGATGGCATGCCTAGATACTGTCATTCAAAGTCCCGTTTGGCACATTCAGAATTCCTTTAATTTCATCTTTAACATTAGCTGGACAACCTTTACTAAAGAAGATAGTTGATTTAGCCGGGTTGATCCTTTGACCTTAAGCTTGACAATATGATTCCAACAGGTTTGACACCTCTGTCGCCCCTTCACCATTTGCTTTGAATAACAGCAAGGCTATCATTTGCGAATAAGAGGTGATTGACAGGCAGTGCCGAGGGCGCCACTTGTATCCCACCCAGTTGAGATGTCTCACTTAAATTTTTCAATAGGCCTGAAAGTCCCTCCGCTGCCAACAAAAACTGGTAAGGGAGATTGGACCTCCCTGACGGATACATCTACTAGGTTTGAATTCCTCTACCTTCTTACCATTAGAAAGGACCGAGTATGAAACTGAGCTGACAAGATTCATAACAATATCAACCCATATATGAGAGAAGCCCAGCTTCAGCATTATAGCTCTCAGATAATCCCATTTGACCCTCTCATACACTTTCATCATGTCCAGCTTGAGAGCACAATGACGGTGCTTAACCGCTCTGTTTCGCTCCATAAAGTTCAAACATTCCTATGCTACAATTATGTTATCTGTGATCGGACGCCCATGTACAAAAAGCAGATGTCTTGCCGATATGATCTCTGGAAGTACCACTTTCAAACGGTTAGCTATAACTTTGGAAGCTATCTTATAGAGAATGATAAGTCTCCAACGTATCTATAATTTTTGATTATTCCATGTTATTATATTATCTATCTTGCATGTTTTATATGCATTTATATGCTATTTTATATTATTTTTGGAACTAACCTATTAACCTAGAGCCCAGTGCCAGTTTCTGTTTTTTTCCTTGTTTTTGAGTTTCGCAGAAAAGGAATATCAAACAGAGTCCAAATGAGCTGAAAATTTAAGGTGATTTTTTATAAACCGGAAGAAGCCCCCGAAGCAAAAGAGTTGGGCCAGAAGAGCCACGAGGCCTCCATTAGGGTGGAGGGCGCGCCCTTCGTCCTTATTGCTGACTCGTGGACCTCGACGTGAAACCGATGCAAAAAATTCCTATAAATACAGAAACCCCTGAAAAGAAATCTAGATCGGGAGTTCCGCCGCCGCAAGACTGTGTAGCCATGAAAAACCAATTGGGAGCCCATTCTGGCACCCTGCCGGAGGGGGAAACCATCACCGGTGGCCGTCTTCATCATCCCGGCGCTCTCCATGATGAGGAGGGAGTAGTTTTCCCTCGGGGCTGAGGGTATGTACCAGTAGCTATGTGTTTGATCTCTCTCTCTCTCTCTCTATCGTGTTCTTGATATGGCACGATCTTGATGTACCGCGAGCTTTGCTATTATAGCTGGATCTTATGATGTTTCTCCCCCTCTACCTTCTTGTAATGGATTGAGTTTTCCCTTTGAAGTTATCTTGTCGGATTGAGTCTTTAAGGATTTGAGAACACTTGATGTATGTCTTGCATGTGCTTATCTGTGGTGACAATGGGATATTCACGTGATCCACTTGATGTATATTTTGATGATCAACTTGCGGGTTCTGTGACCTTGTGAACTTATGCATAGGGGTTGGCACACGTTTTTGTCTTGACTCTCCGGTAGAAACTTTGGGGCACTATTTGAAGGTCTTTGTGTTGGTTTGAATAGATTAATCTGAGATTGTGTGATGCATATCGTATAATCAAACCCGCGGATACTTGTGGTGACATTGGAGTATCTAGGTGACATTATGGTTTTGATTGATGTGTGTCTTAAGGTGTTATTTTAGTACGAACTCTAGGGCTGTTTGTGACACTTATAGGAATAGCCCAATAGATCGATCGGAAAGAATAACTTTGAGGTGGTTTCATACCCTACAATAACCTCTTCGTTCGTTCTCCGCTATTAGTGACTTTGTAGTGACTCTTTGTTGCACGTTGAGGGATTGTTATATAATATAATTATGTTATCATTGTTGATAGAACTTGCACTAGTGAAAGTATGAGCCCTAGGCCTTGTTTCTAAGCATTGCAATACCGTTTTCGTTCACTTTTGTTACTAGTTACCTTGCTGTTTTTATATTTTCAGATTACAAAAACCTAGATCTACTATCCATATTTCACTTGTATCACCATCTCTTCGCCGAACTAGGGCACCTATACAATTTACCATTGTATTGGGTGTGTTGGGGACACAAGAGATTTTTTGTTATTTGATTGCAGGGTTGTTTAAGAGAGACCATCTTGATACTACGCCTCCCACAGATTGATAAACCTTAGGTCATTCACTTGAGGAAAAAATTGATACTGTCCTACAAAACTCTGCGCTTGGAGGCCTAACACGAGTCTATAAGAAGAAGGTTGTGCAGTAGACATCAAAAAACATTACACAAGCTAATGAGACGAAACTGTGAAAGGAGCACCTGACCTTTTACCTTCGGAATCAAGACCAAATATGTTTGATTTATACCTTCTGCACTTTCATGGCCTTATACAATTTCAGCACAGCCGAAGTAACCTCAGCTCCACGGACCGCTCATTTTTTTTGAAAGAAGTGCGTAGGAAACCCATCAGGCCCCGGCAATTTCATAGAAAACATTTGATATAGGGCCGTTTTCACCTCCTCCTCAGTATATGCCACGTCAAGCAAGCTGTGCATGTCATTAGTAATCTTAGTAGGAACCGCGTCCAAAATTGCTTGCATGTTGATGCAACCATCCGACGTATACAACATCTTATAAAAATCCGTCGTCGTTGATTCCAACTCATCCACATCCTCTGTAACTTGTCCATCCGGCCGAGCTAGAGCTTTACTGCGGTTCTTCCTCCGTTGCATCGACGCTCGCCGCTGAAAATATTGTATATTTTTATCCCCGTATACATAATCTCTTCTCTTTCATACATCTCTACTAGCCGGTCCATAACTTTAAGTTCTAAGTGACTAGGGCTAGTCCTTCCTGGAGCATTTTTTAGAGCTTCGAGTTGCCGAACGAGCTGTTTGATGTCTCTTCTAACACTCCCAAAAGTGTATCTGTCCCAGTTATGGAGATGCTCCCCAAAATCCGTCAGCTTCTCCCACAACTCTACTGTTGACACACCTTTTGGCCTGCTGCTCCATGTGCTTTCCACAAATGTTCAGCTCAGGGTGTCGTTCCCACATTAGTTCATACTTGAAGCTTTTTGGCCGCCGTTCATCAGTATTGTGCATAAAGTTTAATATTATTGGGCCATGATCAAAGCACAACGCTGTTACATTTTACAGTTCCGCAAAGGGAAATAAAGGACTCTATGTCGAGTCCGCTACAACCTGATCTAGGCGCACCCTAGTGTATGTTCCTCCCGAGGCCTTCTTCTTGAATGTCCATCTTCTTCTTTATATCCTAAGTCAGCAAGACCGCAAATATCAGGGACATCTCGGAATCCATCCATTTGTCCTTGTCCCCTAAGATTAACTCCTACATGTTCGGATTGTGGAAGAACTTCATTGAAATCCCCTAGTGCCACCCAGGGGAGATATTTTCTTTTGCGGGGGCACCCAGGGGATATTTGACGCCCCTGCAATTGAGCACAAGGTATCCCATGTTTTACAGCGTTTTGTGACCCGTGCTTCTCCATAAACGCATGTCATCCTCCATGGTGTAGGCCCAAACTCACCTACAGTAGCATCAATGTGGTACCTCGAATAACCGATAATCTCTAGCTTTATTGCATCGTTCCAAAAAATTACAAGACCACCACTCCTCCCAGAGCTACCAATAGTAAAAGATCTATCATAACCAAAAGATTGACCTAGAATCTCAGCACGTACACTACTTATTTGTGTTTCAACGAGACATAGTACGACTGGGCTGGGGCAAATTTAGCCCTGTCCGAGCTGGCTATCGTGGTTGGTATTGAATCCCTTAGGTTCAGGGATAAAATCCCCACGTAGGGAGCTCCTGTGTGATGCTCTTTGCGTCAAAGAAGTCAATGGTTCGCACAGGGTGTAGCTCACCTGGGCTGGCCCATTTTGGGCTTGCGCGTTCGCGAGGTGGAAAAACGTGACAAAACCCAAGGTTCGATCCCTGGACTTCGTAGCAAGGAACAAGTTGGGATAGCCGCTGCACCACAATAGCTTTTGTGCCAACATAGCAGCGGGTAAGGATGGACTTTGGATAGACTTTGGAACAACGTTAAAGGATGGATTGCAAAATTATTTTCTTCAGCGGGAAGGAAGTTTTGATCAAGTCAGTGGCTCAAGCGGTGCCGGTCTATTCTATGTCCTGTTTCAAACTTCCAAGGGGACTTTGTGAGCACCTGAATAAACTCATACGCCAATTTTAGTGGGGAAGTAAGGATGGTCACCGGACGCCTGCGTGGGTTTCCTGGAATGACATGACGCAACCAAAGTTTATGGGAGGCTTGGGATTCAGAGATTTTGAACTTTTCAATTTAGCTTTATTGGCTAAACAGGCATGGCGAGTCCTACAGTCCCCTGACACCTTGTGTGCTAGGATTACGAAAGTTGTTTACTTCCCCACTAGAACAATCTTATCAGCTGAACTTGGTAACCATCCATCAAAAATTTGGAGAGCACTTATAGAGGGAAGAGATATCTTACGCCAAGGGATGATTAGGAGGATTGGTGTTGGTTCATCCACCAACATCTTGCTAGATAACTGGATCCCTAGAGATGAAAATATGAGGCCAATAGTGTGCTTGTCGGCTGCCCGACCCACTTTTGTTTCCGAGCTCATTAACCATACAGAGGCCTCATGGAACCATGAACTGCTGCAACAATTATTCTTACCGGCAGATGTTGATGCCATCATGAGCATACCGCTTTCTACTAGGCAGGATACTTACTTCCGGAGTTGGCATTTTGAGAGGAACGGACACTTCTCTGTGAAGTCATCATATCGTATGCTCGCAAGCACCAAACGGAGGCGTGAAGCATGGCACGAGGGCCGCGCGAGCGCTTCCAGTAGAGCAGCAGAAGTAGGAGGATGGAAGAAGCTTTGGCATGTTAATGTCCCGGGAAAGATTCGGAATTTTTTTGGAGGTTAGCAAAACAATCAATCCCTACCGAAGATGTTCGCAAACGCAGGGAAATGTCGCACTCTGATAATTGTCAGCTATGTGACACTACAGATTCTAGGCACCATTCTTTGCTTGAGTGCTCATCTTCGAGATGTATATGGGCTTTGACCGATGGGGATCTTGCTGAACACCTCATTGCCACTACAGAACCATCGGTGAAGCAGTGGCTGTTTGCGATGATTGAGGCACTCTCACACGATAAATTTGTGCTGTTAACAGTTACTCTTTAGGCTACATGGACAGCCAGGCGGAAGGCGATCCACGAATCAAACTTCCAGAGTCCACATGCCACTTTGTGCAGCAGTTCATATCAGAGTTGGAGGCAATCAAAAAAGTTCCGAATAGCACTATTTGTGTGGCGCCGGCTAGGCACCCAGGTATGGTCAAAATCAATGTCGACGGAGGGCTATCCCGTGATGGCGCCACTAGTGCTTCTGCCGCTGTTTGCAGGGATGATGAAGGCCGGTTCATAGGATCCTCGTCAATGGTGTTTCCTGGAGTTATAGACCCTGCCTGTTTGGAGGCCTTAGCATGTCGAGAAGCTCAAGCACTAGCCTTGGATTTGAATCTAGGCAAAGTCATTATTTCATGCGACAACAAAGGGGTAGTGGACGGCATAAAACATGAGGCTCGTGGCATGAACGACACTATCATTCGTGAGATCAGGGAGAACAAATTCCTTTTTTAGGCTTGTAATATTATATTTGAAGGTACAGACACGAACAAATAAGCTCATAGTTTGGTAAAATTTTCAGTTTAAGCTTAGTACGGGTTGCCATTTGTGGCTAGGGTACCCGCACGATCCCATTTGTATTCCTTTGAACATCCCCTTTGATCAATAAAGCAGTTTCTTACCGCTCAAAAAAAAAAAAAAGCAGCACAAAGCTAAAATAACTAAACCACAACGGTAAAAACTTCAACATTTGCAAAAAAATCCCTGAACCAGGTCAGTGGCGACCTTAATCCTAGGAATCTGTGTCTAAAACCTCAAACATTACACGAAAATGTTAACATTTTTGGGTATTTGCAAGCATTTTTCTAAAAAATGAAAAAATGAAGAAATATCCTTTTTTGAAATTATGAACAATTTCTAAAAAAACACAACCTTTTCTGAAAAACAGGAACAAAAATTGAAATGGCATTTTTTTTGAAATTAGAAACAATTTTTTCAAAGCACGAAAAAATTCGAAATTGCACAAACATATTTTGAATTTTCAAACAAAACTTAGAAACATGACATCTTCTGAATTTGTGAAGAAATTTGGAAAGCTGGAACATTTTTGGAAATTCCTGATTTTTTTGAATTTGTGAACAAAAAATAAAAAATGCAAACGTTTTTTGGATTTGGGAAATTTTTTTCATAACATGAACATTTTTTAAAGTTTTTGTACAAAATTGGAAAGTGGAAACATTTTTAAAGTTCCCCAACTCTATTTGAATATGCGAACCAATTTTGAAAACATGAACATTTTTTCAATTTTCGAGAAACATATTAAAACATCAATTATTTTTAATTTGTGAACAAATTTTGTAAACAGGATTCCTTTTTTGAAAAAAAATGCAAACTTTATTTTAAAAAATGAAAAACTTTTGCAAAACGTGAATATTTTATGTTATACCTGAACATTTTTTGAATTTGCGAACAAATTTTGGAAACATGAACATTTTTATAATTTGTGATTTTTCTGAAACAGGAACATTTTATGGAATCGACAAACATTTTCGGAATTTGTGAATAAAATTAAATGATACAAACATTTTAATAAATATGACTATTTTTTGAATTTTCAAACAATTTATAAAAGAAGTGAACAAATTTTGAAGTATTAGAACATTTTAGAATTTCTGAACAAAATTGGAAAACAGGAACAAAATATACAAAATGAACAAAATGTTAGAATAGGAACAGTTTTTAAATTCCAGAAAATTTGTTGAAAAAGAAATAAACGTGAAAAGAAAAATGGAAGTAAAAGAAAACGAAAAGAAAACAAAAAAGAAAAAAGATAGAAAAAGAAATAAAAAGGAAAAAGAAAAATAGAAAATAGGAAGGAAAAATAAAAACCGGTTCAGGAAGTTGTAGAAGGTTCCCAAAACTAGTAAAAACTAGCTGGGAATCCTCTAGAATGTTCCGAAAACCCGAAAGTATGTACGCTACAGTTTGGCCGGACCAAGTCGCTCTGCTTGTGCGAATCGCCGACTATTTTTTGAAAATTGAAGAAACAAAAAAACATAAATGGGCCAAGCCATGGTCGGAGTATATGTTTCGGCAGGCGACCCACTGCACATAAGTAAGTACGTTATAATTAGTTCTCAAAAAAATTATGTAACAATTTGGCAAAAGTTTATATTACCCTTTATACGTTTAGTGAGAGGGGTTGTACCGAAGCGGGACTGTTCCTTTAGTTCTTCCCTTCATATATGATTGGAGTACATATCGTAAATTTACATGATCTTTTTTATATAAGTATTTTGTTGGGTACATATACTTGTAGCTGTAACTGATCGGTTCCTCGTTGATTTTACTTTGTTGGATACGCTGATTCAGAAAATTTCAACCTGTCGGATGGTGCCTTGATTTCTCGAGAAATTGCACAATGTGTGTCCTCTGCTAAATTGTCAGGGTTAGTCCTAATTTTCTATACAAGTATTTCTTATATGAAGGGCCTCATTGATTCAAAAGATTTTCACGAGATTTTCAGAGGAATAGAATCCTTGGGAGATTTTCCTACATCGGCCGTTTTGGTTTGTAAGAAATCATTTGTAAGTGGTGAACACTATTGCATAAGAGACGTGCAAAGGGGTATCGTAATAAAATATTAAACTGTTTTTGCACTATCATACACGCATGGCTTCTTACCGCTACTCAGTTTGCATTTAGCTAATTTATTATCCTTGTTAAAAATCACCTTTTGATATAGATAACAAACACAGCTCTTAATCTTTTGTACGTACCTTGTGTTTTCAAATAAATTTCTTAAGGAAGTGGTGATTATCATTGACCCTGCCTGAATTCTAACGGGACACATTCGACTCATGAGTTAAGTGTACATTCACTAAACCAACTGTAGCCAGTTCACTTCTCATCGATCAGCACCTACTGAAAACCAATGTTCAATTAATGATACCATGGCTGTACCATCTTCCATCAAAACATGTACTCCCTTCATCCCAAAATAAATGTCTCAACTTTATACTAACTCTAAAGTTAGTATAAAGTTCAGACACTTATTTTGAGACAAAGTATCTGTTGAACAAGGTTATACAACGTTGAATATTGCTTTCCCTCATCCAAATGTCTTCCTAGAATCACGTAGTGAGCCATTCCTAATTGTGAATGCACCACCGCTGAAGATCTGATCCTTGACCTTGATTACTCCTTTTCCAAAAGGAGACTTGGCTTTTTTTTTGAGAAAAAGGAGACTTGGCTTTATGGTCACTTCTAACAACGTCCTGGTCTATGGATACTTATGCAATCACAGTTCTTGCCATGCTTCCTCCATATTTAACAACTTAAACAACTATTTGTCGAGCATTTTACACGAATCCAACCTATATAGGAAGATTACATAGCAAATGATGGCAGCAATTATGAACCAACGAAGGGCTAATTTTTCACCTACCACATCATCTATGAGCCAAAGGGCTCCTTTTGTTGTCATGCTAGAGTCATCATGTCTTAATACGTGCAAAGTGGTACTAAAGGGCATAAGTTCCAACTGACACAAAAGGTACGGTAAGGGCTACCTAGTCGAGGTGTTGAAGTCGCTATGCTGCCTATCCCACTGCTTCTCGTGGGGTTCTTGTGCGTTGTAAGATATCCCCTTCTTGTTGGCGACATCGTTGTGGATGAAGGTTGCAAGGGTGCTCTGCATCCGTCTAAACTCAACTCAAATATCATCCGGTGCAACAATGGCAAGGGTTTTCCCTCAGTTGGTGATGTCATCCTTTCTTGTGAAGGTTGTATGCTTCCACATGCAATCAACCATGTGGTTCATGACATAGTAAGCAGGCATATGACTTCTGTGGGTTTGCTGTTGCATGCAACGAAAATGTTGAGTTGTGGGTGAAGTGTGCCAAGCCCAATCTGTTTTTCTTTTTGAATTCTGGCTTTGTCGGTCTCCTACGCTATTCTCAAACTCTACGAGAGTATCATCCATAACTGACTTCAGTTTGTTGTAGTCTTTCTTGATCCTTTGATGCCAATCTAAGACATAAGAATTGTCAATTTTTGGGGATAGAACAAAGATGACCCAGTGCTCGTCGTCGCGCAAACAGTCAAACAAAGCAGTAACTACCGTCAATATTTGTACAATGAGAGGATATATACTGTACATCTAAGAAAGCATATGTGCATTGATGCTAGCTAGCGAACACTTACCACATACAATGGGGCACAAGATGATAGTCTGTGTGTCTATGTTGAACCATGAATTTTACAAGGTAGATCTTTATCACTTTCCTACCTTCTAGACTCTTAAGGTTATTGTGGTGCATGTGATAAGGGTCCGCCATGGCGATTGTCCTCACATTGTCATACTTGAGCTTGTTGTCTAGATGAAGCGCCCATAGCTTGACTAAGGAGGATCCCTCAAACTGAAGGAGGTGGATCATGCTGAAGATTTAGTCGAAATGTATATAGAACTTGTCTACGGGGAAATCATCAATGAAGTCGAGAGCCTTACTCACCTTCACCGTGTATACCAGAAGATTTTGCAAAGGATTGCAAAAATCGACCTTGGCCGCCAGCTCTATATTTAGGATGTAGTCATGAAGAAGCTTCATTTCAGACACCATCGTATCGTACATGAAAGTATGTACCATGGGTTCACCCGGGAAATGGAGCCATTGAAACAATCTACCATTAGGCGCGGACTGGTTCGTCTTAGCCTGTTTCTAGATGCAACCAGTGATGGCTTGGCAACCCTTCTTTGTAGTCCGCGGCTTCCTAGTTATATGGCAAACCTTCCAGAAAATATCATGGCCACGTGAACCAACAATAAGCATGGAAGGAGTCGTCAACCGCCCAAAGCACCCACTAGAGATTCGGACATCCCAGGCATGGATATTTATGTCTCAGGATTGCAATCTTCACACATCCTACCACATGGTTGTTGCACATCTTCTCGTCCATGTCCTCGATATATATACTAAATGCTATTCATACATGTGATTTCAGGTATTTTAGTGAAGAGAGAAAATATGGTAAAACTCAGCTAGTTCAGAAGAGACCATGGCAACCAGGCCCTGGCTGCAATGCCTCACGTGCAGGTACCTTAGGCCACCACTACGAGCTCCCTTCGACCACACTCTCCATATATATATGAAATACTACCATAACTTACCCATGAAACAGAGATAAACGCATGAGTAGGTTTTATTTCTCTTGCACCACATCGTACCGAGAATCCACTGACGTTCTTCATCAAGATCATCACCATGACCCTTCTATTAGGCGTTGATTGGATAGTCCACCACCTCGACTATGTAATATATATGTGGCAAACCTCTCTCTTTGTACTACCATGTCTAGATCATATGAGCCGCTTAGCATAATTGTGATCATCTATGTAATTCTTGCGGTGGATATTTTGATATGAGATGAACAATTGCATTATGATAATGTTATCCGTTGTTTTACTTACTTAGATGTATACTAGATCTCACTTTGATTAGTCTAATCACCAAGAAGTTTTGATGAAAGAACAATAACGGGAACCATTTATATTGGATGGGCTAGTCCACTATTTGTGAACTATTGTGACAAAATATAGGTATAATATTCGACGGATTTGCCTCACTAATGGAGAAAAGATTTGACGGGTTTAAGTTTCTTCCCATCTGCAGTACTTCATCTTCTTTGGGCCCCGGTCCATGGGATTTCGTACTTCCAGACTAGTCTGTCTAATTTGATGATCCGAGCTGGATGGCTAAAAGTGTCTGGACGTGTCGGTGTACTAAAGTAGGGGCACTCCTTTGTACCCCTTTACTTGTACACGGACAGTCAGAGCCGCGTCCACGGCCACACTTAGCAGGGCAGAGGAGGGAGGCCGGGGAGAAGCCGGAGCACAAGACGGTCAAGGCAACCCCACGACCAGAAACACCAAAGAGCAAGAGGGTGAGGTGGACTCCCCCGACAAGGGCCTTGCCGGGGCGGCCTCCGCGGCCCCGGCAAGAGCCTTGCCGGGCAACTTGCCCAGTACCAGCAGAGCGAGCCACCCTCGAGCCCAAGAGTTCCAAACGCCGCCAACGACTACGTTGGAACCAAGGCTCGGGAGGCACCCCCGTGGTGGCATGCAGATCTTTGTCAAGATCATAAACACACAAGATCAGATGAGGACCAGAAGACGGTGACCCTCGGCGGGATCCTAGCCGAGGAGATCCATTAGACCCCCGGCAAGCGTCTTGCCGGGGACAACTGCGACGCCACGGCAAGACCCTTGCCGGGCCCCCGGCAAGGCCCTTGTCGAGGGCGCCAGCAGTGCCACTGCCAGACCCGTACCAGCCAAGGCTCCGCCGCCATTCGCATGCAGCTGCCAGACCAACCAGCTGGGCAGGCACCTGCGTGGCAACACGCGGCTTCCAGACCGACTCAGCAAGCACCTGCGTGGTGGCATGCAGATCTTCGTGAAGACCCTGCCACCGCGCCACCTCAGCAGCCTGCCTGCCTACATGGCACCACACGCATCGCTGGCCTGGGCGCGTGTCGAAGCGAGACGGAGCGGCGACGGACAGGATGGGCCTCGTTCCCGTCCCCGATAAAGCTAATGGACACCTAAGTAGCACATTTAATGCGCTTTGTCCCGTAATGCCGGGCGATAAGCTCGCACACTATATGCCTTTCCACCTCTTGTGTGCCACTGTGGCAACCCCTTTTCGACTATAAAAGGAGGACCGAGGCATATTGGAGAAGGATTCGGCTCTTTGGAACTACGCAGCCACCGTAGCTAGTTCGAAAGCTCAAGAACACTGAATACATTCACCAAAGCAGGACTAGGGTATTACGCATCCTCGCGGCACGAACACAGGTAAGCGATCTTTGTGCTTTGGCTCCTGGACCTGCTCTTCTCACAACCCGTGCCCGCCGACCATAGAAGGGATTCCAGTGATCCCATAGGTGTCGTTCCAACCGACATCTTTTGCGCGCCAGGTAGGGGGCGCAGTTGTGAGAATCTGGTCTAGCGGTTAGCCTAGCAGTTCTTCATCGTCATGGCTCCCAAGAAGAAGACGATCACGACGATCGGCTCGTCGGGGGCCGAGCGGCCCGCGCCAGTGCGGGCGAGCAGCGGACCGGTCGCGGACAGAACCCGAGCCGCGGCCCGCGAGCACCAGCATCGCCCCGGCAGTCAGAGCCTGGCGAGCGGCATCGTTCGTGCGCCAGACGACGAGCCGCACGCCGCCAGATCCAAAGACGGGGCTGGGCCCCCCGCAGGCGACGCGGGGCCCTCCAGGGGCGTCGCTGTGCCCCCTACAGGCGGCGCAGCGACCTCCAAGACGCCCACCCCGGCGCCCACATCACGCTCTTCCCATGGTGTGCCCGACGAGCAGCGTCAGCACGCCGGTGACCCTAGACACTGCCGTGGGAAGAGCCTTGTGCATCGTCCGCGGGAAGAAGGAGTCCAGCATGCCCGCCGAAGTGCTGGCGAAAATGGCACACAGCCGCTGGGCCGTGATAGAGCTCCTTCTAACGTGGTTAGAAGTGAAAGCGCGCCACCACCCATGCCAGCAGAAGCTTTGGCGCGCGCGCAGCTGCTCCTTGACTTCCCACCTGCTGCGGAGAAGCTCGACGAGTGGAGAGCCACCATTCGGAGCCTCGTCGCCGTCGCCAATAAAGATGATCTGCGACCGGCGGGGCCCTCGGGCCAGCGCTCCATCGAGCCACCACATGTCAGCGGTGGGAGGACCGGGGGAGCTGCAGCCACAGTACACTCTCCTCCCCCGTGCCAGCTACCGCCGGTGTCGATCCATCATACGACGCATGTGATAACATTTCCATAGCATCGTCCGACCCACGGACCCACCGCGACCAGCACCAAGTTCTTCGAGAACGAGCCCACGAAGATGCTCGAACCACTGTCGAGCGCCGGCGTGATACACGCCACCAGTCGGATAAGCGGGCGGGACCCGCTATGGACCACCCAGCACCGGGGGGCTCCGACGGCCTACCTTACGAGGTGGGTTGCCCAGCCTTTACCCGTGAGCTGCGGCAGTTCCAGTGGCCGTCCCACCGCACGTTCAAGCCCGACGTCGGCGAGAAGTACAATGGCAAGACCCATCCGTCAGAGTTCCTCAGCATCTACACCATCGCGATGCAAGCTGCTGGAGCTCGCGACAACAAGGTGTTTGCCAATTAATTCATGTTGGCACTGAAGCCCAACGTCATGTCTTGGTTGATGCACTTGCCGGCGGATTCCATTTCTTCTTGGTCGGATCTGTGCCATGAGTTCGTTGGTGCCTTCACCGGAGGCCACCAAGCTCATGGCTGCCCGATGATTTGCATATCATTCCCCAGAAGGAAGGGGAAACCCTGCGCAAGTACATCCAGAGGTTCAGCCGGGTGCAGTACAACATCCCCGATGTTCATCCCGCTGCCGTGATTAGCGCGTTCCATCAGAACATGCGCAACCGCAAGATGTGCGAAGAGCTAGCGATGAACAAGGTTAAGGATGTGGCCAAACTTTATGTTCTGGCCGATAGGTGTGGGCTAAAGAGGGAAGTAAGTACCCCGACAAGGACGCCGGCGTGGAAACCGACTGTACTGATGAAGACACAGCCGCCCCGATGAAGAAGTTCCGGCGTCGCAACAGGAAACGCAAGGGCAAGACCGTGCTTGCCGTCGAGGGATCCGACAGCACCGGCGCCGCCAAGAAGGCTAAGGCAGACGACCCCGGCAAGGAAATTGCCGGGTGCGCCGCTTGCCGGGCTTTGGCGGCTGCCGACAAGCCGGGGGGCTCCGTCAAGCAGTATTGTAAGATCCATTGCACCAAGGGCCACGACCTCCAGAACTGCCGACAGGTCGAGCTGCCAGCCCAAAAGCAAATGGTTGAGTATGAGAGGCGGGACAAGGAGAAGGGTCAAGACGGTGCCAAAGGATCCGGCAAGAAGCGTGGCGGCCAAGGAGGCCGCCGTGACAAGGATAACTAGCAAGAGAGGCCCGCCCGGGGCCGTGACAAGAAGCAAGAAGACGATGATCATGACGAGCACGACGAGTCCGGCGAGAAAGAGTTTCGGAAGTCTATGGAGGCCATTTGCATCGATGGTGGCGCCTCGCTGCATACTTCTCACCGCCATCTCAAGCAGTGGGCGCGTGAGATCACAACAGCGGAGCCATCATTTGACGCTCAGAAGCCGCTGAAGTGGTCCAGCACGCCCATCATCTTTGACGCTGAGGACCACCCTGATCGCACCACTGCGGTCGGGTGTTTACCGTTGTTGGTCTCACCAACGATACAAAACCTCAAGGTGAACAAGATGCTGGTTGACGGTGGGGCCGGTCTGAACTTAATCTCGCCTGTTGTGATCAAGAGGCTGCAAATTCCCGGAGACCTCAAGGAGACGGGCACGTTTCAAGGGGTTAATCTGGGAAGAAGCCAGCCGAAGGGGAAGATCACATTGCCTGTGACGTTCGGAGGCGAGTTGAACTACAGGACGGAGAGGATTGTCTTTGATGTAGCCGAGATCCCCTTGCCCTACAACGGGATCCTTGGCCGCCCGACACTAGACAAGTTCATGGCGGCGTCGCATTACGCCTACAACACGTTGAAGATGCCTGGGCCGATGACCATCATCACCGTCCCCTACGACAAGAAGGATGCGCTGATCTGCGCCGACCTACTCTACCGGGAAGCAGTTGCAGCAGCTGCCGCCAAGGCACTTGCTCCTGCCGTTGAAGCCCCAGGAGGGAAGAAGAAGCCCGGCAAGACCTCTCACACCCACTCCGGCAAGCGCACCTCTTCGGAGTGTTGTGCTACCGTCGAGGACGTGCCAGAGAGCTCCACCGGCAAGAGCAAGAAATCCAGAGCTGCGCCACCGCAGACCAAGAAGGTGTCCGTTAGGGAGGACGGCACGGGAGGGGCTTTCACCATAAGCTCCACCCTCGACAGCAAATAGGAAGGCGTGCTCGTCACCTTCCTGCATGCGAATGTCGATGTGTTTGCATGGCAAGCATCCGACATCCCCGGTGTTCCCAGGGAGGTGATTGAGCACCACCTAGCTGTCTGTCCTCATGCGCGCCCCGTCAAGCAGAAGGTCAGGAAGCAGGCTCTGGAAAGGCAAGAGTTTATCACAGAAGAGATTAGGAAGTTGGAAGAAGCAGGCTTGGTGAGGGGGGTGCTCCATCCGATGTGGTTGGCCAATCCGGTGGTAGTGCGCAAGGCGAACGAGAAGTGGAGGTTGTGTATTGACTACACAGATATCAATAAGGCTTGTCCTAAGGACCCTTCCCGTTGCCGCGCATCGACCAGATTGTTGACTCCATTGCCGGGTGTGATTTGTTATCATTCCTCGACGCCTACTAGGGCTACCACCAGATCTTCATGACAAGAGAATACGAAGAGAAGACAACATTCATCACCCCATGTGGTACGTATTGCTTTTTACGGATGCCTTTCGGGTTAAAGAGTGCTGGCTCAACGTTTGCAAGAGTGGTCCAAATTGGTTTTGAACCCCACCTACATAGAAATATGGAAGCATACATGGATGACATAGTGGTCAAAACCAAGGACAAGGCAACTCTTGTACAAGACTTAGAGAGACGTTTGCCAACCTGCACAAGATCAACCTCAAGCTGAACCGTGAGAAGTGTGTCTTCGGCGTTCCGTTCGGCAAACTTCTTGGGTTCTTTGTGTCGCAGCACGGGATCGAGGCAAACCCAGACAAGATCAAGGCTATCGAGCAGATTGAGGCGCCCAAGCGGATCAAGGATGTGCGTCGGCTCACTGGCTGCGTTGCCGCCATGAGCCGATTCATCTCCAAGTCTGCCGAGCACGCCCTTCCATTTTTAAGATTTTGAAAAAGGCGGGCCCCATGGAATGGACCCCGGAGGCCGAAGTAGCACTGCAGGATCTGAAGAAGTACCTCTCTTCTACACCAGTACTGGTGGCGCCTAAACCGCAAGAGCCGTTGCTGCTGTATCTGGCAGCGACGAATCAAGTGGTCAGTGCCGCGCTGGTGGCGCAGAGGGAGGTCGACGAAGAGGCAGTGGCAATGGCAGGACCGACGGATGGCACGCCAGAAATTCCCCCAGAAGGGCCTGGTGCCGACAAGGCAAGGCCCCCAGCAGAGTCTGACGCCATCGGGGCAGGGCCCGTGCAGCCAAATGTAGTGGTGCAGAAGAAGAAGATGATGCAGCACCCGGTTTACTAAACAAGTTGCATCCTCTATCCTGCTCCAGTAACCCATGCATATTCTGTCTTAAATTATTAATAGCATGCTACACTAAACAAAGTGACCTAACTTAACAATGTAGCCAGACCAAGGGGAAAAGATCTTGCCAGAGTAAACAATTGTTTACGATCCACTTTCCTAACTTAACAATACAACTAAACTTAACAATAAACTGCAATGCACGCCTCTACAGTACAGATCCGGAGAAAACATAGGCGGAAAGCGAAACAAAGGCAGATCCAAAGAAAACAAATCATAATATACCTTCTCAAAGACAAAGAAAGAAACCTCCTGCCGGTGTGGATTCCTTGAAAGCAACACGCCTTTCTGCTGACCTTCTGATGTTCATTGCAGAGAACAAGCAACTCCGTTTCAGGTCCCTCGAAATTGGAGTCTTCAGTGGTAGCAGGGATCTGTAGTGCATAGGAATACTAGGCATTTGATCCACATGTCAGCAAACAAGCTCATTCAAGAAATCCCCCAAATCACAAACACTAACCCTAAAAATCTGAACTTACCTTAATTCTGCCGTCGTCAGAACCTGAGCTGACGTACTCCACGGTGTGCTCGCTGCTATCGGACTCATCGCTCCAGGACACCATGGCGACGCGGCGGCGGGTGCGGCGAGCAAAGCAGAGGAGCAAGACAGAGGAGGAGTGAGCGAGAGAGCAGCGATACAGAGTGGGGAGTGTGGAGTGGGGGCAGCACCGACAGGTCTTTTGACCGGTCCATCAAACAGAGGCATACAAGACCGTCGAAGCGGCATCTACTTGGTACGGGGACGGCCGACGGTGCCATGTGCGCAAAGAACGGGCCCCGCCTGTCATAAACAAGCTTAACTGACCCCGATCCGCCGATCAGTGCTTTCTGCAAAAAGATTACGGAAGACACGGTGTTTTCTAAAAAAAAATGTATTGTAGTGGTTTTCGCAAACCTTGCCTTCAAAGTGGTGGTTTTGTGCAATTTACTCGTCGCTGGGGCACAATAGGTCGAAATACTGCACCATTTTGAAGTTACATTGACTAGTAGTATTTATATAATTTAACTATGTTTGCTCAAAAATAATAATTCAATTATGGGCCTTACCATTCTAGAGCGATCGACAAGAAATAAAAGGCAGAGCAAACAGGAAAACCCTATACGCCGCTTGCTGCGTTGCAATGTCGACCCTTCGCACAAGGATGCGGGAGCGAACGATGCAGTGGGCCGGCTCATTTACTAGCGAAGTTTCTTTTTCTGTACAGTATTTCGACCTGATTTGGAGCCTTCTAGAAGATTCATTAACCGGGTTTTTTTTCCTGTTGGTTTCTTCCTTTTTTAGGTTTTTCATTTTCTTTCTTTTTTCTTTTTTCTGTTTCTTTTTTATTTTCTTGATAACTTCAAAATTTTCAAAATATTTTTAGAATTTCAAAACTCTTCACTTTGTTCAAAAAATGTTTCATAATTTTAAAATTTGTTCATGTGTTTTCAAAATGTTAAGAGTTTCAATATTTTTGTTCATGTTTTTATACATTGGTTCACATTTTCAAATATTGTTCAAAATTTCGAAATTTGTTCATGTCTTCAATAATTGTTCTTATTTTCTTTAAAATGTTTGGAATTACAATATTTCTTCATGTATTTTTTAAAAATCACTTATTAAAAATTTGTTCAGAATTCTGAAATTTGTTGTTTTTTGAAAATGCTTGGAATTTAAATATTTTGTACATGTTTTTCAAAATTTGTTCAGTTATTCAAAATTTGTTCACGTCTTCAAAATTTTTTCACATCTTTGTATAGATTTCGGATTTTTTTGTTTATGCCTTTCAAAAATTGTTCAGGTTTTTCATAAAATGTCCAGAATTTCAATATTTTGTTTATGTTTCCCGAAATGTTCAATTTTCTAAAAAATGTTAGGAATAACGAAATCTCTTCAAGTTTTCTAAATTTGATCACGTTTTTCAGGAAGTGTTTGAAAATTCAAAAACTGAATGGAATTTCAAAATTTGTTATTTATTTTCAAAAAAGTGTTCACATTTTTCAAAATTGTTAGCGCTTGTCTAAAAACGGTTGGAATTTAAATAAATTGTTCGATACTTTTTGGAAAATATTTGTATATGCCGATGTTGTTAGTTCGTTAAAAGTCGCGGTGCTTATTAGTCACTGATTAGCAATATGCCTGGTCGTTAGCTACAAGCTTATGTAGTCAGTGGTCGCGGGAAATCCCAGGTATTACGCTCATTTTTTGTGAATTTTTACACCGATAGCTACTGTGCCACCTAATCGCCCGGCCCACTCGTCTTGCCACTGTGCCAACGTCCGCCAATCTGCCGCAATGAGCGGCAGGTAGGAGGTCCCGAGCAAACATGCATACATGCATCGCTACTGGCAGCGTTGGTGTGTACTAAACTCACCTAAAAAAATGTGTGTACTAAATAAATTAATTAGCATGTATCTTTACCAAAACGTCCACACATCATATAAAATAAAAAATATTTTACTCATTAATATTAATCGGGTGACTCATTGGGCTACCTAAGACGGAGAAACTCAATGCCCATACACATACCCTATCCATGACTAATCGGGTTACCCATGGGTGAATATGACCCGAATATGCATACCATACCCTACCCATTCTCGGGTCGGGTGTCCATGGGCGTGGTCACCCATGGGTCGGATTGCCAGGTTGAGACGAGAGCAATGTCGTCACCTAGTTGAGCCAAGGCCTAATCATTTTTTTCTTTTCTACTTTTTATTTTTCTTTTCTTTTTGTTAATTCATTTTATCTTCTTTAATATTTATTATTATTTTTTAAATCAGTTCAAAAAATTTAAATGTTGTTTAGAATACCAAAAAGTATTTTTTTTCAAATATTTTTTACAATTTTAAAAATGTTCTCGAATTTCAACAAATGTTCTTGTTTCTGAATTTTTTGTTCAAAAACTTTAAAATTGTTTGTGTTTAAAAAAAGTTGATAATTTATCGGCACGTATGCAAGTTTCGACAAGCCCAACAATTTATCGGTCTTTTTTGACCGAGAAAACTCCAGAAAATATAAAATTTGTCGAAAATCAAAACAACTTGTCATGGTACCTTGAATTGGTCATACAAGGCCATGATAAAATAATTAATGCCATTTCAAGGATGTCAAGAAACAACGTGCTCTCAGATGAAGCCTTCTAGCCTACCCGTACACCCCTCGTTGAACATGGTTTAGTTTTGGACATTCTTGAAATAACCTCAAATTTTGCAAGAAGGTGGTTAGCCCATGATAGCCATCCATGTAAAGTTTGAACGATTTCCGACATCGTATGCAAGTTGCGACATCGTCCAGCCATTTATTGGCCTTTTTTATCGAGAAAACTCCAAAAAAATGCAAAGAATAAATATGAAAACCAAAACAACATGGCATGGTTCCTTGAATTGGTCATATAAGGGTATGAAAAGAATTGGGGTCATTTCAAGGATGTCAAGAAACAACGTGCTCTTAGACAGAGCGTTTTCGCCTTATCCAAAGACCCTCCGTTCAACATGCTATATTTTGGTACATCCTTAAAATGACCTCAATTTTTAAAAATAGGTGGGAATGCCCGTGGTAGGCATCCATGTCAGGTTTGAACAAGTTCTGACATCAAATGCAAGTTGCAACACGTCTGGCCATTTATCAGCCTTTTTGACCAAAAACCTCCAATACATGAAAAATTTGTCAAAAACCAAAATGATTTGTCTAGGTGCCTTGAATTAGTCATACAAGGCCATGGATTTTTTTTGGGACATTTCAAGGATGTCGAAAAACAGCATGCTCTGACGGAGCCTTCTAGCCTATCCGAACACGCTACTTTCAAGATGTTCTATTTTTTTGACATCCTTAAAATGACCCAACTTTGCAAGCAGGTGGGTTTAGCCATAGTAGGCATACATGTATGATTTGAACGATTTTCGACACCGTATACAAGTTGTGACACGTCTGGCTATTTTTTGACCGAGCAAACCCGAGAAAATGCAAAACTTATCCAAAACCAAAGCAACTTGGCATGGTGCCTTGATTTTTTCATACGAGGCCATGATTTTTTTTAATTTGGGCCATTTCCAGGTTGTCAAAAAACAGCGTACTCTCAGACGGTCCTTCTGGCCTACCCGGACACCCTCGTTGAACATGGTGTTTTTGTGGACGTCCTTGAAACGATCCAAACTTTTGCTGCCAGGTTTGAACGACTTTCACCGTATGCAAGTCGCGACATGTTCGGCCTTTTATGGGCTTTGTTTACTAAGAAAACTTTAGAAAATGCAAAACTTGTCAAAAACCAAAGGAACTCGGCATGATACCTTGAATTGGTAATACAAGGCCATGAAAAACAGTTAGGGCCATTTGACGATGTTGGAAGAAAACATACTTTCAAACAGAGCCTTCTGGCTTACCCGGACATCTTACGTTGAACATGATGTTTTTTGGACATCACTGAAATGACCCCAACTTTTGCCCCCCGGTGTGCATGCCCATGATAGGCATCCATGCCATGTTTGAACGACTTTTGACACAATATGCACGTTACAACACGTCCCATCATTTAACTGTCTTATTCCGACACAGTATCCATGTTTGAAGGAAAAAATATTAAAAATCATAATATAAGAATGTACATAAAACTATTATTTGAGGTTTTTAACATATCTAAAAAATATAAAAGGATAGGACTGAAGCAATAAATGTTTTCTAAAAGCACTCAATAAATATTTGAAGGAAAATGAATTTAAAACCATATTTTTAAAAAGTTACTTAAAACTGTTATTTGAAAAAGAAAAAAGCTTACTTTTCTACACAAATACAAAAATTATTAGAAACAATAAACTGGTTTGGAACTTAGAAAATGTTCATATTCTAAGTTTTTTGCACAAATAAAGAAATTGCGGAAATTAAAAAGTTGGTATCAGATTTTTTCCATATTTTTCTGTTTTTCTAAATACAAAATTTGTTAGTGTTTTATAAAAACTGTTCGAAAAATAAAAAAATGTTCATGTTCAAAATTTTATTCGCTCTTTATAAAAAAAGATTGTACTCGCTCAGCCGGAAAAAGCTTTCCCCTCAAATGGATGTATCTAGCACCAAGTTAGTGCTAGATACATCCCTTTGGGGGACAAGTTTGGGACAAGCTTTTCCGGAAGAGAGAGTATTTTGTGGCATTCTGAGCAATTTTTAAAGACAAGACATTTGTTTTTCAAATTTATGTACAATTTTATTGAATGTGAATATTTTTATTTTTCAGCAAAATATAAATAAGCGAAGATTTTTAAAAAATTCAAAAAAATTTGAAAAGCGCGGGCATTTTCTGAAAAAATAAAAAAGAAATGAAAACAAAAAAAGAAAAAGAAATAGAATTAATGTAAAAAGAAATAGTGAGAAAAGGTTGGTCCCTCAAGAAGAAAAGTTCATGTATTTGAAAAAATTCATCTATATTGAAAAAAAAACTTCAGCAATTGGAAAGAGTTCATCGATTTTTTTAATAGAAGTTCACGGATTCTGAGAAAGAAGTTCACTAAAAGGTTGTAAACATCTGAAAAAAAGTTCATTGATTTGATAAAAGGTTCATGAAATTGGAAAAAGGTTCACTAGAAGGTTAGCAAAAAACTGAGTGAAAGTTCACGGATTTGAAAAAGCTATGAAAATTGAAAAAAAATCATGCATTAAATAAAAGGAAACAAATAAAAAGAAAAAGAAAAGATAGAAATTAAAAACTAAGTCAAAATCGGCCAAGGAAAACAGAAAGAGAGAAAAAGAAAAATAAAAGTCCTCTTTTTAGTGTTGCAAGTTGACACATAAGAAAGACGCGGAAAAAAGGTATATAGTCACATGAGAGAGCTGTCCTAGATTTTTTGGAGGGGTAAACCACACTTTATTGATTGCCAGAAGCATGGTTTATAGGGATTACAAAAAGGTCGTGGGGGTAAACCCATCCAGAAGTGGCGACCACCAGCTAAAGAAGAAGAAAATTTAGCTAAATTTTGAGCATCAAAATTCAAACTACAAATTTCAAAAATAAATCCGTACCTTGAGAAATCTCTTGATTGGGCATGAATCTCCTTTATAATGGTGCTATACCTTCCTTCAGTGCCATTCTTTATCTCCTCTACCACTGATTTGCAATCACATGCAATGACGATTAGGTCGAGTGATAGATCCAATGCAAGAGCCAAGGCTTCATGGCACGCGAGTGCCTCCAGGGTCGCCGGGTCACTTATGTCAGTAAAAACCATCGCCGAGGAGCCCAAGAACAGACCCGTATGGCCTCGGCACACTATTGCAGCTGCCCCACTACTTCCGTCCCTTGATAGTCCCCCGTCAACCTGGATCTTTGTCATGCCTGTACTAGGAGCAATCCAGTGTTGCACAACTTGAGATGTTGCCGCCTGAGTTATAGCATGTGTCATTGAGCTTGTAGGTGCATCGATAGTTTCAAGTTTAGATATAAAACTATCGATGAAAGCATGTGTAACTGTGTTGCGTGCAGACTTTGCAAAATACCCTCGTGAATCTCTTTTCGTCGCTCCGCCTAGATGGTCCATAGGGTAACAACCATCTTGATCAAGCTTGCATGTGGAAGTTCATCAATCAGTGCAAATAACCACAGTTTGGCATCTGGCTTCGATGACGCTTGTATGTAATCAGCCACATCCTCGTCAACTAGTGCCCATACACAACGCGCTATAGAACACTCTATAAGAGAATGGCGCCAAGAGTCTGACATCCCGCATAATTGGCATTTGTCAACCTCGCCATGTTCCTTCTATGGCGAACATCCTCCGTCGGAATAGAGTGCTTCATTAGTCTCCATAGAAAATTACGGATCTTCCACGGCACTTGGATCGACAATAACGTAGTGCAAGCCTTAGCTTGAGTTTCAAAATTAGATCTCCCTGCATTACCCTCAATCCAATCCTCTCTCAGCCTTTTAGTATCAACCAACATGCAATAGGTTGATCGCATAGTGAACATCCCTTTTTGTTGGAAGTTCCAAACCCAAAAACCATCCATCCATCTAGTGCATAAAGGAATGCTCAAAATAGCACTAGTGTCTGTCACCAAGAACATTTGGTCCAGTATACCTCTCTCTTCCAAGTCGCACTTGTATTATAAATGAGGTTACTCACCAACACAGGAGGGTTAGTGAAAGAACACACTATCGGCCTCATGGTATTATTTCTTAGTATCCAATTATTTCCCCAGATCCTTGTTGTGGAGCCATGTCCAATTCCCCGTATCAATCATTGACAAAGAACACCACGCCCTTCCAATATGGCGCACCACACTTGTGATGGCCGGCTGCCTTCCTCTACAGAGAGGATAGTTCCATTAGGAAAGTAAATTGCCTTCAACGCACGCGCACAAAGTGAGTCCGGATGCTGTAGTATCCTCCACGACTGTCTTGCCAGAAGAGACAAATTAAAAATCTAAAAATCTCGAAAGTCAAGTCCACCCATGAATTTTGGTTGAGTCATCGTTTTCCATGCAACCCAAGTAGGCTTTCTTTTTCCTTCTTTGCTCCACACCAAAATTGCCTCATAAGTTTGTTTAGATGCTCACAAAGGCCCCTTGGCAATTTAAAGCAAGACATCGAATAAACCGGCACAGCTTGTGCAATAGATCTCACCAGTACCTCCTTACCCGCTGATGATAAAGTTTTCTCAATCCATCCCTTCACCCTGTCCACAACATATCTTTCAAGTACTTGAATGCTCCACATTTTGAAGTACCTACATCTGATGGCATGCCTAGATACTGTCATTCAAAGTCTCATTTGGCACATTCAGAATTCCTTTAATTTCATCTTTAACATTAGCTGGACAACCTTTACTAAAGAAGATAGTTGATTTAGCCGGGTTGATCCTTTGACCTTAAGCTTGACAATATGATTCCAACAGGTTTGACACCTCTGTCGCCCCTTCACCATTTGCTTTGAATAACAGCAAGGCTATCATTTGCGAATAAGAGGTGATTGACAAAAGGCCGAGGGCGCCACTTGTATCCCACCCAGTTGAGATGTCTCACTTAAATTTTTCAATAGGCCTGAAAGTCCCTCCGCTGCCAACAAAAACTGGCAAGGGAGATTGGACCTCCCTGACGGATACATCTACTAGGTTTGAATTCCTCTACCTTCTTACCATTAGAAAGGACCGAGTATGAAACTGAGCTGACAAGATTCATAACAATATCAACCCATATATGAGAGAAGCCCAGCTTGACATTATAGCTCTCAGATAATCCCATTTGACCCTGTCATACACTTTCATCATGTCCAGCTTGAGAGCACAATGACGGTGCTTAACCGCTCTATTTCGCTCCATAAAGTTCAAACATTCCTATGCTACAATTAAGTTATCTGTGATCGAACGCCCATGTACAAAAGCAGACTGTTCTGCCGATATGATCTCTGGAAGTACCACTTTCAAACGGTTAGCTATAACTTTGGAAGCTATCTTATAGAGAATGATAAGTCTCCAACGTATCTATAATTTTTGATTATTCCATGCTATTATAATATCTATCTTGCATGTTTTATATGCATTTATATGCTATTTTATATTATTTTTGGAACTAACCTATTAACCTAGAGCCCAGTGCCAGTTTCTGTTTTTTCCTTGTTTTTGAGTTTCACAGAAAAGGAATATCAAATAGAGTGCAAATGATCTGAAAATTTAAGGTGATTTTTTATAAACCGGAAGAAGCCCCCGAAGCAAAAGAGTTGGGCCAGAAGAGCCACGAGGCCTCCATAAGGGTGGAGGGCGTGCCCTTCGTCCTTATTGCTGACTCGTGGACCCCCCCCCCCCCTGACGTGAAACCGATGCAAAAAATTCCTATAAATACAGAAACCCCTGAAAAGAAATCTAGATCGGGAGTTCCGCTGCCGCAAGACTTTGTAGCCATGAAAAACCAATTGGGAGCCCATTCTGGCACCCTGCCGGAGGGGGAAACCATCACCGGTGGCCATCTTCATCATCCCGTCGCTCTCCATGATGAGGAGGGAGTAGTTCTCCCTCGGGGCTGAGGGTATGTACCAATAGCTATGTGTTTGATCTCTCTCTCTCTCTCTCTCTCTCTCTCTCTCTCTCTCTCTATCGTGTTCTTGATATGGCACGAACTTGATGTACCGCGAGCTTTGCTATTATAGTTGGATCTTATGATGTTTCTCCCCCTCTACCTTCTTGTAATGGATTGAGTTTTCCCTTTGAAGTTATCTTATCGTATTGAGTCTTTAAGGATTTGAGAACACTTGATGTATGTCTTGCATGTGCTTATCTGTGGTGACAATGGGATATTCACGTGATCCACTTGATGTATGTTTCGGTGATCAACTTGTGGGTTCTGTGACCTTGTGAACTTATGCATAGGGGTTAGCACACGTTTTCGTCTTGACTCTCCGGTAGAAACTTTGGGGCACTCTTTGAAGTTCTCTGTGTTGGTTTGAATAGATTAATCTGTGACTGTGTGATGCATATCATATAATCAAACCCGCGGATACTTGTGGTGACATTGGAGTATCTAGGTGACATTAGGGTTTTGATTGATGTGCGTCTGAAGGTGTTATTTTAGTATGAACTCTAGGTCTGTTTGTGACACTTATAGGAATAGCCCAATAGATCGATCAGAAAGAATAACTTTGAGGTGGTTTCGTACCCTACAATAATCTCTTTGTTTGTTCTCCGCTATTAGTGACTTTGGAGTGACTCTTTGTTGCACGTTGAGGGATTGTTATATGATCTAATTATGTTTTCATTGTTGAGAGAACTTGCACTAGTGAAAGTATGAGCGCTAGGTCTTGTTTCTAAGCATTGCAATACCGTTTTCGCTCACTTTTGTTACTAGTTACCTTGCTGTTTTTATATTTTCAGATTACAAAAACCTATATCCACTATCCATATTATACTTGTATCACCATCTCTTCGCCGAATTAGTGCACCTATACAATTTACCATTATATTGGGTGTGTTGGGGACACACGAGACACTTTGTTATTTGGTTGCAGGGTTGTTTGAGAGAGACCATCTTCATCCTACGCCTCCCACGGACTGCTAAACCTTAGGTCATTCACTTGAGGGAAAATTACTACTGTCCTACAAAACTCTGCGCTTGGAGGCCCAACACGAGTCTACAAGAAGAAGGTTGTGTAGTAGACATCAAGCTCTTTTCTGGCGCCGTTGCCGGGGAGGTGAGTACTTGAAGGTATATCTTTATATGTTGCAATTGAATCTTTTAGTTTCTTGTTTTATCACTAGTTTAGTCTATAAAAGAAAACTAAAAAAAATGGAATTGAGGTTGCCTCATATGCTTCACCTTTTTAATGTCTTTCGTGAAAATGATGGAAAGGAAAATTGTTCTCAAGTGTTATAGGAAGAAGTCAATAAAATGTTTGGCACAAAATATTTGAATGATGAGCATGATTGCAATGTTGTTAGTATGAATTATTGAATATCCATGATGCTAATGATATGCAAAGCCACAATCTTGGGGATGCTATGTTTGATGAAGATGATATTTTTTGTCCCCCAAGTTTTGATGAGAAAATTTATTATGATGATGGCATGCCTCCTATTTATGATGATTATATTGTTGAAAGTGGGTTTGGAAGAGTGTCAACTCTAGGTAATGATCCCACTATTTTGGAGGGTGTTAAATCTTTTCATAATATTGATAAAAGTGGATTTGGAGAGGTCATGACTTTATTTAGTGATGAATCCACTATTTCGGAAGAGGTTCCAATTGATTATGAGAACAAAGTTACTATCTATGATGATTATTGTGATGACTTGTATGCTATAAAGAGTAGTAATTTTTTATGCTTGTAGATCATGAAAAGAATGCTTTATTTGATGTATATATTGTTGAATTCATTCATGATGCTACTTAAAATTATTATGAGGGAGGAATATATGCTTGTAGGAGTTGCAATAATATCAAGTTTTCTCTCTGTGCGTTGAAAATCTTGAAGTTATGCTTGTTTTGCCTTCCTATGCTAGTTGATTCTTGTTCCCATAAGTTGTTTGCTCATAAAATATCTATGCATAGGAAGTGGGTTAGGCTTAAATGTGCTTGACATATGCTTCATGATGCTCTCTTTGTGTTTCAACTCTTATCTTTTATGTGAACATCATTCAAATCATCATGCCTAGCTAGAAAGGTATTAAACAAAAGCGCTTGTTGGGAGACAACCCAATATTTACCCCTACTGTTTTTGCATGTTCACATGATTAAGCTACTGTAGTGATCGTGTTTTATAGCTTTTGTTTCAATAAAGTGCCAAGTAAAGCCTTTGGGATAGTACGGGTGATAGTTGATTTGATCTTGCTGAAAATAGAAACTTTTGCGCTCATGAAAACAATTCTCATTTTAGCAGAAGGGTGATAAAATACTGATTCTTTTTTTAGAAGATTAATAAACAAATTTCTCAGGTTGTCCTAATTTTTCAGAATTTTTGGAGTTACAGAAGTATTCTAGAGTTACAGATTACTACAGACTGTCCTGTTTTTGACAAATTCTGTTTTTTGATGCATAGTTTGCTTGTTTTCTAGTTTTTATGGCTTATATTGCTTAATATAAATTGTAGAAATGATAAGGTATAGTAGGCATCATGTGAGAGAAGTTATGAATCTTGTCTTGACAGTACCTAAGTTGTGATTTGCTTTATTATACTAACAGAGCTCACGAGTTTTCTGTTAAGTTTTGTGTTGTGAAGTTTTCAAGTTTTGGGTAAAGTTGTGATGGACTACGGAATAAGGAGTGGCAAGATCCTAAGCTTGGGTATGTACAAGGGACCCCAAGGTAATATTGAACGAATACCCAAGCAACTAAGCTTGGGGATGCCCCGGATGGCATCCCCTCTTTCGTCTTCGTTCATCAGTAACCTTACTTGGAGCTACATTTTTATTCACCACATGATATGTGTTTTGCTTGGAGTTTCATTTTATTTTATTAGGATTTGCTTGCTGTTATTTAGAGTAATGTTTTGCATCTTTTAGTTCAATAAAAAGGTCAAGTATGGCCTTTACCATGCTTATTTTGCAAGTCCATATGTTGCTGTTTTAAAAACAGTAAGTTTGCTGTTATGTTTTGAATATTTGTGAATAGTTAGAACATGATAAAATTTTGAAATTTTTACACAATGATTAGCAATAAATTTTCAACGGTGTGGTAAATTTTCAGAATTTTTGGAGTTAGGGAAGTCTGATTCCTCTTGCATTCTTTACAGACTGTTCTGTTTAGGCAGATTGCTGTTATGTTTGCATTGTTTGCATATGTTTGCTCGCTAATGATTCTATTTGAGGATAGGAGTATTAAATATGCAGAGGCATTTAGTATGCAATTTCAAATTATAATTTTAGTGATTTTCTACAGTAGAGAATGATAAGGTTTTGCATGGATTTATACTAACTTATCTCATGAGTTCTTGTTGAGTTTTGTGTGGATGGAGTTTTTAAGATTTAGGGAAACCGCGATATGAAAGGAATTAAGGAGACACAAAAGCTCAAGCTTGGGGATGCCCAAGTAATCCCTAATTAATATTTCAAGAAGTCTCAAGCATCTAAGCTTGGGGATGCCCCGGTTGGCATCCCACCTTTCTTCTTCAACAATGATCGTTCAGTTTTGGTTGAGCCTAAGTTTTTGCTTCTTCACATGATATGTGCTATCCTTGCAATGCCATTTTATTTTGTTTTGCTTGCTGTTTGAATAAAGTACTTAAGATCTGAAATTTTATTTATTAGAAGGAGTCTTCACATAGTTACATAATTATTGAACTACTCATTGATCTTCACTTATATCCTTTGGAGTAGTTTGTCATTTGCTCTAGTGCTTCACTTATATCTTTTTAGAGCATGGCGGTAGTTTTATTTTGAAGAAATTATTGAACTATCATTCTTCACTTCTATTATTTTGAGAGTCTTTAAAACAGTGTGGTAATTTGATTTGGTTATGAATTTAGTCCTAATATGATATGCATCCAAGAGGGATATAATAAAAACTTTCATATAAAGTGCATTGAATACTATGAGAAGTTTGATTCCTTATGATTGTTTTGAGATATGAGGATGATGATATTAGAGTCATGCTAGTGAGTAATTGTGGATTATAGAAATGCTTGTGTTCAAGTTTGTGATTCCCGTGGTATGCACGTATGGTGAACCGTTATGTGATGAAGTCGGAGCATGATTTATTTATTGATTGTCTTCCTTATGAGTGGTTTACGGGGCGAGCGATGGTCTTTACCTACCAATCTACCCCCCTAGGAGCATGCTCTTAGTACTTTGTTTTGATGACTAATAGATTTTTGCAATAAGTATGTGAGTTCTTTTGACTAATGTTGAGTCCATGGATTATACACACTCTCACCCTTCCACCATTGCTGGCCTCTCTAGTACCGCGCAACTTTCGCCGGTACCATACGCCTACTATATACCTTCCTCAAAACAGCCACCATACCTACCTATTATGGCATTTCCATAGCCATTCCGAGATATATTGCATGCCATGCAAATTTTCACCATTCCGTTTATTATGACACGCTTCATCATTGTTATATTTCTTTGCATGATCATGTAGTTGACATCGTGTTTGTGGCAAAGCCACCGTTCATAATTTACATACATGTCACTCTTGATTCATTGCACATCCGGGTACACCGCCGGAGGCATTCATATAGTCATATTTTGTTCTAACTATCGAGTTGTAATTCTTGAGTTGTAAGTAAATAAAAGTGTGATGATCTTCATTATTAGAGCATTGTCCCATGTGAGGAAAGGATGATGGAGACTATGATTCCCTCACAAGTCGGGATGAGACTCCGGACGAAAAATAAAAAAATAAAATAAAAAAAGAGGTAAAAAAAGATAGATCCAAAAAAACAATACAAAAAACAAAAAAAAAATGAGAGAAAAAGAGAGAAGGGGCAATGCTACTATCCTCTTACCACACTTGTGCTTCAAAGTAGCACCATGATCTTCATAATAGAGAGTCTCCTATGTTGTCACTTTCATATACTAGTGGGAAACTTTCATTATAGAACTTGGCTTGTATATTTCAATGATGGGCTTCCTTAATTTGCCCTAGGTCTTCGTGAGCAAGCGAGTTGGATGCACACCCACTTAGTTTCTTTTTGAGCTTTCATAAACTTATAGCTCTAGTGCATCTGTTACATGGAAATCCCTACTCACTCACATTGATATCTATTGATGGGCATCTCCATAACCCGTTGATACGCCTAGTTGATGTGAGACTGCTCCTTCTTTTTGTCTTCTCCACAACCACCGTATTCTATTCCACCTATAGTGCTATTTCCATGGCTCACGCTCATGTATTGCGTGAAAGTTGAAAAGGTTTGAGAACATCAAAAGTATGAAACAATTGCTTGGCTTGTCATCGGGGTTGTGCACCATTTGAATATTTTGTGTGATGAAGATGGAGCATAGCCAGACTATATGATTTTGTAGTGATAGCTTGCTTTGGCCATGTTATTTTGAGAAGACATGATTGCTTTATTAGTATGCTTGAAGCATTATCATTTTTATGTCAATATTAAACTTTTGTTTTGAATCTTATGGATCTGAACATTCATGCCAAAATAACAAAATTACATTGATAAATATGTTAGGTAGCATTCCACATCAAAAATTCTGTTTTTATCATTTACCTACTCGAGGACGAGCATGAATTAAGCTTGGGGATGCTTGATATGTCTCCAACGTATCTATAATTTTTATTGTTCCATGCTATTATATTATCTATCTTGCATGTTTTATATGCATTTATATGCTATTTTATATTATTTTTGGGACTAACCTATTAACCTAGAGCCCAGTGCCAGTTTCTGTTTTTTCCTTGTTTTTGAGTTTCGTAGAAAAGGAATATCAAACAGAGTCCAAATGAGCTGAAAATTTATGGTGATTTTTTATGAACGGAAGAAGCCCTCAAGCAAAAGAGTTGGGCTAGAAGAGCCACGAGGCCTCCACAAGGGTGGAGGGCACGCCCTTCGTCCTTGTTGTTGACTCATGGACCCCCCTGACGTGAAACCGATGCAAAAAATTCCTATAAATACAGAAACCCCCGAAAAGAAATCTAGATCGGGAGTTCCGCCGCCGCAAGCCTGTGTAGCCACGAAAAACCAATCGGGAGCCCGTTCCGGCACCCTGCCGGAGGAGGAAACCATCACCGGTGGCCATCTTCATCATCCCGACGCTCTCCATGATGAGGAGGGAGTAGTTCTCCCTCGGGGCTGAGGGTATGTACAGGTAGCTATGTGTTTGATCTCTCTCTCTCTCTCTCTCTCTCTCTCTCTCTCGTGTTCTTGATATGGCACGATCTTGATGTACCGCGAGCTTTGCTATTATAGCTGGATCTTATGATGTTTCTCCCCCTCTACCTTCTTGTAATGGATTGAGTTTTTCCTTTGAAGTTATCTTGTCGGATTGAGTCTTTAAGGATTTGAGAACACTTGATGTATGTCTTGCATGTGCTTATCTGTGGTGACAATGGGATATTCATGTGATCCACTTGATGTATATTTTGGTGATCAACTTGCGGGTTCTGTGACCTTGTGAACTTATGCATAGGGATTGGCACACATTTTTGTCTTGACTCTCCGGTAGAAACTTTGGGGCACTATTTTAAGTTCTGTGTGTTGGTTTGAATAGACGAATCTGAGATTGTGTGATGCATATCGTATAATCAAACCCGTGGATACTTGTGGTGACATTGGAGTATCTAGGTAACATTATGGTTTTGATTGATGTGTGTCTTAAGGTGTTATTTTAGTACGAACTCTAGGGCTGTTTGTGACACTTCTAGGAATAGCCCAATAGATCGATCAGAAAGAATAACTTTGAGGTGGTTTCGTACCCTACAATAATCTCTTCGTTCGTTCTCCGCTATTAGTGACTTTGTAGTGACTCTTTGTTGCACGTTGAGGGATTGTTATATAATCTAATTATGTTATCATTGTTGAGAGAACTTGCACTAGTGAAAGTATGAGCCCTAGGCCTTGTTTCTAAGCATTGCAATACCGTTTTCGTTCACTTTTGTTACTAGTTACCTTGCTGTTTTTATATTTTCAGATTACAAAAACCTAGATCTACTATCCATATTTCACTTGTATCACCATCTCTTCGCCGAACTAGGGCACCTATACAATTTACCATTGTATTGGGTGTGTTGGGGACACAAGAGACTCTTTGCTATTTGATTGCAGGGTTGTTTAAGAGAGACCATCTTGATCCTACGCCTCCCACAGATTGATAAACCTTAGGTGATTCACTTGAGGAAAAAATTGATACTGTCCTACAAAACTCTGCGCTTGGAGGTCTAACACGAGTCTATAAGAAGAAGCACTACAGGAATCAGCTACTTTGCCATCTGCCACAGCGGACGGCAAAGCCAGGGACGGCGGACGGCAAAGAGCTTTGCCGTCAGCGGCGGACGGCAAACAGTGACGGCAAAGACAGGGTCGGCAAACAGGCCCTTTGCCGTCTGCTTTTTATGGCGGACGGCAAAGAGTGCTTTGCCTACCGGCGGCAAAAGAGGAGTGACGGCAAAATATCGGGCGTCCGCCGGCGTTAGTCCGTTAGGCGGCTAACGGCGGCCTTTGCCATCAACCGATGGACGGCAAATTTGAGCGCCTCTTTGCCGTCCGCGATTGACGTCGACAATGCGTCGGCGCCAGCGTATTTCTTTGTCGTCACCACGGCGACGGCAAAGGCAAAGTCTTTGCCATCAGCTTAACTTTGCCGTCCGCCACGGTAGGCAAATTTGCCAAATGGCTCATCTCTGAGGAAGCACAGGTGGCCGCCATGTGTCCCCTTTGCCATCTGCCACCGACGGCAAAGGGGTCTTCGCCGTCTGCATGGACGGCAAAAGAGCCTATCTTGCCTCTTTTTATTCTGTTTCTTATATCCAACAATTATCACAGCAAATATATCACAACACATATATATCCATCACATAAATATCCAACACATATATATCCAACATAATAAATATCCAACACATATATATCCATCCATACATACATAGTAGGTTGCACATAGTCCCATCAATCCATATATATTACAATATGCAAAGTTTCATCATAGCAATCTAGTTTCATCATAGCAAGCGAAGCGAATACAAGAAGTGCATCAAAGGAAAAAACAACCAATCCATCATAGGATCTTTGGCTTCCGTGAAGTGAATGAAACCTGCAAAATGACAAATAAGAAAGTTAGAAAAAGAATAGAAGAAGAAGAAGAAGACTAGAAGAAGAAGTATATGCCATTTATTAGCTAACTTAGGTGAACTGGATCATTTATGAGCTAAATTAGTTGAAATGGACCGTTTATGAGCTAAGTTAGGTGAAATGGATCGTTTATGAGCTAAGTTAGGTGAAATGGATCGTTTATGAGCTAACCTAGGTGAAATGGGTCGTTTATGAGCTAACCTAAGTGAAATAGGTCGTTTATGAGCTAACCTAGGTGAAACGGGTCGTTTATGAGCTAACCTAGGTGAAATGGGTCGTTTATGAGCTAACCTAGGTGAAATGGGTCGTTTATGAGCTAACCTAGGTGAAATAGGTCGTTTATGAGCTAACCTAGGTGAAATGGGTCGCTTATGAGCTAACCTAGGTGAAATGGGTCGTTATGAGCTAACCTAGGTGAAATGGGTCGTTTATGAGCTAACCTAGGTCAAATGCATCATTTATGAGCTAACCTAGGTGAAATGGATCATTTTGGAGCTAACTTAGTTGAAATGGGTCGTTTATGAGCTAACTAAGGTGAAATGCCACGTTTTTGAGCTAACTAAGGTGAAATGGATCGTTTTTTAGCCAACTTAGGTGAAATGGGTCATTTTGGAGCTAACCTAGGTGAAATGGGTCATTTTGGAGCTAACCTAGGTGAAATGGGTCATTTTAAAGCTAACGTAGGTAAAATGGATCATTTAGGAGCTAATCTACGTAAAATGGGTCATTTTAGAGCTAACTTGGATAAATTGGATCACTTGTAAGCTAACTAAGGTAAAATGAGTCATTTTAGAGCTAACTTAGGTAAAATGGATCGCTTTATGAGCTAACTAAGCTAATTATGCAATTTTTGACATAAGTAAGCTTATTAAGTCATTTTGAAGGAAAAGAAGCTAACTCTAGGTCATTATGGTAAGCATATTGGAGGAAATAAAGCTAAGTCTAAGTCTAGAGAAACTTACCGTGATCAGGGAGGTGTAGGAGCGGGCTGGCTCGTCTTGCGGTAGGCTGGAGAAGGATCGTGCGATGCGTTTACGGAGTTAAGCTGCACCAAAGATCATTTCCAACGTCTCGTTAGCATTATGACACTCAAATGTTAAGACTAGCAAGTAATGTCCATTCAAATTAAACTCACCGTGCTCCTGTGAGCAATCACTGCATCGGCGGAGCGGGTCTGACCGGACTTCTCGCACAGAGATCGCACATTTGGTTTTCACAACAGAGTCATACTAGTTAGTAATGAGACTCAAATGTTAAGACTAGCAAGTAATCTGCAGAAGAAACTTACCACAAGGAGCTCGTACATGGCCCTTGCACGCATGTCATTCCGTGCCCTCTCCTCCTCCAACATCTTTGTCGTCTTCTCCTCCAACTCCCGCTGCCTCTCCGCCGCCTCCGCCAGAAGTTTCTCCGTTCTATCTCTCTCACTCTGTATAGCAGCCTGCAACACCACTCACACGACCATTTGTAATCATTGATGGAAGCGCACACAATGTAATGGAGAAAGATAGCTGAGTACGTATAACTAACCTTGAAGGCGAGTTGACTGGCCGTTCACGAGGCCTTATCTCGAGAGCGGAGCTCGATTGGCGCGCCTTTGATCTCCGGAGAGTGCTAGGACAACGGATAAGTCCATCTCCCATGGCTATGGAGCCATGGGACCTCCCGCCACCAGATATCATCAAGAACTCTGTATCAATGGGACCACAGCTCGGGTTAAAATCCTCCCTTTCCTCGCCTTCCCCGATCTCTATATTGCACGAGCTTGTCGTGGCGGAGATGTTGGTGAAGTTCTTTGGATCATCGCGGTCGAGCGAGAGAATGCCTTGACTTTCTTGTAAGGGCCAGTGTGGGCCATGGCATACAGGTCGTACACCTCTGGCACCTTATCCGCTTTATTGTAGCGTGCCTGAAAGAGAGAAACAAAGTAAATTAGTAATTAAAGGGCTAAAGCTAGCATGATGATGAATTGCATGAATCATGAAGCAAACCACATACCCAGTTCCGCCGTCTTTGAAATAAGTTGGAGCTGCCTTGGTGGTGTGGCACACCTTCCATTTGGGCACGTTTGTCCTTGGCCTCGTTGTGGGTGGCCCGCCATTCTTTGAGCACCACACATTGACCAACACCTCCCAACAATCCATCCGATCCGCACACCATCTCGGAGGGGCCTAAGTTAGCAAATAGAAACTTCAGCTTCTGACTATGAATTACTAAATGAAGGAAGTAAGTACAAGGCCTTAAGAATTACCTTCATGTACTGCTCCTTACTCAAGAACTTATCGCGACACTCCTGCTTGGGCTTCTTGATACCACGCCCGGCGTAGTAGTCTCGAACAGCCTGCACCCGAGCCTCATGCCGTAAGTTACAAGTAGGCGCTTGCACTCCTTGTGGATAACATCTGCCGCCTCCTCCTCGTATCCCTCCTCACACCGTAGAATGTCTGCAATCAAATGAGACAATATTGATTAGTACAATTAATAACTAGCTAGTTGAAGATTTTAATTGTGTAAAGGAGAAATTACCGAGAACTTTACGATCACCACGTCTGCCCTCGTCTTGCACAAGACACCGTCGATAATCTCACCCGGCGGGGCCGGGGCAGCCAAGTAGTGCTCCCAACTCAATCCAACCTCTAGAAGCCGACCCTCACCAGGCAACGTGACAAACCGACATTACCCGCTCAATCCATATGTGCCAATCATGACTCTTGAGACCAAATATCTTCAATTTATCAAGATTCGCTCCCCTCTTTAGATTCGTTGCATACCCATCGGGGAACATCAACTGCTGTTGCACCCACAAGATAATTTCCCTCATAGCTGGCCTTCCAAGATTGAACCATGCCTTTGGCTTCGTCGATTCTGCTTTCCTTTCGGTTCTTTCATGTTTTGTAACGGCCTATCACATAGCGCCTCCAGATCGACTCTAGCCTTAGTATTATCCTTTGACTTCCCATCTATGCTGAACAATGTACCAAAAAGTGCCTCGGCGATATTCTTCTCAGTGTGCATCACGTCGATGTTGTGTGGGCAAAGGAGGTCTTTGAAGTAAGGCAGATCCCATAAGCATGTTTTGTGAGTCCACCCGGAGAACAACAGGGGAGGCACTGACGAAATTTATGTGTCGGATCCGGAGCAAAGCATATGGGAAAACGAACCCAATCTACACATATTCGGGCTGTCCATGGATAGCGTTGGACAATTCAAAAGATTCAAGGTTATAAATATGCAAATGCATGCATATTTATAACTATGACGCTTTCGAGCAGGAGACACATATTGGTTACGACATCGATGATTCAAGACACATATATAGCTAGCTATCAAGTTTCATCGGAATAGATCAAATAATTAATGGGGAGGAGGACATGTCATTTGTGCTCACCCACGAGCGAAGAAGCAGAGCTCAAATCGAGCGTCTGGCCGAGGTCGTCGAACACCAAACCTCGCAGCGATGAAACAACTGCACATTTAAAACTACTCGATCAACACAATTATATATGATGTTTTTCATAAAAAAATTGAAAAATATATGACCTAACTAATAATTCACAAATATATGACCCCGTCGGCCTTTGGAAGGCCAAAGAACACCTTTTTGGGAGGTGGAAATTGGGGTGTAAATCGGTGTCGGGGGTGCCGTGTCGGGGTCGGGAGTCGGGGTCGGGTCTCGGGTCGGGGTGTAGGTGAGTGTGTCGGTGTCGATTAGGGGGTGTCGGGTCAGGCTTGGGGTCGGGGTGTCGGTGTCGGGGTCGGGGTCGGGGTGTCGGGTCAGGGTGCCGGGTCGGGGTCGGGGTGCCGTGTTGGTGTCGGGGTCGGGGTGTCGGGTCAGGCTCGGGGTCGGGGTGTCGGTGTCGGGGTCGGGGTCGGGGTCGGGGTGTCGGGGTCGGGGTGTCGTGTCGGGGTGCCGGGTCGGGGTCGGGGTGCCGTGTCGGGTCGGGTTTTTTTCCTCTTTTTTCCTTTTCTTCTTCTTCCTCTTCTTCCTTTTCTTCCTTTTTTCCCTTCTTCTTCCTCTTCTTCCTTTTCTTCCTTTTCTTCCTTTTTTCCCTTCTTCTTCTTCCTCCTCCTCCTCCTCCTTTCCTTTTTCCTCTTCTTCTTCTCCCCCTCTCCTCTTTTTTCTTCTTCTTCTTCCTCTTCTTCTTTTTTCTTCTCCTCCTCCTCTTCTTCTTCTTCCTTTCCTTTTTCCTCTTCTTCTTCTCCTCCTCTCCTGTTTTTTCTTCTTCTTCTTCTTCTTTCCTAAAACTGAACTAAACCTAAAACTAAACCTAAATCTAAAACTAAAACTAAAACTAAAACTAAATCTAAACTAAACATAAACCTAAAACTAAAAAAACAAAAAAAAGGAAAAAACTAAATCTAGACCTAAAACTAAACTAAAACTAAACCTAAACCTAAACCTAAAACTAAAACTAAAACTAAATCTAAACTAAACACAAACCTAAAACTAAAAAAACAGAAAAAAAGGAAAAACAGAGGAGGTAGAGCTCACATGCGCCGGTGGAGGAGGTGGCAGTCGAGGAGGCGGGCGGCTGAGGCGGCGGGCCCGGGCAAGTGGGCGGGCGCCGAGACGAGGCGGCGGGCGACAAGGGGGGCAGGAAGGCGGCAAAGGGCGACGAGGCGGGGGTAGAGGAGGGGACGGAGGGCGGAGGCGGGCGTGGGGCAAGGAAGGGCGGGCGCTGAGATGGCAGGGCGGCGGGGCGACGGGCTGTAAGGCGGGCGGGCGACAAGGGCGGCAGTGGTGGGGTCGGCGGCGCGCGTGTGGGAGCAGGGAGAGAAACAAAGAGAGAGGGGCGGGGTGGGGCGCGCCTTTAGATATGTTAAATATTTGCCGTCCGCCCTCTTTGCCGTCCGCTTTTTTGCTCTTTGCCGTCTGCTAGCGTCTGCTAGCAGATGGCAAAGTGAGGGGCCCATTAAGTATTTTTTAAGCAGCTCCTCAATGGGGCCCCTCCCTCTTTGCCGTCTGCTAGCCGACGGCAAAGAATCTTTGCCGTCTGCTAGCCGACGGCAAAGAATCTTTGCCGTCTGCTAGCCGACGGCAAAGAACTGGCTGATGGCAAAGACTTTCTTTGCTATCAGCCAGTTCTTTGTCGTCTGCTTTTGGGTAGCTGATGGCAAAGAGCTGGCAGATGGCAAAGTAGCTGATTCCAGTAGTGAAGGTTGTGCAGTAGACATCAAAGAACATTACACAAGCTAATGAGGCGAAACTGTGAAAGGAGCACCAGACCTTTTACCTTCGGAATCAAGACCAAATATGTTTGATTTATACCTTCTGCACTTTCATGGCCTTATACAATTTCAGCACAGCCGAAGTAACCTCAGCTCCACAGGCCGCCCAGTTTTTTTGAAAGAAGTGCGTAGGAAACCCATGAGGCCCTGGCGATTTCATAGAAAACACTAGAACATGAAGTCGCGCGTTGCCGCGCCTGTTAATTTTATAAGAAAAAATAGAACATTGAAGGACTATATAAGAGTAATCTACATGGTATGACATGTTTGTTCAAAGTGTCATATCAATCATATTGGAGACAATGACATACAAGTGGTCAATAACAACGGCAAATCTATATTCTGTATACAAAACAATACGACACTGGTTTGCACACTGTAGCAAGGAATTATAAAATGAAGATATATCAAAAGATTTGTGTAGCAAATAATAAATATGATTTCACGTCAATACATTAAGCTCCACATCAAACCCAGATAGATTCATCAATTTGTGTGGAGTGGACCTTCGCATCGCATACAATAAATGAAAAGAAAGTGCTCCAAAAGTAGTCGTAAATAAATATAGATAGGTTTAGTGTAGGCTTAAACGACTTATACCCGATGGGATACCATAGCATGCACTCAACCTTTGGTCCTATCCTTATTCTGTAATGCCAAAACAGTAATGAATGTCATTTCACACGCGCAAGAAGTGTACTAGCAGCATAACCTAAACATAGAATTTGACACTAAAGAAAATGACAATAAAATTATACGGCTGAATCTAAACTGGTTTAGTAATTTCTTATCTAGTTTACACTAACAGTAGGAGAAAACAATTAGCATGAACTGCAACATGTAAGCAACGCAAGAATCCGATAAGCACAAACCAGACGAAAAGAAAGACAAGGAGCTACCTGAACTAAACACCTTTGAGAACATGAGAAACCAGGAAAGCACACACACCCAAGAACGCAAAAGTTTACCATGACTCGGTTTTTGCCCGTTTTTCCATCGATTAACTGGGAAATTCTCACTCTCTCTTCTTGATCAATGAAAATGGCAAGCATTTTGCCTCGTTTCAAAAAGAAGTTTACCATGACACAGACAATTATGATGGTTTTCGGCTCCGTTCAAATGCCAACACTTGCAAATGCAGAAGATCCATTGTCACACATCATGTTATTGAACAGAAAATGCATGTGGTAATTATATAAGCACAACAGCTCATTTTCTAGGAGATGCATCTAATAGATTTCGAAGGAAACTTGCCCAGCTAAGAAAGGTAAATTTGATAGGAGGATAACTATATTCAAAATCCAAAAATAACATGACATTTCCGCTGTTGCTTTCAAGTGTACTTGAAAGCTCCACCTTACCTTCAATCTGTATGAAAAACATCTACGTTGGTGATAAACTCCAAAGTTAATTTATTTACTTGAAAAAACAAGTTTGATGCGGAACTTGCTAACATTTTGCAAGATCCTGAAGCCTCACGTAGTATTTCGATTATACTACATGAACGCTACCTTGTTTCATGACTTAGAGCTGATCCTAAGGCTAGCTGAAGGTATTTGTGCCCGAGGAAATCCTGCACAAATTAGCTTGCTATAATCAATATCTGAATCAACCCTCTGGACCAAATGTTTGAACTTATGGAGAGAGGTTATCATCACCCTTAAAAGAGCAATGACATGAAGCAAAAAACATGGTAGAGTATCCAAATCATCCACCTGTTGTAAATTCAAGCTGCGTAGATAAAAAACAGTTGGCTAACAATCACAATCAATGAACACGCTGAATAGCAAGGATTTTACAAAAAAAGCAAGGATTTTACAAAAAAATATGAATACATATACATGAGACGTGAGGCAAGAGCAAAGAGAAGAGTTCAGTACCTGTTCGATATGGGCGTGGGAAAAAGACAGAAGAGCAGGAGATTGGGACGAATTGGACCCGAGTTCTCCAAGATGAACCATCTGGTGATCCTTTCCTCCTCCGCGACCTCTCGCTTTATAGCTGCATGTCGTCCTCGTACTTCTCTTCCATCATCGAGCCTCTGCCCTGAAAGGGAGGGCGCCACCGTGCCGCTGATCCAAAACGCGTCGGAAAGGTGGAGCCGCGGAGGGGAACACGATTAAAGCTTGAAGGAAGATAAACGGATAAGTAATCATCTCCGCTACCACAACACCTGAAGGGAGGCGAAAGAGAGAGAAACGGTCGAACCAGGAGCTCCATCGCTATGAGTTCGCCGCGGGCGGCAGCATGGAGCGAGACACTTCGGCTTCGGTGGAAAATCAAAGTGATAACTACGTACGGAAGGCCCGCTAAATGAGTCATCCCCTCGTGATCGCCTGGCCCAAGGCGTCTCGGCCCGTTTAATCACAGTGGTCACAGGTCGTTCCTAGGAGCAGCAGCCCGGTTACATTAGCCTCGGTCGTAAAGAGGGGGGGGGGGGGGTAGGCTGCCCGAAGAGCCAGTGCGGGATGCTCACAGGATCTGGGACGTTGAAAAGTCCAATCCAACGGCTCTATACGTCAACTCGCTGTGAGGAGTCGTAGCTAGCTCTGTTTTACTGTTTTGTAATTTGATATAGGGCCGTTTTCACCTCCTCCTCAGTATATGCCACGTCAAGCAAGCTGCGCATGTCATTAGTAATCTTAGTAGGAACCGCGTCCAAACTTGCTTGCATGTTTGTGCAACCATCCGACGTATACAACGTCTTATAAAAATCCGTCGTCGTTGATTCCAACTCATCCACATCCTCTGTAACTTGTCCATCTGGCCGAGCTAGAGCTTTACTGCGGTTCTTCCTCCGTTGCATCGACGCTCGCCGCTGAAAATATTGCATATTTTTATCCATGTATACATAATCTCTTCTCTTTCATACATTTCTACTAGCCGGTCCATAACTTTAAGTTCTAAGTGACTAGGGCTAGTCCTTCCTGGAGCATTTTTTAGAGCTTCGAGTTGCCGAACGAGCTGTTTGATGTCTCTTCTAACACTCCTAAAAGTGTATCTGTCCCAGTTATGGAGATGCTCCCCAAAATCCGTCAGCTTCTCCCACAACTCTACTGTTGACACACCTTTTGGCCTGCTGCTCCATGTGCTTTCCACAAGTGTTCAGCTCAGGGTGTCGTTCCCACATTAGTTCATACTTGAAGCTTTTTGGCCGCGGTTCATCAGCATTGTGCATAAAGTTTAATATTATTGGGCCATGATCAGAGCACAACGCTGTTACATTTTCGAGTTCTGCAAAGGGAAATAAAGAACTCTATGTCGAGTCCGCCACAACCTGATCTAGGCGCACCCTAGTGTATGTTCCTCCCGAGGCCTTCTTCTTGAATGTCCATCTTCTTCTTTATATCCTAAGTCAGCAAGACCGCAAATATCAGGGACATCTCGGAATCCATCCATTTGTCCTTGTCCCCTAAGATTAACTCCTACATGTTCGGATTGTGGAAGAACTTCATTGAAATCCCTAGTGCCACCCAGGGAGATATTTTCTTTATGGGGGCACCCAGGGGATATTTGACGCCTCCTGCAATTGAGCACAAGGTATCTCATGTTTTACAGCGTTTTGTGACCCGTGCTTCTCCATAAACGCATGTCATCCTCCATGGTGTAGGCCCAAACTCACCTACAGTAGCATCAATGTGGTACCTCGAATAACCGATAATCTCTAGCTTTATTGCACCGTTCCAAAAAATTACAAGACCACCACTCCTTCCAGAGCTACCAATAGTAAAAGATCTATCATAACCAAAAGATTGACCTAGAATCTCAGCATGTACACTACTTATTTGTGTTTCAACGAGACATAGTACGACTGGGCTGGGGCAAATTTAGCCCTGTCCGAGCTGGCTATCGTGGTTGGTATTGAATCCCTTAGGTTCAGGGATAAAATCCCCACGTAGGGAGCTCCTGTGTGATGCTCTTTGCGTCAAAAAGTCAACGGTTCGCACAGAGTGTAGCTCACCTAGGCTGGCCCATTTTGGGCTTGCGCGTTCGCGAGGTGGAAAAACGTGACAAAACCCAAGGTTCGATCCCTGGACTTCGTAGCAAGGAACAAGTTGGGCTAGCCGCTGCACCACAATAGCTTTTGTGCCAACATGGCAGCGGGTAAGGATGGACTTTGGATATACTTTGGAACAACGTTAAAGGATGGATTGCAAAATTATTTTCTTCAGCGGGAAGGAAGTTTTGATCAAGTCAGTGGCTCAAGCGGTGCCGGTCTATTCTATGTCCTGTTTCAAATTTCCAAGGGGACTTTGTGAGCACCTGAATAAACTCATACACCAATTTTAGTGGGGAAGTAAGGATGGTCACCGGACGCCTGCGTGGGTTTCCTGGAATGACATGACGCAACCAAAGTGTATGGGAGGCTTGGGATTCAGAGATTTTGAACTTTTCAATTTAGCTTTATTGGCTAAACAGGCATGGCGAGTCCTACAGTCCCCTGACACCTTGTGTGCTAGGATTACGAAAGCTGTTTACTTCCCCACTAGAACAATCTTGTCAGCTGAACTTGGTAACCATCCATCAAAAATTTGGAGAGCACTTATAGAGGGAAGAGATATCTTACACCAAGGGATGATTAGGAGGATTGGTGATGGTTCATCCACCAACATCTTGCTAGATAACTGGATCCCCAGAGATGAAAATATGAGGCCAATAGTGTGCTTGTCGGCTGCCCGACCCACTTTTGTTTCCGAGCTCATTAACCATACAGAGGCCTCATGGAACCATGAACTGCTGCAACAATTATTCTTACCGGCAGATGTTGATGCCATCATGAGCATACCGCTTTCTACTAGGCAGGATACTGACTTCTGGAGTTGGCATTTTGAGAGGAACGGACACTTCTCTGTGAAGTCATCATATCGTATGCTCGCAAGCACCAAACGGAGGCGTGAGGCATGGCACGAGGGCCGCGCGAGCGCTTCCAATAGAGCAGCAGAAGTAGGAGGATGGAAGAAGATTTGTCATGTTAATGTCCCGGGAAAGATTCGGAATTTTTTTGGAGGTTAGCAAAACAATCAATCCCTACCGAAGATGTCCGCAAACGCAGGAAAATGTCGCACTCTGATAATTGTCAGCTATGTGGCGCTAGAGACTCTAGGCACCATTCTTTGCTTGAGTGCTCATCTTCGAGATGTATATGGGCTTTGACAGATGAGGATCTTGCTGAACACCTCATTGCCACTACAGAACCATCGGTGAAGCAGTGGCTGTTTTGCGATGATTGAGGCACTCTCACACGATAAATTTGTGCTGTTAACAGTTACTCTTTGGGCTACATGGACAGCCAGGCGGAAGGCGATCCACGAATCAAACTTCCAGAGTCCACATGCCACTCATATCTTTGTGCAGCAGTTCATATCAGAGTTGGAGGCAATCAAAAAAGTTCCAAATAGCACTGTTTGTGTGGCGCCGGCTAGGCACCCAGGTATGGTCAAAATCAATGTCGACGGAGGGCTATCCCGTGATGGCGCCACTAGTGCTTCTGCCGCTGTTTGCAGGGATGATGAAGGCCGGTTCATAGGATCCTCGTCAATGGTGTTTCCTGGAGTTATAGACCCTGCCTGTTTGGAGGCCTTAGCATGTCGAGAAGCTCAAGCACTAGCCTTGGATTTGAATCTAGGCAAAGTCATTATTTCATGCGACAGCAAAGGGGTAGTGGATGACATAAAAAATGAGGCTCGTGGCATGAACGACACTATCATTCGTGAGATCAGGGAGAACAAATTCCTTTTTTAGGCTTGTAATATTATATTTGAAGGTACAGACACGAACAAATAAGCTCATAGTTTGGTAAAATTTTCAGTTTCGCTTAGTACGGGTTGCCATTTGTGGCTAGGGTACCCGCACGATCCCATTTGTATTCCTTTGAACATCCCCTTTGATCAATAAAGCAGTTTCTTACCGCTCAAAAAAAAAAAAGCAGCACAAAGCTAAAATAACTAAACCACAGCGGTAAAAACTTCAACATTTGCAAAAAAATCCCTGAACCAGGTCAGTGGCGACCTTAATCCTAGGAATCTGTGTCTAAAACCTCAAACATTACACGGAAATGTTAACATTTTTGGGTATTTGCAAGCATTTTTCTAAAAAATGAAAAAATGAAGAAATATCCTTTTTTGAAATTATGAACAATTTCTAAAAAAAACACAACCTTTTCTGAAAAACAGGAACAAAAATTGAAATGGCATTTTTTTTGAAATTAGAAACAATTTTTTCTAAGCACGAAAAAATTCGAAATTGCACAAACATATTTTGAATTTTCAAACAAAACTTAGAAACATGACATCTTCTGAATTTGTGAAGAAATTTGGAAAGCTGGAACATTTTTGGAAATTCCTGATTTTTTTGAATTTGTGAACAAAAAATAAAAAATGCAAACGATTTTTGGATTTGGGAATTTTTTTCCATAACATGAACATTTTTTAAAGTTTGTGTACAAAATTGGAAAGTGGAAACAATTTTAAAGTTCCCCAACTCTATTTGAATATGCGAACCAATTTTGAAAACATGAACATTTTTTTCAATTTTCGAGAAACATATTAAAACATCAATTATTTTTAATTTGTGAACAAATTTTGTAAACAGGATTCCTTTTTGAAAAAAATGCAAACTTTATTTTAAAAATGAAAAACTTTTGCAAAACGTGAATATTTTATGTTATACCTGAACATTTTTTGAATTTATGAACAAATTTTGGAAACATGAACATTTTTATAATTTGTGATTTTTTTGAAACAGGAACATTTTATGGAATCGACAAACATTTTCGGAATTTGTGAATAAAACTAAATGATACAAACATTTTAATAAATATGACTATTTTTTGAATTTTCAAACAATTTATAAAATAAGTGAACAAATTTTGAAGTATTAGAACATTTTTAGAATTTCTGAACAAAATTGGAAAACAGGAACAAAATATACAAAATGAACAAAATGTTAGAATAGGAACAGTTTTTAAATTCCAGAAAATTTGTTGAAAAAGAAATAAACGTGAAAAGAAAAATGGAAGTAAAAGAAAACGAAAAGAAAACAAAAAAAGAAAAAAGATAGAAAAAGAAATAAAAAGGAAAAAGAAAAATAGAAAATAGGAAGGAAAAATAAAAACCGGTTCAGGAAGTTGTAGAAGGTTCCCAAAACTAGTAAAAACTAGCTGGGAATCCTCTAGAATGTTCAAAACCAAAGTATGTACGCTACAGTTTGGCGGACCAAGTCGCTCTGCTTGTGCGAATCGCCGACTATTTTTTGAAAATTGAAGAAACAAAAACATAAATGGGCCAAGCCATGGTCGGAGTATATGTTTCGGCAGGCGACCCACTGCACATAAGTAAGTACGTTATAATTAGTTCTCAAAAAAATTATGTAACAATTTGGCAAAAGTTTATATTACCGTTTAGTGAGAGGGGTTGTACCGAAGCGGGACTATTCCTTTAGTTCTTCCCTTCATATATGATTGGAGTACATATCGTAAATTTACATGATCTTTTTTATATAAGTATTTTGTTGGGTACATATACTTGTAGCTGTAACTGATCGGTTCCTCGTTGATTTTACTTTGTTGGATACGCTGATTCAGAAAATTTCAACCTGTCGGATGGTGCCTTGATTTCTCGAGAAATTGCACAATGTGTGTCCTCTGCTAAATTGTCAGGGTTAGTCCTAATTTTCTATACAAGTATTTCTTATATGAAGGGCCTCATTGATTCAAAAGATTTTCACGAGATTTTCAGAGGAATAGAATCCTTGGGAGATTTTCCTACATCGGCCGTTTTGGTTTGTAAGAAATCATTTGTAAGTGGTGAACACTATTGCATAAGAGACGTGCAAAGGGGTATCGTAATAAAAATATTAAACTGTTTTTGCACTATCATACACGCATGGCTTCTTACCGCTACTCAGTTTGCATTTAGCTAATTTATTATCCTTGTTAAAAATCACCTTTTGATATAGATAACAAACACAGCTCTTAATCTTTTGTACGTACCTTGTGTTTTCAAATAAATTTCTTAAGGAAGTGGTGATTATCATTGACCCTGCCTGAATTCTAACGGGACACATTCGACTCATGAGTTAAGTGTACATTCACTAAACCAACTGTAGCCAGTTCACTTCTCATCGATCAGCACCTACTGAAAACCAATGTTCAATTAATGATACCATGGCTGTACCATCTTCCATCAAAACATGTACTCCCTTCATCCCAAAATAAATGTCTCAACTTTATACTAACTCTGAAGTTAGTATAAAATTCAGACACTTATTTTGAGACAAAATATCTGTTGAACAAGGTTATACAACATTGAATATTGCTTTCCCTCATCCAAATGTCTTCCTAGAATCACGTAGTGAGCCATTCCTAATTGTGAATGCACCACCGCTGAAGATCTGATCCTTGACCTTGATTACTCCTTTTCCAAAAGGAGACTTGGCTTTTTTTTTGAGAAAAAGGAGACTTGGCTCTATGGTCACTTCTAACAACGTCCTGGTCTATGGATACTTATGCAATCACAGTTCTTGCCATGCTTCCTCCACATTTAACAACTTAAACAACTATTTGTCGAGCATTTTACACGAATCCAACCTATATAGGAAGATTACATAGCAAATGATGGCAGCAATTATGAACCAACGAAGGGCTAATTTTTCACCCACCACATCATCTATGAGCCAAAGGGCTCCTTTTGTTGTCATGCTAGAGTCATCATGTCTTAATACGTGCAAAGAGGTACTAAAGGGCATAAGTTCCAACTGACACAAAAGGTATGGTAAGGGCTACCTAGTCGAGGTGTTGAAGTCGCTATGCTGCCTATCCCACTGCTTCTCGTGGGGTTCTTGTGCGTTGTAAGATATCCCCTTCTTGTTGGCGACATCGTTGTGGATGAAGGTTGCAAGGGTGCTCTGCATCCGTCTAAACTCAACTCAAATATCATCCGGTGCAACAATGGCAAGGGTTTTCCCTCAGTTGGTGATGTCATCCTTTCTTGTGAAGGTTGTATGCTTCCGCATGCAATCAACCATGTGGTTCATGACATAGTAAGTGTAAGTGCATCTAGTGCCCCTTAGTGATTTTGGTGTATTGAAGACTTATAGGTTAAGGGACTAATGTGTTTATGAGTGTACACAGGTCTATAAGTCTATGAGGAGTTTGATATTCTGAGAGAAAGTCGACCCTAAAAATGAAGTTCTTTGATCAAGACTTTGATATTCAAGACTTCCTCAAGACTTTGAAAGTGAAGAAATTGGTGTGACCTTGAAGACTTGGTATTCATTTGAGGAACATGAAGCGTGAAGACTTTTGTTTTCTTAGTTTCGTTTTCTCTTTCTTGAGTCATAGGAAACACCGTACCGTTAAAGGGGGTCGAGGAAATACTAAGGAAAAATTTCCATGTGATGCTCAACTCAAAATCCTACACCTACCAATCCCTTCGAGTGAAGCCATTGGAAATATCATACGATTCAGTCAATTTCTTCAAAGGATGAGACGAAGTTCTTCCGGTCACGAGGAATTTGTTCTCGACCGAGGAGTTAGGAATTCGCCAAAGGCGGATTGCCTACGATGAGGAACATGATAGCCCCGAGGAATTTGAGATTCAAATTTCCGATCGTTCTTGTCTTCTTGGCCACTGTCCCAAAATATCTTATCCACCTAACGGTCATATCATTGAAGGGCATTTATGTCTTATCATGTCTGCTGCTCCTAGGCTATAAATAGCCGCCCCTACAACCACTAGCTGGTTGGCTGCTCCGAGAAACTTGACATTTGTCATTTGAGAGCAACCCATCCTCCGAGGACTTTGAGCGAAAATCATCGAGTGAGGAAAACCCAAACACCAAACCCTACAAACCCAAAGTGATTGAGCATCATGAAGAGATTGATCCTGCGTGGATCCGACGCTTGTTACCTTTGAAGATCGTGCTTCTTCCAGACGGTTAGGCGTCATGGTCTAGAGCATCCAAGAGGAATTGTGGATCACCGAGTGACCAAGTCTGTGAAGGTTTGGAAGTCGCTCAAGACTTACCACGAGTGATTGGACGAGGTCTGTGTGACCTTAGTTCAAGGAGAATACGGTGAGGACTTGGTGTCTGAGCTGCGTGCTTTCGGCCGACGGGTGTCCGGGACTATGTGTTCTCGAGTTTAAATACTCGGCCGCTCAACCAGACGTATAACCGAGACAATGATTGAACTGGTCTACCAAATCATTGTCTTCACCAACCTAATCGGTTCTATTTCCTCAACCTTTCATTTCCTCATTTACGTGTTGAGTGTTTACTCATATCTGCGTTTGAAGACTTTGATCAAGACTTTCTCAATTTCCCAGTTCAATTTCTTGATCTGTTTGTCTTCATCTTGTGCTATCCTCGTGTTTACGCTTTTTGTACTCTTTTGTCATCTTCATTTCATCATGATGACCATGACCGCATTCTCTTATGCTTACTTCGAGTACTTATTCCGCGCAAGTAGTTCTTCGCTAAGGAATTTCCTCACCAAAGAAATTCCTCGTTGAAGAATTCATAAAATCGCCTATTCACCCCCTCTAGTCGATATAACGCACTTTCAATTGGTATCGAGCAAGGTACTCCTTGTTACGTGTGATTTTGGTTTAACCACCTGGAGTTTTAGTTATGTCGATCGCAGGTATGAAGAAAGTTACATGCCCTATCTTTGACGGTCATGATTATCCCAAATGGAAGGCCATGATGAGGAAGCGCCTAATGGCAATGGACAGCGAGCTGTGGACCGTCACTGAAATTGGTCTTACTGACTATGCAAGACGGCGAACGCAGATGATATTCACAAGTACACTCGACTTGACTGTTGGGGAACGCAGTAATTTCAAAAAATTTCCTACGCACACGCAAGATCATGGTGATGGCATAGCAACGAGAGGGGAGAGTGTATGTCCACGTACCCTCGTAGACCATAAGCGGAAGCGTTATAACAACGCGGTTGATGTAGTCAGACGCGTCTTCACGATCCGACCGATCCAAGTACCGAACGCACGGCACCTCCGGAAGTTCAAAGACACGCTCAGCTCGATGACGATCCCGGACTCGATCCGGCAAAGTGTCGGGGATGATTTCCGTCAAGACGACGGTGTGGTGACGATGATGATGCTTCACCGGCGCAGGCTTCGCCTAAGCTCATGACGATATGACCGAGGTGGAATATGGTGGAGGAGGCACCGCACACGCCAAGGAACGATCACGTAGATCAACTTGTGTGTCATGGGGTGCCCCCTGCCCCGTATATAAAGGAGGGAGGGGAGGTGCGGCCGGCCCTCCTAGGGTGCGCTTAGAGGAGTCCTACTCCCACCGGAGTAGGACTCCCCTCTGCCTTGTTGGAGAAGGAAAGGGGAGGGAAAAGAGGAAGGCGCCGCCTCTCTCCTTGTCCTATTCGGACTAGGGGAGGGGGCGCCTGCCCCGGCCGGCCCTCCTCTTTCTCCCTTATGGCCCATTAAGGCCCAACATTCTCCGGGAGGGTTCCGTAACCCCGGTGTTAGAAAATTCGATTTCATCCGGAACCATTCCGATATCCAAATATAGGCTTCCAATATATCAATCTTTATGTCTCGACCATTTCGTGACTCCTCGTCATGTCCGTGATCACATCCGGGACTCGAACAAACTTCGTACATCAAAACTTATGAACTCATAATAAACTGTCATCGTAGCGTTAAGCGTGCGGACCCTACGGGTTCGAGAACTATGTAGACATGACCTAGAACTATTCTCGGTCAATAACCAATAGCGGAACCTGGATGCCCATATTGGTTCCTACATATTCTTCGAAGATCTTTATCGGTCAAACCGCATAACGACATACGTTGTTCCCTTTGTCATCGGTATGTTACTTACCCGATATTCGATCGTCGGTATCCAATACCTAGTTCAATCTCGTTACCGGTAAGTCTCTTTACTCGTTCCGTAATACATCATCTCACAACTAACTTATTAGTTGCAATGCTTGCAAGGCTTATGTGATGTGTATTACCGAGAAGGCCTAGAGATACCTCTCCGACAATCGGAGTGACAAAACCTAATCTCGAAATACGCCAACCCAACATGTACCTTTGGAGACACCTGTAGTACTCCTTTATAATCACCCAGTTATGTTGTGACGTTTGGTAGCACCCAAAGTGTTCCTCCGGTAAACGGCAGTTGCATAATCTCAAAGTTACAGGAACATGTATAAGTCATGAAGAAAGCAATAGCAATATACTAAACGATCAAGTGCTAGGCTAACGGAATGGGTCATGTCAATCACACCATTCTCCTAATGATGTGATCCCATTAATCAAATGACAACACATGTCTATGGTTAGGAAACATAACCATCTTTGATTAATGAGCTAGTCAAGTAGAGGCATACTAGTGACTATATGTTTGTCTATGTATTCACACATGTATTACGTTTCCGGTTAATACAATTCTAGCATGAATAATAAACATTTATCATGATATAAGGAAATAAATAATAACTTTATTATTGCCTCTAGGGCATATTTCCTTCAGTCTCCCACTTGCACTAGAGTCAATAATCTAGATTACACGTAATGATTCTAACACCCATGGAGTCTTGGTGCTGATCATGTTTTGCTCGTGGAAGAGGCTTAGTCAACGGGTCGCAACATTCAGATCCGTATGTATCTTGCAAATCTCTATGTCTCCCATTTGGACTTGGTCTCGAATGGAATTGAAGCGTCTCTTGATATGCTTGGTCCTCTTGTGAAATCTGGATTCTTTTGCCAAGGCAATTGCACCAAGATTGTCACAGAAGATCTTCATTGGTCCCGATGCACTAGGTATGACACCTAGATCGGAAATGAACTCTTTCATCCAGACTCCTTCATTTGTCGCCCAAGCAGCTATGTACTCCGCTTCACATGTAGATCCCGCCACGACGCTTTGTTTAGAACTGCACCAACCGACGGCTCCACCGCTTAATAAAAACACGTATCCGGTTTGCGATTTAGAATCGTCCGGATCAGTGTCAAAGCTTGCATCGACGTAACCATTTACGACTAGCTCTTTGTCACCTCCATATACGAGAAACATATCCTTAGTCCTTTTCGTGTATTTCAGGATGTTCTTGACCGCTGTCCAAAGGATCCACTCTGGATTACTTTGGTACCTTCCTGCCAAGATTATTGCTAAGCATACGTCAGTCCGGTACACGATTGCATACATGATAGAGCCTATGGCTGAAGCATAGGGAACATCTTTCATTTTCTCTCTATCTTCTCATTGTGGTCGGGCATTGAGTCCGACTCAATTTCACACCTTATGTCTGGTAAAAACCTTTCTTTGCTCGATCCATTTTGAACTTTTTCAAAACTTTATCAAGGTATATGCTTTGTGAAAGTCCAATTAAGCCGCTTTTGATCTATCTCTATAGATCTTGATGCCCAATATGTAAGCAGCTTCACCGAGGTCTTTCATTGAAAAACTTTTATTCAAGTATCCTTTTATGCTATCCAGAAATTCTATATCATTTCCAATCAATAATATGTCGTCCACATATAATATCGTAAATGCTCTGAGCTCCCACTCACTTTCTTGTAAATACAGGCTTCTCCAAAAGTCTCAGATAAAACCATATGCTTTGATCACACTATCAAAGCGTTTATTCCAACTCCGAGAGGCTTGCACTGCACCATAAATTGATCGCTGGAGCTTGCACACTTTGTTAGCACCCTTTGGATCAACAAAACCTTCTGGTTGCATCATATACAACTCTTCTTCTAGAAATCCATTCAAGAATGCAGTTTTTACATCCATTTGCCAAATTTCATAATCATAAATTGCAGCAATTGCTAACATGATTCGGACAGACTTAAGCATCGCTACGGGTGAGAAAGTCTCATCGTAGTCAACCCCTTGAACTTGTCGAAAACCTTTCGCAACAAGTCGAGCTTTATAGACGATTACATTACCATCGCCTTCACCGCTTCTTAAAGATCCATTTATTCTCAATAGCTTGCCGATCATCGGCAAGTCAACCAAAGTCCATACTTTGTTCTCATACATGGATCCCATCTCAGATTTCATGGCTTCCACCATTTCATGGAATCTGGGATCACCATCGCTTCTTCATAGTTTGTAGGTTCGCCATGGTCAAGTAACATGACTTCCAGAATAGGATTACCGTACCACTGCAGTGCGGATCTTACTCTAGTTGACCTCGTAGTTCAAGAGAAACTTGATCTCAAGTTTCATGATCAATATCATTAGCTTCCTCACTTATTGGTGTAGTTGTCACAGGAACCGATTCTTGTGATGAACTATTTTCGATGAAGGGAACGTATACTGATTATCTCATCAAGTTCTACTTTCCTCCCACTCACTTCTTTTCGAGAGAAACTCTTTTTCTAGAAAGGATCCGAATTTAGCAACGAAAATCTTGCCCTCGGATCTGTGATAGAAGGTGTACCCAATAGTCTCTTTTGGGTATCCTATGAAGACACATTTCTCCGATTTAGGTTCGAGCTTATCCGGTTGAAGTTTCTTCACATAAGCATCGCAGCCCCAAACTTTAAGATACGACAACTTTGGTTTCTTGCTAAACCATAGTTCATAAGGTGTCGTTTCAACGGATTTTGATGGTGCCCTATTTAACGTGAATGCGGCCGTCTCTAAAGCATAACCCCAAAACGATAGCGGTAAATCAAGAAGAGACATCATAGATCGCACCATATCTAGTAAAGCACGATTCTGACGCTCGGACACACCATTTCGTTGTGGTGTTCCGGTGGCGTGAGCTGCTAAACTATTCCGCATTGTTTCAAATGCAGACCAAACTCGTAACTCAAATATTCTCCTCCACGATCAGATCGTAGAAATTTTATTTTCTTGTTACGATGATTTTCCACTTCACTCTGAAATTCTTTGAACTTTTCAAATGTTTCAGACTTATGTTTCATCAAGTAGATATACCCATATCTTCTCAAATCATCTGTGAAGGTGAGAAAATAACGATACCCGCCGCGTGCCTCAACATTCATTGGACCACAAACATCAATATGTATGATTTCCAACAAATCCTTTGCTCGCTCCATAGTTCCGGAGAACGGCGTTTTAGTCATCTTGCCCATGAGGCACGGTTCGCAAGTACCAAGTGATTCATAATCAAGTGATTCCAAAAGTCCATCAGTATGGAGTTTCTTCATGGGTTTTACACCGATATGACCCAAACGGCAGCGGCCACAAATAAGTTGCATTATCATTATCAACTCAGTATCTTTTGGTTTCAACACTATGAATATGTGTATTACTACTATCGAGATTCAATAAAAATAGACCACTCTTCAAGGGTGCATGACCATAAAAGATATTATTCATATAAATAGAACAACCATTATTCTCGACTTAAATGAATAACCGTCTCGCATCAAACAAGATCCAGATATAATGTTCATGCTTAACGCCGCACCAAATAACAATTATTTAGGTCTAAAACTAATCTCGATGGTAGATGTAGAGGTAGCGTGCCGACCGCGATCACATCTACTTTGGAACCATTTCCCACGCCAAGATCGTCACCTCGTCCTTAGCTAATCTTCGCTTAATCCGTAGTTCCTGTTTCGAGTTGCAAATATTAGCAACAGAACCAAAGATCAAATACCTGTGTACTCATGCGAGTATTAGTAAGGTACACATCAATAACATGTATATCACATATACCTTTGTTCACCTTGCCATCCTTCTTATCCGCCAAATACTTGGGGCAGTTCCGCTTCCAGTGTCCCGCTTATGCGGTAGAAGCACTCGGCCAGTGCTTAGGTCCAGACTTGGGTTTCTTCTCTTGAGCACAACTTGTTTGCTGTTCTTCTTGAAGTTCCCCTTCTTCTTCCCTTTGCCCTTTTTCTTGAAACTGGTGGTCTTGTTAACCATCAACACTTGATGCTCCTTTTTGATTTCTACCTCCATGCTTTTAGCATTGCGAAGAGCTCGGGAATAGACTTGTCCATCCCTTGCATATTATAGTTCATCACAAAGCTCTTGTAGCTTGGTGGCGGTGATTGAAGAATTCTGTCAATGTCACTATCATCAGGAAGATTAACTCCCAATGAATCAAGTGATTATTATACCCAGACATTTTGAGTATGTGTTCATTGACAGAACTATTTTCCTCCATCTTGCAGCTATAGAACTTATTGGAGACTTCATATCTCTCAATCCGGGCATTTGCTTGAAATATTAACTTCAACTCCTGGAACATCTCATATGCTCCATGACATTCAAAACGTCGTTGAAGGCCCGGTTCTAAGCCTTAAAGCATGGCACACTTTGAACTATCAAGTAGTCATCGACTTTGCTCGCCAGACGTTCTTAACGCTGCTGGCCAGTATCAAGAAGAGTTCGGCACCCAGCGGTGCTTCCAGGACGTAATTCTTCGGTGCAGCAATGAGGATAATCCTCAAGTTACGGACCCAGTCCGTGTAATTGCTACCATCATCTTTCAACTTTGCTTTCTCAAGGAACGCATTAAAATTCAACGGAACAACAGCACGAGCCAACTATCTACAGTAAACATAGACAAGCAAAATACTATCAGGTACTAAGTTCATGATAAATTTAAGTTCATTTAATCATATTACTAAAGAACTCCCACTTAGATAGGCATCTCTCTAGTTATCTAAGTGATTACGTGATCCAAATCAACCAAACCATGTCCGATCATCACGTGAGATGGAGTAGTTTCAATGGTGAACATCACTATGTTGATCATATCTACTATATGATTCACGTTCGACCTTCGGTCTCCGTGTTCGAGGCCATATCTCAGTATATGCTAGGCTCGTCAAGTTTGACCTGAGTATTCCGCGTGTGCAACTGTTTTGCACCCGTTGTATTTGAACGTAGAGCCTATCACACCCGATCATCACGTGGTGTCTCAAAGACGAAGAACTTTCGCAGCGGTGCATACTCGGGAGAACACTTCTTGATATTTAGTGAGAGATCATCTTATAATGCTACCGTCAATCAAAGCAAAATAAGATGCATAAAGGATAAACATCACATGCAATCAATATAAGTGATATGATATGGCCATCATCATCTTGTGCTTGTGATCTCCATCTCCGGCACCGTCGTGATCACCATCGTCACCGGCGCGACACCTTGATCTCCATCGTAGCATCGTTGTCGTTTCGCCAACTATTGCTTCTATGACTATCGCTACCGCTTAGTGATAAAGTAAAGCAATTACATGGCATTTGCATTTCATACAATAAAGCGACAACCATATGGCTCCTGCCAGTTGCCGATAACTTGGTTACAAAACATGATCATCTCATACAATAAAATATAGCATCACGTCTTGACCATATCACATCACAACATGCCCTGCAAAAACAAGTTAGACGTCCTCTACTTTGTTTGTTGCAAATTTTACGTGGCTGCTACGGGCTGAGCAAGAACCGTTCTTTACCTACGCATCAAAACCACAACGATAGTTTGTCAAGTTGGTGATGTTTTAACCTTCGCAAGGACCGGGCGTAGCCACACTCGGTTCAACTAAAGTGAGAGAGACAGACACCCGCCGGTCACCTTTAAGCAACGAGTGCTCAAGCGGTGAAACCAGTCTCGTAAGCGTATGCGTAATGTCGGTCCGGCCGCTTCATCTCACAATACCGCCGAACCAAAGTATGACATCTTTGGTAAGCGGTATGACTTATATCGCCCACAACTCACTTGTGTTCTACTCGTGCATATGACATCAACGCATAAAACCAGGCTCGGATGCCACTTGTTGGGAAACGCAGTAATTTCAAAAATTTCCTACGCACACGCAAGATCATGGTGATGGCATAGCAACGAGAGGGGAGAGTGTATGTCCACGCACCCTCGTGAGACCGTAAGCGGAAGTGTTATAACAACGCGGTTGATGTAGTCAGACGTCTTCACGATCCGACCGATCCAAGTACCGAACGCACGGCACCTCCGAGTTCAAAGACACGCTCAGCTCGATGACGATCCCGGACTACGATCCAAAGCAAAGTGTCGGGATGATTTCCGTCGACGACGGCGTGGTGACGATGATGATGCTTCACCGGCGCAGGGCTTCGCCTAAGCTCCGCGACGATATGACCGAGGTGGAATATGGTGGAGGGGGCACCGCACACGGCTAAGGAACGATCACGTAGATCAACTTGTGTGTCATGGGGTGCCCCCCTGCCCCCGTATATAAAGGAGGGAGGGGGAGGTGCGGCCGGCCCTCCTAGGGTGCGCCTGGAGGAGTCCTACTCCCACTGGGAGTAGGACTCCCCCCTCTTGCCTTGTTGGAGAAGGAAAGGGGAGAGGGGAAAGAGGAAGGGGGGCGTCGCCCCCCTTCCTTGTCCTATTCGGACTAGGGGGGAGGGGGCGCGCGGCCTGCCCTGGCCAGCCCTCCTCTTCTCCCTTATGGCCCATTAAGGCCCAACATCCCCGGGAGGGTTCCGTAACCCCGGTGTTAGGAAAATTCCCGATTTCATCCGGAACCATTCCGATATCCAAATATAGGCTTCCAATATATCAATCTTTATGTCTCGACCATTTCGTGACTCCTCGTCATGTCCGTGATCACATCCGGACTCAACAAACTTCATTACATCAAAACTTATGAACTCATAATAAACTGTCATCGTAACGTTAAGCGTGCGGACCCTACGGGTTCGAGAACTATGTAGACATGACCTAGAACTATTCTCGGTCAATAACCAATAGCGGAACACGGATGCCCATATTGGTTCCTACATATTCTTCAAGATCTTTATCGGTCAAACCGCATAACGACATACGTTGTTCCCTTTGTCATCGGTATGTTACTTACCCGAGATTCGATCGTCGGTATCCAATACCTAGTTCAATCTCGTTGCATCGTAAGTCTCTTTACTCGCTCCGTAATACATCATCTCACAACTAACTTATTAGTTGCAATGCTTGCAAGGCTTATGTGATGTGTATTACCGAGAAGGCCTAGAGATACCTCTCCGACAATCGGAGTGACAAAACCTAATCTCGAAATACGCCAACCCAACATGTACCTTTGGAGACACCTGTAGTACTCCTTTATAATCACCCGATTACGTTGTGACGTTTGGTAGCACCAAAGTGTTCCTCCGTAAACGGAGTTGCATAATCTCATAGTTACAGGAACATGTATAAGTCATGAAGAAAGCAATAGCAATATACTAAACGATCAAGTGCTAGGCTAACGGAATGGGTCATGTCAATCACACCATTCTCCTAATGATGTGATCCCATTAATCAAATGACAACACATGTCTATGGTTAGGAAACATAACCATCTTTGATTAATGAGCTAGTCAAGTAGAGGCATACTAGTGACTATATGTTTGTCTATGTATTCACACATGTATTATGTTTCCGGTTAATACAATTCTAGCATGAATAATAAACATTTATCATGATATAAGGAAATAAATAATAACTTTATTATTGCCTCTAGGGCATATTTTTCCTTCATTGACATCATGGCGACGGATATCATCTGTTCCTGCCTATCTAGAGATGAATTCAAGCGCATTATGCATCTTTGCAATGCGAAGCTTATCTGGGACCGAATCTCCGACGTCTATGAAGGTCATCGAACCCGTCATGATCCTTGGTTTGAGGACTTCAAGGAATCTGTCAAAACGATGACTTTCAAACCAGAATCATCATCTTACGCATCATGTCTCATGGCAAAGGGTGTCGAGGTAACCGAATGTTCCTCATCTGAATTTAGTATTTGTGAATCGATGATGATGGATCGATGATGATATTGAACCTAGTTATACCAAACTTGTTTGCATTGCCACCAAACAACAACATGCCTTGGAAAAGGTTCAAAACATGCTAGATAAGAGTGATGATATGTTAGGTGAAGAAATGGATCGCACTAAAGCCCTCGATCGAAAATCTTGAGAGACTTGGTCTAGGTTTGACAACCTTTTCAAGGTCATCATAACTCTCTCTTGTCTGATCATGAGAAACTTTCTTATGAATTTCTTCAAAGAAAGCAAGATCTTGAGAAGCTAAGAGTGAGTTATGAAGATCTTCTGAAGGAGCGCGATTCATTACTTGCTCAACAAATCAGCGCTTCTCAGGAAGAATTTGTTCCTCCATGCTTAAAGTGCATTGAACGTGAATCTGCTAATTCTTCACCTGGATGTTCAAATTCTTCAACTGTTACAAATTCTTCACCTGCCTCCGCTATCACTAATTCCTCATCTGAGGACATTGCTAGTGTCACTGACGATGCAGGGCTGAAGGAATTGTACATGACAGGCATGTAAAAAAATCCTCAAAGGGCATCAGACTCTTTGTGATGTGCTTAAAAAGCAGATCCTCAATAGGAACCCTAGGAAAGAGGGTATTTCCTTTGAGAGGAAATTTAATGCTGATGGTACATATTGGAAGCCTGAGCAGTACCCAAAACACGATGGGTTGCTGCAAAGGGACCTCCGATTGATCCATCTAACTTATCCGGCTTTACATGCGAATCTCCTCATTCTTCCGATGAGTCATTTGACTCCAACTATAAACTGTTCAAAAATCAGAACGGTGAAGTATTTGCTAGATATGTTGGCACTAATCGCAGGAACGGTTCCCTATGAAGAAAATCTGGTTCCCAAGAAGTGCCTTGAAAGTCTTCAGTGAATGTCCTCATGACACCACCTGTGAAGAATAGGAACCCCAGATCAAACTCTTCATATGGACCAAATTCTTCATATGGATCCAAGTCCTCATACGGACCAAATTCCTCACTTGGATCAAATTCCTCAAATGGATCAAAGAACTCACATGATTATCATCGTGCTAACAACTCTTTTTCGCAGGGTAGAGCTAAGGGATATGAATATGTGCATTATTCTTCAAACCAATATGTTCATAAGTCCTCGAAGAATTTCTCTGCTTATTCATATGCTTACCCTAAACCCTCTTATGTGAAATGTAATGGATTGACCTCTATGCCACCATTCTCATATGGTGCTCGCAGAGTGATGAACTCTTTGCCACCCTTTCAGATGTGGGTGGTGAAGAAAAAGAACTAACCTCTTCTGCAGGGTCAGGTCTCCAGACGTTCTTTAAACGTCTCAAGAATTTCTTGGGGCACGACAAAAATGCCTGAAAGGATGCAAGCTAATCATGATGAGATGAACTTTCATTTCACACGTCCCCATACTGCTTATCTGTCATACTGTCTGATGAAATTCATCTGATGAACTTGATATCATATTCTTCACTGATGAAGTATATGAGATCGTAAGTTGCACTAATTCATATGCAGGATGATCAACCCAAAGCCACTGAGTGGGTTCTCGATAGTGGATGTACAAATCACATGACTGGTGACAAGAATCTATTGATGGATGCTCCCTTATCACCGTCTCATCTGAAGCATATCATCTTTGGCCGACAAAGGCAAAAGTCGTATTGGGTCTTGGTAAGGTTGCGATCTCTAAGGACATACACATGGACAAAGTCATGCTTGTTGAGTCCTTAGGATACAACCTCATGTCGATCTCAATGCTTTGTGATCTTGATATGGTTGTTATCTTTGGCAAGTATCGTTGTGTTGTGATTATGGAAGATGACAATTCCAAAGTCTTCGAAGGCTTTAGGAGAGGAGACTTGTATATTGTTGACTTCTCTACATGACCACAACCAGCCGTGTGTTTACTTGCAAAAGCTTCAGAAGGCTGGCTATGGCATCGGCGACTTGGTCACGCAGGCATGAGGAATTTGCACATGCTTGCAAAGAATAAGCATGTCATTGGCATTGAGAATGTCAAATTCCTCAAGGATCACTTGTGTGGAGCCTGTGAAGCTGGAAAATGACCAAGGCCAAGCATCCAACAAGACTATCATGACCACTACTCGTCCCTTTGAATTGCTTCACATGGATCTCTTTGGTCCTAATCATTACTCGTGATCACTAATGATGCATCTCTATATGGCTTTGTTATTGTTGATGATTACTCTCGTTACACATGGGTACACATTGTTACTTACAAACATGAAGTGCAGGAAGTCTTCAAACGATTTTCCTCGAGGGCTTCAACTAACTTTGGTGTGAAGATCAGACACATCAGAAGTGACAATGGAACCGAGTTCAAGAATTCTGGTCTTGATGCCTATCTTGATGAACTTGGTATTACTCATGAGTTATCTGCTCCCTATACTCCTCGTGAGAATGACGTCGTGGAGCGCAAGAACAAAACTCTTGTTGAGATGGCTCGCACTATGCTTGATGAATACAAAACGCCTAGTCGCTTTTTGGATTGATGCAATTGATACCGCGTGCCACATCATCAACAGAGTATATCTTCACAAATTCTTCAAGAAGACCGCCTATGAACTCCTCAACGACAAGATACCCAATGTGAGTTATTTCAAAGTCTTGATTGCTAAATGCTGGATTAGAGATCCTCATCACAATTCTAAATTTGCACCAAAGCACATGAAGGTTTTATGCTTGGTTACAGAAAGGACTCGCACACCTACAGAGTCTTCAACATCGCTTCTTCACAAGATTGTTGACACTTTGTAGATGTGCGGTTCGATGAAAATAATGGCTCGCAAAGAGAGCACCTACCTTCCGTGTTAGATGAACCAGCCCCGAGGAATCTATCAAGTTCAAGGCAACCGAGGATGTCATTCCCTCTTGAAGAATCTGCTGAAGAATTCATTCCTCAGACACGAAGAACGCCGAAATGATGCACTCAAGATAATGTCAAGACAATGGTGCTGAGGAAAATGAACAAATTCCTCGACGACAACCAGCTCATCCTCGCGTTGCAAAAGAAGTGCAAGTTGACAAGATCATCGATGACATTGAAGCGCCAGGTCCTCTCACACGCTCAAAAGCTTCACATTTATCTAACTTTTGTGGGCACTATGCTTTTGTCTCTATCACAGAGCCCACTAAGGTAGATGAAGCATTACGAGCCCGAGTGGATTCAGGCCATGCAAGAAGAATTACATCGATTCGAGCTCAACAATGTCCGAACCGGTCAAACGTCGAGATCCTCGCAAGCATAATATCATTGGCACAAAGTGGATTTACCGCAACAAGCAAGATGAAAATGGCCTTGTGGTAAGGAATAAGGCACGACTTGTAGCTCAAGGCTACACACAGTTGAAGGAATTGATTTCGATGAAACTTTTGCACTGTTGCTAGACTTGAGTCTATTCAAGATATTACTCGCCTATGCTAACCATCACAATATCACTTTATATCAAATGGATGTGAAAAGTGCATTCCTCAATGGTAAGCTTGAGGAAGAAGTATATGTTGCTCAACCCCTGTGTTTTGAAGATCCAAAGAATCCCGACAAAGTCTTGAGACTCAACAAGGCCCTCTATGGTCTCAAACAAGCCCCACGGGCGTGGTATGATACATTGAAGGAATTCTTCGTGAAGAATGGCTTCACACCGTTCACTCGACCCTACTCTCTTTACTAAATCATATGATGGTGAACTGTTTGTGTGCCAAATATATGTTGATGATATTATCTTTGGTCAGACCGACCAACGTTATAGTGATGAATTTGCCTATATGATGAGTGAAGAATATCAAATGTCTCAGATGGGAGAGTTGAAAATCTTCTTAGGTCTTCAAATTCGACAACAACACAATGGCATATTCAAATCTCAGGAGAAATACCTCAAAGATGTCCTCAAGAAATTCGGCATGCAAGATTGCAAAGGCGTCAAAATTCCTATGCCCACAAATGGCCATCTATGCAATCGATGAAAATGGTATTGACTTTGATCACAAGGTATACCACTCCATGATTGGTTCTCTATTGTACTTATGTGCATCTAGGCCAGATATAATGCTTAGTGTTTGCATGTGTGCCCGATTTCAAGCTACAATCAAGAAATCACACCATAAGGTCAGAAGCATATTCTTCGATATCTAGCTCACACACCAACACTAGGATTATGGTACCCCAAGGGCTCTACTTTTGATCTCATTGGATATTCTCGACTCGACTATGCTTTGGTGATCGTGTGGACCGCAAGTCAACATCTAGTACTTGTCATTTCCTCGGACGATCTTTGGTCCGTTGGTCCTCGAAGAAACAGAATTGCGTATCACCGCTCATCATGGAAGCTGAATACATTCTGCCGGCTCGTGTTGTGCTCAATTGTTGTGGATGAAGCAAACTCTCAAGGACTACGGCATCAACGTGAAGAATGTGCCTCTCTCGTGACAATGAGAGTGCCATCAAGATTGCTCACAACCCAGTTCAAAGACTTTCAAGACAAAGCACATTCAAACTCGTCATCATTTTCTTCGTGATCATGTGTTGAAGGGCGACATCTCCATCGAGCATGTGAAGACTGAAGAACAGCTAGCCGATATCTTCACTAAGCCCTTCGATGAGAAGAGATTTAGCAAGTTGCGGTGTGAGCTAAATATCTTAGAATCTTCGAATGTTCTTTGGAAAGGACACACATCCTGACACTTATGCAAAATTGATGACTTAGATGTGCAACACATGAAGAAACGTTTTTCTTCAATCAATGAAGAATAACTCTCTAAGTGTGAAGAAATTAATGAAGAATTTGATTCTCAGAACCCTACGACAATTGTACGCGGTGTCTGAAATCAACATTCTTATACGGTGGGTCATGCCACCAACAAATTTGAAAATCTTCAATTTGAGTTTCTCCTCAGTTTTTGAAATTCTTCAGTTTTTCAAATTCTTCAAGTTTTCAAAATCTTCACTGTTTCCGTCGTTTTTCTTCATTAGCTATATAAATATATGGGTTTATGTCCTCTACAAAGATTCACTTATGGCTATTTCTTCAAGTCGCTTTTTACGCTAAGTGAATGTGATCGGACCCTTCCCCTCTATGCTATACTCAACCCAATCTATTCTCAAATTCTTCATGTGCGTTCTATTTGAAACTCGTTCAAAATCTTCACTGTGTCCTTGTCAGCTGAAGAAATTGCGAACGGAACTTTAAAACTGATCTTATCCAAACTTTCGGTTTTACCGCTCAAATCGTTCCGCATCCCACAAATGCATTATTTTATTCACCCACGATCGTACACGATCTCCACTACACAGTACGTGGGTGACACATGTCGTGAGAAGGAGAATGGTCAGGGGCACGTTCGACCCAAATCTTCGGGCGAACAGTTTTTCACCGTGTCTATAAATACCCCTCTCCCCATCCTCACTTCTTTTACACCGCTCGATCTCTCTCTCCAGCTCGAGCTCCTCAAACCCTAGCGCCGCCGCTACTCCATCGTCGCCGGTGAGGAAGAGCTTCACCGCCGACCTCGTCACGCCGACGCATCGCACCGATCACAGAAATCTTCACTCCGCCGCCGTCGTAGCTGTCTTCCTCCGCCAAGTTAGGGCGTGGAAGATCTGAACTGACGAACTTCCCATCTGTTCTTAGTTCATCGTGTTCTTCACTTCGGGTAATTAAAAGTTACTTTTTTTACTCGCTTTGATTCTCAAACCTACCTGAAAATCTTCAAAGGTGTTTATTCTTCAAATCTTCACACATATGAACACCTCAAACAAAATATGCTCTTGATTCGTTTCTCTAAGCAATGATTTTCTTCAAGATTCCTCAATTGTGTGGATCCTCGATCTATACAACTCGAACCTAAGACAAAGATCGCTTAGTGAAATTCTTCAAGGCTCATCCGGTCAAATTCCTCAAACTAGTTCTTTTGAAAACCTTCGAGAACGCATATGACCTCTCCAAATTCCTCGCAACTATACTGCTCATAGGTACTCATGTCCACTTTGAATCACTAGGTTCTCATCAACTTAACTCATTTGCGGCGTTCCTCGAAGAAAAGTTGCATACTTCTTCAGAGAATTCGTTTGTTCAAATTCCTCACCAAGAATATGGCGTATGAAAGAAGCCACGTAAAGGAGGAAAGAGGCCCGAGGTCATGACCGCGTTTGAAATCCCTCGAGGAAATATATGCCGATTATTGCACACCTGATGAAGCCGAGTTCGTCAAAGAAAACAAAAATCAGCGCAAGGTGCGCATTCAAATGATTGAACGGAGATGGGCAAGGGAATGGAGGGAGTACAGATATGTAACTCCAAAGTACATGAAGAAATTCGCACTCAATCCTCCATGCCCAAGAGCTCCATTGGCACTGGTCAAGAAGTCGACCCCACCAAAGATCAAGCGTGGTGAGGACTTTCTGAAGAATGGGCCAAGCCTTGAAGCCAAGTTGGCGAGGACAAGCCAACGAGGCGGTGAGGAAATTCAATGAGGACTCACCATCTGCCACGCCATCGAGGCCTCTGTCAAGCCAAGAAAATCTATGGCAAAGAAGCCAAAGACACAAACCAAGTGCTTCACCAACAGTGCCCTCACGACCAAGTTCTCACCGTGCCTCGACGGCCAATTCCTCATGCCGCCCTGCTCCTCCCAAGTCCTCAGTTGCTCCTGCTCCTTCAAAGTCCTCAGCAGCTCCTCCCAAGTCCTCAGCAGTTCCAACAAAGTCCTCAGCACCTGTGCATCTGGCCACGTGCCAAAGGACTGCAGGCTTCTCCATTGCCTCTCGTATTTCAAAGCAAGTTCCTCACCGCACCAAAGTCTTCATCTGGTCCGACTCTGCTTTGAAGACTAAGGCCATACCGGACGAGGTCCTCGGCCAAGTCCCAAGAAGAAACAGGTCGCTTTCCAAGAGCCAAGAAGATGATGAGGCCGATGATGATGAACTTATGGAAATCATCGAGACCGCCAAGAAAGGGTCATGAGAGCCAAAGGCACATCTGTACATCGCTGTTGGATCCGAGGAAAATCCTCGATTACATTGATCTCTCGCACAAGGATCCAAACACCCCTATGCCTGATTTTCATCGACCCACTGGACAAAGTCACATGCTAACCCATTTCATCATCAAGAGAAATGGAAGTTTGAAAAGGCAAGAGAGATCAAGAAAGCTCAATACGTAAAGGAGAAGTTCTCAAGAAAAGCGTTGTCGTAATGACACCGAGGAACTTCTCAAGGTCCAGAATGAAATCCAAGCCCTCAAAGAAAAACTTTGATGCTTATTATGCTGATTGGCAAGGAGGCAAAGTCGATTCGGCCAACCCGACGAAGAAATTCACCAATGTTGCTGCCTAACGCAACATGAAATTCCTCAGCCGGAGCCTCAAATTTCACCGACAGAAGAACATGCCAAAGACCGCCGATGAAGTTCAGTCTTGAAGAAAATGCTAGTTCCATTGATGATCCCATTCCACCACCGAAGAAATTGCTGTGGCATCCACTAGTGGTGCGCTCAAGAAATCGAACAAGACAAGGCAATCGATCGCTATACCGAGGAAAATCAACCAGATTCCTCAGCTCCTCCTGCGCCAACACCAACTCCAATTCTTCCATCTGCCTCTGATGTGAAGAAGACCAAAGCCAAAGAATCCCTTCTCAACAAAGCAAAAGTTCAAGGCTGAAGACTTCTTCAGCGAGCACGTATTCTTCACTGATTACAATCCATATGATTCTGCTCGCATAAGGAAGAGGTGTTTTTGGACTGCCAGTCAAGACAATTTCTATTCCTCAGTGCTCTTCAACAAAGACAAAGTCTTCGATCATGCACATATTCCTCATGTGGACATGGAGTCTCTGCCAGGCTTTGAGCTACCCTCGTTGTTCTTCACGACGCAGGACTTCTAAATTTCTCGTGACCGACATCTGTGGATTGGAATGAAGAACTCATTCTTCAATTTTATGCAACGCCGCACATCACCGGAGACGCCAAGACGTGAACTCATGGGTGTTAGATCGATGTCCGAAAATACTCACTACAAGGCACCAAAGAATCTGAATTGCTTCGTGCCCTACCACTCGATCCTCCACTTGATGGTGCTCGTTGTATCTACAACGAACCCGAAGCTTTCAAATCACTATATGCAAGTGCCGATGAAGCCTTTGAAGCCGTGGAAGGCCCTAAGAACCAAATTCCTCGTCAAGGAATTATTGTATGTGCCTCGACTGTCTATCGGATTCTCGACGAAGACAATGAGTCCTATCAAAGGCCACGACTCAAATGATGAAGAAGTCGTTGGCATTATGAAGAATATGCTTTTCAATATCATTCATGGCGCTCCGCCAACTTCCATGATTTCTTCATGAGGACTCGCAAACATTGCTATGTAACCATTTGAGCCGAAGCCTTATGCGCCTTGGATAATGAGATTCATCAGACACGGTCTTCACTCAATTACAAGGCTAATACTACGAACCACAAAGCATTACTTGCCCCGATTGAAGTCCTCAAACGGACATTTACCTCGGTGATGACAAGGGCAAGGAAACTGTCAGGATCGATGAAGGCATTCGTCCATTGGATGGACAGCCGCAAAGCTGCATCCTACTCCACCAATGATGACTCGCCACACATGACTCGCCAAGAAATACCTCACCAAGCAAAGTCCTCAAGCCACAGCCTCCTGTGGTGATGATCGATCGTGAGTTACTCCTCGCCTTCATCGGAAGGTTGATCGTAATCATAAATGGGTCAAGCGTCAGTTTGGTTCAATTCTTCACAACATGACCTCTACACACAATGCAGTGAAGAAAAACCACTACGACCTCCATGAAACCTTCAAACGCACCTGGGCTGTTCTTTCTAATGTCTACAATGCGGAAGAACCAGCGACAATGGGTCTCAAGGAAAAATTTGACTGGTCCGCACCTCCTCCAAGAAATACAAGAAGGTCAAAGTTCCTTCCTTGGTGGCTAGCTCCTATTCTTCATCACGAGAAAATGATGAAAATGAAGACTTGGGCGACACTGCGGCAGCCCTACTACAACAACCGACTTAACAACGTCAAGGCTCCTTCCTCAACTTGAAATTCTTGAGGCGTTAGTCCTCGCCGATCCTTTTGGTCATTCGATGACAAAGGGGAGAAATTTGAGTTAGTCTACAAGCGGGTCTATTATATGGGAATTTTTTGTTAAGTTACAACTCGCTCTTACGAAACTTTTATTGGATCGAGTTGTAATCTTAAACCCGATGGTGCTTTGATACTTTTGATGCAATCGAGCTCGATTCTCTTGAGCTCGATACTCTTGATGCGTTATTTTGCATGCCCATTCCTCATTATGTTATTGCACGCATGCTGAATTTCATCAAGCACCATATTTCATCATGCATTTCAAATTCTTCATATTATATGTCAAATGCGTATGAATTACAAGATATAGGGGAGATCTCCATGATTCAACTCTTCAAATGTGCATTGCCTCAAAACAAATTCCTCACTATGCACATTTTCGGGGGAGTTCTTCTATATCTTGCAATCAAATTCCTCAATATCAGTATTTACGGTTCATATGTTTATCCTGTTGAAAACTTAACCTATATTGTCATCAATCACCAAAAAGGGGGAGATTGTAAGTGCATCTAGTGCCCCTTAGTGATTTTGGTGTATTGAAGACTTATAGGTTAAGGGACTAATGTGTTTATGAGTGTACAAAGGTCTATAAGTCTATGAGGAGTTTGATATTTACAGAGAAAGTCTAATTCTAAAAATGAAGTTCTTCGACTGAAGACTTTGATATTCTAAAGACTTTCTGAAGACTTTGAAAGTGAAGAAATTGGTGACCTTGAAGACTTGGTATTCATTTGAGGAACATGAAGCGTGAAGACTTTTGTTTTCGTAGTTTCGTTTTCTCTTCCTTGAGTCATAGGAAACACTGCATCGTTAAAGGGGGTCGAGGAAATACTAAGGAAAAATTTCCATGTGATGCTCAACTCAAAATCCTACACCTACCAATCCCTTCGAGTGAAGCGCTTGGAAATCTCATACTGATTCAGTCAATTTCTTCAAAGGATGTGAGACGAAGTTCTTATGGTCGCTGAGGAATTTGTTCTGACTGAGGAGTTAGGAATTCGCCAGTGCGGATTGCCTACACAGAGAGGAACATGATAGCCCTGAGGAATTTGAGATTCAAATTTCCGACCATTCATCTGTCAAGGCCACCTGTCCCAAAATATCTTATCCACCTAACGGTCATATCATTGAAGGGCATTTATGTCTTATCACGTCTGGCTGCTCCCTGGGCTATAAATAGCCGCCCCCTACAACCACTAGCTGGTTGGCTGCTCCGAGAGAAACTTGACATTTGTCATTTGAGAGCAACCATCCTCCGAGGACTTTGAGCGAAAATCATCGAGTGAGGAAAAACCCAAACACCAAACCCCTACAAACCCAAAGTGATTGAGCATCATCAAGAGATTGATCCTGCGTGGATCCGACGCTTGTTACCTTTGAAGATTGTGCTTCTTCCAGACGGTTAGGCGTCATGGTCTAGAGCATCCAAGAGGAATTGTGGATCGCCGAGTGACCAAGTCTGTGAAGGTTTGGAAGTCGCCTGAAGACTTACCACGAGTGATTGGACGAGGTATGTGTGACCTTAGTTCAAGGAGAATGCGGTGAGGACTTGGTGTCTGAAGCTGCGTGCTCGCCGATCGGGTGTTCGGGATCGTGTGTTCTCGAGTTTAAATACTCACCGCTCCAACCGTATCGCATAACCGAGACAAAGCTTGGAATTGGTCTACCAAATCATTGTCTTCACCAACCTAACTGGTTCTATTTCCTCAACCCTTTCATTTCCTCATTTCCGTGTTGAGTGTTTACTCATATCTGTGTTTGAAGACTTTGACTGAAGACTTTCTCAATTTCCTCAATTCAATTTCTTCAGTCTGTTTGTCTTCATCTTGTGCTATCCTGTGTTTACACTTTTTGTACTCTTTGTCTGTCTTCATTTCATCATGATGACCATGACCGCATTCTCTTATGCTTACTCGAGTACTTATTCATTGCAAGTAGTTCTTCGCTAAGGAATTTCCTCACCAGCAAATTCCTAAGTGAAGAATTCATAAAAATCGCCTATTCAGCCCCCCTCTAGTCGATATAACGCACTTTCAGTAAGCAGGCATATGACTTCTATGGGTTGCATGCAACGAAAAGGTTGAGTTGTGGGTGAAGCGTGCCAAGCCCAAGCTGTTTTTCTTTTTGAATTCTGGCTTTGTCGGTCTCCTACGCTATTCTCAAACTCTACGGGAGTATCATCCATAACTGACTTCAGTTTGTTGTAGTCTTTCTTGATCCTTTGATGCCAATCTAAGACATAAGAATTGTCAATTTTTGGGATAGAACAAAGATGACCCAAAGGTTTCGCCGTCATGCTAAACTGTCAAACAAAGCAAGAATTCACCGTCAATATTTGTACAATGAGAGGATATATACTATATATCTAAGAAATCATATGTGCATTGATGCTAGCTAGCGAACACTTACCACATACAATGGGGCACAAGATGATAGTCTGTGTGTCTATGTTGAACCATGAATTTTACAACGTAGATCTTTATCACTTTCCTACCTTCTAGACTCTTAAGGTATTGTGGTGCATGTGATAAGGGTCCGCCATGGCGATCGTCCTCACATTGTCATACTTGAGCTTGTTGTCTAGATGAAGCGCCCATAGCTTGACTAAGGAGGATCCCTCAAACTGAAGGAGGTGGATCATGTCAAGATTTAGTCGAAATGTATATAGAACTTGTCTACGGGAAATCATCAATGAAGTCGAGAGCCTTACTCACCTTCACCGTGTATACTGTAAGATTTTGCAAAGGATTGCAAAAATCGACCTTGGCCGCCACTCTATATTTAGGATGTAGTCATGAAGAAGCTTCATTTCAGACACCATCGTATCGCATATGAAAGTATGTACCATGGGTTCACCCGGAAATGGAGCCATTGAAACAATCTACCATTAGGCGCGGACTGGTTCGTCTTAGCCTGCTTTCTAGATGCAACCAAAGTGATGGCTTGGCAACCCTTCTTTGTAGTCCGCGGCTTCCTAGTTATATGGCAAACCTTCCGTAAAATATCATGGCCACGTGAACCAACAATAAGCATGGAAGGAGTCACAACCGCCCAAAGCACCCACTAGAGATTCGGACATCCTGTGCATGGATATTTATGTCTCAGGATTGCAATCTTCACACATCCTACCACATGGTTGTTGCACATCTTCTCGTCCATGTCCTCGATATATATACTAAATGCTATTCATACATGTGATTTCAGGTATTTTAGTGAAGAGAGAAAATATGGTAAAACTCAATTTGGTTCAGAAGAGACCATGGCAACCAGGCCCCGGGCTGCAATGCCTCATGTGCAGGTACCTTAGGCCACCACTACGAGCTCCCTTCGACCACACTCTCCATATATATATGAAATACTACCATAACTTACCCATGAAACAGAGATAAACACATGAGTAGGTTTTATTTCTCTTGCACCACATCGTACCGAGAATCCACTGACGTTCTTCATCAAGATCATCACCATGACCCTTCTATTAGGCGTTGATTGGATAGTCCACCACCTCGACTATGTAATAGATATGTGGCAAACCTCTCTCTTTGTACTACCATGTCTAGATCATATGAGCCGCTTAGCATAATTGTGATCATCTATGTAATTCTTGCGGTGGATATTTTGATATGAGATGAACAATTGCATTATGATAATGTTATCCGTTGTTTTACTTACTTAGATGTATACTAGATCTCACTTTGATTAGTCTAATCACCAAGAAGTTTTGATGAAAGAACAATAATGGGAACCATTTATATTTGATGGGCTAGTCGACTATTTGTGAACTATTGTCACAAAATATAGGTATAATATTCGACGGATTTGCCTCACTAATGGAGAAAAGATTTGACGGGTTTAAGTTTCTTCCCATCTGTAGTACTTCATCTTCTTTGGGCCCCGGTCCATGGGATTTCGTACTTCGCACTAGTCTGTCTAATTTGATGATCCGAGCTGGATGGCTAAAAGTGTCTGGACGTGTCGGTGTACTAAAGTAGGGGCACTCCTTTGTACCCCTTTACTTGTACACGGATAGTCAGAGCCGCGCCCACGGCCACACTTAGCAGGGCAGAGGAGGGAGGCCGGGGAGAAGCCGGAGCACAAGACGGTCAAGGCAACCCCACGACCAGAAACACCAAAGAGCAAGAGGGCGAGGTGGACTCCCCCGACAAGGGCCTTGCCGGGGCGGCCTCATGGCCCGGCAAGAAGAGCCTTGCCGGGCAACTTGCCCAAGACAAAGCAGAGCGAGCCACCTCGAGCCCAAGAGTTCCAAACGCCGCCAACGACTATGTTGGAACCAAGGCCCGGGAGGCACCCCCGTGGTGGCATGCAGATCTTTGTCAAGATCATAAACACACAAGATCAGATGAGGACCAGAAGACGGCGACCCTCGGTGGGATCCTAGCCGAGGAGATCCATTAGACCCACGGCAAGCGTCTTGCCGGGGACAACTGCGACGTCACGGCAAGACCCTTGCCGGCCCCCCGGCAAGGCCCTTGCCGAGGGCGCCAAAGAAGGCCATCGCTGCACCAGACCAGCCAAGGCTCCGCCGTTATTCGCATGCAACGCTGGACCAACCACCGGGCAGTGCACTGCGTGGCAACACGCGGCTTCCAGACCGACTTCGGCAAGCACTGCGTGGTGGCATGCAGATCTTCGTGAAGACCACGCCACCGCGCCACCTCAAAGAGCTCCGCCGCTTACATGGCACCGCACGCATCGCTAGCCTGGGCGCGTGTCGAAGCGAGACGGAGCGGCGACGGACGGGATGGGCCTCGTTCACGTCCCCGATAAAGCTAATGGACACCTAAGTAGCACATTTAATGCGCTTTGTCCCGTAATGCCGGGCGATAAGCTCGCGCACTGTACGCCTTTCCACCTCCTGTGTGCCACTGTGGCAACCCCTTTTCGACTATAAAAGGAGGACCGAGGCATACTGGAGAAGGATTCGGCTCTTTGGAACTACGCAGCCACCGTAGCTAGTTCGAAAGCTCAAGAACACTGAATACATCCACCAAAGCAGGACTAGGGTATTACGCATCCTCGCGGCCCGAACCTGGGTAAACGATCTTTGTGCTGGCTCCTGGACCTGCTCTTCTCACAACCCCATGCCCGCCGACCATAGAAGGGATTCCAGTGATCCCATAGGTGTCGTTCCCACCGACATCTTTGGCGCGCCAGGTAGGGGGCGCAGTTGTGAGAATCTGGTCTAGCGGTTAGCCTAGCAGTTCTTCGTCGCCATGGCTCCCAAAAAGAAGACGATCACGACGATCGGCTCGTCGGGGCCGAGCGCCCGCCAAGGCGGTAGCAATGGACCGGTCGCGACAGAATCCGAGCCGCTGCCGCGAAAGCACCAAAGCATCGCCTCGGCACTTAGAGCTCGGGCGGCGTCGTTCGTCAGGCGCTGCATAACGAGCCGCATGCCGCCAGATTCAAAGACGGGCTGGGTTTCGCAGCGACGTTGCTGTTCTTCAGGGCGTGCCAGTTTCTACAGCGGCGCGACCTCCAAGACGCCCACCCCGGCGCCCACATCACGCTCTTCCCATGTTGTGCGCGACGAGCAGCGTCAGCACGCCGGTGACCCTGGACACTGCCGTGGGAAGAGCCTTGTGCATCGTCCACGGGAAGAAGGAGTCCAGCATGCCCGCCGAAGTGCTGGTGAAAATGGCACGCAACCGCTGGGCCGTGATAGAGCTCCTTCTAACGTGGTTAGAAGTTAAAGCGCGCCACCACCCACGCCAGCAGAAGCTTTGGGGTGCGCGCAACTGCTCCTTGACTTCCTTCCTACTGCGGAGAAGCTCGACGAGTGGAGAGCCACCATTCGGAGCCTCGTCGCCGTCGCCAATAAAGATGATCCGCGACCGGCGGGGCCCTCGGGCCAGCGCTCCGTCGAGCCACCACATGTCAGCGGTGGGAGGACCGGGGGAGCTGCAGCCACAGTACACTCTCCTCCCCCGTGCCAGCTACCGCCAGTGTCGATCCGTCATGACGACGCATGTGATAACATTTCCATAGCATCGTCCGACCCACGGACCCACCGCGACCAGCGCCAAGTTCTTCGAGAACGAGCCCATGAAGATGCTCGAACCACTGTCGAGCACCGGCGTGATACACGCCACCGGGGCCGGATAAGCGAAGGGCCCGCTATGGACCACCCAAAGACCGGGGCTCCGACGGCCTACCTTACGAGGTGGGTTGCCCAGCCTTTACCCGTGAGCTGCGGCAGTTCCAAAGGGCCGCCCCACCGCACGCTCAAGCCCGACGTCGGCGAGAAGTACAACGGCAAGACCCATCCGTCGAGTTCCTCAAAGATCTACACCATCGCGATGCAAGCTGCCGGAGCTCGCGACGACAAGGTGCTTGCCAATTACTTCGCTGGCAATCAAGCCCAACGTCATGTCTTGGTTGATGCACTTGCCGGCGGACTCCATTTCTTCTTGGTCGGATCTGTGCCATGAGTTCGTTGGTGCCTTCCCGGAGGACACCAAGCTCATGGCCAGGCCAGTGATTTGCATATCATTCCCCAGAAGGAAGGGGAAACCCTGCGCAAGTACATCCAGAGGTTCACCGGTGCGATACAACATCCCCGGTGTTCATCCCGCCGCCGTGATTAGCGCGTTCCATCAGAACATGCGCAACCGCAAGATGCACGAAGAGCTGGCGATGAACAAGGTTAAGGATGTGGACAAACTTTATGTTCTGGCCGATAGGTGTGGGCTAAAGAGGGAAATAAGTACCCCGACGAGGACGCCGGCGTGTAAACCGACTGTACTGATGAAGACACAGCCGCCCTGACAAAGAAGGGCCGGTGTCGCAACAGGAAACACAAGGGCAAGACCGTGCTTGCCGTTGAGGGATCCGACAGCACCGGCGCCGCCAAGAAGGCTAAGGCAGACGACCCCGGCAAGGAAATTGCCGGGTGCGCCGCTTGCCGGGCCTTGGCGGCTGCCGACAAGCCGGGGGGCTCCGACAAGCAGTATTGCAAGATCCATTGCACCAAGGGCCACGACCTCCAGAACTGCCGTCAGGTCGAGCTGCTAGCCGAAAAGCAAAAGGCTGAGTATGAGAGGCGGGACAAGGAGAACGGTCAAGACGGTGCCAAAGGATCGGGCAAGAAGGGTGGCGGCCAAGGAGGCCGCCGTGACAAGGATAACCAGCAAGAGAGGCCCGCCCGGGGCCGTGACAAGAAGCAAGAAGACGATGATCATGACGAGGACGATGAGTCCGGCGAGCAAGAGTTTCAAAAGTCTACGGAGGCCATTTGCATCGATGGTGGCGCCTCGCTGTATACTTCTCACCGCCAGCTCAAGCAGTGTGCGCGTGAGATCGCAACAGCGGAGCCATCGTTTGACGCCGAAGCTTGAAGTGGTCCAAAGACGCCCATCATCTTTTGACGCCGAGGACCACCTCGATCGCACCATCGCGGTCGGGTGTTTACCGTTGTTGGTCTCACCAACGATACGCAACCTCAAGGTGAACAAGATCTTTGGTTGACGGGCCGGTCTGAACTTAATCTCGCCTGTTGTGATCAAGAGGCTGCAAATTCCCGACGGAGACCTCAAGGAGACGGGCACGTTTCAAGGGGTTAATCTAGCAAGAAGCCAGTCGAAGGGGAAGATCACATTGCCTGTGACGTTCGGAGGCGAGTTGAACTACAGGACGGAGAGGATTGTCTTTGATGTAGCCGAGATCCCCTTGCCCTACAACGGGATCCTTGGCCGCCCGACACTAGCCAAGTTCATGGCGGCGTCGCATTACGCCTACAACACGTTGAAGATGCCTGGGCCGATGACCATCATCACCGCCCCTCACGACAAGAAGGATGCGCCGACCGTGCCGACCTACTCTACCGGGAAGCGATTGCAAAGAATGCCGCCAAGGCACCTGCTCCTGCCACTGAAGCCCTGGGAGGGGGGAAGAAGCCCTGCAAGACCTACCGCACCCACTCTGGCAAGCGCACCTCTTCGGAGTGTTGTGCTACCGTCGAGGACGTGCCAGAGAGCTCCACCAAGAAGAGCAAGAAATCCAGAGCTGCGCCACCACGTACTCAAGAAGGTGTCCGTTAGGGAGGACGGCACGGAGGGGCTTTCACCATAAGCTCCACCCTCGACAAAGAATAGGAAGGCGTGCTCGCCACCTTCCCGCATGCGAATGTCGATGTGTTTGCATGGCAAGCATCCGACATCCCGGTGTTCCTGTGGAGGTGATTGAGCACCACCTAGCCAGTCTGTCCTCATGCGCGCGCCCACAAGGTAAGGTCGAAGCGTGCTCGCAAAGGCAAGAGTTTATCACAGAAGAGATTAGGAAGTTGGAAGAAGTAGGCTTGGTGAGGGGGGTGTTCCATCCGACGTGGTTGGCCAATCCGGTGGTAGTGCGCAAGGCTTAACGGAAGTGGAGGCTGTGTATTGACTACACAGATATCAATAAGGCTTGTCCTAAGGACCCTTCCCGTTGCCGCGCATCGACCAGATTGTTGACTCCATTGCCGGGTGTGATTTGTTATCATTCCTCGACGCCTACTAGGGCTACCACCAGATCTTCATGACAAGAGAAGACGAAGAGAAGACAACATTCATCACCCCATGTGGTACGTATTGCTTTTTACGGATGCCTTTCTGGTTAAAGAGTCTTTGGCTCAACGCTTGCAAGAGTGGTCCAAATTGGTTTTGAACCCCACTACATAGAAATATGGAAGAATACATGGATGACATAGTGGTCAAAACCAAGGACAAGGCAACTCTTGTACAAGACTTAGAGAGACGCTTTGCCAACCTCGCACAAGATCAACCTCAAGTCGAACCGTGAGAAGTGTGTCTTCGGGCGTCTGCTCGCAAACTTCTTGGGTTCTTTGTGTCGCAACGCTGGATCGAGGCAAACCTGCAGACAAGATCAAGGCTATCGAAAGCGATTGAGGCGCCTAAGCGGATCAAGGATGTGCATCGGCTCACCGGCTGCGTTGCCGCCATGAGCCGATTCATCTCCAAGTTCCGCCGAAAGCACGCCTTCCCTTTTTCAAGATTTTGAAAAGGCGGGCCCCATGGAATGGACCCCGAGGTCAAGTAGCACCGCAGGATCTCAAGAAGTACCTCTCTTCTACACCAAGATCGTGGTGGCGCCTAAACCGCAAGAGCCGCTTCAGCCAGATTCCGGCAGCGACGAATCAAGTCAGCGGTCGCTACCGGTGGCGCAGAGGGAGGTCGACGAAGAGGCAGTGGCAATGGCAGGACCGACGGATGGCACGCCAGAAATTCCCCCGGCAGGGCCTGGTGCCGACAAGGCAAGGCCCCCAGCAGAGTCTGACGCCATCGGGGCAGGGCCCGTGCAGCCAAATGTAGTGGTGCAGAAGAAGAAGATGATGCAGCACCCGGTTTACTTTGTCAGCTCCCTCTTGCAGGGGGCTAGGTCAAGTTACTCCGGTGTGCAGAAATTGCTCTTCGGCCTCCTTATGGCCTCGAGGAAGATGAATCATTAATTCCAAGCCCACGAGATCACTATCGTCACCCGCCTCCCGTTGCAACGGATACTGCACAACCCAGACGCAACCGGAAGGATTGTGGAGTGGGCCTTAGAGTTGTCAAGATTTGGGTTGAAGTTTGAAAGTACTTCGACAATTCAGAGCAGAGTCTTGGCGGAATTCATTGCTGAGTGGACCTCAACGCCCGACGAGGAAATCCAGGAGACCGCTCTCCTCAGTAAGGAAGCAAGTCGCCACTGGATCATGTACTTCGATGGGGCTTTCTCGCTGCAACGCGCCGGTGCGGGTGTGCTGCTTGTCACACCCACCGGAGAGCACCTCAAGTATGTGATCCAGATGCACTTCCCACAGAGATGTACACACACAACACTGCCGAGTACGAGGGGTTGCTTGCCGGTCTCAGGATCACGGCAGACCTCGGGGTTAAGAAGCTCATCGTCAGGGGTGATTCACAGCTCGTCGTCAGACAAGTCAACAAAGATTATCAGAGCCCGTTGATGGAGGCCTACGTAGATGAGGTGAGGAAGCCGGAGGAGCGCTTCGACGGTATACACGCGAGCACGTTCCCTCGAGCGGAGAACGACATCGCTGACACTGTGGAAAGCGGTTGCGTTCAAGCTACCTGGAACCAGTACCTTCGCTTCGTTAACTCAGCCATCCGTCGAACCATCAACGGAGCGTAAAGCCGGAGGAAATCAGCCCCGACAAGTACTTTCCTCACCGAGCCCCACAGGGTCATTGGTGTGACGCTTCGATTCAATCGTACACTAATCATGCACGCAAATGTGTACGATCAAGATCGTGGACTCACGGGAAGATATCACAACACAACTCTAAAACATAAATAAGTCATACAAGCATCATAATACAAGCCAGGGGCCTCGAGGGCTCGAATACAAGTGCTCGATCATAGACGAAGTCACGGAAGCAACAATATCCGAGTACGTACATAAGTTAAACAAGTTGCCATAAGATGGCTAGCACAACCGGGATACAGATCGAAGAGGCGCAGCCTCGCTCGGGATCCTCCTAACTACTCCCGGTCGCCGCCGCCGGGCTGCACGTAGTAGTAGGCACCTCTGTGGTAGTAGTCGCCATCGACGGTGGCGCTCGCTCCTGGCTCCATCGTCTGCTGCAGCAATCGGGTAAAAGAGAGGGGGAAAGGGGAACAAGGCAACCGTGAGTACTCATCCAAAGTACTGCAAGCAAGGAGCTACACTACATATGCATGGATATATGTGTAAAGGGCCATATCGGTGGACCGAACTGCAGAATGACAGAATAAGAGGGGATAGCTAATCCCGTCAAGACTACGCTCGGCAGCCTCCGCCTTTGCAAAGATGCAAGCAGAGTAGATCAAGTCCTCCAAGTAGCATCACATAGCAATAATCCTACCCGGCGATCCCTCCTCGTAACTCCCCGAGAGAGAGCGACCACCGGGTTGTATCTCGCACTTGGAAGGGTGTGTTTTATTAAGTATCCGGTTCTAGTTGTCATAAGGTCAAGGTACAACTCCAAGTCGCCCCGCTGTCAAGATCACGGCTATTCGAATAGATTAACTTCACGCAGGGTGCACCACATAACCCAACACGCTTGATCCCATTTGGCCGAACACTTTTCTGGGTCATGCCCGGCCGTGGAAGATCAACACGTCGCAGCCCCACCTAGGCACAACAGAGAGGCCAGCACGCCGGTCTAAACCTAAGCGCACAGGGGTCTGGGTCCATCGCCCATAGCACACCTGCACGTTGCGAACGCGGCCGGAAGCAGATATAGCAACCTCCATTACAAAGGAAGTCACGTTACACGGTCCAATTTATGACGCCGCTCGATCGCCGACGTCCACGAAGGCTTGGCCGATACCACGACGCCGGGATACCCATAACTACTCCCTGCGTAGATGGTTAGTGCGTATAGACCAAATGGCCGACTCAGATCAAATACCAAGAACTTCGTTAAAGCGTGTTAAGTATCATGAACGCCGAACAGGCTGTGCCCACCTCTCTCCTAGGCGGTCTCAACTCGCCTGCCGCCCGCCACAAAGATCCATCCAGAGGGCTTGGGACAAAGGTCCTTTCAGCCCCCAACTGCGGAATCACTCATGGTGCTCCTCGAGCCAATTCGACTTTAAGCACCACGTGTATCATGTATAAAGTATATAGTATATACCCGTGATCACCTCCCGAGTGATCACGGCCCGATAGTATAGCATGCCAGACGGACAAGAATGTAGGGCCACTGATGGAATACTAGCATCCTATACTAAGCAGGTATGATTGCAGTGTAGAGCTAACAATGAGTAGCAAGGACAAAGGCTATGCATCGTGATAGGTATAACTAAAGCAAGAATATACTACACTACTCTAATGCAAGCAAGATAGAGTAGAATAGGCGATATCGGTGATCAAGGGGGGGCTTGCCTGGTTGCTCGCAAGAGAGAGAGGTCGCCAACTCCGTAGTCGATCGGGCACCAAAGAACAAGCGCTTGGCCTCTGGTTCACCGGAAAGAAGTAACTGAGGGGGAAATACAATAAATAACAGAGCAATCAAAGCATCACAAAGCGTAACATGGCAATACGCTGGTGCTAGAGGTGACCTAACGCAGAGGAGGTGATACTGCGTGGGGGGAAACATCCGGGAAAGTATCCTGTTCCGCGTGCCAAGAGGAGCCGAGGGGAAAGTTGCGAGTTTGGTATGTTAGGGTGTGTGGCGATTTAACGGGCTGCGATCCCGATTCGCCTCGCTGCTCGAAAGCAGCTTTCATATATAAAGTATTTTCATCCGAAGTTACGGTTTATTTTATATGAATTTTCAAAGTTTTAAACATTTTTTGAAATTTCTGGATCTAATATTAATTCGAAAATACACCTAAAATACTAGATGCACCCGTCCAAAGGAACCCAGCAGTGCGTTAGAGGCTGACAAAGGGCAGGGGTGCGCTGAGTCAACAGGGTGAACATTCAACATTTCCTGGGTTGACTGGTCAAAACTGGACAGTGGGGCTCATGTGTCATAGGGCCATTTGTTTGACAGATTGTTTAATTAGCCTAATTAGTGGCGGGGGCCATAAGTCATGCACTAATTAGTATCTAAGGTTAGTACTAATACCGGTTTGAGGTTAGCTAAGTAGGATTAAATCCTAATCTAATGGCCGGCCGTTTGGCAGTGGCTCAAGCCATGCCGGCTAGCACGCATGACACAAAGGCCACGGAGGCCATGGCTAGCCAAGAATGGCTGCGTGCAGGAGTGGCACTCTGGAGTGTGCGGCAACAGCAGCACTAGCAGCGTAGTAGGCAACGGCAGGGAGCGAGCGGCGGCGGACAGCAGCGCAGGCAGTGGCAAGCAGAACAGCCCGGCGGCAAGCAGCAGAGCAAAATAGCGACAGCTAGCACATGAGAGTAGCAGCAATGGCAAGCAGCAGTGAAGAGCAGCAGCAGTTCGCAAGGACAAGAGGCAGAGCAGCGGCAGTACGCACACACGTACACGTACGCAGAAGCTCAGGCACGACGGTGACGGCATTCTACGGCGTACAAATCGAAGGGGAAAAGGGGGGATCCGAGGGAGGAGCTCACCTTGAGTCCGTTGGCGTGCTTGGGGAGGACCGGGGTGGACCGGAGCGACGGCATCGACGGCGAGGCCGCGGTGGCCGTGATGGAGAAAACTGATGAGGGCGGCGTCGACGTGGTTCCCCGAGCTCGATCCGGTGAAGTAGTCGAAGGAGAAGAACGTGACGGAGCTCCTGGACAGCACAGGATGGAGGACGGTGGCCGGTGGACACGCCTGCGACGGGGCCATGGCGACGACAGCGTCCGGCGAGCGTAGGGGAGAAGGAAAGCGGCGCGGGGGAAAGGGGGAAATGGTGCTAGGGTTCCAGAGAGGTGCAGGGACGACCTTAACCACGCGGGGAGGCGTCGGATGCTCGACACGCGGCCATCCGAGCCATGGACGAGCGCTGCTCGTCCAGCACGCCCCCTGTGAACAGAGATAGGAGAAGGTGCAGGGGTGGGCTGGGCCTTATACTGTAGAATTAAAGCCTAAGTGCACAGTAGGTTCTACCTCTTCTAACTTTTCTTTTTCTGTTTTGATTTCCCTCACAGTTTGCATTCCTTTTGGGAACTAAATGAATTTAGTAAAATGTATAAATTGCCAAAATAATTATTATGCAATATTCTGCACTGCCTCAAAAAGTTCAAAGATTAATTGATCTCATCTGAGTTTTGTTTAAATAGAAACGATTTATTTTGGGGCTGTCTGGACCAGTTTAAAATATTTAAGGGCATTTTAATAACTCAAATAATGTTGGATTATACATAAGAATTTGTTAGTGAATTTTTGCAACCCAGCGAACATTTTTGTTCTACCGCTTGACGAAATAATAATTTGACTTTATTTTAAATTTGAATTTGGACGGGTTTTGAACCAATGCGAGGTTAGCAACAGTTATTGAGGTGATGTGGCATCATTAGCAGGGAATTACTGTAACAGAATTATTCGGGCGTCACAATTCTCCTCCACTACAAGAAATCTCGTCCCGAGATTTAAGAGGGGAGTAAAGGGAAAAGGTCTGGGTACGAAATCCTAACGAATCTTCTCGGTCTTGGTTGCTCTTCTCGAAGTGGTCGATCCATAGCGCTAATGTCTTCATTTCTCTGCTTCAGGTCATCATGATGAAGTTGTCGCCCTCCCTTCGTGATCTTCACCGCATTTACGAAAGGGTAAGAAGGAAAACTCTATAAGGATGGATTCTAACAAGATCGAGCATCAGACGGTTAACTCAGGGAAGAAGCATAAGTATCTCTCGATTTGAAACTTAAGAAGATATCGAGAGCAAGGTAAGAAGGTACCATGAGAAGTTTCAAACGGATGGGCAATCGTTCGATGCCTAATCAGAAGGTGAAAGAGTTTTCAGGGCAACGAGAATAGGTATTAAGGCCTCATACCGTAATAGATAACTAGACATGTGGTCCGTGAATTACATACGAAGTCAAGCGAGGAGCAACCTTGGGAACATGTGGTGTACAGTGAGAGTCAGGTTTTGATCTCAGAGAACTGCGGGTTATGGGCCCACCATGTGTTAAAGGTAGGAAGGTCGATGATATCTTGTACGATCATGTAAGCCAGGCATGTCAGAGGATAGTCTGTCGGTTATGTCGGCAACAACATCGGTACCAAGGGCGAGGGACGAAGAGAACCATTTCCCTGCTCGTTGAAACAAGGCGGGCCAATAGGCAAAGTTATCGTCCATCGATGGTTACCGAAATGTCATCAACAATAGTAACATGCCTTTATCGACACTTTGTACACCAAGGTGTTTACATAAGCAGAGAATATTACTGCTTAGATCATATAGATCACAAGAAAGGTTAAATAAAACCATGGAAAGGAAATGTGATCATCAGATTAAACAGAAGAACGCAAAGGAAAATGTGTTTAAACACATATTTCAGGGGGTATATCCTTCCCAAGGACAAGCATAGCATGATATCCATGACAGGATATAACGTAGAAAACCATTTAGGTAATGGGGAGAGGAATTTTCATGACATTACCCATACAACGGTGTTTGGATAATTGAGCGAGAAACATTTAGCATTGGGCTTCAAATGTTCTGGTTGAAAATCGGATTGCCACAGACATGCTTTAGGATAGCACTGACATGGTCTTCAAGCAAAAGGTCTGACTGGATACACGAAGGATTCATCAGGAACAACTTATAGAATAAGTCTTACCATTTCCTCATGGAAGAATAGATAACCTTGCTAAAAAGGAAATTATAACACTAGGTCCTCCGGCCAGGTGTGCTAGGCATGACATCACCTTACCGAGTCATAAGAGGACCAATGTTATAACTCTTGAAAATATGTTCCAACCATCATATCTGACCGAGATTCAGATCTGATTGGTGTGAGGATACCTCAGGCTCAGGATGCCTGAGAAGACAAGGTGCGACAAAATGACGAGAAGACATTATAATATTCTCGGGAAGTGAACTATGGAACCGAGTTCAAACAAGAATTCATCAAGAAACCAAGGAGAGGATGAGGAGGTGGTGATGGACTCAAATGACAAATCATCGAGATTTCCAAAGGATGGATTTCCACAATTATGTGAACAAGGAGATAGCATTTGTCGATCAAATGATAAAATGAGGTATGCTCGAGGAAAACATACTCAATTAAACATTGGTGGAAAGGTGCCCAAAATATGGGTTGGGTTGCACGACCAATGTTATAATGGTGATTCGATAACCAATGGTCTAATAATGAAATGTCGACCATTAACTTCAAAGCAATAGGGTTGCTAGAAGGAAATCATCCAAACGACTCAATCCACTTGTTGGATTCAAGACAGGGGACAAAGAAAAATGGTGATGGTGAGAAGTATCACAATACCAAGAATTCTCGTGGAGGTGGTGAAATTCTCACGACATTCTTGACATAAAGGATGGTAATACTCCAAGGTAAAGAAGAGCAATTGCTGGATAGCAAGGAACTCAAGGTATAACACAAAACACAAACAAGTTTGTGTTGGAGGAAGGCAAGAGAGTGGCCGATGATAACATTAATCATCGAGGGCAAGGATGGTCTTTCTCAACATAAATTCAATTGATATCTTGGAAGAGCTCGGAATGCTGATGATGATCACGACATAGCAGTCGAGAGATTTCAAGATGTAATCGATCGGCGATGACATCAAGTCAAAGGAATGATGAAGCAAAAGGTTATTGGAACCACGGGTATGGGACAAACACGGAATCAAGCTTGCTGTCCAAGGTGTAATGATATGACGAGGAATGTCGACGTAAGCTTAGCTCATCGTCAAAAATTATGCTCCGGGAAGTACCAGGTAGCACGTTAAAATTTAGCACGATAATGATATAGCCAATCAGGGCTAGGAATGACTTGAAGGATTATTAAACTCGTAAGCAAAAAGAATTACTTAGAGTTATTGAATCAGAGTGCGGAATCGATTCACTTATCGGTGTTCTCGGTTGACCAACAACCCAGAACCCATGAAGTGACATTGACAGGGAAAGGTAGTACTTCATCAAAAGTTTGCGAGATGTATTACAATGACATGATATCCTCGAGATACCAGGGGTAATACTCGAAGGTAGATCATATTAGATGTTGGGCAGGCATATTGATCTCAGAGAAGACAAGTGCTTTAACTTGTCCGAGAAATGGAACAAAGAAGAACAATCATGGCCGGAACCATGGTCGCAAAAGACCAAGCATAGATAAGAGAAGAAGTTATAACAAGGGGATTATTATTACTACGAGAAGCTTCCATGATAAGTTCCACCTCGGGTCCATGGGCATGAACACAAAGTTCAAGGTCGACTCCCACTTCTCCAAAGCATAACCTTACATTCACTTCTCGATACGATAATGGCATTAGTGTTGAAAGTTTTACCGGTGAAATACCGATGAGTATGACCCGTGAAAACTTCCGAGTTCACACATAGTAAGGAAGGCATAGGTTCAACCCATCAGGCATCTTAGGAACATATACCACAAGCTTCAAGAGTAAATATCACCAAATAAAGGAAGCAGAGCATGGTTGGCAAAAGGAGAGGATACAATTTACCAAAGGCGTTATGTATCGGAGAAAGAACTCACAAGGTGATTAATTATGAAGGACACTGTCGGATAATAATCCAATAGTGGATATGGCGATCCACAATGGAGCTGATGTGGGTATCGATACCCAATCAGAGGAAGAAAGAATGCAAATGCATCGGTTTATAGAACATCTGAATAATTCAATGTTTAAATGGTAAAGGAATTATGAATTCCAAGACAAGGGATCATAAGCAATGCTCCGATTACGGACGGATAAGTTGAATAGCCTTAGGGGTACAATCGATGGCAATCCGATTGGTCGAAATCCAGCTCATGTTTAAAATGATGTCTGAGCCGGAAAGATAATTTAAAAGGATCAACTGATGATTGCGTGCATTCGCACTCATGTTGAATCAATAGGATCAAAATGACGGTGCCTAAGGATACTAACGAATATTGTCAGACATAGGGAAAGCATCCATAATGCAAGCAGACAAGTATTGCAGAGCAATAAGCTACTAAGGATTTTTGGAGGACCGAATAGTATTTCGAAGACCATTGTGAAACACATGAACAACTGGGGATGAACGGATACTCGATAAGGGCGAGAAATTATCCGTAGGGGTATTCATGTGGCAAAGAACTGCAAGGCAGTAGGCACAAAGTATTCTTGAAACAATAGAGAGAATTTCGGTTTATCTTGTAATAACAAGATCAATGGGGGATGATCGTATGAATGGCAAGTGTAAGTAGTTTTCCATACGGATTTATCGGTGGTCGGGAATAGCAAAAGTGATGGGCACAAAGTCTCGAGAGAATATCAAAGAGTATCTCCGAAATCTTCTAGTGCAGTCGGTGATCATCCGGACTGAAGGGCCTCTCTGGTAGAAAGTATTTCGAGAACCTAAAGTTAGATTTTAGTAAAAATCATTTAACCCGAATAGAAGAGCGTTCAGAGTCCCAGAGTAAAGGTCGAGGAGTAAAAGATCCTAGTACCACCCGATGGCGACGTGGGCCCGTAAGGCACACAACCAAGTTAGTAAAAGCTTTTGCAATGTCTAGACTCGACTTCGGCCAAGGAGTTGGGAAGGGGGATTCCTACAGCAATCGGCTCGACATCAACTTCAGGACGTCCTCGATTCAATCAGACACTAATCATGCACGCAAATGTGTACGATCAAGATCGTGGACTCACGGAAGATATCACAACACAACTCTAAAACATAAATAAGTCATACAATCATCATAATACAAGCCAGGGCCTCGAGGGCTCGAATACAAGTGCTCGATCATAGACGAAGTCAAGGAAGCAACAATATCCGAGTACGCATATAAGTTAAACAAGTTGCCATAAGATGGCTAGCACAAACCGGGATACAGATCGAAAGAGGCGCATGCCTCCCGCAGGATCCTCCTAACTACTCCTGGTCGTCGTCAGCGGGCTGCACGTAGTAGTAGGCACCTCCGGGGTAGTAGTCGTCATTGACGGTGGCGTCTGGCTCCTGGGCTCCATCGTCTGGTTGCAACAATCGGGTAAAGAGAGGGGAGAAAGGGGGAACAAGGCAACCGTGAGTACTCATCCAAAGTACTCGCAAGCAAGGAGCTACACTACATATGCATGGATATATGTGTAAAGGGCCATATCAGTGGAATGAACTGCAGAATGCCAGAATAAGAGGGGATAGCTAATCCCGTCAAGACTACGCTTCGGGCAGCCTCCGCCTTTGCAAAGATGCAACAGAGAGTAGATCAAGTCCTCCAAGTAGCATCACATAGCAATAATCCTACCCGGCGATCCCTCCTCGTAACCCCGAGAGAGCGACCACCGGGTTGTATCTCGCACTTGGAAGGGTGTGTTTTATTAAGTATCCGGTTCTAGTTGTCATAAGGTCAAGGTACAACTCCAAGTCGCCCTGCTATCAAGATCACGGCTATTCGAATAGATTAACTTCACTGCAGGGTGCACCACATAACCCAACACGCTTGATCCCATTTGGCCGGACACACTTTTCTCGGGTCATGCCCGGCCGCTGAAGATCAACACGCCGCAGCCCCACCTAGGCACAACAGAGAGGCCAACACGCCGGTCTAAACCTAAGCGACAGGGTCCGGGCCCATCGCCCATAGCACACTCGCACGCTATGTAACGCGGCCTAAGCGCACTCTAGCAACCTCCATTACAAAGGAAGTCACGTTACGCGGTCCAATTTGGCGACGCCGCCGGGCCGACGTCCACGAAGGCTTGGCCGATACCACGACGCCGGGATACCCATAACTACTCCCGCCAGATGGTTAGTGCGTATAGACCAAATGGCCGACTCAGATCAAATACCAAGAACTCGTTAAGCGTGTTAAGTATCCGCGAACGCCGGTCAGGCTACCCCACCTCTCCTAGGCGGTCTCAACTCGCCTGCCGCCCGCCACAAAGATCCATCCAGAGGGCCGTCGGGACAAAGGTCCTTTCAGCCCCCAACTGCGTGAATCACTCATGGGTGCTCCTCGAGCCGACCGACTTTTAAGCACCACATGTATCATGTATAAAGTATATAGTATATACCCGTGATCACCTCCCGAGTGATCACGACCCGATAGTATAGCAATGCCAGACGGACAAGAATGTAGGGCCACAGATGGAAATACTAGCATCCTATACTAAGAATGTAGGATTGCGGTAGAGGTAACAACAAGAGTAGCAAGGACAAAGGCTATGCATCGTGATAGGTATAATCGAAAGCAAGAACATGCTACACTACTCTAATGCAAGCAGTATAGAGTAGAATAGGCGATATCTGGTGATCAAGGGGGGGGGGCTTGCCTGGTTGCTCTGGCAAGAGAGAGAGGTCGTCAACTCCGTAGTCGATCGGGGCACCAGCAGCGGCGTCGGTCTCGGTGTCTACCGGAAAGAAGTAACGGAGGGGGAACACAATAAATAACAGAGCAATCAAAGCATCACAAAGCGTAACATGGCAATACGCGGTGCTAGAGGTGACCTAACGCAAGAGGAGGTGATATCAAGGGGAAACATCCGGAAAGTATCCCTGTTTCGCGTTTTCAAGAGAGGAGCCGAGGGGAAAGTTGCGAGTTTGATATGTTAGGTGTGTGTGGATTTAACGGGCTGCGTATCCCGATTCGCCTCGCTGCTCGAGCTTTCATATATAAAGTATTTTCATCCGAGTTATGGTTTATTTTATATTAATTTTCAAAGTTTTAAACATTTTTTTGAAATTTCTGGATCTAATATTAATTCGAAAATACACCTAAAATACTAGATGCACCCGGTCCAGTGAACCCAATAGTGCGTTAGAGGCTGACAGTGGGGGCAGGGGTGCGCTGAGTCAACAGGGTGAACATTCAACATTTCCTGGGTTGACTGGTCAAAACTGGACAGTGGGGCTCATGTGTCATAGGGCCATTTGTTTGACAGATTGTTTAATTAGCCTAATTAGTGGTGAGGGCCATAAGTCATGCAGTAATTAGTATCTAAGGTTAGTACTAATACCGGTTTGAGGTTAGCTAAGTAGGATTAAATCCTAATCTAATGGCCGGCCGTTTGGCAGTGGCTCAAGCCATGCCGGCTAGCACGCATGACACAAAGGCCACGGAGGCCATGGCTAGCCAAGAGTGGCTGCGTGCAGGAGTGGCACTCTGGAGTGTGCGGCAACAGCAGCACTAGCAGCGTAGTAGGCAACGGCAGGGAGTGAGCGGCGGCGGACAGCAGCGCAGGCAGTGGCAAGCAGAACAGCCCGGCGGCAAGCAGCAGAGCAAAATAGCGACAGCTAGCACATGAGAGTAGCAGCAATGGCAAGCAGCAGTGAAGAGCAGCAGCAGTTCGCAAGGAGAAGAGGCAGAGCAGCGGCAGTACGCACACACGTACACGTACGCAGAAGCTCAGGCACGACGGTGACGGCGGCCTACGGCGTACAAATCGAAGGGGAAAAGGGGGGATCCGAGGGAGGAGCTCACCTTGAGTCTGTTGGCGTGCTCGGGGAGGACCGGGGTGGACCGGAGCGACGGCATCGATGGCGAGGCCGCGGTGGCCGTGATGGAGAAAACTGATGAGGGCGACGTCGACGTGGTTCCCCGAGCTCGATCCGGTGAAGTAGTCGAAGGAGAAGAACGTGACGGAGCTCCTGGACAGCACAGGACGGAGGACGGTGGCCGGTGGACACGCCTGCGACGGGGCCATGGCGACGACGGCGTCCGGCGAGCGTAGGGGAGAAGGAAAGCGGCGCGGGGGAAAGGGGGAAATGGTGCTAGGGTTCCAGAGAGGTGCAGGGACGACCTTAACCACGCGGGGAGGCGTCGGATGCTCGACACGCGGCCATCCGAGCCATGGACGAGCGCTGCTCGTCCAGCACGCCCCCGTGAACAGAGATAGGAGGAGGTGCAGGGTGCTGGGCCTTATACTGTAGAATTAAAGCCTAAGTGCACAGTAGGTTCTACCTCTTCTAACTTTTCTTTTTTCTGTTTTGATTCCCTCACAGTTTGCATTCCTTTTGGGAACTAAATGAATTTAGTAAAATGTATAAATTGCCAAAATAATTATTATGCAATATTCTGCACTGCCTCAAAAAGTTCAAAGATTAATTGATCTCATCTGAGTTTTGTTTAAATAGAAACGATTTATTTTGGGGCTGTCTGGACCAGTTTAAAATATTTAAGGGCATTTTAATAACTCAAATAATGTTGGATTATACATAAGAATTTGTTAGTGAATTTTTGCAACCCAGCGAACATTTTTGTTCTACCGCTTGACGAAATAATAATTTGACTTTATTTTAAATTTGAATTTGGATGGGTTTTGAACCAATGCGAGGTTAGCAACAGTAATTGAGGTGATGTGGCATCATTAGCAGGGAATTACTGTAACTGAATTATCCAGGCGTCACAATTCTCCTCCACTACAAGAAATCTCGTCCCGAGATTTAAGAGGGGAGTAAGGGGAAAAGGTCTGGGTACGAAATCCTAACGAATCTTCTCGGTCTTGGTTGCTCTTCTCGAAGTGGTCGATCCATAGCGCTAATGTCTTTATTTCTCTGCTTCAGGTCATCATGATGAAGTTGTCGTCCTCCCTTCAGGATCTTCACCGTACTTACGAAAGGGTAAGAAGGGAAAACTCTATAAGGATGGATTCTAACAAGATCGAGCATCAGACGGTTAACTCAGGGAAGAAGCATAAGTATCTCTCGATTTGAAACTTAAGAAGATATCGAGAGCAAGGTAAGAAGGTACCATGAGAAGTTTCAAACGGATGGGCAATCGTTCGATGCCTAATCAGAAGGTGAAAGGGTTTTCAGGGCAACGAGAATAGGTATTGCGTCTCATACCAGAATAGATAACAAGACAGGTGGTCTGTGAATTACTTACGAAGTCAAGCGCGAGGAGCAACCTTGGGAACATGTGGTGTACAGGAGAGTCAGGTTTCGATCCTGTAGAACTATGGGTTATGGGCCCACCATGTGTTAAAGGTAGGAAGGTCGATGATATCTTGTACGATCATGTAAGCCAGGCATGTCAGAGGATAGTCTGTCGGTTATGTCGGCAACAACATCGGTACCAAGGGCGAGGGACGAAGAGAACCATTTTCCTGCTCGTTGAAACAAGGCGGACCAATAGGCAAAGTTATCGTCCATCGATGGTTACCGAAATGTCATCAACAATAGTAACACAGTCTTACTGACACGGTTGTACACCAAGGTGTTTACATAAGCAGAGAATATTATTGCTTAGATCATATACATCACAAGAAAGGTTAAATAAAACCATGGAAAGGAAATGTGATCATCATATTAAACAGAAGAACGCAAAGGAAAATGTGTTTAAACACATATTTCAGGGGGTATATCCTTCCCAAGGACAAGCATAGCATGATATCCATGACAGGATATAACGTAGAAAACCATTTAGGTAATGGGGAGAGGAATTTTCATGACATTACCCATACAACGGTGTTTGGATAATTGAGCGAGAAACATTTAGCATTGGGCTTCAAATGTTCTGGTTGAAAATCGGATTACCACAGACATGCTTTAGGATAGCACTGACATGGTCTTCAAGCAAAAGGTCCGACTGGATACACGAAGGATTCATCAGAACAACTTATAGAATAAGTCTTACCATTTCCTCATGGAAGAATAGATAACCTTGCTAAAAAGGAAACTATAACACTAGGTCCTCTGGCCAGGTGTGCTAGGCATGACATCACCTTACCGAGTCATAAGAGGACCAATGTTACAACTCTTGAAAATATGTTCCAACCATCATATCTGACCGAGATTCAGATCTGATTGGTGTGAGGATACCTCGTGCCTGTGGATGCCCGAGAAGACAAGGTGCGACAAAATGACGAGAAGACATTATAAGATTCTCGGAAGTGAACTATGGAACCGAAGTTCAAAACAAGAGTTCATCAGTAAACCAAGGAGAGGATGAGGAGGTGGTTGATGGACTCAGCGACAAATCATCGAGATTTCCAAAGGATGGATTTCCACAATTATGTGAACAAGGAGATAGCATTTGTCAGATCAAATGATAAAATGAGGTATGCTCGAGGAAAACATACTCAATTAAACATTGGTGGAAAGGTGCGCCCGAAATATGGGTTGGGTTGCACGACCAATGTTATAATGGTGATTCGATAACCAATGGTCTAATAATGAAATGTCGACCATTAACTTCAAAGCAATAGGGTTGCTAGAAGGAAAGCATCCAAACGACTCCGGCCCACTTGTTGGATTCAAGACAGGGACAAAGAAAATGGTGATGGTGAGAAGTATCACAATACCAAGAATTCTCGTGGAGGTGGTGAAATTCTCACGACATTCTTGACATAAAGGATGGTAATACTCCAAGGTAAAGAAGAGCAATTGCTGGATAGCAAGGAACTCACAGGTATAACACAAAACACAAACAAGTTTGTGTTGGAGGGAAGGCAGAGAGTGGCCGATGATAACACTAATCATCGAGGGCAAGGATGGTCTTTCTCAACATAAATTCAATTGATATCTTGGAAGAGCTCGGAATGCTGATGATGATCACGACATAGCAGTCGAGAGATTTCAAGATGTAATCAATCGGCGATGACATCAAGTCAAAGGAATGATGAAGCAAAAGGTTATTGGAACCACGGGTATGGGACAAACACGGAGTCAAGCTTGCTGTCCAAGGTGTAATGATATGACAAGGAATATCGACGTAAGCTTAGCTCATCGTCGAAAATTATGCTCCGGGAAGGACCAGGTAGCACGGTTAAAATTTAGCACGATAATGATATAGCCAATCAGGCTAGGAATGACTTGAAGGATTATTAAACTCGTAAGCAACAAGAATTACTTAGAGTTATTGAATCGGAGTGCGGAATCGATTCACTTATCGGTGTTCTCGGTTGACCAACAACCCGTAACCCATGAAGTGACATTGACAGGGAAAGGTAGTACTTCATCAAAAGTTTGCAAGATGTATTACAATGGCATGATATCCTCGAGATAACAGGGGTAATACTCGAAGGTAGATCATATTAGATGTTGGGCAGGCATATTGATCTGTAGAAGACAAGTGCTTTTACTTGTCCGAGAAATGGAACAAAGAAGAACAATCATGGCCGGAACCATGGTCGCAAAAGACCAAGCATAGATAAGAGAAGAAGTTATAACAAGGGGATTATTATTACTACGAGAAGCTTCCATGATAAGTTCCACCTCGGGTCCATGGGCATGAACACAAAGTTCAAGGTCGACTCCCACTTCTCCAAAGCATAACTTTACATTCACTTCTCGTTTCGATAATGGCACTTGCTCCTGCCGTTGAAGCCCCAGGAGGGAAGAAGAAGCCCGGCAAGACCTCTCACACCCACTCCGGCAAGCGCACCTCTTCGGAGTTTTGTGCTACCTTCGAGGACGTGCTAGAGAGCTCCACCGGCAAGAGCAAGAAATCCAGAGCTGCGCCACCACAGACCAAGAAGGTGTCTGTTAGGGAGGACGGCACGGGAGGGGCTTTCACCATAAGCTCCACCCTCGACAGCAAATAGGAAGGCGTGTTTCGCCACCTTCCCGCATGCGAATGTCGATGTGTTTGCATGGCAAGCATCCGACATCCCCGTGTTCCTGTGGAGGTGATTGAGCACCACCTAGCTATCTGTCCTCATCGCGCCCGCCAAGCGTAAGGTCGAAGGTGCTCGAAAGGCAAGAGTTTATCACAGAAGAGATTAGGAAGTTGGAAGAAGTAGGCTTGGTGAGGGGGGTGCTCCATCCGACGTGGTTGGCCAATCCGGTGGTAGTGCGCAAGGCGAACGGGAAGTGGAGGCTGTGTATTGACTACACAGATATCAATAAGGCTTGTCCTAAGGACCCCTTCCCGTTGCCGCGCATCGACCAGATTGTTGACTCCATTGCCGGGTGTGATTTGTTATCATTCCTTGACGCCTACTAGGGCTACCACCAGATCTTCATGACAAGAGAAGACGAAGAGAAGAAAACATTCATCACCCCATGTGGTACGTATTGCTTTTTACGGATGCCTTCGGGTTAAAGAGTCTTTGGCTCAACGTTTGCAAGAGTGGTCCAAATTGGTTTTGAACCCCAGCTACATAGAAATATGGAAGAATACATGGATGACATAGTGGTCAAAACCAAGGACAAGGCAACTCTTGTACAAGACTTAGAGAGACGTTTGCCAACCTGCACAAGATCAACCTCAAGCTGAACCGTGAGAAGTGTGTCTTCGGCGTTCCGTTCGGCAAACTTCTTGGGTTCTTTGTGTCGCAGCGCGGGATCGAGGCAAACCCAGACAAGATCAAGGCTATCGAAAGCGCATTGAGGCGCCTAAGCGGATCAAGGATGTGCGTCGGCTCACCGGCTGCGTTGCCGCCATGAGCCGATTCATCTCCAAGTCCGCCGAAAGCACGCCTTCCCTTTTTCAAGATTTTGAAAGGCGGGCCCCATGGAATGGACCCGGAGGTCAAGTAGCACCGCAGGATCTGAAGAAGTACCTCTCTTCTACACGATCTTGGTGGCGCTTAAACCGCAAGAGAGCCGCTGCTGTATCCGGCAAATGACGAATCAAGTGGAGCCGCGCTACCGGTGGCGCAGAGGGAGGTCGACGAAGAGGCAGTGGCAATGGCAGGACCGACGGATGGCACGCCAGAAATTCCCCCGACAGGGCCTGGTGCCGACAAGGCAAGGCCCCCAGCAGAGTCTGACGCCATCGGGGCAGGGCCCGTGCAGCCAAAATGTAGTGGTGCGAAGAAGAAGATGATGCAGACCCGGTTTACTTTCGCCGCCTCCCTCTTGCAGGGGCTAGGTCAAGTTACTCCGTGTGCAGAAATTGCTCTTCGGCCTCCTTATGGCCTCGAGGAAGATGAATCATTACTTCCAAGCCCACGAGATCACTATCGTCACCCGCCTCCCGTTGCAACGGATACTGCATAACCCAGACGCAACCGGAAGGATTGTGGAGTGGGCCTTAGAGTTGTCAAGATTTGGGTTGAAGTTTGAAAGTACTTCGACAATTCAGAGCAGAGTCTTGGCGGAATTCATTGCTGAGTGGACCTCAACGCCTGACGAGGAAATCCAGGAGACCGCTCTCCTCGGTAAGGAAGCAAGTCGCCACTGGATCATGTACTTTGATGGGGCTTTCTCGCTGCAACGCGCCGGTGCGGGTGTGCTGCTTGTCGCACCCACCGGAGAGCACCTCAAGTATGTGATCCAGATGCACTTCCCACGGAGATGTCCACAAACAACACTGCCGAGTACGAGGGGTTGCTTGCCGGTCTCAGGATCGCGGCAGACCTCGGGGTTAAGAAGCTCATCGTCAGGGGTGATTCACAGCTTGTCGTCAGACAAGTCAACAAAGATTATCAGAGCCCGTTGATGGAGGCCTACGTAGATGAGGTGAGGAAGCTGGAGGAGCGCTTCGACGGTATACATCGCTGGAGCACGCCTCGAGCGGAGAACGACATCGCCGATTACCCGTGAAAGCGCGGTTGCTGCTCAAGCTACCGTGGAACCATGTACCTTCGCTTCGTTAACTCAGCCATCCGTCGAACCATCAACGGAGCGTAACAAGCGGAGGAAATCAGGCCCCGACAAGTATTTTCCCGCCGAGCCCCTGGGTCACCGGGGCGTGGTGTTGCCGTGGATTCTAAGCTCGCCGAGGGCAATGGCTCCGCAGCCGTCAAGCCTCGACCGTGGAGACGACTCAATCCCATGGCGTAAGAGGTGCCTTTGGTCCTTGCCGTGGAGCCCTGTGCTCTGCAAGATGGGCACAACATACTGTCTGATTCCTCCAGACAGGGGAACTTCCTGAGGAGCAGGAAGAAGCGGAAAAAGTAGCCCGTCGGTCTGCTCTGTACCAGTTCATCGACGACGTCCTGTATAGAAAAAGACCGAACGGTGTGAAATTGAAGTGCATCCCCCGGGAGGAAGGACTTGGGCTGTTGGCAGAAATAAATGGAGGCATATGTGGCTCCCACATAGGGTCGAGGTGAAGAAAATATGCACTAGAGGCAATAATAAAGTTATTATTTATTTCCTTATATCATGCTAAATGTTTATTATTCATGCTAGAATTGTATTAACCGGAAACATGATACATGTGTGAATACATAGACAAGTAGAGTGTCACTAGTATGCCTCTACTTGACTAGCTCGTTAATCAAAGATGGTTATGTTTCTTAGCCATAGACAAAGAGTTGTCATTTGATTAACGAGATCACATCGTTAGGAGAATGATGTGATTGACTTGACCCATTCTGTTAGCCTAGCACTTGATTGTTTAGTATGTTGCTATTGCTTTCTTCATTACTTATACATGTTCCTATGACTATGAGATTATGCAACTCCCTTTTATCAGAGGAACACTTTGTGTGCTACCAAACGTCACAACGTAACTGGGTGATTATAAAGGTGCTCTACAGGTGTCTCCGAAGGTACTTGTTGGGTTGGCGTATTTCGAGATTAGGATTTGTCACTCCGATTGTCGGAGAGGTATCTCTGTGCCCACTCGGTAATGCACATCACTTAAGCCTCGTCATGATGTATTACGGAACAAGTAAAGAGACTTGCCGGTAACGAGATTGAACTAGGTATTGAGATACCGACGATCGAATCTCGGGAAGTAACATACCGATGACAAAGGGAACAATGTATGTTGTTATGCGGTTTGACCGATAAAGATCTTCGTAGAATATGTGGGAGCCAATATGAGCATCAGGTTCCGCTATTGGTTATTGACCGGAGACGTGTCTCGGTCATGTCTACATAGTTCTCGAACCCGTAGGGTCCGCACGCTTAAAGTTCGATGACGGTTATATTATGAGTTTATGTGTTTTGATGTACCGAAGGTAGTTCGGAGTCCCAGATGTGATCACGGACATGACGAGGAGTCTCGAAATGGTCGAGACATGAAGATTGATATATTGGACGACTATATTCGGACACCGGAATGGTTCCGGGGGTTATCGGATATATACCGAAGTACCGGGGGGTTACCGGAACCCCCCCGGAGGTTATTGGGCCTCATGGGCCCAAGTGGTGGAAGAGGAGAGGCGACCAAGGGGCAGCCGCGCGCCCCTCCCCCCCAAGTCCCAATTGGACAAGGGAGGGGCGCCCCCTCCTTTCCCCTCTCCTTCCCTCCTCTCCTACTCCAACATGGAAGGGGGAGTCCTACCCCAGTGGGAGTAGGACTCCTCATGGGGCGCACCAAGGGTGGCCGGGCCCCGCCCCCTCCTCCACTCCTTTATATACGGGGAGGGAGGCACCCCCTAGAGACACAACAATTGATCACTTGATCTCTTAGCCGTGTGCGGTGCCCCCTCCACCATATTCCACCTCGATCATATCGTAGCGGTGCTTAGGCGAAGCCCTACGTCGGTAGCAACATCATCACCGTCATCACGTCGTCGTGCTGACGGAACTCTCCCGTGAAACTCTGCTGGATCGGAGTTCGCGGGACGTTATCGAGCTGAACGTGTGCTGAACTCGGAGGTGCCGTACGTTTGGTACTTGGATCGGTCGGATCGTGAAGACGTACGACTACATCAACCGCGTTGTGCTAACGCTTCCGCTTTTGGTCTACGAGGGTACGTGGAAACACTCTCCCCTCTCGTTGCTATGCATCACCATGATCCTGTGTGTGCGTAGGAATTTTTTTGAAATTACTACGTTACCCAACAGTGGCATCCGAGCCTGGTTTTATGCGTTGATGTTATATGCACGAGTAGAAAACAAGTGAGTTGTGGGCGATACAAGTCATACTGCTTACCAGCATGTCACACTTTGGTTCGGCGGTATTGTTGGATGAAGCGGCCCGGACCGACATTACGCGTACGCTTACGCGAGACTGGTTCTACCGACGTGCATTGCACACAGGTGGCTGGCGGGTGTCAGTTTCTCCAACTTTAGTTGAACTGAGTGCGGCTACGCCCGGTCCTTGAGAAGGTTAAAACAACACTAACTTGACAAACTATCGTTGTGGTTTTGATGCGTAGGTAAGAACGGTTCTTGCTCAGCCCGTAGCAGCCACGTAAAACTTGCAACAACAAAGTAGAGGACGTCTAACTTGTTTTTACAGGGCATGTTGTAATGTGATATGGTCAAGGCATGATGCTATATTTTATTGTATGAGATGATCATGTTTTGTAACCGAGTTATTGACAAATGGCAGGAGCCATATGGTTGTCGCTTTATTGTATGCAATGCAATCGCCCTGTAATTGATTTACTTTATCACTAAGCGGTAGCGATAGTCGTAGAAGCAATAGTTGGCGAGACGACAACGATGCTACGATGGAGATCAAGGAGTCGCGTCGGTGACGATGGTGATCATGATGGTGCTTCGGAGATGGAGATCACAAGCACACACTATAAAAAAATACACTTCCGTGATGATACGTGTTTGTCACAGTAGGTCGCGTTTTTTGTCATGCATGTACATCCAATGACAAATTTATGACAGAATCAAGATAGTCATAGATGTGCCGTCGTAGAAGTGTTCCATGACATTACCAAAATTATCATCACGGAAGTGTCCACTTCCATGATGATAAATCACGTCCACGTAAGTGCTTTTCGTCAAGGGTGACCGACACGTGGCATCCACCGTAACGGAACGCCGTTAAGCTATCGGGTCAGGTTTTGGATCCGATAACCCATTAACAGCCCTGACCAATGGGGATTTTCCACGTGTAAAATCATCATTGGCTGGAGGAAGCACGTGTCGGCTCACCGTTGGGACAGATGTCATCCGTTCATTGGAACGAAGTAGCCTATGATATGGCGACACGTGGCACGGCCCAACAGAGGCCCATTCTTGTGAAAAGGCCAGCCCGTTTGACTTGGTCAAAAGGTGGCGGCCCGGCCCACGGAAAGCCTGCTAACGGCCTGTTCGCATATAGCCCATTTACAGCCCGCTAACCCAGGGCCCGTTACGCCCTATCCGAATTAGGCCCAGTAGCGTCATCTGGCCGTCCCATATGATTCAGCCCGTTTTAACTTCCGGCCCATGTGTGGCCCATGACTTCTTTCGGCCCATATGAGGACCATTGTAACTCTTGGCCCATTAATGGCCCATGGTGAAACTGGCCCATAATGAACAGTGTATCACTTTATACCCATTAACGGCCCATTATTCCATTGGGTCGTTTCCAGCACAAGTTATCTTTCGGCCTTCTCAGGGCCCATTGATTCTTGGGCTCATTTGCGACGATTCGTTACATACGTTCTACATATCGCTATTTTACGCTTGTCGGCCAAATTCAGCCCGTCGTTACAATCGGCCCGCTTATGCGGACCGTTAATACGTTGGGCCGTTTTCATGTAAAAAAAACCCGTTGGGCTGTTTTCATAGAGTTATCAAATACGGCCTATTAACGGCCCGTTTTGGTCCAAGAATAGTACGGCCCATGATTGGCTAAATTGATACGCCCCGTAGAAGGCCCATGGATCCTACGGCCCGTATGAGGCCCATGGATAGTACGGCTCGTAGAAGGCCCATGGATTGTACGGCCCGTAGAAGGCCCATGGACCCTACGACCCGTAGAAGGCCCATGGACCCTAAGGCCCGTATAGAAGGCCGATGGATCCTTCGGCCCGTATAGAAGGCCAATGGATCCTACGGCCGGACGAAGGCCCATGGATCATACGACTGCAGGAGGCCCATGGTTACAACAAATTGTGGTGTTGCCATGATTATTTTGGCCTAGTTACCAAAAATAGGCTATTGTGGCCACTAGAAAAACATGTAAAAAGAACTGCAGTGACTACAAGCAAACAACTAAACAAGACAATAAGGAAATAAATAAGGAAGCAATTAACGCTAGCCTATTACCGCTTATTACACATATTACATCCATCGGGCATCAAAGTTCGCCACCGGTGCAAATATAGGGAACAAAGCAAAGATATTACATACATCGGCCGTCAAAATTGGCCACCAAAGTGCAAATAAACGCGGCAAAGAAAACAAGAGTATAATGAAACAACTTCGTAAGAGCTCAAGAAACGTTATCTCCGGTATCCACCATGCCGGCAATAAGCTTAGAAAGCTGATTAGCTTTGTCCTGCTTTGGCGCTTAAAATCCTCCAATGCTTGCTGTTGCACCAGAAAGTATGCATCCGAATGCTCTGTGGACTTCCGCAATCCTTCCGCTTCTTGTTGCAAAGACACCGATCGATGTCTTTCAGCTTGTAGTTGAGACTCAAGAAACCGAACTGATTCAGATAGTGAGTTTGAATAGCTTGTGCAAGCGGTAGTGGCCAGTAACTCGAACACTAAACAAAGAAAGGACTTTGGGGTTGTCTCACTGTCTTCAAGATAGTCTTCCTTAGCTGTTTTATCAGCTTTGTTGGAGACCAACAAGGATGTGTCACTATCCTGAACCTTATCTGCATTACTTCCTTTACCATTGCTTAATAAGGCACTCTTCCCCAATATTCTGCCAGCGTTCTAAAAGAAGAAACAAGCAGACACATAACAAGTTTAGCATGTACTAGTATATGAAACTCATTTCGGTGAACCAATTTATTAGTAAGGTGGACAGGATTAAACTACCAAGTCTTCTATTGCCAAGTACTAGTACATAATAAAAGCATCAAACAAACATATATCTATGTCCTATGGTCACCTGCATTGTCTTGCCAAATCAAAATAGAGACACGGTTCAAATCATATCAGTTCAAGACAAAGCAGGTGAAAGAACACAACGCGTGGGAAACTACACGGCACAACAAGATTTCAGATGGGTACCACTGGTCTACATGTACAACAACACTATTGGCTCTGTTGTGATGCTACTAATGTGCATGATATGAAAGTTAACTGTATACACAATTGAAATTGAAATCAAAAGAGCTATTCATAAGAGAAAACCTGTTAAAGAAACATGCGTGAACATACCTGATGTGCCATTGGAGTTTCGATTGGATCCTTCAATTTAAAAATAAGTTTGTATGAGTAAATACAGTGATACAAGAGCAAAGCAATCATAGTTAAAAAAGGCGCGCCTAAGCGAAGCTTAAGCCGCCTAGGCTCTAGGCGTTATAAAATGCATTGCGATAACTACGCATAATCTGTGCATAATCGCGCATAAGCATGCGCTTTGGTCAAGAAAGCGCAAGGCGGTGGCAAACGCACAATTAACGCCTAGCGCTTTTTTGAACTATGATATCAATGGAATCTTAAATTAGAACAGTTGTTCTTCGTGTTTAGGCACTTGTTCTACATGAATGTAGTACAAGAAGATGCAAGAATAAAATACTTCAAAATAGAAAATGTGCTCATAGACCTTACCACATTCTTGGTTCGGGACCAAGATAGAACAAAGCGTTCCTCAAATCATCGCCCAAAGAAATGTGTCTCGGGAGAACGTAAGGAAATTTGATGAGTTTCTTTGCGGTGAAGTACATTTTCTTCAGGTAATTCCGATACTGCCAAGAATTCTTGAAGATAGCAGAGGTATTAGCACAGGTTACCTCATCCTGAGTTTCCAAATCGGTCCTTCTCCATAGAGGAAAATGGGAAAATTTGTTGTATTATAACCATCATGGAGGTAGGATGTATGGGACGAAGCAAAGTAATTGCCATGAATAACATTACTTACACATAACTCCTGGACAAACACCTGCAGAATCGGCATTTTCCTTCCTCTTCAAAGATAATATTTCCAAGATGGGAAGATACGCAGATACTGATTTAACAACATCAAATGCGATAGATGCTAAACTACGATTGGCTGGTTGTGCTTCCTCCATGTGAATAGGCATACTAACTGGTGGAATTGGGGTTCGCCGTGATAGTACCGCCCTTTGGGCACCGGAGCTGCCTTTACTAATCGCTCTTGTTTGGGAGCTCGTGGTGGAGCTGGTCCGTGTCAACAGGAACTGGGTTACTATCGGTGGGGTTGGGGTTAGATTTGGTGAAGCTGGTTCTCTCATCCATCGCAAGAGGGGTACAATCATCAGAGTTTGGGTTATGTGTGGTAGGGCTGGTTCTTGTGCATGTACAACCGGGTGCTATCTCCACCAAGAGGTAGCACTGCTTTTATTTGAAGACCGTGTTTTATTCCGCTAGATACCGCATCACCCGCTCCAATTCAAATGGATGATAAACAGGAAACATAGTTGAATGTACAGACATTGTATGAGAGATGATGCAATAGATAGTGTGGAAAAAGGGCATGAAATATTTGACATGTATATTGTTTAACTAAAACGGATAGCATGACATAATTTCACATATATGATGTCTATCTAAACTGGATAGCATAGCATAACATAATTCAAAGATATGATGAATAACTAAACAGGATCACATGACATAATTCACCTACATGTTATCTAAGTAATCAGGATCGCATCATTTAATTCACATATGTGATTTATATGCTAAACAGAGGGCATTCGATATGATGTCTGAACTAAGAACATGGTGTTGAATATTGTGTATATGATGTCTAAACTATGCAATGCAAGACATCTGTATGCATGATATGAGCAGTATAACTGCCAAGTTAGAGCATACACCTCGGTGGGGTATAGGACTGGTCATCTGTCTCTCAATCCATCTCCGAGGAGCTATCGGGACCCAACAAGAGATCTCGCTTCGGCTGTGTAGCACTGCCTCGCTCAAGGCCTTGTTTTCACTTCAGATTTTTCCATCTCCCACCCAAATGGCTGATTCACAGGAAGAGTAGTTTAATGTAAAAACATTGTCGACAAATGGAAATGTAATGAAGGAAAGGATGGGCAAGATATCATTCAAATATATGATGCCTGGTTAAACAGGATGACATTGCACATTTCACATATATTATGGCTGGCTAAAAGACATTAGACTGCATAATTCCCATATATGCATTACATAACATGTCTAAAGTAAGCAGATGACATATATGATGTCAAAAGTAGGCACTGCAAGGCAACATATGCATGATATGACTAACATCATCATGCCAAGGTAGAGCAAACACCTTGGGGGGTAAATAGGAGTGGTCAGCGGCGTCTGGATCCGCCTCGGAACAGATATCTTTCTCTGGATTACAATCTGGAGAGGGGTGGGGAGGGTTTGCCATTGAACCCACCATGGAGCGATGTCTGCATGACATTGTATTGCCAGCATAAAACTCTTTTCTTTTTCTCTACATGTTCAAAGATGACTGTGTACAATATCTAACATGCATACGAAAAAAATATGGTGAGATTATGTAAGGAGAGCATGCAGAAATTTAGAGTGATGGTAACAACCAAAGGATCGACGCTTTTTCCGCTGAACCAAAATAGCCCTAATGGATCGACGTGAATGTATAGTAATAAGTGATGCAACAAGTGTACAACCTCTCCGCCAGTAGCTGCGTGTCGACCTCAAAGCATCATTGGGTTGGTCATTTGAAGCGCTTGAGGCAGAGGTGGCTGTCGGAGGTGTGGAGGAAGATTTGAGGAATCAGAGACGGCGTCTAGGGCAATCTGTTGTGATGGATCGTTCTATCGTTGGAGCAGCTCCGTGAGTCAGAAGACGTCAAGGCTGAAGCAGCACAAGATGTACATCGTCAATCTCAAGTGGGATTCTAATAGCATCTCCAATAGATGATGTAAAATGGATGTAAAATTAACATCACCAAAAACCACCGACTACAACAGATGAGGTAAAACTGTTGACTCTGAAATTAATCACAAAATTGAAATTTATGTGGAATCTAAATGCTACTTTAAACTGAACGCAATGGTAGCAGAGAGGCACTTGACATGTAGTTTAGGAGGGTCTCAGCTCATCTTCAACCTGCACTTCGAGCCGCCACCACCACCGGCCGAACTGGCCCAGCGCTGCCTCGCCGCCCGAAACAACTCTCGCCACCGCCGTCCGGCCAGCCTCTAGCCCCCGCCTCACCCCGAACCCTAAGATAGATAGTGGCGTACCTCTCCGGGCGAGCCCCGTCCCCACTACGGGTGGTTCTTCCTTAACTCCGCGAGCCCCCAACCCCAAAAATCGATCGACCCAAAAGTTGATTCAGCCGATCAAGTGTGGCTTAATCGAGCAGCAGAGGAGCAAAGACGAGCGAGGGGAGAGCAGCAGCAGCAGCTGGGCGGCGAAGCGATCGAGCTAGAGACGGAGCAAAGAAGAAGAAGCCATGAAGCGAGCCGAGAGCCGGAGCAGCAGCAGTAGATCCGGCTGGTATGGACGCCGCCGCCAAGGGGCCTCGTGACCGGGGAGAGCGCCGTGGAGATGCTGCCAAGGGCGCCGATTTTCAAGGTAGCCGCTCCATGGGGGTGCGGGATGGAGCACCGTCACGCCGGAGGTCGAGTTAAGGAGAAGGTGCGATGCGATGAGTGTACAACCTCTTTGGTGGCGCCGAGTAGGCCTCGGCTTCGTCCGAGGAGTCGGTGAGGATGCTGCGGTTCGGTGGAGCAGTGTTAAGGCGACGCTGTGGGGATGGAGCAGCCGCGATAGACGAGGCGATCGTCGGAGCAGCTCCTTGGAGGTGGAGGACGGGCGGCTGAACCGGCGGGACGGCGAGATGGATGACGGATCCTCATCCGGGGAGGTGGACGAGGGACGTCGAGCTGTTGCGGTGGACGACGTCGTCGGGGAAGAGGCTCCGGCTGGGCAGCGGTGACGTGGCGGACGTAGGAGGGTGCGGTTTCGCGGCTGGAGCGGAGAGGTTATGGCGGCCTGGGATTTCGAATGGCGAAAAGGAGGCGATGGGCGGGGTGAAGCATGACTTAGGGACGCGCTTGTCCAAAATGTAGGGTGTGTTACAAAAGTACCCCGCACCGATTTGAACTAGCGGCCCTTTCGGCTCAGGGTTAGAAGGGGGATTTCGCGTGTTGGGATTTGGCAGCTGGAGGGAGTTTTCGCGCGTGTTGTAATTTCGGTATAGCAAGGCGCGGGTTGTGAAGGCGCCAGTTTTGGGAGCACGATATCTGAATTTTCGGGATATAACAAGACGCAGGTTGAATTTTAGGGACAAGACTAACGTGTAGTAATATTGTACTAGTACGTACCAAATCAATTCGCAGTTCCCTCAACCAAAAAGAAAACGAAAAAAATAAAACTATTGACAACACACAAAGAGAGAGTCTTGCCCCATTTTACTATACAAATGCTATTCAAAGCTACTCCCTCCTTCCATCTATATAGGGCCTAATCGTTTTCCGATCCTAACTTTGACCAAATATTAGAGCAATGATATATGACATGCAACTTACACAAAGCACACCGTTAACTTCGTCTATGAAAGGTTCTTTCAATGATATAATTTTCACATTGTGCATGTCATGTATTATTAATCTTGTCAATAGTCAAAGGCGGTCTTAAAAATCTCATTACGCCCTATATAGATGGAAGGAGGGAGTATGAATCCATGTTATGTCCGATTAAAATTTTAAGCTTGATGTATAATGCATGTAACCTACTCATACCAACATTTAGTGCATTCCAAATGTCTATACTACCGCTGCAATTCGAACTAAATTTGAATTCGTTTCTCTATTTCAATAAGAATCTACAATCATGATTGTTGCCAACTTCAACCATCATAGTTTCCTTGCTATCCGCCAGATATAAATCGGACGGCCTATAATGCAGGATGGCAGGCACACCATCATCAACAACTCCGTTTTTTATAAGAGTAAAGATAAAATATATTAAATGTAGTATAACATGTTCATACACACACCATGTGTATCACCGTTATATATATTCGCACATGCGTCAGTTTAAAACACTATGATAAATTCTTCAAATATCCGAATTCGCTTTTTATAATGAAGTATATATGATATCTATTCATCTTTTACACCCACACAACCCTCTTATCTTTGTAGCTAGCGCTAACTTCCTCTTGTGCATGCACACGCCTGCATCCCTCTCACCCTCCCTCAGCATTCTCTAGCTCCATCGCACAAATTCGTCTTTTCACTTTAGGTCGTTCACCCATGGTGTGTGTAGGCCCCCCAGCTCCTTCTTTACGGCACACATCGATCGATATGCCTCTCTAGCCATGTGTGCCTAGCACAAACACAAGCTTCCCTCTTCTCTTGTCACCGTCTATGCCTCACTCCCACCACTCTTTTCATCGTTCTCGCATCAAGACACTCCTCACAGCTCGATATAGTATGCCTCTCGTACCACCTCCTACATGTATCCCTCTCTCTCTCTCTATCCTTCTCCTCGTGCCTCATTTGCTTCTAACACAGACATGCATGTATATCGATCGATCTCCCAACATATACCCAGATCGACTTTAACTACCCCCCCCCCCCAATCGATCGACGTACCTCACAAGTTATGTCTCTCCTTTCTCTAACAAAGGGCGATTGATCTTCCTATGTAGTTATGTCTGCTTACCACAGCCACATTGTCCCCCCTCATCATTCGTGCATGCCTCTGACCCGCCTCTCACACGCACGCACGGACAACAAGCAGCCATCTCCTCTCTTATTGATATTGCAGGCGTGCCCTCCGCTTGTCTAGCAAGCCTATCCCACCATTTGTTAGAAGCAACTCCACTACCACCCCTCCAACACTCTAGCTTTGTCTCTCTCCCAACCTTATTCCTCTCCTGCACATATGCATGGATGCCGATCGATCTCCCTTAATACATGAGGCAGATCGATCTCCTTAATACATGAGGTAGGCCTCTCTCCTCCGCCACACATATACCAGCCATTGTACCTCTATAGTTAATTGGGCCTCCCTCTCCCCCACCACACACCGATAGTCGAGCGCTGCAGGTAGGTATCCATGCCACAGAGACAAACTGCACATGTCCCTCTCACGTTCCCGTAGGCCAGCCACTCTATATCTTTGACATGGGCACACACAAATTCGGTGGCACTCTTTATCGATCGCGCGCGCGCGCACACACACACACACATACACACACACACATCATCCCTCTTTTCGATTCTATGGACACCTCAAGCCGATGATACCTCCACTCTCTTCTCGTGGATCGCCCCCTCTATATATATGTTATATCCAGGACTCTATTTCACACACATTGCATATGTTACAGTGTTTGATTGACCCCCCCAAAAAAAAACTCTCAATAACCCACACACTATATCTCTCTAGGTTTGTATCTCTCTCACACAACCCCACGTAGGGTGGTGTAAGTATACAAGAAGAGAATAGGTGCACTGCACGCATTTCACGCCGTGCCCAGCCACACCAAGGCTGGTACACGGTGGAGCTCATTTCTTTATGAAATGGCAGCCCACGTGCTAATTTGAATGCCTGTAGAGGTTGTTTACCTAGGGAGGTCGTGTACCACGCCTGCATGAAACAAAGTTCGACCTGATGCGTTGCCGCATTATTTTTAAATAAAGTTATAGCGCTCAATGGCACGTACACAGAATATAAAACGATTTTTATGGAGAAAAAGGTAGTCCGCTCACTATATACAATGGAGCCTTGCGTGCCTGGTTTGTCGCTCTTCAGAGTATCTCACACAAGGCTGCGGTGGCCTTTCTCTCTCTCACCCTTGGTCATTGATCCGGCTGCATCCCGTCCGCCGAGGGAAAGGGAGTGCGGTGGCCTCTCTCTCTCTCCCTCCCATGTTGGTCACTGATCCGGCCGCATCCCGTCCGCCGGGGGAAAGGGAGGAAGTGCATCATATCTCCGTTCGATGGCGCCGAGGCTGCACGTCCCGATCTGCGGTACACGCCGTCTCTCTGACCAAGCTCCGGCACGGCAGGGCCTACGCCACCTGCTCGCAGATTCCGCCCGCCGCCGCTCACCTAGTTACATCCCGACGACCTCTGTGTATCCCCTCCGCCTTGCTCCACCGCCCGTCTTCCCACGTCCTTTGCATGTGGATCTTCCATAGTTCTTTGCCCAAAACGTAGCTCGTCCAAATGTACTTTCCATATTGCATTCTCGTCCTCACACCGTTTTAGACAAACACAACCGTGTTGTTATCTTCCCTTAGGGCAAGGAATATGCTTCTTTTTTGTCGTCGCATGTGTCATCAACTGTTATTGGCCAGTAATTGTTTTCTTTTTACCTCTTTTTTGCAAACAGGGCTATCCATTTCACCTCGTTGCTATTGCGACCTTTTGTTAAACTGCACAAATCACTTTTTTCTTAAGAGTGTTTTGTGCAGTTGTACTAAAATGTCACACGGGAAGCGTCTCTACATTTCAGTGCGACTGCACAAAGGGAGATTGGTTTTGCTCTATCCTCCTCATCCAACTCCGAGCCTAATCTTCTCCAACTAGTTAGTCTTAAGAGAGACTGCAAAGTTGACCGGCTTCTATTTGTGTGTTTATTGTTTCATCAGCAGTCCTCTATTATCGTAATCACACTTAATATCTTTGGAACAGGGACGCTCATCTCTATTTTAGTGGAACTGCACAAAATGACCGGAATGTTGCACGCTCCAGACATCTACTTTTTTTCCCAACATGCCTTGTTGATTTAGATAGAGCTGGGGGGGACGTTGCTGCCAATGAAAGCATGGATCAATTTTAATTTAACACCTTCTCACAACTCTTTCTTCAGTTGTGATGTAATTATTAGCTCTGATCTTCTAATAATTGACATGCATTAGCAAGGAAGTTAGTTTTTTATTGTTTCCGAAAGAGCATCGATGGCAAGACACGTGAAACAAAAGCTGAAAGCTCACACCATTGTACAATTTCATGTCGCTGGAAAATT